>CM057345.1:434945211-436145211 GCA_030015575.1 Agapanthus africanus | reverse complement strand
CGAGTGTGACTGCCATCACAATGCTGGTAATCAAGCAAAGATCCTAAGGGCTCCACTAATGTGTATAGGCGATATACTAAAATAAACACATGTACACATTAAAGCAGAAATAAACCATGTAGCATACTACTATTTTGAGCAATATTGTCTATACAACTGTGAATATCCCAAGCTTCCATCAAGTAATATACAAACTTGTATGATACAGTAATGGTCTCTAGGGCATATACACTAACATTGTTGGCCTGCGTCAAGGTCATAGGGCGCAAGGGGCAAAATATTATAGGGAATTTCAAGTGTTGAAATTTGGAATGAGATTGCATAATTTCTATGAGATAGTTTGATCGCGATACCCACTGCGAGTAAGAGTTACTCCTGTAAGAGTTTTACACATCATAAAAAGCCAATCAAGTAGGTGTCTAGAAAGGTGTTAACGGGGTTACGCCCCTGAGAAAAAGTGGTTTATTTTAATTAGGTCTGTGTGAAAGCACGTGGAACCTCGTTCAAAGTACCGATTCTGTCCTGTCGGAAAGATTGGTGAACTTGTAGGGTGTAATTAATCCCGGTTAGTCTTACCTTTTAGGGTTTGAAGAAATTTTTGACAAAATTAGTCGGAGTCATTCTGATTAGATAAGATAATAACCAATCTAATATTGCAAGAGCATACGCTAAGTGTTTTGTTCTCTCTCTATAGGTAGCGACCATGTCAGGCCTTAATCGAGATAATAATATGGATGTATTGAATGAACCCGCTTGTTATACTGATCAAGGGAACGTTGGTTCCGTTCTTTCTTATAATTGTTATAAAACTGAGCAGGAAATAGGGGAATATCCGGATTCCCATGCCACCGAAATGAAGAATAAGCATGTTGATGCATCTTCTTCGGGTGTATTAGTTATCGAGAACTGTTTCTCAGTACACTCTACGTCCTGGGTATTAGATATCGGATCGGGATCCCACATATGTAATATGTTACATGGGCTAATGAAAGGTAGAGAACTGGGAATGGGTGATCATTCTGTAACAGTAGGGAATGGTGCAAATGTTGCAGCCAAAGCAGTTGGCGAATATCACCTTGTATTACCAAATGGTAATACATTGATTCTGAATGAATGCTATTACATACGAACCTGATATGCAATCTTATATCAGTTTCTTTATTAAGTAAAGAATGATATAATTTTGTAGTACAGGATAATGTTATGAACATTTTTCTGAATCAAAAGTTGATTGGACTAGGCTCGTTAAATAATGTCATATACGTTCTAAATCAAACCACAGTTCTTAATGTACAAAACACACACAAGAGGAAGTATTCATAAATGAATGAATCATTCTTGTGGCATTGTAGACTAGGTCGTATCAATGCGACACGACTAGCTAAGTTACATAAGAATGTGTTAATGTGATATGCCCTAGAGGCCATTATTGTATAGTACTAGTTTATATATTATATTTTGGAAGCTTGGGATATATACATGGATTTATGATAGTCTTGCTCGATATAGTAGTATGGTACTTGGTTTGTATCTATCTTAATATGTGTATATGTTTGTTATAGCATATCGCTAATACATATTGATAGAGCCCTCAGGATCATTGCTTGACTACCAGTGTTATGATGGCAGTCACACTAGTGGGGTCTGGGTAGTCTACAAGCACATCGTTATACATGTCCTTAGTCGTAGGATTATCGAGACAGGGCATCGATACTCCAGAGTAGACTAGTAAATACGCTTCTCATCCCAGTAGGGGAGATGGTGTCTCCCACAGCCATCAGTACGCCATACTGGAGATAGTATGCAGGTGCTCGTTGGGTTATGAGTTACACTGGACGGACTCGTGGGGTACTGTTGGTTGGTGTTATACCTATCGTCAGGTAGTAGTTCCCAGGTGACATGAGTACAGCTTTGTCCGTTGACTTGACACTGCAACTTCGCCTCAAGAGTGTTCTCACTGTTCTTAGATTACTACCCTACCATGGCTCTGCTAAGGCGTGCAAATAGGCAGTAGTTGGGTGCAGTCCCGAAGTACTTGGAGGTAGTGGCGGTTAGATAGGATTCGTCTCTCCCGGTATTGGGGGTTGATGTCGCGCTGTGTTTGGAACACCATTACATAAAGTCCCTGGATAAGGCAAGTGAGATTTACTGGTAGGTACTCCAGTAGTTTCTCAGGGTGTTTTGGACTGTACTCCGACATGAATTATTGCACTATTAGGGGTCTGACGCTTACCTCCCCCTAGGACCGATATGCGACACTCTTAGACGAACAGACCGGACTGTATGGTGATTGCCACAGAAAGGCTCAGTAGGAGTTTGGATGAGCTTGCTCGTCGGCTTTCTTATCGACAGATACCTAGGTAGCCGTTACGTGAAGCTAGTACCGCTGACGTGCTTGTGGTTAAATTCACTGCCTGCGTACTGTCGAGTCTTTAGAGTCCCAAATAGAGGGTTTCTTAGCTTCGGGCGAAACGATGTAGAGGTCGTATGGTTTTACGACATGGTTCGATCACATACGTGTACTTTTACACGTGTGGTGTTCGAGCAGACAATACTAGTGGGCTTTGGTTTAAGCCGGATCCTAGTATTCGATTATTGGATTAGTTTCGTCTCACTGTATTCGTGTTTTTCGGAATACGGATGCGGGTATGTATATACGAATGTGAGGGGGTATAGATGGAGACACCTTATTAGGGTTTTGACCATTGACTTGGTCAAAATAAATATGAGGTGGAGAAAAGTATTTACTATTTTTGGTAAATGATAATTTTGTGGCATGGCTACTTAAGTTGACCATTTGACTTTGTTGGACTTTTTGACTCTAGATATTTTTGTGAGATATTTTTTGAGACCTAGATATTTTGATGAGATATTTTCCATGCCATGCTTATGTTCATATCAAAGATAGCCCTTCTATTTTTTTATTATCATTATCAAAAATACATTCTCTTTCCTCAAGCTTGCTCTTTCTTTCTTCCTCTCAAAACCCTAGTGTCTCATGTATTGAGAATCAAGGGTTAATGAGACCAAGCTACTCTAAATCACACTCTAGGTTACTTAGTTTAGAACACCAAGTGATCTAGTTGCCTCAACTTGGAGGTTTAGCTCAAGGTTGGAACTCTCGGGTGGATCTTCTACTATTTGAAGAAGCCGACGAGGAGGTGCTATCCATTTCCACTCCAAGGAGCTCGCAAGGTGAAGGAGGACAGCGGGAAGCCAAGAAAGTCTTGGAACTTTAGGTGTAATCTCCTTACATAGTAGATAATACCTCTAGTTAGTTTGTTAGTTATGGTTTAGCTAAGATCTTGGAATTCAAGTCGATGTTACCTTGTTTGTAATAATCGTTTTTTACCCGTTCCGCCTCCTCACAAACATGTGGGGTGTGTAACGTTGACTTACAGGATGGACATTTGAATCCGTTCGAATTATTATCTTATGAAACTAGCCAATCAAGTCTCAAAGGAAAGATGGCCAAAACTCCGTTTACTAGATACGGAGAAAGAGTTACAGAACTCTTGGGACTGATATATAGTGATGTATACGGTCCCATGTCTACACATGCCAGGAATGGTTCCTCGTACTTCATTACATTCAGAGACGATTTCTCAAGATACGGACATATGTTCCTGATGAAACACAAGTCTGAAGCTTTTGAGAAATTCAATGAATATAAGCATGGAGTCGAGAAAAAGACGGGTAAAAGTATAAAAATTCTTCGATCTGATCGGGGAGGAGAATACTTGATCACGGAATTCCATGACTATCTAAAAGAGAATAGGATTCTCTCTCAGCTTACTCCTCCGTATACACCATAGCACAACGGTATATCGGAGCGGAGAAATCACACCCTATTAGAGATGGTGCGCTCTATGATGAGTATTGCTGAGTTACCTATTTCCTTTTGAGGATATGCACTGGAGACAGCTGCAGACCTATTGAATATGGTTCCCACCAAATCTGTGCAAACCACTCCATATGAGAAATTGAAAGGAAAGAGACCATATCTTTATTATGTTATGATATGGAGTTGTCCGGCATATGTGAAAACACAAAATTCGGATATGCTCGAGGCAAGGTCTTTTCTGTGTAAGTCTATAGGATATCCCAAACATTCGCGAGGGTATATCTTTTACCACACCAAGGAACAAAAAGTGTTTGTTTATCAACATGCCACCTATTTAGAAAAGGAATTTTTTGAAAAAGAAATTAGTGGCAAGGAGGTAGAACTGGAAGAAGTTCCAGCTATACAAACTACTACAAAAGATTTAGTAGCACCAGAGAATTCGATAGTTCTAAACGAACTTCAGCCTCTCCGCAGATCTATTAGGGTTCCTCATCCACCTGAGAGATACTATGGTTTTCTCATTGATTGTGGGAGCTGGGATTTCATCATGGAAGATGATGACCCAACTAGTTTCGAGCAGGCCATCACGAGTGGGGACTCTGTGAAATGGCTGGATACAATGCGATCTGAGATGGAATCCATGTACATCAACAAAGTATGGACTTTGGAAGTTGCTCCCGAAGGGGTAAAACCTATTGGGAGCAAATGGATCTTTAAGAAGAAACATGGTGTAGATGGAAAAGTTGAGACTTTCAAAGCTAGACGTGTTACAAAAGGTTTTTGTAAACGACTAGGTATGGATTATGATGAAACCTTTTCTCCAGTGGCTATACTTAAGTCCATCCGGATCCTACTTGCCATCGCTACATACTATGACTACGAAATTTGGCAGATGGATGTTAAGACCGCCTTTATAAATGGTGATTTAGAAGAGAGCGTGTACATGACTCAGCCAGAGGGCTTCTTGGACATTGGGAGCAGCGAAAAGGTGTGCAAGCTGCTTAAATCAATCTACAGGTTGAATCAGGCATCGCGGAGTTGGAACATCTGTTATGATGCGGTAGTCAAAGAGTTTGACTTCATCAAAAACATAGATGAACCTTGTATATACAAGAAGGTGGCAGAGAGTAAGGTTGTCTTCCTCGTATTTTACGTGGATGCCATACTGTTGATAGGAAATGATGTTCCTATGCTGCACTCGGTCATGCTCTTCTTATCACAAAGATTCTCAATAAAAGATCTAGGTGATGCCTCCTACATCTTGGGGATTAAGATCTATAGAGATAGATCTAAAAGGATACTGGGATCGTCCCAATATAGGTACATTGACACCATACTAAAGTGGTTTAATATGGAAGATTCTATGCGTGGTAATTTACCCACGATCTCAGGACCCACTCTTTCCAAAGAGATGTCTCCCAAGACTGATTTGGAGATAGCTCGCATGCAAGGGATACCCTATGCTTCGGCAGTAGGCTCTATCATATACGCGATGTTATGTACCAGACCTGATGTAGCATACTCACTAAGTGTAGTGAGTTGGTATCAAGCAGATCCTGGAGAGAATCACTGGACAGCTGTGAAGAATATTATCAAGTACTTGAGAAGGACTAAAGAGATGTTCTTGGTGTATGGTAACGGTGAACTCCAAATGGAGTCCTTTACCAATTCGAGCTTCCAGAGTGATAAGGACGACTCTAAATCGGTCTCGGGATTTGTCTTTACCCTCAATGGACGGGCGGTTTGTTGGAAGAGTTCCAAGCAGGAAACCATGGCAGACTCGACAATGGAGGCTGAATACATCGCTACCAACGATGCTGCCAAAGTGGCTGTCTTGATGAATAAGTTCATAACCAAACTTGGTGTGGTTCCGTCCATCGAGCATCCAATACCTTTGTATTGTGATAAAAATGGAGCAGTGGCTTTGGCCAAGGAACCCAGGCCCCATCAGCGATCTAGGCATATTCTGAGGCGGTATCACCTGATTCGGGAGATAGTTGATCACCGGGAGATCGAGGTCAGGAGAGTTGACACGAAGAACAACACGTCAGATCCACTCACGAAGGCCGTACCCCAGATGCAATTTGAGAGACTCTTCGAGATGTTGGGTATGAGATACTACAACAACTGGCCTTAGTGTAAGTGGGAGATTGTAAGTTATATGTATGCCCTAGAGGCCATTATTGTACACATGATGTAAATTATACTGGATGCTTGGATATATTTTGAAATGACTTTCTTGCTCGACATGATAGTATGCTATCTGGTTACTCTTTGTCTTAACATGTAAACCTGTAGATACTGTCTTGCTCTCACATACTGATAAAGTCCTTAGGATGTGTACTTGACTACCAGGACTATGATGGAGATCATACTAGTGGGGTAAGGGTAGTCCACAAGTACATCCTTGTAACGTCTTAGATTTCGGTTAGTGTTAGTTTAGACGTTGGTGCGGGTTTTTGGTAAAAAGTTTACCAATTTGTGTTCCTCACATTTTATAACATTTAATTAATAATTTATTATTATTTTTTATGGCATGCACCCACGTGTGCACGTTAATTTAAGGGTTTGTTTGTGTTAATCTTGTTCATAGCAACCATGACAACTTAACCCTTAACCTAATCTAATCTTTGCTTTAATCCAATCCTTTGCATTGCCTTAACCCTTAATATCTAGATATTTATTTTTTTGTTAGAAGATATTTGTTTTGGAGAGAAGAGGTGGCATGATAGTGTGAATGCCTTGATGGTGCATTAATGCAAGGGTTACACTCACCTCTCTCTTTCCCTTTGTCTTTTACTTTTCACTTTCCCTTACACTCATTTCCTTCTCATTTTCTTCATCTCTTTCATCTCAACTGAACACTATCTTTTCCTACACAAAACTTCATCCAAACTCACAAAAATCACATCTTTTGCTTGGTTTTGCCTCTTGGATACCTTGGAGCTTGCAAAGCTAGGATCTTTGAGTTCTTTTGGTTAGGTAATGATCTTTTCTGTTAAATAGGTCCTTATTGTGTAGCGTAGCTTAATCGTTTCAGTTTAGATCGTGTATCGTATCGTTTCGGGTAAATATCGTATTTTTTTGGGTCTGGGATGATCTGCTATCAAACCAGGTAATTGTTGTAAAAGTTCCCACCACAATGACCTAGTGTACTGACCTAGAACCTACCCTCAAAAACGAACCAATTCCTTCATGAACCGGCCGCAATTATATTGCTTCTGGCCGCAATTTGTGGCCAGACTAGGGAGTTAGGGTTTGGGTTTTGGTGTATGGGTCTCTGGGGTAGTTTGTGGTCTCATAGTACTTGCAACTTTTATGGATTGTTAGTATAGCAAAATCTGGGACCACTTTTAGTATTTCTAGTGTTTTTTTTCACGCGATACGTTATCCGATACGATGCGTGTTCTGTGTTCTGTTGCTCTGAGTTGGTTTCGTAGTGTCGCTATTCACGTTAGCTATAATACGAACACTTGAGAGTAAGTTTTGTGTTGTCGTATTGGTCCGCGTAGTTTGAACGTGTTTTGGGTCTATTGCTAATATATACTGTTATATTGTTTTATGTTTTAGCTTCGCAGGCGGGGACTTCGGACGCTGCGACGAAGGGAAAATAGGTGGTAGGCTTCACTTAGCCAGGAGCGTTGGTGAGTAGATTTAACATCTACAGGGGAATCGCCCACATGGCGTTATGCGTCTGGGCTAGGGATGTTATATAGTGTCGCATATTCTATTGCATATATAGAGTTGCGCATACACCTTATTGCTTAGTTACTTTTGTGCTTGGACTAGTATCCTTACGACACTGCACTATTATTGACGGCTCATGTTGCACGAGCACTGATGTATGCCACACACACTGTCAATAATTGCCATGACACGCACAACACACATACCTATATGATATTGTTTGGTTAAGGACATTGATTCATATTTCTTTATGCATATGACATATAGCATACCTGTATACCTATATGCTTACACATATGACTTGACATACTTACATGCTAGTTACCTGTACACCTATAGGGTATTGTACCATTAGCGATAGGTACATACACACATAATGACATAGCTACATGTATACCTTGCATACATACTTCACTTATTCCTTGAGGGTATATTACATCATTACTGATAGGTAGATACTTATACTTAGCTATACCTTTATGTTTACACATATATCTGGCTATAACTACATGTTTACCTTTACTTGATGTTATATAGACTTGGAGAAATTAGGAACCGCACGATATTTACTAACTTATTGCAGTTAATTAGCGGTTGTTCCTTTATATGCTCACATTACAGTTTTATGTTACATATATTATATTCATGGATTTTTCCATTGAGATATGGATTTTTGATGATGTTTTCTGGATTTGAGGACCGTGGTAGTTTCATAAAATTATGCATTATTTGAAAAACCCAGTTTCTTTTGATATGATATTTCAGCATCCACCATGAGTTTTATCGGTTCAGATATATATAACCCATGCGAGGAGGAGTCGGGGGCCGTATGAGGGTACATGGTGGGGCCCGGAGGTACCCCGGGGAAAGAAAGGGATTTTGATGTAGCATGCCGATGAGGCCTGACAGGGAAACCATATCTACCGGTGACATTACCTATGACTCGGCGGTTATCGTAGGGATACCGACGGGCGTCATGTACGTATGGATACGTCGAAAGGCGAGGGTCAGAGCTAGGCACTCGAGATTTCGGTATAGCATATGATACGTACCTATCAGGGTGCCAGTCGTGGTGACAGCACCTGATAGATCAGCATTTCTGTGTCGATGCTTGACACATTGGTTTCATGATATTTTACTCCTAAGTATATATAACAGTGGAATGTGACGTTGTTATACATGCATATATTTATATATATATATATATATATATATTAGTGGAATGGGACGCTAATTTATATGTATACATATCAATTCATATACATCATCATAATTATTCATGCAATTAGATTTAGGATATATGAGATTCACTTGATATAGGATATATGAGATTCACTTGATATTGGATACATGATATATGAGATTTACTTGTGTTGGGGTAAAAATTTACACCCTGGTTGACCAAGTCAAAATCAAAGTCAACCCCAAGCCAAGTGGGCCCAAGTCCAGATCCTGTGGGCCCATGCCCGGGTCGAGCCCGAACATGAAGCGGCCGGCCTCCCCCCACGCCAAGATAAAAATTTTGTAATAAACAATTTTGTTGTATTTCTTTTATTTTATTTTATGGATAAATGTAAGGAAAATAGGCATAAAACCAAATTTTTGTAAAGCCCATGGCTTATGTGCAAAAAGAAATGCCACATGAGCCATGGGGTGGGCAAAATGCCATTTTTATGAAGCCCAAGGGGCTATGTGTAAAGTGTATGGCCTATAAAGACAAAGATAATGAAAATATCTCACAACTTTTTCTCTCTCCAAAAATTTTCTAGATCTGAGATCTCTTCCTCCTTCCTCAAGGTTCTAAAACCTTCTTTTTCCTTTTGAATTAAATCAAGAATTTAACTCTTCCTTTTCTCAAAATAAGTAGATTTCCACCACAAAACCTATGAAGGGGAGCTCGGATCTCCAAGCAGATCTCGAAAAGGGGAGGCTTTTAAGACTCATCCCCTTTTCTCCAAGATCCCGCCGGTCAAGAGCAAGAAGAAGGAGACCCATCTCCAAAAATCTAACTTTGGACAGACCCAAGGCTCAAAAGAAGAGCAATAAATCCCCCAGGAGTTTAACTCCTTTCTAAAAGTTGCTGGAGTTTAACTCCATAAAATTAATTTATGTTGGAGTTTATCTCCATAAATTTGTTTCTGTTGGAGTTTAACTCCATAAATTCCCTTGGGAGTTCAACTCCCCAGCCCAGGGGCTAGGACTCCCTTTCCGCGGGTTTTCCCATGGTCACGTGTGCCCACGTGACCCCGAGGTGCCAAGGCGCCCATCGGTCACGTGTGCGCACGTGACCCCGGGGCGCCAAGGCGCCCATCGGTCACGTTTGCGCACGTGAACCCCGGGGCGCCAAGGCGCCCATCGGTCACGTGTGCGCACGTGACCCCGGGGCGTCATAGTGCCCTTCGGTCACGTGTGCCCACGTGACCCTGGCGGGCGCCAAAGTGCCCATTGGTCACGTGCGCGCACGTGACTCTGGCATTAAGGCGCCCACCTGCTGTGCGAGCGTCCTTTAGACGCCATTTTGTTTTCTTTTCCCCCTCGTTTTACGTGCACTCCCCAACAAAATCCCTTCTGGAGTTTAAACCCTTTTAAAAAAAATATATATATATATATATATATATATATTCTTTGGAGTTTAACTCCACAATAAAGTTCTATTTTAGGAGTTTAACTCCGCATAAAATTCTTTTAGGAGTTTAACTCCATTTAAAATTCTTTGGAGTTTAACTCCACAATAAAATTCCTTCTGAAATTAAACTCCACTTTAAAAAAAAAGAAAGGGGGGAAGGAAAACATACACAGACTCCACGACACTGTCTTCCGTTAGGAAAAATTTCTAACGGGGCGCTGCCCCGCACCCCGCAAGGGGGCTGCTAGCCCCCTTGACCCCCAACCCGCTATCCGGGTAGCGGGACCCCCGTAAAAACTCTGCGGGGCCCCCGATATTTCCAAAACCCCTTCAAAACACGATACTGCGCATTGAGTTCGCACGACCAGTTTAACCCGTTAATCGGAGGTTCCTTCGCTCCAAATGCGAGGGGTAATTAACGGCAGCTTAGTCCGCGGTTGCCGGAGATTCGGATCCCCACAATCAATAAACCCCGGCCTACCCTAGGCAGGGGGAATCTGTAATGCGCCTGACAAGCGCGCGCGTATTCACATCTCAATGGGGTGACGAAAAACACCCTTCAGATTCTGGCACGCCCGGTGGGACTATCTCTCCTCCCATATTTCGGGTTAAACGTTCATGCGAACTCAATCAATATACATATCGATTGTCGATACTGAAATGATGTTTTTTTTCTCTGTGTAGCAATCAACCTTCAACAATAATGTCTCTCCAGACGAATTCAGCTTTCAACGTGACCCCGATTCCGTACGTGGTCAAGATCAACGCTCGTGTAGTCCTCCCTGCAAGCCTTAGTCGACAGTGGGAGGAACCGCCCCGCCAGTTTGGCTCCGTCATCATTTACCCTGCCGGAAGCGCTCATCTGGCGGAAATCCCGACGGAACAGCTGGCCAAGCCGGTCCCAAGGGGCAAGAGGCCGAATGTCGTGATCGCCAAGGCACCACAACCGAAACTCAAGACTGTATCTGAACGATTCTCGGGTGCTCCAGCGGGGGGCAAGAACTTCGGTACAAAGGGCAACAACAAATGTTGCGGACGAGCTCAGGCGATGACTCCAACAAATGCACAATCGAGCGTATTTCCAAGGCATTCCATCGCCCGGTCCGCGGCGTCTTCCCAAAGAGCCAAAGTCTACCAGGTGCTTAGAACGGAAAAGTTAAGGCAGAAGCGGCTCAGGTATCGAGCCAACAAGAGGGCCAAGGCTTCGGCCAAATGGAATCATGTGAAGTTCCAAGTGCAGGATTGCCCCGCGACGACGGCTGAGTCGGACGTAAGAATCAACAATTCCTTCGAGCCTCTGAAGTGGGTTCAGAAAAACGCCATGACCGCCAGAATCAAGAAGACAGCGGTCCGAACAGTGCCACAAAGAGACGTGTCCCAGCCCCAACAGAAAAAGTATGACACTGTCTCTTCAAGAGTCTATCAGGCGCTCTGTGCCGCACGAAAGCAACGGGGTAAATCCAGAAAAGAAGCGCCAGCACCATTCAAGAAGCTGGTTAGGCCAGCCGCCTTCAATCGACTACCAGCTACAGAAGCAAGGGGGTCAAGACAGCGATCCGTGAAATCAGCCGCCAATGATAGAAAGACGACCGGATATATCATCCATACGGTCTATATAGCGGGCGGGCGCCCCAGCGACAACCTTCGCAGCAAAAGCAAGGATGGGGCCACCACATCCCAAACCCAATTTGGCCTGAATGTGGTTGCTGCTGCCCAAGAACAGCCGCCCCCGCTGGATGAAGAAAACCCTCTCGATGAGGATGATAGGCAGAAAGACCCCTCGGTCCATGCAGAGTCAAGCTCGGACAGCGAGGAAGAGCCAACTTTCCGCC
This sequence comes from Agapanthus africanus, assembly GCA_030015575.1. Taxonomy (NCBI): domain Eukaryota; kingdom Viridiplantae; phylum Streptophyta; class Magnoliopsida; order Asparagales; family Amaryllidaceae; genus Agapanthus; species Agapanthus africanus. The sequence goes on along the minus strand of CM057345.1, from coordinate 436,133,222 downwards.
CCAGGACCGCGGAGCAAGAGCTGCTTCAAGAGCTTCGAAAACAGCTCAGGAGCAAAGATAAAGAGATGGCCAAGCTCTATTCGAAGATAGACGACTTAACGAACGTGGTTATGCAGCTTACGGCTCAAATTGCTCGAGCGCCTCCCAATCAGGCACAAGCCGCTACTAATCAGCCGGGTGATGACAATCCGAGGCAGCCAATGCCTGTTCCTTCGGTTTCGAGACTGGTCGAGCCACATGAAAGCCGGCCACACTCCGCTTCTGGGGATGCCTTGGCCCCAGATAGCACTCTCCCGCTAACACAGGATCGGATAATGGATTTGGTCACCAGCAAGGTTAAAATATTGGTGGCCGAAGCTGAAGCTCAGAAAGAAATCGGCAGTAGTGGGCGGCCATATCCCGCGCAGTACGATCTGATTGAGTTCCCAAGCGGCTACGTCATTCCTAAGTTCGGAAGATTTGATGGAACGGGGAATGCAAATCAGCACGTCGCCCACTTCAAAGCATCGTGCGGAAATACAGGGGGCAATGACGCGCTCCTTCTTCGTCAGTTTGTCAATAGCCTGACCGGCGTCGCCTTCGACTGTTATGCGAGTATACCGGACGGGTCCGTCATTACCTTTGCCCAAATGGAGTCCCTGTTTCCGCAAAGGTTCATGAGTGTCAGTGATAAAATCTCCATTGCCGACCTTGTGAGGACCAAGCCGGGGAAGAATGAAAGCAACACCGACTTTATCGCCCGATGGCGTAATCTCACAGTCAAGTGCGAACCGCCGCTGGAGCAGGACCAGTCCGTCAGCCTTCTCATTGGAAACCTCAGCAATTGGATGGTCCCATTCTTGTGTACAGCGGGCCTCAAGACATTTCAGGAGCTAACCAAGAAAGTCCAAATGCTGGAACGCTCGAAGCAAGAGTCCCCGCCGGATTCTCAGAGAGACAAAACTTGGAAAAGCAAGCGGGACGAAAACCGTAGAAGCGGGAGTTCCAGCAGTACCAATGTCTTCAATGCGTCCGACAATGAAGAAAAGCGAAGGGCGGCCGAATCCAAAACTAACCGGTCTCGAAAGCCATTGCTGGGAGGAGATGGGCCCACCCTAGAGGAGAAAAAGAACAAGGTATACTCTTTCAGAAGGGACAAGGTCCGCAAGATATTTAAATATGCCTTGAACAACGGCCTACAATTGCCGGAGTCGAAAAGACCCCAAGAAGCGAAAATGACCGACAATCCTCTGTATTGCCCGTACCACCGAGTAGTGAGCCATGCAATCGAGGATTGCTATATCTTCAAGGACTGGGTCGAGAAGCAGTACAAGGCTGGAGAGATCGAGCTGTCCAAAAGCGTGTTGGTGAACAATCAAGTTGCAACCGCCAACTTTATACAGAAAGAAGTTGAAGCCCTCTGGGAGCAGACAGCTGAACCCGCTGCCCTGACAAACGAAACTGACTCATCGCGGCCTCCGTGGAGTACGCACATATCTAATAAGACGAAGAAGATGCTAAAGCTGCTTCAGAAAGAGCCCAGGATGAAATGGGAAGGACAGAAGAAGCCTACCAGTCCAGCTTCCAATGCGGCTCCATCAGGCTCAAAATCCAAGAAGCTTAAGAAGAAGAAAAGTGCAGCTCGGCGCGAAAAAGAGTCTGCAGGGAGATCGACCATTCAAAAATATATCGATTCCCTTGAAGAATATGAACAAAAGGAAAGAACATTGATTCAATTGAAGGAGTTCTTCCCTGTAGAAGCGGTTGAAATTCTGGAGGAGTTAGAAGAAGACTCCAATGAAGAGATCCTAGTAGTGACCTGCTATGCCATCCATCTTGGCAGCGACTCGGAAGAAGAGCTTTGTTTTCCCGAAGAGGACGAGGAGCTCGCCACAACGACCAATCAAATCCAGCTCAGAAGCGGCAGGGCTCTACCGCCAAATCAGGGCAACGCCCCAAAAGGGAAGGAAAAACAAGTCGTTAATGAAGAAGATGGCAGAGAACCGGCTGATGAAAACGTAAGTCCTTCCTCGGTGGACTATAATGTCTTGGCGCATCTCCGGAAGCTTCCGTCTCTCCTGAGCATCTACGACGCCTTGGTCCTATCTATAGAGCTTAGAGATGTTCTCATCCATGCTCTACAAAACCCCGAGCGGTATCAGGCTCACTTTGCGGAAATTAATATGAAAGAAGCTCAGCATGCTTTGCATGCCGCCGCAGTCACATTTAAGGATGAAGACTTGCTACTGGGAACAGCTGAGCACAATCGGCCGCTTTACGTGACCGGGTACAGCGACGGAGATCGAATTAATCGCATATTGATTGATCCGGGGTCCTCAGTGAACATCATGAACTTGCGAACTCTGAAGAGTTTGTCAATGGACGTCCGACACCTGTCAAGGGAAAGGATTATCATTCAAGGCTTCAACCAAAATTGCCAGCAAGTTCTGGGGTCCATAGCTCTGCCAATCAAATTCGGGGATCTGCAAACTGAAGCTAAGATATACGTGATCGATGCCGACACGTCTTATAAGATTCTCTTGGGGCGGCCGTGGCTCCACGATTACGGCATCATTCCGTCAACTCTCCATCAATGCATGAAGTATACTAAAAATGGCGAAGAAAGACGCATTGACGGAGACATCCAGCCGTTCGGTGTGCATGAAGTCCACTATGAAGATTCTCGGTACTTTATGAACCACCAAAATGCTAAGCCACAACTGACTGAGGATAGACCGGCCCCAAGACCCAAAAGCAAATCTGCGCCGGTTGTCACTTTCAAAAGTAAAAATGCCCAAGTGCGCCCACATTTCGGTAGCGACACTGATGAGTCCGACGCTGGAAGCCCGTCCTTCCGTAAAACCCGCCCTCGTTTCGGCAGCGATACGGACGAATCTGTTACTGAAGGCCCGTCTAGCAGCAAAGTACGCCCTCATCTCGGTAGTGACACTGAGGAGTCAGAAGAAGAGGACCTGCCGTGCAACAGCTGTGCAGATTGGCCCCCCATGCAGCAAGAGAAACTACGAGAGACCTTCGAAGTCGCAGAAGGGTCCCTGGCCATCATAAGGGCGCCGGAACGGATGTGCAAAGAGCTCGATGCATTGTCAGTCTCTACCGTGGACCAGCTGAAAACTTTCTACGTGCCCGGGAGGAAAAATGGACAGAAGGGCATCCTGTTTTATAGGTCAAACCCCGTTGTGCACCCGGACGATCTTTCTGTCACGTGCCTTCCCTATGAGAGAGGCATAAAAGCCGTCCTCAACCCCAGATACTATGCGCCCGAGATGCGGGATTACTTTAAGAAGTGCGGATGCCGGTTGTACCAAACGGAGTCCGAAGCAAAGTTTTACGAAGGGCTATGGTATCCGCCCCAGGTCCGAGCACTCATCGATGGACGAATTCCAGATAGACGGGGCATAGGCTACATTCAACCTGATTCCAAAGCATGCTACATGATCCATGTTGGTAAGGCCAGCGAAAGATCAAATGATGATGACGAGATAGCCGAGCCAGAAGAAGCTCCTCAAGAGCTCGAAGATGGCGGACAAGCAACCTTTGACGAGCTAACCGAGATTGACTTAGGAACGCCCGATAATCCAAGGCCGACCTACATCAGCTCGCTCTTGTCAGAGGAAATGAAAGCGCAGATAATTGCCCTGCTGCATGAGTTCGTCGACTGCTTCACGTGGACATACAAAGAAATGCCTGGCCTTTCCCCTGAAGTGGCCGTACATAAATTGGCTATATCTCCTGATACTAAGCCAGTCAAACAAGATCCTCGAAGAATGAAAAGGGAACTAGAAGAAAAGGTCATTGAGGAAACTAAGAAACTCATCGATGCCGGCTTCATCAGGGAAGAGAAATATGCGGATTGGATCGCATGCATAGTCCCAGTGAAGAAGAAAAATGGGCAGATCCGAATTTGTGTCGATTTCAGGGACCTCAACAAGGTATGTCCTAAAGACGACTTCCCGCTACCGGTCATGGAAATGATGGTCGATGACACCTCAAATTACGAGCTGTTCACCTTTATGGATGGCTCGTCTGGATACAATTAGATTAAGATGTCGCCTGAGGATGAGAAGCACACCGCATTTCGAACCCCGATCGCAATATACTGCTACAAAGTGATGCCGTTCGGGCTGAAGAACACGGGCGCTACATATCAAAGGGCAATGACTAATATCTTTGATGACCTAATCCATAAAGTCGTCGAATGCTATGTTGATGATCTGGTCGTCAAAACTTAAGCCAAGGCTGACCACATCCAAGATCTTAGGACCGTTCTCACCAGACTGAGGGAGTACGATCTGAAGATGAATCCTCTGAAGTGTGCTTTTGGCGTGTCATCGGGAAAATTCCGTGGCTTTATAGTCCGGCATCGAGGGATCGAAATTGACCCATCAAAGATAAAGGCCATCATGGAGATGCCCCCTCCAAAGAGTCTGACGCAGCTGAGATATTTCCAAGGCAAGCTTGCTTATATACGGAGGTTTATCTCAAATTTGTCGGGGAGATGTAGGCCCTTCTCAAAGCTCATGAAGAAAGGAGCTCCTTTTATCTGGGATGCCGAATGTCAAGCGGCGTTCGAAAGCATCAAACAATACTTGTTGCACCCTCCAGTGCTGGCCGCTCCCATTCCAAATAAACCGCTGATTCTCTACACTGTCGCCCTGGATGAGTCACTCGGTGCGCTCCTTACCCAGAATAACGAGGAGGGAAAAGAAAATGCCCTCTACTACCTCAGTCGAACTCTAGTCGGGGCGGAACACAACTACTCCCCAATCGAAAAACAATGCCTGGCTCTAATATTTGCTGTGAAGAAGCTGAGGCACTATTTGCTCGCTCATCGGGTTATGCTGATCTCCAAGGTCGACCCGCTCAAACACTTGATGACCAAAGCAAGCCTAGCCGGCAGAATGGCAAGATGGGATGTCATGCTACTTGAGTTTGACATAGTTTATACTCCTCAGAAAGCAGTAAAAGGGCAAGCTCTTGCAGACTTTCTCGCTGCTCATCCCATACCAGAAGGATCGCCGCTAAATTGTTAGTTACCCGACGAACAAGTGCTGCACCTCGAGGAAGACGAGCCATATTGGGAGCTCTACTTCGATGGGGCCTCATCAATAAGGAGCTCCGGCAGATCAAACGTCCCGGAGATAAAAGCAGGGATAAGATTGGTGTTTATCACACCATCAATGGGAACCTTACGACGTTCTTTCGCTCTCACCGAGCCTCGGACAAACAATGAAGCTGAGTATGAAGCTCTGATAGCTGGTTTGGAGCTCGCCATAGAAATGGAAATCCTTCGGCTACGGGTTTACGGTGACTCCCAGCTTGTCGTCAACCAAGTAAGCGGCACCTATAAGATATACAAACCCGAGTTACCTAGGTACAGAAGCCGGGTGGTGGAACTCATGAAACGGTTCACTCATATTGAACTAACAAGAGTCCCTAGAGCATTGAACGGAAAAGCCGATATACTCGCTCGCCTAGCCAAGGAGCTGGCTGATCCTGACTTGGACGAAATTCTGATCACAGTCAGGAGCCGACAAATTCTACTCCCAGTCTCTCTACGAGAAGAGGAAAGCGCGGAACAGGAGAGCAGTCCTGCCGAAGAAGCTTCGATCATCCGAGACGAGCCCGATTGGTGAGAACCCTTCATAGAGTACCTCCGATACGACAAGCTGCCCGAAGAAAAATCTACGAGGATTCAGCTAAAGAAAAGAGCTCTCCGATACGTATTTGTAAATGACACATTATACCGCAGGTCATATGACCAACTCTGGCTCAGGTGCCTGTCATCGGCCGAAGCCCAAAAGGTCATGAAAGATGTTCACTCGGGCGTTTGCGGTGCTCACCAATCTGGCCCCAAGATGCGACTTCAAATAAAACGGCTTGGGCATTACTGGCCCACCATGATACGGGATTGCGGAGAGCATGCAAAGAAATGTCAGATCGGCCAAATCCATGGTGATTTCATTCACAAGCATCCCAATCCGTTGCATCCTACGGTGGCGTCGTGGCCCTTCGAAGTCTGGGGCACCGACATTGTTGGCCCAATTGATCCTCCGTCATCCAAAGGCCACCGGTTCATACTGGCCGCGACAGACTACTTCTCCAGATGGGATGAAGTTGTCCCGCTAAAAGAAATCAAGACAAAAGATATTCTGACATTCTTCCAGCATAATATTCTATACCGCTTCGGTACACCAAGAAGAATCATTTCTGACAACGGGCCTTCTTTCAAGAGCTTCAATGTCTTAAGGTTCGCTACTCAGCACAAGATAGACTGGAGATATTCCTCCATCTATAATCCAAGAGCCAATGGGCTCGCCGAAGCCTTCAATAAGACTCTATGCAAGCTCCTGAGGAAAAATGCTTCAGCCAACAAGAGGGACTGGAATCTCAAGCTTCACGAGGCGCTTTGGGAATATCGTACCACGCATCATACTCCAACCCAGTCCACTCCATACTCATTGCTCTTCGGAGTGGAGGCGGTCCTCCCCCTCGAATTCGAAGTTCCAAGCTTAAGAATGGCCGTTCAGCATGAGTTGACGGAGGAGGAAAACGTGCTCCTCCGACTGGATGAACTCGATGCCCTCGAAGAAAAGAGGCTCGCGGTGCAGCAAAGTCTGGAGCTATACCGAGCCCAAATGTCACGGGCCTATGACAAGATAACCCGTCTCCGCGCTTTCAAGAAAGGTGAATTGGTGTTGGTCCTCAAAAGACCGATCATCCCCAATCGACATGCCAAGGGAAAATTCGAGCCAAACTGGGAAGGACCATACGTCATCGAGAAAGTGTTTGACGGAGGAGCCTACCAACTAATAAGCGCCGAGGGAGAAAGGCCCATGCCACCAATCAATGGCCGATATCTCAAGAAATACTACATGTGAATGCTCCAAGTCGCAGGCGAATTGAGCACATCAGCCCTACGGTCTGGATCATACATCCTGCAAAACCGTATACAATCCACGGGCATAAATGACCCCTATCTCTCCCAAATCCTTCCGGTGTGACTACTTTTAAAGTCCCACCAGCAAAAAAAAAAAAAAACGGTATGTTCACAAGCAAAACGGGCACGGATGAAAACCCGAAAGGGCTCCGTGAGTAAAAACAGCAGGACTACCGGCGGGTCTATGAAAACCCGAAAGGGCGCAAACTCATGAAAAGAGATGAAATACACTCGCAAAGTCCCCTCGACCTTGTGAGGAGAAAACCCTGCGTGAGATCCTTACGACTCACAAAGGAGCAAAACACTTAGGAATCCTCACGATTCTTAAGGAGAAAATACACCTGCGGGATCCTTACGACTCGTAGGGAGAAAATGCATTTATGGGACCCTCACGGCCCATAAAATTGAAAAGCCTTAGGTGACAGGAACCCAAACCTGTCTCCTAAGCCATCCTTCCCCGACGAGCAACGGCAAATGATGAGTCGCTCCTGGCATTTCGCTTCAGTGTTAGCGGTGCTGATGCCGACCAAAAACCCAAATCCCAAGTCCTCCCAAGGCAAATGATGAGTTGCTCCTGGCATTATTCCAGTGCAGCAATGCTGATGCCAAACAAGACCCAAATTCAAAGTCCTCTCAATGGCGAATGATGAGTCGCTCCTGTTAGTATATTCCAGTGCAGCGATGCAGACGCCAACCAAATTCCAAATCCCATACCCCAACGGCGAATGATGAGTCGCTCCTGGTACCATATTCCAGTGCAGCAATACAGACACCGACAAATTCCCGAAATTTTTCCGGCCCTTCGGTCTGGATCATACATCCTGCAAAACCGTATACAATCCATGGGCGTAAAACAATCCCAACCTCTCCCAAGTCCTACCGGTGAGACCACATTCAAAGTCCAAAAAAAAAAAAACATCCTCCCGGGGCAAATGATGAGTTGCTCCTGGCATTATTCCAGTGCAGCAATGCAGAGGCCAAAAAAAAAAAAAAAACCAAACCAAAATCCCAAAATCCTCTCAATGACAGATGATGATTCGCTCCTGGTACCATATTCCAGTATAGCGATGCTGATGTCAACCCAAATCAAAATCAACAAGTCAACTTCCACTCCGACACCGCAGAAAGCGGAGTAAGTCAGAATCCGATTTCGACACCGCGAGAAGCGGAGCAAGTCAAGTCTACCCCTGACACTGCAAGAAGCAGAGCAAGTCAAATCATGCACCGACCGTCCAAGTCGCAAAAAGGGCAGAACCGACCGTCCAAGTCGCTAAAAGGGCAGCACCGACCGTCCAAGTCGCAAAAAGGGCAAAACCGACCGTCCACGTCGCAAAAAGGGCAGCATCGACCGTCCACGTCGCAAAAAGGGCAGCACCGACCGTCCAAGTCGCAAAAAGGGCAGAATCGACCGTCCACGTCGCAAAAAGGGCAGCATCGACCGTCCAAGTCGTAAAAAGGGCAGAATCGACCGTCCACGTCGCTAAAATGGCAGCATCGACCGTCCACGTCGCAAAAAGGGCAGCACCGACCGTCCAAGTCGCAAAAAGGGCAAAATCGACCGTCCACGTCGCTAAAAGGGCAGCACCGACCGTCCAAGTCGCAAAAAGGGCAGAACCGACCGTCCAAGTCGCAAAAAGGGCAGAACCGACCGTCCACGTCGCAAAAAGGGCAGCATCGACCGTCCACGTCGCTAAAAGGGCAGCATCGACCGTCCACGTCGCTAAAAGGGCCGCATCGACCGTCTATGTCGTAAAAAGGGCAGTGCCAGCTTCCCAAAAGGTGGGAACCGAATCAAGTCGCCTCCACGTGAAAGAAGATCCATCAATTTCATGCACACGACCCACATATGTGGTGTGCATTTATTGATGGGGGGCAATTTGTTGGGGTAAAAATTTACACCCTGGTTGACCAAGTCAAAATCAAAGTCAACCCCAAGCCAAGTGGGCCCAAGCCCAGATCCAGTGGGCCCATGCCCGGGTCGAGCCCGAACATGAAGCGGCCGGCCTCCCCCCACGCCAAGATAAAAATTTTGTAATAAACAATTTTGTTATATTTCTTTTATTTTATTTTATGGATAAATGTAAGGAAAATAGGCATAAAGCCAAATTTTTGTAAAGCCTATGGCTTATGTGCAAAAAGAAATGGCACATGAGCCATGGGGTGGGCAAAATGCCATTTTTATGAAGCCCAAGGGGCTATGTGTAAAGTGTATGGCCTATAAAGGCAAAGATAATGAAAATATCTCACAACTTTTTCTCTCTCCAAAAATTTTCTAGATCTGAGATCTCTTCCTCCTTCCTCAAGGTTCTAAAACCTTCTTTTTCCTTTTGAATTAAATCAAGAGTTTAACTCTTCCTTTTCTCAAAATAAGTAGATTTCCACCACAAAACCTACGAAGGGGAGCTCGGATCTCCAAGCAGATCTCGAAAAGGGGAGGCTTTTAAGACTCATCCCCTTTTCTCCAAGATCCCGCCGGTCAAGAGCAAGAAGAAGGAGACCCATCTCCAAAAATCTAACTTTGGACAGACCCAAGGCTCAAAAGAAGAGCAATAAATCCCCCAGGAGTTTAACTCCTTTCTAAAAGTTGCTGGAGTTTAACTCCATAAATTTGTTTCTGTTGGAGTTTAACTCCATAAATTCCCTTGGGAGTTCAACTCCCCAGCCCAGGAGCTAGGCCTCCCTTTCCGCGGGTTTTTCCCGCGGTCACGTGTGCCCACGTGACCCCGAGGCGCCCATCGGTCACGTGTGCGCATGTGACCCCGGGGCGCCAAGGCGCCCATCGGTCACGTGTGCGCACGTGACCCCCAGGGCGCCAAAGCGCCCATCGGTCACGTGTGCGCACGTGACCCTGGGACGCCAAGGCACCCATCGGTCACGTGTGCGCACGTGACCCCGGGGCGTCATAGTGCCCTTCGGTCACGTGTGCCCACGTGACCCTGGCGGGCGCCAAAGTGCCCATTGGTCACGTGCGCGCACGTGACTCTGGGCATTAAGGCGCCCACCTGCTGTGCGAGCGTCCTTTAGACGCCATTTTGTTTTCTTTTCTCCCTCGTTTTACGTGCACTCCCAAACAAAATCCCTTCTGGAGTTTAAACCCTTTAAATATATATATATATATATATATATATAATCTTTGGAGTTTAACTCCACAATAAAGTTCTATTTTAGGAGTTTAACTCCGCATAAAATTCTTTTAGGAGTTTAACTCCATTTAAAATTCTTTGGAGTTTAACTCCACAATAAAATTCCTTTTGAAATTAAACTCCACTTTAAAAAAAAAGAAAGGGGGGAAGGAAAACATACACAGACTCCACGACACTGTCTTCCGTTAGGAAAAATTTCTAACGGGGCGCTGCCCCGCACCCCGCAAGGGGGCTGCTAGCCCCCTTGACCCCCAACCCGCTATCCGGGTAGCAGGACCCCCGTAAAAACTCTGCGGGGCCCCCGATATTTCCAAAACCCCTTCAAAACACGATACTGCACATTGAGTTCGCATGACCAGTTTAACCCGTTAATCGGAGGTTCTTTCGCTCCAAATGCGAGGGGTAATTAACGGCAGCTTAGTCCGCGGTTGCCGGAGATTCGGATCCCCACAATCAATAAACCCCGGCCTACCCTAGGCTGGGGGAATCTGTAATGCGCCTGACAAGCGCGCGCGTATTCCCATCTCAATAGGGTGACGAAAAACACCCTACAACTTGATTTTGTACATTCAGGATATATGGGATTTGCTTGATTTTGTACATTCAGGATATATGCGATTTACTTGATTTTGTACATTCAGGATTTATAAGACTTACATGATATGAGAGCCAATTTGGGGGATGATTTGAGGAAATTAGGATTTGGTTTGTCTTGATGGACTTTGATCCTACCACGAGGTCAAGATTCCGTGGAAATGACATGTTTCATCCCATTCTCCACATTTATTGTTTATGCACTGCTTCATATATTAGTAGTACCTGATAGAGTACCTTCCATAACTGTTGCATTTACATACTTTATTTTATATGCATTGCTTCATGTATTAGTTATACCTGCTAGAGTACCTTTCATGACTGCTGCATATATACATTGTCATATCATTCCTTCATGTATTAGTTGTACCTGATAGAGTACTTTACATAATTGTTGCATACAAATTGTCATATTATTGCTTCAAGTATTAGTTGTACCTGCTAGTGTACCTTTCATGATTATTGCATTCATATGACCTCTTATTGCTATTAGTTGCATATGTTAGATTCGCGCTGTACGTGCATACTTACGATTACCTGCATATGTTATTTACTATTCCCGAGTTGGCAACTCACCCCCGTTGTGCCACAGTGTTTTGCAGGTTGTTCCCCAGAGTAGTCGAGGAAAGCTATTCATCTATCTTATCATCTTTTGCTGCGGATACCGCTTCAGCTCGTAGTGTGCCACGGCGTCGTATATCTGTTGTGGTGGTTGTTTTCCACCTTTGGGAATGTATTTGCTACCGTTTGGGGATGCTTTAGTTATATTTATGTTGTACCCATTTTTGGGGCTGGTTTTTACAAAGGTGGTGCTGCCAAAATTTAAAGGAAATAAAGATAGACTTTTAAAGAATTTGGGTTGAGATTTTCAAGGTTTTAAAAATGTTATTATTTCTTACTAGTTTGAAGGTTTAGATTGTTGGGTTTTCGGCTTACTTAAATTGCGTTACGTCTGTGGACGTTGCGTAGTTTAAGGGCCGTCATATGCCAATTTCGGGTCATGAAAAAGTTGGTATCAGAGCGTTATGTTTTACCTTTCGGAGTATAGGATGACCTTAGTATGATGGAGTAGGTAGCTTAAAGTAGAGTAACGTAGTGTGTGTATGTCCGCGGCATACTCCCGACGCGGTACTCCGCCTAAAGTGACCTAAGTACTAATTGCTTGAAATTCCTTCCTTGATGATACATATCCATGTGATTCGATTTCCGTGTTCATATCGAATCTTATTTCCATTTATAGCCTTTGCCGCCGATGACTATGGGGTCTCAGAGTGATGCAGCGAGGGACAAGGTCAGGATTGACTTGGGTGGGATGAGGACAGACCAGGATGGCGCGCTCGTTGCATAGGAGCAGATGGATCCGTCTTCGACAGATCATATCGATAGGCTTGTGGCAGAGATGCAGGGCTTGTGCCAGACGATGAGATCTTTGGTTGAGGCTAGCATAGCGTAGCGACAGGAGGTTGTCACCCCTATTACCCAGTTGTTCCTTGCGATCAACACTCAGTATAGTGTTACGTATACATCACCAGTGGATGCAGCCCCGGTTGACGAGGCATGCCTTCCAGAGACTTTGGGAGTTCCGGAACAGTGGAGGACTCGTACCGGTGTATCAGCCAGGAGACAGAGGCCTAGTCGTCGAGACAGATTTCGTGACCGTCGTGGGAGAAGCAGAGGCTTAGGACGAGGACAGTCGTTCAGCTCTCATCCACAGGAGGTTCAGCAGTCATCGCATGGATGTTTCTGGTGTGGGAGCCTCCAACTCCTCATCATGGATTATTCCTTAGCACCGCGTCAGACTCGTGTTCGGAGAGGTCGTGGTCACGGAGGATTCGCTCAAAGGGGATGGGTTAGCAGAGGAGGAGTTCAGTCAGTTGTGGGTAGGGGGCAGACACGAGAGTTTGCTTCTACTCATCAGGACGCACGGGCGTCCAACGCAAAGTTTTCAGGTATTCTTAATTCGTATGTTCTTTTGATGTACTTGTTTGTTTTACACACTTTGTGCCGTGGTTGGGCCGAGAGTCGTGTTAGCTAGATCATCCATTTGTTGCGTTAATTTTCTGTCGGCGATTCTTTTGTTGCGCGACACGTGTTTCGGTCGTGTGCCAATCGGATAGGAGATAAAGATTCATCCGTCGTTTTGATCCTTCTAGAGGGGATGGATTTGACGTTCTCCTGGGCATAGACTAGTTAGCTATGTGCTAGGCGTCTGTGGACTGCCGCGAGAAAACAGTCAGGTTTTGTTTTCCCGGCGAGTCAGTTCTTGTTGTGCATGGGAGGACAGTGGTGCCGCCTCTCACAGCTTGAATTCAGCCTTTTTCGCTAGTCGGCTTTTGAGGAAAGGATGTCGAGAATTCTTGTCTTTCATTCATGATGCCGGAGCTACTGTGGGTTTGTGCATCTGGTTCCCATCGTGCAAGAGTTTTCCGACGTTGTTCCAGATGAGTCGGCCGAGCTTCGGGAGCTTAAAGATCAGCTGCAGAGCTGCTAGATAGGTGGGCCTTGTACGTCTAAGTATTTCGCTTTGGGGAGTTCATATTCTGTTCATTAAGGAGAAGGACGGCAGTTGAGGTTGTGTATTGATGGATCGTCAATTGAACCGAGTTACGGTGCAGATAGGTATCCTTTACCTCGCATAGACGATTTCTTCGATCAGCTCCAGAGTGCGAGGCTTTTTCTAAGTTTGTTTGGGATCAGGTCATCATTGTTGCGGGTTCGTAGTGATGTCATTCCGATTTATGCTTTTGTGCGCGCTATGGGCAGTATGAGTTTTGGTGGTGTCGTTGGACTCACCAATGCCCTAGCAGCATTCATAGATATGATGAACCAGATTTCTTCAAGCCATTCCTCGACCAGTTTATTATTATGTCATTGATGACATTCTGGTGTATTCCAACGTGTCGTGAGGAACAGGAGCAGCACTTGATGATTTGCTTTGCAGACATTGGGAGAGCCCCAGCGGTTTGCTAAATTCTCGGAGTCTTCCTTTAGGCTTGATTGTGTTGACTCCTAGGTCTTGTAGTTGCAGGAGACAGTTTTCGTATGGTCCCGAGGAAGATCGAGGCCGTACAGCTTTAGCCCAGACTTGTGTAGGGGACGGAGGTCCGCAGATTTTTGGGCTTAGCAGGTTTTTACCGCCGTTTCGTGCAGGATTGTTTGTGTATCGCTGCACCGTTGACTGAACTGACTGGAAAAGTGGTTCTTTTCTTTGGACTGAGGCATGTGTGCGAAGTTTTCGGCAGTTGAAGACTCGGTTGACAACTGCAGCAGTTATTTCTTTGTTTCCTGGTTCGAGCGACTTTGTTGTTAACTGTGATGTTTCGCGAGTGGGGCTCGATTTTGCATTGATGCGGCATTATAGAGTTATCGCTTTTGCTTTCCGACAGTTGGAGGAAGTACGAGCAGGATATCCCACTCATGATCTGGAGATGGCCGCGGTGGTCGTGCGTTGGAGATTTGGAGACACTACTTATGTGGAGAGTCGTGTCAGATTTTCAAGGACCACCAGAGCTTAATGTACATCCTCCTGTAGTGGGTTTTGATTGTTGAGACAATCTTCTGCAGATTTACAGTTCTTGTTTGATCGTTGAATACAGCTTAGTTCGCCTCTACTGAGGGGACAGCTTGCTCATGTCCGTGCCCGTCCACTTTTTATTAATCTTTTTCGTGAGGCATAGCCCGCCGATGCTCGTTCGTCAGAAATTCTTAAGCATACTCGGCTGGGTAAAGATTCGGAGTCCTTGATTTGTAACCAGATGTGCTACGTTTAGGGACGCGTTTGTGTGTACCTGTTGCTGATGGGCAGAGACGCGAAATCCTAGAGCAGGCACATCAGTCATCTTTCAGTGTTCATTCAAGTTCCACCAATTTATGATGTGACTTGTGAGTTAGTTACGGTTGGGCAGGAATGAAGAGTGATGTTTCGGATTTCGTTTCGAGGTGTTTGTCTTGTTGTGAGCTAGGGTTGAGCATCTGAGACCGGCTGGAGAGCTGCAATCTTTAACTGTTGCGGAGTAGAAATGGGAGCAGATCTCCATGAATTTCTTTGTGGTGTCTACCCAGGTCTAGACAGGGTGTGATTCCATTCGGGTGTTTTTTGTCCGGTTATGCTCAGTTTGCTCAGTGGTTCCTTATTAAGTTTGTGCGTTTGCACGGAGTTCCTTCATGCGTTGTATCCAATAGAGGCACCATGTTCGCTTGCAATCTTGGGCAGAAGTTTCAGGAAGCCTCGGGTACTGGTTGAGCTTTAGCTCCGCTTTTTTCCATCCGCTGGATAATGGTTTGTGAGAGCGGGCAATACAGACTCTGGAGGATATGCTTGTGCAAACGTACTAATTGTTGTTGGCAGTTGGGATCGTCACTTGCCATTGTTAGGTTTCGCCTTCGATAGCTGTTATCAAGAGACACTCCAATTGGCAACATTTAGGTTTTGTTTGGTAGGTCGTGTCGATCGCCATTCTGTTTTTCTGACTCTGCGTAAGTAGTATTTTTCGACCCCAGCTAGTCTAGAGACTTCGGAGATGATCTAGTTGGTTCAGGTCAGGATGAGAGTAGCCCAGTGCAGACAGAGGTCTTATGCCGACCAAGGTGGTCACAGACTTGAGTGCGCAGTGGGAGATCATGTATTCCTACTGATTTTCCAATAAATGATGTGTTGTGTTTCAGGAAGCTCATCCCGGGATTGTAGGTCCTTTTGAGATCATTAAAGCGAGTTTGTTCCGTTGCCTATAATTTGGCACTTCCACCCAGATTATTGAGTATTCACCCCGTATTCCTTGTGTCGATACTTTACAACTACCTTCATAACCTTTCTCACATGATTCAGCAATAGACCATTTTGATTAGGACGTGATCTTTTCGTTCACCGGCAACCATTTGTGTTAGTGGTTCGGCTGGTGGAGAAGCTTCGGTCAGGGGTCTTGCCATCTGTGGAGGGTTTTCTTGGGCGTAGCCGTATAGTGAGGTGATCACTGGGAAAGCTGGGAACGAGATTTGGGAGTTTTGTACTCTTCTCGAGAAGGTACGCTTAGTGAGAATTTTAAATTCGGGGATGAATTTTTATAAGGGGGAGATTGTAACGCCATAGATTTCGGTTAGTGTTAGTTTAGACGTTAGTGCGGGATTTTGGTAAAAAGTTTACCAATTTGGGTTCCTCACATTTTATAACATTTAATTAATAATTTATTATTATTTGTTATGGCATGCACGCACGTGTGCACGTTAATGTGAGGGTTTGTTTGTGTTAATCTTGTTCTTAGCAAGCAAGACAACTTAACCCTTAACCTAATCTAATCTTTGCTTTAATCCAATCCCTTGCTTTGCCTTAACCCTTAATATCTCGATATTTATTTTGTTGTGAGAAGATATTTGTTTTGGAGAGAAGAGGTGGGATTATAGTGTGAATGCATTGATGGTGCATTAATGCAAGGGTTACACTCACCTCTTGCTTTCACTTCTCTCTTTCCCTTTATCTTTTCCTTTTCTCTTTCCCTCACACTCATTTCCTTCTCATTTTCTTCATCTCTCTCATCTCAACTGAACAATATCTTTTCCTACACAAAACTTCATCCAAACTCACAAAAATCACATCTTTTGCTTGGTTTTGCCTCTTAGATGCCTTGGAGCTTGCAAAGCTAGGATCTTTGAGTTCTTTTGGTTAGGTAATGATCTCTTTCTGTTAAATAGGTCCTTATTGTGTAGCATAGCTTAATTGTTTCAGTTTAGATCGCGTATCGTATCGTTTCGGGTAAATATCGTATTTTTTTAGTGTTGTTTTGGGGTCTGGGATGATCTGCTATCAAACCAGATTATTGTTGCAAAAGTTCCCATCACAGTGACCTAGTGTAGTGACCTAGAACCTACCTTCAAAATACGAACCAATTCCTTCATGAACCGGCCGCAATTATATTTCTTCTGGCCGCAATTTGCGGCCAAACTAGGGAGTTAGGGTTTGGGTTTTGTTGTTGGGGTCTCTGGGGTTATTTGTTGTCTCATGGTACTTGCAAATTTTACGGATTGTTAGTATAGCAAAATATGGGACTACTTTGTATATTTCTTGTGTTTCGTTTCACGCGTTACGTTATCCGATACGGTGCGTGTTCTGTGTTCTGTTCTGAGTTGGTTTCGTAGTGTCGCTATGCACGTTAGCTAGAATACGAATACTTGAGAGTGAGTTTTGTGTTGTCGCGTTGGTCCGCGTAATTTGTACGTGTTTTGGGTCTATTGCTAATATATACTATTATATTGTTTTATGTTTTAGGTTCACAGGTGGGGACTTCGGACGCTGCGACGAAGGGAAAACAGGTGGTAGGCTTCACTTAGCTAAGAGCGTTGGTGAGTAGATTTAACATCTACAGGGGAATCGCCCGCATGGCGTTATGCGTCTGGGCTAGAGATGTTATATAGTGTCGCATATTCTATTGTATATATAGAGTTGCGCAGACACCCTATTACTTAGTTACTTGTTGTGCTTGGACTAGTATCCTTAGGACACTGCACTATTATTGACGGCTCATATTGCACGACCACTGATTGTATGCCACACACACCGTCAATAATTGCCATGACACGCACAACACACATACCTATATGATATTGTTTGGTTAGGGACATTGAGACACCGATTCATATTTCTTTATACATATCACATATAGCATACCTGTATACCTACATGCTTACACGTATGCCTTGACATGCTTACATGCTAGTTACCCGTATAGCTATAGGGTATTGTACCATTAGTGATAGGTACATACACACATAATGACATAGCTATATGTATACCTTGCATACATACGCCACTTATACCTGGAGGGTATATTACATCATTATTGATAGGTAGATACTTATACTTTGCTGTACCTTTATGTTTATACATATATCTGGCTATAGCAACATGTTTACCTTTACTTGATGTTATATAGACTTGGAGAAATTAGGAACCACACGATATTTATTAACTTATTGCAGTTAATTAGCGGCTGTTCCTTTATTTGCTCACATTACAGTTTTATGTTGCATATATTATATTCATGGATTTTCGCATTGAGATATGGATTTTTCATGATGTTTTTTGGATTTGAGGACCGTGGTAGTTTTATGAAATTATGCATTATTTGAAAAACCCGGTTTCTCTTGATATGATATTTCAGCATCCACCATGAGTTTTATCGGTTCAGATATATATACCCCATGCGAGGAGGAGTCGGGGCCGTATGAGGGTACATGGTGGGGCCCGGAGGTACCCCGAGAAAAGAAAGGGATTTTGATGTAACATGCCGATTAGGCCTGACAAGGGAACCATACCTACCAGTGACATTACCTATGACTCGGTGGTTATCGTGTGGATACCGACGGGTGTCATGTACGTATGGATACGTCGAAAGGCGAGGGTCAGAGCTAGGCACTTGAGCTTTCGGTATAGCGTATGATACGTACCTATCAGGGTGCCAGTTGTGGTGACAGCACCTGATAGATCAACATTTCTGTGTCGATACTTGATACATTGGTTTCATGATATTTTACTCCTAAGTATATATAACAGTAGAATGGGACGTTGTTATATATGCATATATATATATATATATGTATATATATATATATGTATATATATATATATGTATATATATATATTAGTGGAATGGGACGCTAATATATATGTATATATATCAATTCATATACTTCATTATAATTATTCATGCAATTAGATTTAGGATAAACGAGATTCACTTGATATTGGATACAGGATATATGAGATTTTCTTGATTTTTTACATTCAGGATATATGAGATTTACTTGATTTTGTATATTCAGGATTTATGAGACTTACATGATATCAGAGCCAATTTGGAGGCTGATTTGAGGAAATTGGGATTTGGTTTGTCTTGATGGACTTTGATCTTACCACGAGGTCAGGATTCCGTGGAAATGACATGTTTCATCCCATACTCCACATTTATTGTTTATGCACTGCTTCATGTATTAGTAGTACCTGATAGAGTATCTTCCATGACTGTTGCATTTACATACTTTATTTTATATGCATTGCTTCATGTATTAGTTGTACCTGCTAGAGTACCTTTCATGACTGCTGCATATATACATTGCCATATCATTGCTTCATGTATTAGTAGTACCTGATAAAGTACCTTACATGATTTTTGCATATAGATTGTCATATTATTGCTTCATGTATTCATTGTACCTGCTAGTGTACCTTTCATGACTGTTGCATTCATATGACCACTTATTGCTATTAGTTGCATATGTTAGATTCGCGCTGTACGTGCATACTTGCGATTACCTGCATATGTTATTTACTATTCACGAGTTGACAACTTACCCCCGTTGTGCCACAGTGTTTTGCAGGTTGTTCCCCAGAGTAGTCGAGCCAGGCTATTCATCTATCTTATCATCTTTTGCTGCGAATACCGCTTCAGCTCATAGTGTGCAGTTTTGCTTAGATGGGTTTTGTCGTTATCCGTTTATGTTCATTGTATATTCGTTGTATCATGTACTCTCCATATACTATTATCTTGTACAACTTAGAGACGTGGTGTGAGGACGATATTATATATTATTTTGTGACTTGGAGGTCTTTTATGCAGTTTCTTTATATCGTCTTTTATTTTTTCGCTACGACATTGTATATCTGTTGTGGTGGTTGTTTTCCGCCTTTGGACGTGTATTTGCTCCCGTTTGGGGATGCTTTACTTATATTTATGTTGTACACATTTTTGGGGCTGGTTTTTACAAAGGAGGTGCTGCCAAAATTTAAAGGAAATAAAGTTAGACTTTTAACGAATTTTGGTTGAGATTTCAAAGGTTTTAAAAATGTTATTATTTCTTACTAATTTTGATGGTTTAGATTGCTGGGTTTTTGGCTTACTTAAATTGCGTTACGTCTGGGGAAGTTGCGTAGTTTAAGGGCCGTCACGTGCCAATTTCGGGTCGTGACAATCCTTTAATAGTTCCTAATCGAGGGTGTATCAAGACAGGGAATCGATATTCCAGAGTAGACTAGCGTATACGCTTCTTGACCCATATGATGGGCGATGGATGATCCCACATCCATTGGTGTTTGACATCAAAGATGGTATACGGGTGCTCTGTGGAGACTGGGTACATTGAACGGATTCGCCGGGAACTCCTAGATGGTATTATACCTAGCGTTAGATATCAGTTCTCGGGTGACACTGGTACAGGTTAGCTTGTAGAACCGAGATCGTTGTAGAGTCCTTTGTGATTGCCATTGTGCTTTTATTTCTACCTTACCACGTTCATGAGAACGTGCAAAACAGTGGTTTTTGGGTCCAGACCCGTGTCACATGGAGGTAATGAGCGATAGGAGGGGATTCGTCTCTCTCGGTATTGGGGGTTGATATTGTGCTGTGCTTGATTGGCTATAACAGGAAGTCCCTGGCTAGGGCTGATACGGAGATTTACTAGTAAGTGTTATCAGTAGTTTCTTGACCTGTTATGAGCCTCACATCAAAACGACTTATCGGTTACTAGGGTCTGACGTTTACCACCCCTAGACTTGATATGCGACATATCAGACGAAGAGACCGGAATGTACGATAGGGTTATTGACAGACTTTGTGGGAGTTTAGACAAGCTTGCTTGTTGATCTTATGATCGCTCAATACTCGGGCAGCCGTTGCGTCCAGCTAGTACGGCTTGTGGGCGACTGATATAATCATCACCTACTGCCGGCGCATTGACGAGTCTTTAGACTCTTACAAAGTGGTTTCCTGGCTCAGGCGAAACGAAGTAGGAGCACATATGTTATATGTGCGGGACCGAGATTAATACGAGTATGTGATACCGTATTCTATTCTCACGATATGTGATATCGGCCAGTTATATATGATATAGCCGGGTTATCGAATCAAGTATTGATTCGATAA
Source organism: Agapanthus africanus (assembly GCA_030015575.1). Classification (NCBI taxonomy): domain Eukaryota; kingdom Viridiplantae; phylum Streptophyta; class Magnoliopsida; order Asparagales; family Amaryllidaceae; genus Agapanthus; species Agapanthus africanus. Next base: position 436,112,640 of record CM057345.1, on the reverse strand, counting down.
GTTGATACAAATGATATTAGTCGGTTATATGTGATATAGCCGGATTATTAAATCAAGTGTTGATTTAATAATTTAATGTATAATTATATATTTGATATATTAGTTTACATTAACTAATATTAGCTCACTTAAGATTTTCTTTATCTCACTTATGTATTTAATATATATGTGATATATATTAATTGTGCACACTTAATATATATGTGATATATATTATTGTGTCATGCTTGTTGATAGATGCTACATGGGTGTATAAGACTCACACCATGCTCATTATAATACAGGGTTTATTTATTTAAAGTAAATAAAAAATTAGTTGGAAATTTGCTCATGGTTGAAGCTTGTGGAACCATTGACTTAGTCGACTAATTTTTTTTACTTAAGATATTTATTAATCCAACCATTACCTTAAGACATGGTTAAGTCTCTACATGAGTTAATATGAGATATTATCTCACCCATGCTTGCTATTCTCACATACAACATTATCTCTTCATCTTCTTCTTCATCAAGAGGGAGCTCTCTAGGTTTTTGAGAGGTGAGGAAAATTAGCGAGAAAATTAATTCTGATGTGAGCAAAAATCCTACTTCATCATCCTCTACTAGACTAGCCATTTAGTTTAGGGTGTTAGCTTCACTAATTCCATATTAGTGAAGAGGTAGCTTGAGTTGGTGTCTCTTCGACGTAGATCATCTTCGGCCTCGAAGACTTCAAGCAAGCTTGTTCCTTTCATCTTGTGGAGCCATTTTTGAGTCCGGAAGATCACTACTTGGAGCGAAAGGATTACTACACGGAGCTACTGAAGTGATGGACCGGTCTACAAAGGTTGTATTCTATGTTCACTTAGATGTAAAGTTGTTTACATGCATGCATTGTCTAATTCTCTAGTTAAGATTCTAGGGTTAGCATGGAAAATTTTTGAAAATGGCATAGATGATGCCTCCCGAAACCTTGCTGTCATGCTAGGTAACCCTATAGGATTAATATATAAACTTATTGCAGCTAGTGCAAAAAAAACATCTGGTGTGGTACTTGACATCTCATGATTGACTCAATTGACTCAATCTTAACATCTAATTCTCTAGTTAAGATTCTAGGGTTAGGGTTATGTTGCAAGGCAAATTTTTGAAAACGGCATGGATGATGCCTCCCGAAACCTTGCTGTCGTGCTAGGTAACCCTACAGGATTAATATATAAACTTATTGCAAATAGTGCAAAAACAACATATGGTGTGGTACTTGACATCTCTTGATTGACTCAATTGCCTAAGAAAGTGACATGCCAATCATGCGCATCCCTCTCCCCTTTAGTCTGTAAGACACCTTTACAGGGGGTGACTCCATCACCTGCAGGTACACCACCATGCCAGGAGTCGTCCATTTTAAAATCCCTTTAGAATACCGTCAAAGTACCTATATTGGGAAACTACCCAAATATAGATCTAAAACCATAGATCTAGTAACCAGTATGTCTAATATAATATCCATATCCTATATGGAGAAACCACTGTGTGACAACCACAGTAAAACCGATCGTAGTATAGGAATATCACTTCCTACAAAGTCTATGTCATCCAAATACTAGGACATCACACCTTACTACCTTCTTAACAGATCCATCTCCTATTCTGATGATGTCAAAGCCTATGACTGTCATATCAAAAATAGATGATCTTTCTCCGTTATAGTTGCTTTAGGCTATAAATAGACATAAGCTACTTGTCCACTATGCTTCCTCTACTCCCACTGGCTACAACAACCCTCTGGCAGAGTCATATACACGTGCACTTCTAAAACTAGTTTAGAATGACACTATACTCATCCTCCTGCCGGGTCTCAAAGTCTAGAACAACAGTAATGGTAAGTCTGGGTAAACAAGAACCTCCATGTCACCGTCTTTGAGGATACCGAAGTACCTCTCGGGTGGTTGAGATTACCTACCATATTTGCGGAGTGGCAAATAAAATGTCAAACCTGATTGAATCTTAAGGTTTTATTAAATTTTCAGTAATCGTTTATGGTTCTGGAATCACTTCCAGTTCTACCATACTCCCACTACTGTTTTCTAAAAAAGTCCATTTTGCCAAAACTATGGCGAGCCAAGAACAATATTACTATTAATCTTCCAGATGGTACAAAGTTAACCCTCGTCATAGCCCGGGATAACCCACAAATTGCCATTACAGAAACGTGCCTTGAGTTATCCAAAGTATGGTTTTAAGCATAAGCCGGACAACTCCATATACCTTAACATTGTTAAGATATGAACATGCACTAATTTAATTGGAACCAGATTCAAATCATTCAGTTGTCTCCAGTGCAAGTCAACTAAATGGAAGGAGGCCGATCAGCATTACTCAACTAGGAGTGCATCCTAATATGAGTAACCTGAAAGAGAAGCAGGTTCTCAAAACCATTACTATCAACTGAATACCAAACACAAGTACCTACATCTTCGATTACCTTGAAGAATCCCGATACTTGCTATACATGGTTCTCTATTTTATTCTTATACCTATAACTACTCAAATCATGGACCTTATGTTTGTATGAAATATTTGTCTAAAATTGGAGAAGTCATAAGTAAACAGAACATAGTATGAGGACTAGCCCCTTTGTCCTAATGGACATCGGACAACATACAATACTTTGTATAAGTCCCCTGAGTTGAATAACTCAAACCATGTGTGTCGTAGGTTGAAAACTGTACTATGCTTAAGAAGAATTACATCGTTGTTTAATGCTCCTTACCCGATCATCAACTGATAAAAGTAAATTCCATGGACATAATTTCAAAAATTTATATCTCACTTTATAAAATAAACGTACAGACATATCAGTTTGAAATTGGTGCATAACAACGGATATTCAAAATCAAATATTTGCCGTCAGGCAAAAGCCCAGGCGATTTCCTCAAATATCACCACTTACAACGAATTCCGATATAAAGAGGATATAATCACCTAATTCCCAATAAATTACTCCTACTCATCATCTGTAAAACCATACAGGTGTGAGAATCAAACCTGGTAAATACATACCATAGAGTAAGGATCTAATTGGGAAATCAGTTTTCAATTTACAACGCATAGTGAAACTGAAACATGAAAATGTTTTGATGGGGTAGCCGGGTATTCATAGTAATGCCTCTTCCATTAACCAGATTCATAACTGTAACCGTATATTTCCTTTCCATCTCTCCAAATCGCTTTATTTGTCTGTACTCAATACCTTTTGTACACTACCCTTAGACTAAATGGTTTTCTTCCTTCCCTACCGTTCGGAACTCACTTATGGTTTGGAAGATAAAAGACAACTAAATAATCTTTATTCTATTTCTCTTGAACCAGAATCCATTCTCGAACTGGAGCAAGTTCCTTCGAGTTCGTATGTTACTATACGATGGGTTATCCAATAAATATGGATCTAGGTAGTGATACACGGTGTTCTGGAGAAATTCAAAGGTGAATAGGAGTGGCGATGATATACGCGGTTTCGTCGTGAATGATAGCAGTCGCAATTTACTTTGCCCTCTTTCTAATCCCTTTATTTGTCTTTACTTATTACCTTCTATACACCCAACTTAGGCTAATTGGTTTTCTTCCTTCCCCACTTTTCGGCACCTGCCTATGGTCTGGAAGAAGACTATCCAATAAGCGCAATAGGTGTACCCTCTCATAAACCTAAGAGCCCTCACAACCTGAGAGAAGGTAAAAGGAAAAGACAACTGAATAGTCCATTCATTTTCTCCAGAACCGGAAACCATTCTCGAATCTGAAACAAGTTTCTTTGAGTTCGTATGAAACTATACGATAGTCATATCCAATAAATGTGGATCTTCGTAGTGATACGGAATGTTCCGGGAAAAACAAAGGGTAAAAGTAGGAGTGGCAATGAAGTATGAAACTCCGACAATCCAAAAGCCAATGTATGTTTTAAGAAGGTTCGGTTTACTTGGCTTATGATTTTTAGTCTAGGGTCGGGCCATGGTCGCTGCCAAAGAGAGAAAGAGAGAAAATAAACACTCAGCATGCACTCTAATCTAGATCAGAATGGTTAATCACTTTATCTAATCAGGTTGTCTCCGACTGTATCTGTCACGTCCCGAAAGTACGGAACATGACCGGCACTTAAACTACGAAACGTCTCGAGGCGTACGTAATCCAAGTAAGCCGAAAACCCAGAAATGCAAACCAAGAAAAGTATTAGAGTGAAGGAAAACCAATTTAAATAAGTAGTTTTAATAGCATAAGCCGAATTATGCGGGTTTCTAAAAACATCAAAAATTTCCTTAAAATTTCGGCAGTCTCCTTTGTAAATACTGGCCCCCAAACGGGATCCAACATGAAAAGTATACGAAATCAATAAAAAGGCATCCCCAAGCGGGAGCTAGCTCTTCGTCAATCGACGGTCACAACCACACAAGCAATAAAATATACAACGCCAACGGCGAGGATCAAAATTCAAAAGGAAACTCAAAACCACAAGAAAACCACAGAAATATAACGCGCGACTCTAAGGTCGAAGGAATAACATCACTGGTCTCTATCTCAAAATAAATACATGTTTGGTTGATGGAACTTCTCGATACAACAGAGTAATAATATACAAGTTATATAATGGGGGGGTACGATACAAGTAAACCCACCTACTAGCAGATCACCCGAAGGAAACTATGCCCGCAAGCCGTAAAGAAACCTGTACGGCAAACCTGCAAGAAACTAGGGCACAACGGGGGTGAGTTGCCAACTCGTGAATAGAAAAACATCTACGCACAGAAATCGCATAAATAACGCAACCTAGGTCAATGATCATAATATATTCTCAAATATATGAATAACATGCAGCCTATAACAAAGGCTAGGGTAATATCTAACCCGAGTGTGATCTCATGTGCCCGTGTCAGTGGCTCAGGTAGCAATATATCATATGAATGAGGTATGAATGCATGGAACAGAATGCATGTACTGACGAAAACTGCTTTCATAAATCAGTGAGATTTCTGTATTTTAAAAGTGAGGTACCATAAATGAAATCAGCATAAAACAGTGCCCAGCATCGACACAAAACAAGTGTCCAAATATCTCGATATCTCTGTATCACAATCTCTGTACCTCAATATCTCAAAATCTCAATATCTCAATCACAATATCTATGGCGCCGTCAATCCAGACCGGCCCCTACCATCCATCTCAAGACCACGACGGTATCCTCCGGATATCCGATACGTCGGGTAATATCACCGGTCGGTAGTGCTCCCCTGCCAGGCTCAACGTCAACAACACGATCCTGTTGCCCCGGGGTACCGCACCGGGCCCACCATGTACCCGAAACGGTTCCTCCACTCCTCGAATCGGGTCTCGAAATCCATCAGCAAACTCATGGTGGACGACTCATACATCATGGGAAAACCGCACTTTTTATTTTAAAAGAGAGAAAAGGTTTATTTATGTTTTTTGCGGTTTTCCTCCAAATCCAGAAAATCTCATGGAAATCCGAATCCAAAACCTCAATAACACGTAAAATAGTGAATATATGCATGAGAATCCATGAATGCGGCATAACAATGAATAACAGTATGCATGAAGTAGCAGGTAATAATTACAATGTCTAAACTAACATATAAGGCAAGTATGCTAATATCATGTCTAAACTACTAGCTAACAGGCTTTGTCAAGCAATAATATTTTCTAAGGTGTACGTGACATGGCAACTACCGATGAAGATGTGTGTGAGCCGGCAAGTAAGTGTACGTGGTACATACGCATCATCGGTAATGGTGCTGGTGTCGTAACAGCATGATATCAATAATGAAGTATGAAACATAATATAAGCATGCGATGTGAAGCGAACCACAATAATGAGCGGGAGCTGAATACTAGACGCAACTATAACTAATCTGCATTAATCTAATATAAGTCTTACAAATGGTGCCTTTTGAAATAACACGAATCATAGGGTTTTGAAAATAGGGGCTACGGTGTTTTTATGAAAAGATACGTCTTTTGAAATATCCGTAGGATCCCTTGGGCTGTCTTTTAAAATACCCACGATTCGTTAGTTTTTGAAATAGGTAAGAATCGAATCTAATCTAACAACTAAACTAAACTAAAGGGCTAAGCTAACAAGCTGGACTACAGGTAAGGAAACCGCCTAACATCTGAGTCGATCCATATACATACCTGTATATATATTAGTCGGTGATCCCGCCTCAATAATATCATATCTGATACCATATCTATAATCAGACATCCCAAGTCAAGAGTGCGGATCAATTATCAAGATATAGCTCGTACGTAAATCCGTCGTACGGCATCCCCAAATCTGGGTACGGGTCAATATCATACTCATCACACTGTTCATCTGGTATCCTCTTTATCAAGATCATCATCTGGGGTACTGACCTATGTCTAGTACACTACTAATATCACTATTCACATGGCATTGTCATCCAAATATCTGCTATAATATCAGGACGTATCTCAAGTACGAATCCTGCCATATCACCGATCTCACGGCCTCAACTCAAATCTCCTCGACTCATCTCAAACTCAAGTATCATCCGCAAATCCAGTATGTGAACACCTAGTCCCATATCCAGGTGAACACATAACCACCTCTCCCCATATACGCACAGGTAATAACATAGATGTATGCATGTGGGTGCGTGCGTGTGTGGATGTAACAACTACTCTAGGCTTTCACAACTAACACTAAACTAATCCATGAACATCTAGAATCCACCTTTATCATCAAGTCTCATATCAACATAATATATTAATCAAAATATATGTGTGTATACGTATTCGTATACATCACCACGAACTGCAGGGGTGCTATACGCCATCCACCCGACTTCTCCCCATAGATATAAATCTGCTCACCTGGTCCTCGCTCGCCGGTGCCGACGTCGCCACGCGCTTGCTTGTCGTCTCGAAGTCCGCATGGGGTACCTACATATCATAATGCACCGTATTGCATTAAAATCCGACTCATGACCAAAACGACTCACGAATCCCACATAGGTCAAAACCTATGGTTGCCTTTATAAATCAACCCCAAAACCCTCGACATCGGCGTACAAACGCCAAACCATCGAGAAAACCCAAACACACTCATTTTCATAATCACATGCACTAATTATAATATAAAATAGGTTAAAATTCACAAAAAACTCAAACTCACTTTAAAAGCCATTTTTCCGAAAATCTAGTAAGCAAAAATTTACCGTTTTAGTACAAAAATCGACGTTTAAACAGATCTAGCAGCCGCAATATCCACTCAATATCATAACCAAGTCATATAAACCATTACAATAATTTATTCTCATCAAAATATATATATTTACAAAACCTAGTTAACAAAACTAGCACAATTTTCCATTTTAGCTCAAAACTTGGTGTTTTAATCAACTTTAACTATTTTAACAATTCTAGTGGCTAAAATGCCCACTAAATAACATAATTAAGTCACCCAAACCCAAACTAAATTTTAAACTCACTAATTATAATAGATCTAAAAAAACTAGTTTGCAATTAGCTTAATTATGATAATTTAGATGTAGAAATTAGCAAATTTGGCACTTAGATTACACTTTGCATGTCTTAGCATGATAACTACACTATACAATCATAAACAATGTTAAAAACCCTCACTTGATTTTAAAAACCCAATTCTAGAATTTCCAAACCCTAACTTTAAAATTCTAACTAGCAATTCAAAACTTAATTTAAACCACTCATTAACTTAATTGAAGAAATAATCAAACAATTTAACAAAAAGCCAAGATTTATTATACCTCAAGACCAATGGAACATACATAGAACATGGCCTCCAAATTAAAATTTTTGCATCAAGATCCATGCTAAAAGAGATAAGGGAAAATGGATAGGGATTGGATTTTTATTTTGTGGGATTTTTGTGTTGATTTTTGGGCATTTTGTGATGAAATTTTGATGAGAAATGAGAGGAAAAGAGAGAGGGGCTGCTGTTGTGGGAAAGGAGAGAGAGAGGGTCGGCTGAATGGGGAGGGGGGAGAGAGAGGGAGGTGGGGAAAAAGTCAAGGCAATACCCAAAAGTCAAAGCCCAAACTCCTTTTGCCCAATTTCTTTCATTCCTTTGTTCTCTTTTCTTTTTTTTTTTTTTGTGAGATGAGAGGCCCAAGAATGGTGGGCTGTAAAGGGGCCGGCTAGAGCTATAGTGGAGTGGGTGTGGGTTTTGTTTGGGTGAGAAAAAAAGATAAATGTTGTACCTCACTTCCATTAACACTAATTTCACCGAAAAAAGCCTTTTTCTTCGATATTTTCTAAACCGTTTTGGCAAAAGATTTCACTTCAAAAACTACATGATAAAATTTTATTTAATGTGTCATGATGCACAAAATTTGTTTCAACTCATTCCAATTTATAATTTTCCCTAATTAAATATATTAGTGACGGCTTAAAATAATAATAAAATAAATTTTTTTTCAGAAAATTTGAAATTTCACCAGTGGCTCAATAAACACCAAATACTAGCCATTACATAGCTAGAATATGTATATTTAATTTTTATAATAAGATATTTGCATTTTGACTTTTTACAGAAAACCCCCTTATTTTACCGATTTTCCGAAATTTCACCGAAACGATTTTCAAAACGTTACAATCTTCCCCCCATAAAAAAATTCGGTCCCCGAATTTAAAGTAAAACTCCCCCCAAATACTAAAACATCTAAACCCAAACCATCAAGTCGTCGGGGCTTCGAAATTCTAAATACATAAAACAAATAGTAGCGCAGCGCATGCGCATGAAAAATGAGCATATAACTCAAATCAAAACTCCGTCAAGCATCCCGCAATCATCGGAGTCATGGGGAAGACATCAATGTCAAATCCAAAGCAAAACAAATATGATATAACTCGAAACTATACATGTAAATATCGAATCTATATATGTAAGTATCTGAAGGAAATGCATGCCAAATCTCTTTAAGTCGCTGTGCAACGCGTATAACACTGCACAGTGGCGGACGTCTATCATAAGAAAATAACTATATACATATATATCTTTATTTGAAATGTACGTTCCGCCGTTTTGGAAACAATTTAGAACGGTCTCCTTGTTTTAAACATTTCGTGTCATATCAGACACGTAGGTAAATGCTGAGGCTATAGCTCGCTTTTTTGGAAATCCCTTCAATAACTATCAATGCATGCAAAATATATTCAGGTACTGTCCTCTGACTAGTCCTGCTCAGTATGAAAACACATAGCAATATCATAAAAACGTACTGCTCTATAAGAAAAATCAATCCCAAAATGCGCGTATGAATACTACGTGCGTCTGGTGCGCACGGAAATCAAAATCCAAATATGTGCCATACATATGCACAGAAACAACATCTAAGTGCATCGGGTGTGCACGAAACATCTGTCGTAGGCAACATGTGTGCCTGATAGGAAAATCAGGTGCATCTGACATGCACGAAAAATCTCGATTTAGTGCATCTGGTGTGCACCAAAATCACACTTCAAAACATGCGCCCAACATGCGCGAAAATCCAAATCAGGTGCATCCATCGTGCACGAAATCATGAAATCCAATATCAAGTGCCGAATATACGTAAAATCTAATCAGGTGCACAAGGTGCACAAAACAAATATCGAACATCACCATCGAAATCGAAGTCCAGGGAATCTAAATACACAACATACGCAACACTGCACTGCAAGCATATATGAACTATACCGAGTGCAAAAACCAAATCGTATGCGTATATACGCAAAAAACAACTCAACTATATGAAATCCATATAATCACAAACATGAGAACCAAGGCACGAAAACGATATCAAGTGCAACAACCGTGCAAAAATCGTAAATACTCAGCAGGTGCAACCATGGTCCATGAAGACAAATATCATGAAACTCAATCATCAAAATCAATCATGCGAATAAATCGCCCAAAATACGCAAATCAAGTATGGCGGAATAGTCCCGCTCAAGCACATCCTCCAAGAATCTCTGGCCAACTGCCGTGGTCACCCATAGCATGTCTCGTCGACGATCCTGAACTCTGGCCTGCCGGTGTGCATAACATGACTACTACTGGGTCCAAGTCTTCTCGTAATTTATTCCAGAAAGGTCCTATCGAGATCTCTCCCAAATCTCGTCTCTGCCGAACTGTCCGGAAGTCATCGTCCCTTACTAGATCTGTTCTCGTTCTGGACCGGCTGCATACTCAACGCGACTCCTTCTGGATGGTATATCCAAGTACAATGCCTCGGCATACGTAACGCATCTCTGATGTCGGCGGAGTGGAACGTCGTTTCATCTAGATCTGGTACGAACCTCTTACTTCACCTTTCTCTAATGTCGACCACTTTGGACTCGTCTCGTCGTGGCTGCATGGACTGAGCTCCAACGGCTATCCTCGTATCGGGAGTCTCCCAAGAAATGCATCTCACCACCTAGCATCCGAATTAAGTCGAACCATCCGATCGAGTCGTCAAAACCTCATAATCCCCCAAGAGCTCAACATCTTGGTACAGTTTAATAGTATCGAGTACGTACCACAGCATCGATGGTCCAGCCGTAGAAGGGCAAACCCAAGCCTCACTAATGGCGCCGCGGAACTGCCGCAAACCCTAAGGTTCAAAGGCTTTCACACGGTCATTAAGTCGAGTTAGGGTTTCATTCTTCTAGAGGGTCCATAGATTTGCCTGCATGTCTTTCCGAATACTTTAAACTTGGAATAATAGGTTGATGATATTCGATCATCTCTGTCGACTCTCAACGTCTCCGCGTGAAGTCGTCTCTAGCTGGAATCAATCTATCTGATGACCTCGCATCGGGCTAGCGAACGAACCACATGTCCTACTCATTCATCCTTGGTGACTTGGGACCTTCTATCATCTCTTAATATAACTCGTACTGCAATAGCTCCAACATCTGGGGCGATATCTCATCGTTCGCAACAATAACTGGCTCACTCGTCTGCACGCTGAACAGTGCCTCAAACCTCATGAATAAGCAATACACCAACGGTCATCAAAATCTGGTTGGCCTCTATCATTGGCTCGATCCTCTGGTACTGATCGGCACGTCCGAGAAATCTCGTAAAGGCGATCCGCCAAACGCTCGTGGCGCGAAAACACAGAAAAAAGACACATCTCCGCAATCGTGTGTCGCCGGAATTATGCCCTGGTCAGTCCTCGTTTGTGAAGAGCTCGTGCTAACCGCAACTCTAGCCGTAGCTCTCCCTGCCAGTAATCGTGGCAGCAAAACCATAACTGGTACCGATGAGGCTAGATCAGGAATGAATATAATACTGAGCAAAGAAATGTACATCCTAAGGCTTCTTAAATGGAGTAGCGTATCGTAAGTATGCCGCGGAACATACCAACGGTACGTCACTCTACTTTAGTCACCTATTCCATCGACCAAGGGTCATCCTACGCTCCAAAGGTAAAACATAACGCTCTGATACTAACTTTGTCACATCCCGAAAGTACGGAACATGACCGGCACTTAAACTACGAAACGTCTCGAGACGTACGTAATCCAAGTAAGCCGAAAACCCAGAAATGCAAACCAAGAAAAGTAGTAGAGTGTAGGAAAACCAATTTAAATAAGTAGTTTTAATAGCATAAGCCGAATTATGCGGGTTTCTAAAAACATCAAAAATTTCCTGAAAATTTCGGCAGAGTCTCCTTTGTAAATACTGGCCCCCAAACGGGATCCAACATGAAAAGTATACGAAATCAATAAAAAGGCATCTACAAGCGGGAGCTAGCTCTTCGTCAATCGACGGTCACAACCACACAAGCAATAAAATATACAACGCCAACGGCGAGGATCAAAATTCAAAAGGAAACTCAAAACCACAAGAAAACCACAGAAATATAATGCGCGACTCTAAGGTCGAAGGAATAACATCACTGGTCTCTATCTCAAAATAAATACATGTTTGGTTGATGGAACTTCTAGATACAACAGAGTAATAATATACAAGTTATATAATGGGGGTACGATACAAGTAAACCCACCTACTAGCAAATCACCCGAAGGAATCTATGCCCGCAAGCCGTAAAGAAACCTGTACGGCAAACCTGCAAGAAACTGGGGCACAACGGGGGTGAGTTGCCAACTCGTGAATAGAAAAACATCTACGCACAGAAATCGCATAAATAACGCAACCTAGGTCAATGATCATAATATATTCTCAAATATATGAAAAACAAGCAGCCTATAACAGTGGTTAGGGTAATATCTAACCCGAGTGTGATCTCATGTGCCCGTGTCAGTGCCTCAGGTAGCAATATATCATATGAATGAGGTATGAATGCAAGGAACAGAATGCATGTACTGAAGAAAACTGCTTTCATAAATCAGTGAGATTTCTGTATTTTAAAAGTGAGGTACCATAAATGAAATCAGCATAAAACAGTGCCCAGCATCGACACAAAACAAGTGTCCAAATATCTCGATATCTCTGTATCACAATCTCTGTACCTCAATATCTCAAAATCTCAATATCTCAATCATAATATCTAGGGCGCCGTCAATCCAGACCGGCCCCTACCATCCATCTCAAGACCACTACGGTATCCTCAGGATATCCGATGCGTCGGGTAATATCACCGGTCGGTAGTGCTCCCCTGCCAGGCTCAACGTTAACAACACGATCCTCTTACCCCGGGGTACCGCACCGGGCCCACCATGTACCCGAAACGGTTCCTCCACTCCTCGAATCGGGTCTCGAAATCCATCAGCAAACTCATGGTGGAAGACTCATACATCATGGGAAAACCGCACTTTTTTTTTAAAGAGAGAAAAGGTTTATTTATGTTTTTTGCGGTTTTCCTCCAAATCCAGAAAATCTCATGGAAATCCGAATCCAAAACCTCAATAACACGTAAAATAGTGAATATATGCATGAGAATCCATGAATGCGGCATAACAATGAATAACAGTATGCATGAAGTAGCAGGTAATAACTACAATGTCTAAACTAACATATAAGGCAAGTACGCTAATATCATGTCTAAACTACTAGCTAACAGGCTATGTCAAGCAATAATATTTTCTAAGGTGTACGTGACATGGCAACTACCGATGAAGATGTGTGTGAGCCGGCAAGTAAGTGTACGTGGTACATACGCATCATCGGTAATGGTGCCGGTGTCCTAACAGCATGATATCAATAATGAAGTATGAAACATAATATAAGCATGCGATGCGAAGCGAACCACAATAATGAGCGGGAGCTGAATACTAGACGCGACTATAACTAATCTACATTAATCTAATATAAGTCCTACAAATGGTGCCTTTTGAAATAACACGAATCATAGGGTTTTGAAAATAGGGGCTACGGTGTTTTTATGAAAAGATACGTCTTTTGAAATATCCGTAAGATCCCTGGGTTGTCTTTTAAAATACCCACGATTCGTTAGTTTTTGAAATAGGTAAGAATCAAATCTAATCTAACAACTAAACTAAACTAAAGGGCTAAGCTAATAAACTGGACTACAGGTAAGGAAACCGCCTAACATCTGAGTCGATCCATATACAAACCTTTATATATATTAGTCGGTGATCCCGCCTCAATAATATCATATCTGATACCATATCTATAATCAGACATCCCAAGTCAAGAGTGCGGATTAATCATCAAGATATAGCTCGTACGTAAATCCGTCGTACGGCATCCCCAAATCTGGGTACGGGTCAATATCATACTCATCACACTGTTCATCTGGTATCCTCTTTATCAAGATCATCATCTGGGGTACTGACCTACGTCTAGTACACTACTAATATCACTATTCACATGGCATTGTCATCCAAAGATCCGCTATAATATCAGGACGTATCTCAAGTACGAATCCTGCCATATCACCGATCTCACGGCCTTAACTCAAATCTCATCGACTCATCTCAAACCCAAGTATCATCCGCAAATCCAGTATGTGAACACCTAGTCCTATACCCAGGTGAACACATAACCACCTCTCCCCATATACGCACAGGTAATAACATAAATGTATGCATGTGTGTGCGTGCGTGTGTGGGTGTAACAACTACTCTAGGCTTTCGCAACTAACACTAAACTAATCCATGAACACCTAGAATCCACCTTTATCATCAAGTCTCATATCAACATAATATATATAATCAAAATATATGTGTGTATACGTATTCGTATACATCACCACGAACTGCGGGGGTGCTATACGCCATCCACCCGACTTCTCCCCGTAGATATAAATCTACTCACCTGGTCCTCGCTCGCCGGTGCCGACGTCGCCACGCGCTTGCTTGTCATCTCGAATTCCGCATGGGGTACCCACATATCATAATGCACCGTATTGCATTAAAATCCGACTCATGACCAAAACGACTCACGAATCCCACATAGGTCAAAACCTATGGTTGCCTTTATAAATCAACCCCAAAACCCTCGACGTCGGCGTACAAACGCCAAACCATCGAGAAAACCCAAACACACTCATTTTCACAATCACATGCACTAATTATAATATAAAATAGGTTAAAATTCACAAAAAACTCAAACTCACTTTAAATGCCATTTTTCCGAAAATCTAGCAAGAAAAAATTTACCGTTTTAGTACAAAAATCGACGTTTAAACAAATCTAGCAGCCGCAATATCCACTCAATATCATAACCAAGTCATATAAACCATTACAATAATTTATTCTCATCAAAATATATATATTTACAAAACCTAGTTAACAAAACTAGCACAATTTTCCATTTTAGCTCAAAACTTGGTGTTTTAATCAATTTTAACTATTTTAACAATTCTAGTGGCTAAAATGCCCACTAAATAACTTAATTAAGTCACCCAAACCCAAACTAAATTTTAAACTCACTAATTATAATAGATCTAAAAAAAACTAGTTTGCAATTAGCTTAATTATGATAATTTATATGTAGAAATTAGCAAATTTGGCACTTAGATTACACTTTGCATGTCTTAGCATGATAACTACACTATACAATCATAAACAATGTTAAAAACCCTCACTTGATTTTAAAAACCCAATTCTAGAATTTCCAAGCCCTAACTTTAAAATTCTAACTAGCAACTCAAAACTTAATTTAAACCACTCATTAACTTAATTGAAGAAATAATCAAACAATTTAACAAAAAGCCAAGATTTATTATACCTCAAGAACAATGGAACATACATAGAACATGGCCTCCAAATTGAAATCTTTGCATCAAGATCCATGCTAAAAGAGATAAGGGAAAATGGGTAGGGATTGGATTTTTATTTTGTGGCATTTTTGTGTTGATTTTTAGGCATTTTGTGATGAAATTTTGATGAGAAATGAGAGGAAAAGAGAGAGGGGCTGCTGTTGTGGGAAAGGAGAGAGAGAGGGTCGGCTGAATGGGGAGGGGGGAGAGAGAGGGAGGTGGGGAAAAAGTCAAGGCAATACCCAAAAGTCAAAGCCCAAACTCCTTTTGCCCAATTTCTTTCATTCTTTTGTTCTCTTTTCTTTGTTTTTTTTTTTTGTGAGATGAGAGGCCCAAGAATGGTGGGCTGTAAAGGGGCCGGCCAGAGCTATAGGGGAGGGGGTGTGGGTTTTGTTTGGGTGAGAAAAAAAGATAAATGTTATACCCCACTTCCATTAACACTAATTTCACCGAAAAAAGCCTTTTTCTTCGATATTTTCTAAACCGTTTTGGCAAACGTTTTCATTTCAAAAACCACATGATAAAATTTTATTTAATGTGTCATGATGTACAAAATTTGTTTCAACTCATTCCAATTTGTAATTTTCCCAAATTAAATGTATTAGTGATGGCTTAAAATAATAATAAAATAAAAAAAAATTCAGAAAATTTGAAATTTCACCAGTGGCTCAATAAACACCAAATACTAGCCATTACATAGCTAGAATATGTATATTTAATTTTTATAATAAGATATTTGCATTTTGACTTTTTACAGAAAACCCCCTTATTTTACCGATTTTCCGAACTTTCACCGAAACGATTTTCAAAACGCTACAATATCCTCAAATTCTCCTCCAAACCTGAAATAAGAATTAGTCGGGATCATCTAAAATCATCCGAGGAGTAAACCAACTCATCAGTGGGAATCGGGATCCAACTATCATCGCATGATAACTTGATGGAATCCATTCAAGTTATCACACTCCAGAAGGTATGCGTATGTTTGGCAAGTTTCATGTATATTTGAAACTCCCGTTGTGATTTTTAACCCACGCTCTTATGACCTTGACGAAGGCTAACAAATCATATGTCACATGTCAAGTTCTACCCGTCATTGTCCAGGTTAATTTTAACCCACCCGTACATACCCTCGACGAAGGCCAACAAAGTAGTACGACTGTCCCAAACTAACGCGTCTATCTATGCAACAGAAAAGTAACAGATAGCTACCATACACTATGCCTTGACAAAGGCCAACAAACATAGCATGAATACTAGGTGCTACCCGTCTGAAATGACGGAGGGCTGCGAATGGTTTTTGGAGAATAACCTTTAACGTAATGAACTTGATATCATTGAAGGAATTAGATAGCTTTACAAATATATAGTGGCGAAAACTTTTGCTAAAGAGGTCACTCCAGTGAAGGGATCTCGGCTCTTTCCTCGTGGAATGAGGTGCATGATATTCTCAACTGAATACCTCGATGCAATGTAAAAAGTAATCGACTATAGTGAAGTTATTACACTGACACAAACTTCTGCTCAAGAGGTCTCTCTCGGTGAAGGGATCTAGGCTCTTGCCTCGTCGAATGAGGTGCTGGATATTCATAACCGAATACCGCTGTGGATAACAAAAGAAAACGCCCTTGTAATAACAACTTCTAAAAATGTTCCAACAACATCGAATAGGTCTGTTTTTCTTGCATTGATCAGAATCAACTCAGTCTCATTAATTAATCACACTAGAAAAGAATGAAAGTATGATGTACGTATATTCTATCCACATTCGCCACTGGGCCCCGTCATCACCCGTTAGGTTACTTAACTAACGACAGAGAGGGGGCTGGACTAGCACGAGTGCAAAACATATACAACATCTACTAGTATATATATATATATATAACAATATAAATAATCCTTCCAGGCATGATATATGCAACATCACAGATAAGCGATAAGTATCATAGAACAATATAGATAATCTAGGAGCCCCGGGTTTCCTTTAGGCCGCAAGTGAAACCCGACGTTCCCCTGGTCGTACGGACAGCCTGTGCAATGAAAACCTAGAACCCTACGAGCGCGGCAAGTTACCCGCCAAAACCAGAAGTGAGGTAACCCCTTTCATCAAAGTGAATGGGCTACCTAGCACTTCACGGAATCCGGTAACTTGAGCACCCCTCCTTGGGTCAACCTATACCCCATACGAGTGCGGCGAATAGCCCGCCAATTCTAGAGTGAGGCCCCCTCCGTCTTAATGCCATGAGATGCGGACCCGTTGCCCTACAGAACCCGGCTATCCGTGCACTCTACCGCGGGGTAATCCTAGTACAGAAAAGAAAAATATATGCAACGGTGACATCGACCTTAATCCGGTTGTGCCCCAAATAAATAATACAAAAATAGGCAGTGACGGCAGTCCACATGTCGTACGCTCGCCCCGCGATATCAAATTTACAAATAAAACTAAACAATACTAACATTGCACCCAAGCTATTCACCACGACGATTCCACCACAGCACAGCACAACACCGAACATCAACATGAATGTTACGTTCGCAAACCCGTCTAAAAGAACTATAGCAATTAGACAAGTTGTACCGCTCTAATGGCATTCACGGCCACAGATAGCAATGCATGTACTGTAAAACTTTAAAAATGTTAGAAATATCGACTTTGAAACAGCCCAATAGCCCCCAAACTAATAGATAAAACCATATCCAAACTGGGCTAAAAAAGCAATACCAATGAACCAATATTCCAGAGATTAGCACACACCCAAAATTCCAAACCCAAACACCAGAGGAAAACCAGCCAGGGCGGATTTATTGCCCATATGGCCGGGTCAATACGGGTGAAATGTGTTCGTTTTTGGGGGGCAGTCTAGTTGTCATCAAGATAGTCTTCTGCAATTGCTTAAATTTTTTTTCGAAGACTTGGAAAAATTGACAGAAACTAGAATACAAGTTGGTATTGTTTCGGAGTTTTTCAGTTTTGATACTTTAACATCGTCTAACTTAACTAGTATGTGGTTAATGGCTTGTCTCTGATACCATGTTGGGTTATGCCAGCGCCCCGGCCACCTATCCGTGGCCAAATACGGAACAAAAAATTTAAAAAACCGTCGCTAACGGAACCTGATTCCCGGATCGACCATTAACCCTAAACTAGTTGTTAGTTATATGTATGCCCTAGAGGCCATTACTATACATAGGATGTATATTGTAGTGGATGCTTGCACATATATAGAGAGGACTTTCTTTCTCGACATGATAGTATGCTATCTGGTTGCTCTTTACCTTAACGTGTACACTGATTGTCTCTCTGTTACATGTTGGTAAAGCCCTTAGGATGTGTACTTGACTACCTGGACTATGATGCGGATCATACTAGTGGGGACATGGTAGTCCATAAGTACATCCTTCAAAGTCCCTAGTCGTGGGTATATCGAGACGGGGCATCGATATACCAGAGTAGACTAGCGTATACCTTCTCGACCCATACAGATGTGCGATGGATGATCCCATATCCATTGGTGTTTGACATCAGAGATGATATACGGGTGCTCAGTGGAGACTGGGTACACTGGACGGACTCGCCGAGAACTCCCAGATGGTATTATACCTTACGTCAGATGGCAGTTCTCTGGTGACACTGGTACAGAGTAGTCTGTTGACCCGAGATCGTCATAGAGTCTTGTGTGGTTCCCACTGTGCTTTGATTTCCACCTTACCACGTCCAAGAGGGCATGCAAAACGGTGGTTTTTGGGTACAGTCCCGAATCACATGGAGGCAATGAGCGATAGGAGGGGATTCGTCTCTCCCGGTATAGGGGGTTGATGTTGCGCTGTGTTTGATTGGCTATAACCGGAAATCCCTGGCCAGGGTTGCTGAGATTTACTGGTAAGTGTTACCAGTAGTTTCTCGAACTGTTATAGACCTCATATCGACACGACTTATCGAGCTATTGGGGTCTGACGTTTACCACCCCTAGGTGAGATATGCGACATATCAGATGACGAGACCGGACTGTACGGTAAGTGTTACTGGTTGGATTCACAGGAGTGTGAGCAGGCTTGCTCGTCGATCTTCTGATCGCTCAATACCCGGGTGGCCGTTACGTTTAGCAGACCGCTTGCGGCTTGTGGGTGTTTGATATGATCATCATCTGCTGCCGGCGTATTGACGAGTCTTTAGAGTCCTACACAGAGGTTTCCTGGCTCAAGCGAAACGTAATAGGAGCGCATATGAGATATGTGCGGGACCGAGAATAATGCGTGTATGTGATACCGCATTCTATTCTCGCGATGAATGTATCGAATGGTTGTATGCGATATAACCTAGTTATCGAATTAACGATTGATTCGATAAGCCGATATATTGAATATTAGTCGGTTATATGCGATATGACCGGGTCGTTAAATCAAGTGTTGATTTAATGATTTAATGCATAATTATATATTTGATATATTACTTTGCATTAACTAGTATTGGTTCACTTTAAATGGATTTTCTCATTTGTTGTGCATATTGTATATGTGATATATTTTTTGTGCACTTGATTGTATCATGTTTGATGATACATGTTAGTTTGGGTGTATGTTTGGTTTAAACCATGGTTGGTTAATGGTTAGGGTTTCACTTGATTTATTTGCTTATTTATTTATTTATTTATTTATTTCTTTCTTTTTGGCAAATGAAAAGAAAATGGTGGCTTGATTTGTTTTCTAGTTGAAGCTTCATGAAGCTTTGATCAAGTGACCATTTTGTCTTCATGCTTAACCCTAACCCTTCAAACTAACCATGATTTATTCTCTACACCTAACTATGGTTTGTATATGATAAGTATTCATATTATTTTCCTTTATCAAAATACATATCATATCATTATCATCTTCTTCTTCTTCTTCTTCATGAAGAAAGCTTTCTACCAACAATGGTGAAATGTGAAAATGAGTGAGAAATCCAATTCTAAAGTGAACCCACCTCCTATTTCTTCATCCTCGACCTCTTGCCAAGTAGTATAGGGTGTTTTCTTCACAAGTTTCTTGACTTGGTGAAGTTGGAGCTTGATCTAGTAATGCCTCGACGTAGATCATCTTCGGCATCGAAGCCGACGACCAAGCCCGCCCATTTCTCCGATGAAGCCGATGCTAGAGCCCGGGATTCTATTTGGACAGCGAGGAGACTTCATCATGGAGCTATGGAGGTGGAGGACCGGATCTACAAAGGTTGTATTTCCATTCTTTTAGTTAAGTTGTCAACTGGTTGCATTGTTTCGCCTAAAATTCTAGTTAACGATCCGTATTAGGGTATCTCGGCACATGTAAAGTTTGAAATTGGCATGGTTGATGCCTTGTGAGACCCCATTAGTGTGCCTAGGAACCCTACACTAGTTATCTATTAAGGAGTTAAGAATGGTTATACCGAATGATCCATGTCCTTCGGTCTTCAACCTCTGTCCTAAGCTCCTCGTGGCTTCCTCGATCATGTTTGATCTCTGGTCTCCCCCAAAGAGGACGATCCACCTCGAGAGTTTATATTACGGGCTCCGACCTCAAAACCGAAGCAACTCGAGTATCTAGTTTGCTAACCTATATAGACAAGATGAAGTAGAGACTGTGTGTGATTAATTTGTCTCAATACACCCTAGGTTTCTCAACACATGAGACATATAGGATGGAGGTTGAAGAGGATGCCATGGAGAGAAAGTGTAAGGCAAAAGCAAAGAGCAAGTGAAGAAAAATGATGGTTGCTCTTTTCTTGTGAGTGTTGTGTTGTGAGAGTGAGTTATTTGTTGTGAGTTATATATTGTAGTATGCTAGCAACTAAAGAAAACAACTCAAGAAAAAATATCCCATAGCTCACAACAAATATCCCACACTACAAACAAAATAACATCATGCCACCATGAGTCACACCCATATGGTCATGCATGAATCAATGACTCACACTTCCACTCAAATAAACATTTAAACCCTAAATGTTTATAGCAATAAAGAAATGGCATCAACTAAAATAATCTTGTAATAGAATTACAAGAATACCCTTCATCCGTATATACATACCCGCATCCGTATTCCGAAAGAATATGAATACAACGAGATGAAAATAATCCAACAATATAATACTAGGATTCGGTTTAAACCAAAGCCCACTAGTATTATCCGTCTGAGTCATGATCCCTGCATGAGTGCACGCATATGATCGAACCCTGCCATAAAACCATACGGCCCCTACAACGTTTTGCCCGAAGTAGGGAAGCCCTCTGTGTGGGACTCTAAAGACTCGTCAATACGCTGGCAGTGGGTTTAACCATAAGCACATCAGTGGCACTAGCTGTATGTAACGGCTACACAGGTATTGAGCGAAAGGGAGGCCGACGAGAAAACCCATCCTGAAACCCCTACTGTGCCTGACAGTGACAATATCCGTACAGTCCGATCCGTCCGTCTATGAGTATCGCATATCGAGTCTAGGCGGTGGATAAAGTGAGACCCCTAATAACTTGACATTTAGTGTCGGCATGAAACCTATCACCACATGATAAACTACCAATCCTCGATCAGTAAATTTCGACTACCTTGGCCAAGGATTTCTGGTGATGGCCATCCGTGCACACCGCGACATCAACCCCTAATACCGGGAGAGACGAATCCCCTGACGATCCGCTCACTGTCTCCATGTAGCTCGGGACTGTACCCAACTAAAACCTATTTTCAGGACTCCTTTAAGCCATGTTAGGGTAGTAATCAAAGCACAGTGGGAACTCACACGAGACAAATGACGATCTCAGGTCGATAGAAAAACCTGTACACATGTTACCAGGGAACTACTATCTGACAATAGGTATAATACCAACTAGCATGTTCACGGCGAGTCCGTCTGGTATACTCATAACCCAATGAGCACCTGTATACATCTTAGGTGAAACAAACTAACACCAATGGCTTATGAGACCGGCCACCGCCCTTTGTCGGGGTCTCGATCCGTATACACTATTCTACCCTTAGAGTATCGATGCCCAGTCTCGAAACTCCCACGACTAGGGATATTTTAAGGATGTGCTTATAGATCACCCAGCTCCCATGTATATGATCGCCATCATACTGCTGGTAGTCAAGCATGAATCATATGGGCTCTATCAACATGTAATAGTGATTTGTAATATCACCTGAAGCATGTACACGATGATAAAAATAAACCAGATAGCATACTATCATCTCGAGTAAGACTGTTCTACCGGTATAGTTCCTCCCTCAATCATTGCAATCACGTGCCTGCAATCTAATAATTGACTTGAGGGAACTGTAGCCAACACATGCCACGGGTGTGCATGAAAACATAAACAACGCTAAGTGCAACATGTGTGCACAACAACAATATCCACTGCATCGAATGTGCATGGAACCAATATCAAGTGCATCTAAAGTGCACAAAATCAACATCGGGTGCATCGGGGCGCATAAAATCAATCTCAAGTCTATCGTGGTGCAAAAAATCAATACTGAGTGTATCATGGTGCACAAAATCAACATCAAGTGGATCGGGGTGCACAAAATCAATCTCAAGTGCATCGTGGTGAACAAAATCAAATCTGAGTACATCAGGGTGCACAAAACACCAATCAAGTGCAGCTATTGTGACGGAAATCTCAAATAAGTGCATATGGTGTGCATAAAACCATATGTGTGACCCTCAAATCCTCAAAACAATAACTCAAAATAACGGATGTCGAGTTATCCATTCTTTAATGTCGAAAACGCAATATTCGGATCATCAAAATGCAAATAAAAAACAAATGACATCGACGTACACCTTCTTCAATGTCGAAAGGTGTCTATAAACCCGGAACTAGCAGAGCAATGATTACCACTTGTCTTCTACACACGATCTAGCATTCTCTGTCTTTGGATTTTTATTCTCTCTGCGGATCACTAAAATCATAGCCTCTTTATACAATCGTCTGGTGAGGAGCAGCGACGTAAACTGTCCTATGCTGACACTTCTGAAGACACTTCCTTGCCAAGTAGGCTTGTCTCTCGCAATGTAACAATTTGACGGCGGCGATCTCTAACCTCTGAGTATTCGTCGCACAACTGACCCTAGGTCCAATCTCAATCATTATAGAATCCAGGAAAGAACCCGTCATGGCTCATGCCGATCTCATCTATCCAATCTGCCCAAAACTAGCACTCCTTAATGAATCCATTTCTGCTCTGGAACAGCAGCAATCTCCTCAGTACTTTCCTTTGAAATTGTGGTCATAAAAAATGCCTCTGCATATATATCGAATCTCTAGTATCAACGGAGAAGAACAACTGCGTATTGAGATTTCGCACAAATCTCTTAAACTATTACCCTTCAGTATCGATCAAATAAGGAGTGTACAACGATAGCTACGCGAATTGCAAGTCATACTTCGCTATGATCAAGCCCGGAATATTGCACCAAGACTCGAAAGCACAAATTCTACATCTCTGACACTCTGCAGAAGAAATCTGGCTAAGTACACCTTCGAGAACTCGTCCTAAGTCGTCGGAGGAAAACTCACTACACGGTTTCTCTCGAGCGACTCACATCAGGTCTGAGCAAGACCTATCAAAAAGAAGCTAGTCAACTTCACCGATCTCACATCGAAGCGCCACAACGAATTAAATACCCTAGCCATCATGCCCATGAATGGCTAAAAATCCTATGGCACATCTATACTCGTAAACACCGGTGATTTAAGCTTCATGAACTCTGGAAGCGACGCCTCGATAATTTCGGCAACAGTTGGTACAACTGTCAGAACAGTAGGAAACCCAACAATCTTCGGAGTAGGGTAAACAACATCATTCCTCCAGAACAAAAATCATCACCCAACTCAAAAGTTCACCCGCCGATAGCGGGAAAAAGTGGTAAACCGCCGCTTTTACTGTGGGGCTGGGGCTCGGGATTTAATTGTTATCTCGTAACGGTTTCACTATATCCTAATATTGTTAGTTTTTCTAGCGGATTAATCTAATAGTTCCAGATTCAATTTGATCATTCCAAATATCACAAAAATCCTAGTTTCTGATATTTGCACACTAAACTGATATTTGACAAAACAAGACTTGCAATGGAGGTGAGATTTACCTATAGAGAATATGCACAAGGGATATCCTACTCAAGAAGTGCATAGTTGAGACTCCTAGAGATTGTAGTGGCTCTAGCTTGATAGTATGCACAATTTTGATGAAGAAACCATAACTTCTCTCTTTTAGTTTGAAGTTACCTGAGAATTTTGGTATTGGAGCTTGAAGTAAAGCATTGGTTCAGTTTGTGAGCTTAAAGAATATCCTAAGGGTTGTGATAAAGAGAAATGTAGAGGTGTAAAGGGTTTGTGTAAAGCAAGTATGAGGTGTCAAGATTGTATGTAAAGAAAGGAGGAGGTGGAGAGGGGTGAGGGTGTGTGAGGGTGTGTTGTGCATGAAGGTTTAATCTAGCCTACTCATAAACCTAACCCTCATGACAAAATAAAAACCTTTTTAAATAAATACCTTCATGTTACACTAAATCTAAATTCATGTTTTTAAAAGAAATAAAACACTTATCATAACGCTTAAATACCATAACCTTTTAACAAAATCTCATATCATATTAAAACAATTTAAATATCATTTTTATGATATCACACATTTTCTTCATTTTTCTCCAAAATAATTAAAATTTTGTGGATATCAATCCGATACCAAAATTTATATTTGATATCATTTTTTTAAACTCATTATATCCATAATATTCCAAAATGTTACAGCTCCTCTCCCGTTTCTGGCATATCCACTTTCATAACGGCTGAAACTAAGGCAATCAATAATAAAGAGGGAAAAATAAAGAGGTTAGAAACTAGGACAAACCGTAATAATAAAAGGCAGGCAACAATAAAGAAGATGGGTCAAGAAAAGAAATTAGGGCAAAAAATAAGGAGGACAAGTTACAATAAAGATGATTGGTTTAGAAAAGAAATTAGAGTGAACAAAATGACAAAGAGAGAATAATAAAGAAGTCATGAAAAATTTTTGGTACATAATTAATAATCACATATTCTAATAAATTGGGAAATCGAAAAAACCCATGTTCTAAAATCTTAAACAATATTAAAAGGGTATTATAGCCAATGTATACATAAACACATATACAAATCAGGGTTTGGATTTAAAATAATATTAAAACATATTTCTGGGGTTTTTCATAATTTTGAAAATTTGTGGGTTTAAAAATAAGTTATTGGCCGGGAAATAATTTTCTCAAAAGGTTAAACTAGAGAATGTACACTTACAACTTATTAGATTTTAGCAAATTCAAACTATTCTTAAGAAGTGTGCATGAAGAGAAGAAGACTAGGTCCCTGTTAGAATATGGAGTTAGGATAACTCTAGTTTATTTCTAAGTGGAGATAGGAAGATGCAGACTATAGTTAGCAAGCCTCAAACTCCAAAAATGAAGTTTACAAAACATTGATCAGATTGAAGTTGAGATGACTGCAGTTATGCAATATTTCAGAAAATAGAAAATATTATTTTTGAATTTAAATATTAAAATAATGAATTTTATGAATATTATACGAGCATGGATTTGAGTTTTAATAGAATGGTATAATTATATACCTTTATTTTTTGAAAATAATTGAAATTTAAAAATGAATTATTATTCATGGAAACATTTATTTAATTTAGGATTTTCATAAATTAGTATATAATTATTTCCATGTAAGTTTAGTGTTAAACTTAATTAGTGTTTCCTAATTATGCATTAACCAAGTTATTTTGTCAAAATCATATTTAAGTGCCATGACACATATTTATATGAGAGCTAACATTTTGTTTTGTTTTTGTGATGGTTTCTTTCTTTTACTTTTTTATGAAAAGAGAAAAGAAAATGGTAAAGAAAGGAGATAAGGGGGACAAGGAAGAGAGAGAGAGAGAGAGAGAGAGAGAGGCATGGCTACACCCTTGACCTTTTTCTTTTATTCCCTCTTCATTCATCCACTCATTTCTTCATCTCCTCCATCTTCTTCATCTCCCTCCTCCACCACCCTCATTACCACCATGAAACCACCCCCAAAATCTCATCAAAACCACACAAAAGCTTCGCTAAAAATGTTCTTCATCTCATCCTACATATCAAGGCATGATCAAGTTTGAGTTTTGAGCTCTTTTAGTCATCTAGGAATTTTCTTGAGTTGCTTCTACAAGGTAAAACTCCCACTTTTTGATAAGTTTCTTGAGTTCTTATATTCACATCTAGTTTAGAGTTGATATATACATGTTTTATGAACTTGGAAAATTCTTGGGTGAGATTTAGTGAGCTTTGTTGGGTGATATGAGTAGTGGTGGTGTAGTAGAGGCCTAGTCAGTGACTATAACCTCTTTAAGTGATAGATAAAGATCTGTTAGTACAAGTAATCTTGATCAAGACGAGTTTAGAATTTTTCAATATCGGTTTTTCTTTGACTATTGATTTTCAAATGAAATCTGGAGCTACTCAAGGACTCTGAAAATTTAATAGAGCATACGGTGAGATGTATAGACCAGTAGAAAGAAACCGTAGAAGCCCGAGCCCAAACCCCCATTCCCTGGCCGCAAATTAATTCATTTCGACCGCAAGTGTCGGGTCCAATTTGGAGTTAGGGTGTGGTTTTTGTTCTGTAACTCACTCATTAGATATCTAAGACTACCCTATATGCTTTTTTGTCCCAAATTACCTAAAGAAAAATCTGGAGTCGTTTTACTTGTTTTCCGTCAATATTTTCCGATATTTGAAACTTAGTTTTTTGATTTTTATGATGTGACTTGGTCATTTGACGTTCGTACGTCGACGTCGGGGGAGTATTTTGTTGTTTTAGCACGCGTTGACCTTAGGTTCTAACCTATGTACACTTCGCTCATGATTTCAATTCGATTCAGTTTTTTATGTGATTTTGGTTATGGATTTGATTGTAGGTTCATTTGCGTGGATTTCCGAGACGATGGAGAAGAGCAAGGCGTTCGTCAACTTCGACTACGGAGAGGCGATATGGTGAGTAGATGTATATCTACGGGAGAAGTCGGGTGGATAACGTATAGCACCCCTGCAACCGTGGAATTAAAATACAATATAGATATTAAAATAGTATACTTAGTTTATATGTTTTGCAAGAGTACCATATTTGTATAAGTCTATATCTAGTAGAATGATATATCCCTAGTACTATTTCTTATCCTATGAGCTATATCTACTTATGTATGTATATATTACACACATATGATTATCTTATATGATATAAGTTTACTGATGATATAAGTATATGATCTGATATGATGATATGAGTTGACATGATACGATATGATGATATGAGGTGATATGATATTATATGAATACGAGATGATATGAGATGATATATGATATGAGATGAGATGTAGTAAGTGACTATAAATCCATACTATTAATTCATGCTATCGTACGATTGATATTACGTATGTGATATGATGAGGATGGATCGCCGATATTTATTTCGACTCAAGAAAATCTTATTTAAAACCACGAAGTAGATATTATGATATGTTTAGAGCCATACCTATTTTCAAAACTAATGAATCGTTACGCACTTTTAAATGATAACTTCAAGAAGAGGCTATGAATTTTCAAATGATATCTTTTTCAAAAACGTCGTAGCCCCTTATTTTCTAAAAACAATAATTCATACTATTTTAAACTATAACTGTATGGCTCATACGTAGTTGCGTATATTTTATACTGTTCACGTTGCGATTTCTTTATTCTGTTTACGCTCGCGTTACGAATTCTTATTTCTGCATACGCTCGCATTTTTTCATTTACGATATATATATATATATATATATATATATATATATATATATAAATTGCATTTCATACCCTTATTTTTACATGACTTCGTTTGCTAAGACACACACCATTACCGAAGATGCACATGTTGCACGTACACTTACCTGCATGCTCACACACACATCATCGGTAATTTCCATGCCACATACACAAATAGAACTCGCTATGTTACCGTATCATCTTATAAACTTTTAGCATTTTAGTTACTGTTTAGTACTAAATACCACATATTATTTCAGATATTACACTTTTTTTATATTGCTATACAACATGCTCATATGTGTAAGTCTACGCCAGCGCCCCGGCCGTCTTTCCGAGGCTAAATGCGGAACAAAAAATTTTTACGCCCTGGCGCTAATGCAAACTTAAAACCCGGATCGTTCTATTAACCGTAAACTAGTATTCTGTAAAAGGGGTTTTAGAAATTATACCGATCGATCCGTATCCTTCGGTCTTTAATCACTTCCCCTAGCTTGTTGCGGCTGCGCCGACGAAGCTCGCTCCTCGATCTCGATCGATCAACGGTCTCCTCCTCGCCGAAAGCTGCGCCACATCAACGAATCTTTATACGGGCTTCCGTCTCTGAACCGAGGCAACTCGGACACGAAATTTGCTAGCCGACATGTCCAAGATTGAAGTAGAGATAGTGTAGAATATTTTGTCTCAAGTGTTAGTCGAATTTGCCTTTTGGAGAAGTGTGATGGAAATGAGCTTTGGAATGAATCAATGATTTTTATTTTCAAAAATGAATTGATTTTCCCACTAAAAAATGAGGATCTCCCCAATCCCAGAGAGTGTCTCGGCCATGGATAGATAAGGGTGAATGTAAGCAAAGAGAATGGGGTGATCATATGAAAAAAAAAATCAATCACATAATATCCTATCACAAAACAAAATACCAATAATGCAAAAACACCTCATCAAGTGACACATGCAACCTAGAATCCTCTACAAGCTGCTGGAGAATCCCCGCCACAAAAAACCCCCCACTTTATAAAATACCACATTTGCAAAAAGAACCCCCTCTCAGAATAATTCAGCCAACGAACAACGAACAAAGCAATGGGAATTTGGCCGAAACGAAGATACAGACTGGCAAATTCACACATCTGTATATACATACCCGTATTTGTATTCCGACCGAATCCAAATGCAATGAGACAAAATCTACACAGTATAATACTAGGATCCGGCTTAAACCAAAGCCCGCTAGTATTATCCGTCCGAACCATGACACGTGCACAAGTGCGCGCGTATGTTCGAACCCTGCCATAAAACCATACGGCCTCTACAACGTTTCGTCCGAACTGGGAAACTTTCTGTGGGGGACTCTAAAGACTCGTCAATACTCTGGCAGTGGGTTTAACCACAAGCCGTCAGTGGTACTAGCTGTACGTAACGGCTGCCCATGTACTGAGTGAAAGGGAATCAGATGAGCGAACTCATCATGGAACCCTACTGAGCCTATGTGTGACAATATCCGTACAGTCCGGTCCATTCGTCTATGAGTATTGCATATCGGGCCTAAGGAGCTGGTAAACGTCAGACCCCCAAAAGCGGTATAAGTCGTGTCGGAGTGTAGCCCAGAACATCCTGAGATACTACTGGAATACTTACCAGTAAATCTCACTTGCCATGGCCATGGACTTTGTGTAATAGCTCTCCTAAACACAGCGCGATCTCACCCCCAACGTTGGGAGAGACGAATCCCCTGCCGATCTGCTCACTGCCTCCATGTGGCTCGGGACTGTACCCAACTAAAACCTGTTTGCACGACTCCTTTGAGGCGTGGTAGGGTAATAATTAAGGCACAGTGGGAACTCACACGAAACAAATGACGATCTCAAGTCGATAGACTAACTTGTACACATGTCACCTGGAATTGCTATCTGATGACAGGTTTTAATAACCAGCTAGCATGTTCCCGGCGAGTCTTGTCCGGTGTACTTATAACCCAATGAGCACCTGTATACATCTTAGGTGAACCAACTGACACCAATGGCTTGTGAGACCGGCCACCGCCCCTCGTCGGGGTCTCGACTGTATACACTAGTCTACTCCGGAGTATCGATGCCCTATCTCGAAACTCCCGCGACTAGGGACCACTTTTAAGGATGTGCTTATAGACTACCCAACTCTCACGTATATGATCGCCATCATACTGTTGGTAGTCAAGCATGAATCCTATGGGCTTTATCAACGTGCAATAATGATATATCATGTCAACTAAAGTAGTACACGTTTGATAAAGATAAACTAAATAGCATACTATCATCTCGAGTAAGACTGTCCTACCGGTATAGGTCCTCCCTTAATCATTGCAATCACGTGCCTGCGATCCAATAATTGACTTTGAAGACACTATATCCAACAATATGAACACACCAGCTATGCTTTACAGTATTGTTCTGTGCTTATACATATTATTTCATTATCACCATATTCTTATAAGATTCTGTTTTCATGAGATTTTCGGATTTGAGAAACCGCAGATATTATTTAAAAACTCATGAATATTTTAAACACGTGGTTTTCTTTTGATATGATATTTCGACGTCAATCATGAGATTTCTCGGTGCTGAGCTATGATGATTATCCGAATCGAGGCAGGGGGAGAAACCGATTGTGTATACATGGTGGACCCGGTACGGTACCCCGGGGCAAGAAGATCGTATAGAAAGGTGTTGAGCCTGGCAGGGGAACACTACCTACCGGTGACTGTATTGGACTCGGCGGATATCCGGAGGATATTGACTGGAGTGATACGAGATAGATGGATATGAGGACCGATCTGATGAGACAGTGCCTGAAATATGAGAGCCGATCCGATGAGATGGCATCTAAGATATGAAGATTTACGGGTCAATACTGGACACGGGATTTATAATATTTTCGAGTGTCGATCCGGGCACTCAGGATTTTATGATGATTTCTAGTGTTGTTGATGGATACTCCTTGGATGATATGTATATACACATGATATGGATGACATGGTACCATATATTGACACAGGCATGATATTATTTATTTATATACATATGTATACACGATTACCTTTGATACCACACGATATGATATTAATATTACAGTATGACCTAGGTAGATTATTATACATGCGATTTCTACCTGATAATGTTCTTTATTCATGAGTTGGCAACTCATCCCCATTGTGCCATGGTTTTCTTGCAGGATCGACCGTCCGGATCAATAGAGGCTTGCTGGCACATTACTTGCTTTGGGTGATTTGCTTGATAGGTGGGCTACACTACGGATCATAACCACCCTTGTATATTTATTTCATTGTAATCTTCCATCAACCAGACTATGTATTTTGGTAGGCTTAGAAACCAGAGACTTGTATATTCTTTCAGACTTAGAGTCGTGATGTGTACATAATTCTTTATATTTGGAGTTTGTGATGTTTTAGTTTTCTTTATGCTTTTCTGTGATTGATCTTCACCTTGCGCATCGTATACTTATTTGTGTGGTTGTGTTTCTTCCGATTGGCGAGGACCTAGCTCCCGCTTGGGGATGTCATTATTATTGTTGATTATATACTGGTTTTGATCAAAATTCACAAATGTGGCACTGCCCAAATTTTAAATGACGAAAACGTTTTCAAACATTAGTATACATCCACTTGTATTTCTATAAACTTTACTTATACTTTAAAAGTGGAACTTGATTTCTTTAAAATCCTTTTTCAAAATTTCACCTCCACTATTTTTTTTAAACGGTTTAGATTCCTGATTTTCGGCATACTTGGCTTACGATGGGGTCCTATAGACTTCACGTGATCCAAGTACCGGTCACGTGCCATTTTTGGGTTATGACAAAATTGGTATCAAAGTGTTAGGTTTAAACTTTGTTCGAGTCTAGATTTGACTATGCGGTGTCTAGGGCGTATATTTCGAAACCTAGGCTTGATCTTACGGAACATAGACTTGACTGAGGGGGTAATAAACCCGAACTTTCGTTATGTAGGTTGACCTTGGTTGATGGAGTAGGTAACTCAAGTAGAGTTATCGTGTGTATGTTCCGCAGCATACTTACGATACGATACTCCGCTTTAGAAACCTTAGGATATGCATATCTTGAGATCCGAATTTCTATTCGTTCTTATAATCTATCCTCATCGATAATTGTTTGCAGTTCCTGTCACCATGGCTACGCGAGCTGAGAGAACTATAGCTTGAGATATGGTAAGAGAGAGCTCGTCAAGGACGAGGACTGACCATGATGTTATTCCAATGATACAGGAATAGATTTATTTCTTGTTTATGCTAGGATTTCTCGTTTGAGACAAACATTCAGGATCTGCACCAGATGATCGGACCATTTCTTGAGGCCAGTCAGATTGAGAGGACTGTTGACGTACAGCCTAATCCAGAGATCGTTCTGTTGTCTACCGTGCAGACCGATGTACCAGCCGTTGCTGAGATTGACGAAATGTTGCTTCCTGAGTTCATGAAGCTGAATCCACATGAGTTTACAGGCAGGGATGTGACAGAAGATCCCTAGTCATTCTTGGATAAAGTGACTAGGATATTTCGTTTATTTGGATGCCCCGATACGAGATCAGTTGAGTTGACTAGTTTCAGTTGAAAGGTCTTACTCAGACCTGGAGTAAGTCGATCGAGAGAGGATGAGTAGTGCGTATTCCTCCGATGGTTTGAATGATTTCTCGAGGGCGAATTTCTCCAGATTTCTTCCACCGAATGTTGACGATGCCGAAGTTCGTAGTTTCGAGTCATTGCATAAGATTTCGGATATGACCCTGGCTGAATATGGATTGCAGATGATGCACCTTTCGAGATATGATTCTGATTTTGACGATAATGAAGAAAGTTGATTGAGAGATTCGTGCGAGATCTCAATAAGTCGTTCCTCTCTATTGATGCCAGATATTTGATACGTACGTAGAGGTGTTGGATACAACCACATTTCCAAAGGGAAGTCGGGTTGAGATTATAGCTGTCCCGGAACAAAAACAGATTAATTAAAAAGTGCCAACTTCTGGGTAGTTCGGCAGAGATGAGATCGGAAGAGACCATGGTAGGTTCTTTCCGGGATACTATGGCGATAAAGATTTGGACCCAGTATCGGTTGTATGGCACGTATTAAGAGGGTCAAAGGACGCCATCGTTGACGTGTTACGTTGCGAGTGGCCATGTTAATTGGCCAGCAGATGTTCAGAGCGGCGTCAGTGCGGAACTGTTTCCGTTGCTACTCCTTACTAGGCTGTTGAGCCGAAAGGTCATAGAATTGGTGATCCATAGAGAGAACAAGGACCTAGAGACAGAGAACGCCAGACCGTGGGCAGAAAGCAGGTAGAAATTCTTGCTCTGCCAACTCCGGGTGCACCGGCACCTTTCGACATTGAAGGAAGTATACCTCAATGTCATTTATTTTTAATTTGTGTTTTGGTGAACCGCATATCATGCTTTTTTCGTTAAGGATTCTTGTATTTTGATGATTGAGTTTCATGATTAATATTTTCATGCACCGTAGCTACACTTGATGGATATTTTTCTTATGCAGAGCAGTTGCATTTGATTTATGTTTTCATACATCCATTATACTTGATTTATATTTTTATGCATATCCATTGCACTTGATATTGTTTTGTGCACGCCGTTACACATATTGATGATTTCGTGCAATCCGATATACTTGATTTTGATTTCGTGCATGTTGTATGCACCTGGTTTTGACTCGTGCACTCGATGTTGTTTACATGCGCTTTCGATGATTGATATGGTTTTCGTGCAAGCCAGTTGCACCAGATTTATGTTTTCGTGCACTTAGTTGCACTTGATATTGATTTTCGTGCACCCTATTGCATTAGATATTTTTGTGCAGACCTGATACGCTTGATTTAGATTTTCACGCACACATAACGTAGTTTTGTGCACATTTTATGCACTAGATTTAGTTTTTCGTGTACTCTAGATGCATTGGATGTTGTTGTCATGCACACCCGATGCACTTGATAGATGCTTTCGTGCTTTCCCGTTGTACTCAGTTTTCGTTTTCGTGAGCATTCGTGATACTTGGATTTGACTTCGATTTTTATGCGCACCAGACACACATGGGTTGGTTTTCATGTACACCTATTAGGAATGATTTCTTTTCTAACATCGCGTTTTATGATATTTACTATGTTATATAGTAGCAGAGCAGGATTGATCTGAGAACAGTACCTTAGTGTTTTCACATGCATCGATATTTACTGAAGAGCTTTTCAAAGGAGCTATAGTCTCATTATTTTCCTACGTGTCTATGAGCGATACTAAACTTTACAAAAATAAAATCCTTTCTAAGTTATTTTCTAAAAGGCGGAACATATATCTTAAGTAAAACGTGTGTGTGTGTGTCCGTCACAAAATGAACATCTGCTACTTGGGCCATGATATACGCATCACACGGCGATTTGAAAAGTGTTTTTCATACATTTTTCAGTTATTTAAATGATTTGGTAAGGATGCGTACTATATATACATACATACATACATACATACATATATATATATATACTGTAGCCTTGACTATATCGTGTTTGATTTAAACGATAGATTTCTTAAATGGCACACTTCTTTATAACTTTTATGATTTGCGTGACACTGTTGGAGTTTCGATTATTGAGTTTTGCACTTGTTTTCATGCGCATGTATTGCGCTATGATATTTCTAGCTTATCCGTGACTTCGGAGCCCCGTTGATTCAATCTGATTTACTGAAATGTTTTAAAATTTGGGGGTTTAAATTTAAAATTCGGAGACAGAATTTATTTAAAGGGGAAGATTGTAACATTTCAGAAAATAGAAAATATTATTTTTGGAATTTAAATAATAAAATAATGAATTTTACGAATATTATACGAGTATGGATTTGAGTTTTAATAGAATGGTATAATTATATACCTCTATTTTTAGAAAATAATTGGAATTTAAAAATGAATTATTATTTATGAAAACATTTATTTAATTTGGGCTTTTCATAAATTAGTATATAAATATTTCCATTCAAGTTTAGTGTTAAACTTAATTAGTGTTTCCTAATTATGCATTAACCAAGTTATTTTGTTAAAATCATATTTAAGTGCCATGACACATATTTACATGAGAGCTAACATTTTGTTTTGTTTTTGTGATGGTTTCTATTTTTTTATTAAGAAAAGAGAAAAGAAAATGGAAATGAGAGAAGAAAAGGAGGGGACAAGGAAATATGGGGAAGGAGAGAGAAAGAGAGGCATGGCTACACCCTTAACCTTTTTCTTTTGTTCTCTCTTCATTCATCCACCTATTTCTTCATCTCCTCCTTCATCTTCTTCATCTTCCTCCTCCACCACCCTCACTACCACCATGAAAGCATCCCCAAAATCTCATCAAAACCACACAAAACCTTCACTAAAAATGTTTCTCACCTCATCTTATACAACACGACATGATGAAGTTTGAATTTTGAGTTCCTTTGGCCAATTAAGAGTTTTCATGAGTTGCTTCTACAAGGTAAAACTCGCGCTTTTTGATAAGTTTCTTGAGTTCTTACATTCACATCTAGTTTAGAGTTGATATATACACGTTTTATGAACATGGAAAATTCTAGGATGAGATTTAGTGAGGTTTGGTGGGTGATATGAGTAGTGGCGGTGTAGTAGAGGCCTAATTAGTGACTATAACCTCTTTAAGTGATAGATAAAGACCTGTTAGTGCAAGGCAACCTTGGTCAAGACTAGTTTAGAATTTTCCGATATCGATTTTTCTTTGGCTATTGATGTTCAAATGAAATCTGAGGCTACTCAGGGACTCTAAAAATTTAATAGAGCATACTGTGAGATGTATAGACCAGTAGAAAGCAACCGTAGAAGCCTGAACCAAAACCCCCATTCCCTGGTCGTAAATTAATTCATTTCGACCGCAATTGTTGGGTCAAGTTTGGAGTTAGGGTGTGGCTTTTGTTTTGTAGTTCACTCATTAGATATCTAAGACTATCCTATAGGCTATTTTGTCCTAAATTACCTAAAGAAAAATCTGGAGTCGTTTTAATTGATTTCTGTCAATGTTTTTGTCACGACCCAAAGTTTGGATGTGACCGGCACTTAGATTGTATAATATCTAAAAATATTTACACAACCCGAGTAAGCCGAAAAACCAAGATCAAATCCTTTTTGCGGAATTTTTATAAATTTTTAGTTTTTAAGTAAAAATCACAGTTTTATGTAATTAAGATCCTAACAGTAATTCACCAGTGAATTCATAATAAAAGTAATTACACAATGTTAAGTTTTGTTGCATCCCTAGTTAGGATCAACAATATTAATAGTGGAGATAAATATCCAAGCGTATATGCCATCAATAAGAATTTCATATATAAGTAAAGAAATATCTTCTAACATAACAACGATCTCACCTGTCAAATAATATACATATAACCATCTCTCATTCTAAGTCATAATACAAGGTGTGATGGAGATTTTCTAGATACAAAAATACAATACCAAAAGAAAAGGTTACTACATACGTAACCCACCTGTCAAAAGATGCGATAAAAGCTGAAAAAGTTGATCTGCGCTGCCGCTAACTGTCCACT
Source organism: Agapanthus africanus (assembly GCA_030015575.1). Classification (NCBI taxonomy): domain Eukaryota; kingdom Viridiplantae; phylum Streptophyta; class Magnoliopsida; order Asparagales; family Amaryllidaceae; genus Agapanthus; species Agapanthus africanus. Next base: position 436,075,987 of record CM057345.1, on the reverse strand, counting down.
CTACCCCTGCAACGAACTGTGGCTCAACGGGGGTGAGTTGCCAACTAAGTGAATATAACTAACATACAACGGTTAATAATGTTAATATGACGATCATAACTAACTGAAATAAGAGCAAGTATGATGTATGATAGCATATGGAAAGTATGAATCTGTACTACAAATCACAGAACCAAAACTGAAATCTCATCATTTATTTCCAATAAAATTCATATTTCCGTGTCCATCATCGACACAAAACTTCCATTTCTCTCACGCATCATTCCTCAAACGATCATGTAATCAATAATACTGGTCGGTATCATCTAGATATCCGCCGTATTGCACCACTATCTCCGGTATCGAGTAACCTCGCTAGGCTCCCCCCCTCAAATACGGCTATCCTGCCCCTCGTTCTCGACCGGGTCCACCATGTATCCAATTGTATATCTCCCCCACTCAGTCTGGATAATGTAAAATCCGCGACCGTATAGCTCCCCCACTAGGTCCGGAATAAAACCAAATTATAAAACATCTCATGGTGGACATGTCACATCAATCATGAAATCACTGGATTTATGTAATAGTACAGGAAAACCCAAACCATAAATTCTCAATAATACAAAAGCTTCTTATATCAACTTAGAATACTCGGATGATAAACATGATGTCATTTATGCAAGTTACCACTATTGTTAATAATTGAGGTGTGATAGGAATCATATTTAACAAAATGAATAATTAGTGTAAAAGTGACATGTTAATATCGACGAAATGTAGTGTAACATGTAAAGGTGTGCACGTGCGGCATAACTCGTCGATAATTGTGCAGTGTTCTACATCTATTACTATAGTGATGCATATGTATGTATATGAATGCGTATTATTAACTTAGCATACACAAGTAAAACTTTTATTTAAATAAAACTACGGGCGTAACACGCCATCTTTACAAAATTCCCCGGTAGATATTTAGTCTACTCACCGGAAATACGTCGTATCTACTCAGGAATCGCCAATCTTTTTCCTTTCCTTGCTGCCTCCGAAACTCCCGAACTCAAATCTAATATTAAATTTAACATGTATAAGAAAACGGCTACATTCCGATACGGTAAAATAAAAAAAACACAAGTTTGTACTTGCTAAATATATAACGCACGACAATTGCAAACGATCTAACCCTTAACTTTGCAGAAATTTAACCCATCTATGCATCGCGACAAAAACAGATCGCGTTACGTTTCAACCGTGTCGTATTTCAGATTTTTAGATACCTTTTCCGATATTAGTTTTCAGATTTCATATACTGTTAAATTTGTTGGAGATAGTGCCCTCAAAGTCAATTATTGGATCGCAGGAGTGTGATTGCAATGATTGAGGCAGGACCTATACCGATATGACAGTCTTGCTCGAGATGATACTTTGCTATCTGGTTTGTCTTTATCATCGTATATATACTTTAGTTCGCTATTGCATGATGATAGAGACCATAGGATTCTTGCTTGAGTACCAGCAGTATGATGGCGATCATATACGTGGGAGCTGGGGTCTGTAAGCACATCCTTAAAAGTGTCCCTAGTCGTGGGAGTTTCGAGACAGGGCATCGATACTCCAGAGTAGACTAGTGTATACAGTCGAGACCCCGATGAGGGGTGATGGCCGGTCTCACAAGCCACTGGTCTCAGTTGGATCACCTAAGATGTATACAGGTGCTCTTTGGGTTATGAGTACACCGGACAGGACTCGCCGGGAACATGCTAGTTGGTATTATACATATCGTTAGATAGCAGTTCCCTGGTGACATGTGTACAGGCTAGTTTGTCGACCTGAGATCGTCATTTGTCTCGTGTGAGTTCCCACTATGCTTTGATTCCTACCCTACCACGCTCAAAGGAGTTATACAAACAGGTACTTTTTGGGTACAGTCCCGAGCCACATGGAGGCAGTGAGCGGATCGTCGGGGATTCGTCTCTCCCGGTATTGGGGGTTGATGTCGCACAGTGCACGGGTGGCCATCACTAGAAATCCTCGACCGAGGTATTGGAGAATTACTGATTTGGATCAATAGTTTCTCAGGTGGTGATGGGCTTCATGCCGACACAATTTATCGCGTTATTAGGGGGTCTGACTTCATCCACCCCCTAAACTCGATATGCGATACTCTTTAGACGAACGGACCGGACTGTATGTATATTGTCACTGTTAGGCTCAGTAGGGTTTATGGATGAGTTCGCTCGTCAGCTACCCTTCCAATCAATACATAGGTAAACGTTACGTACAGCTTGTACCTCTGACGAGCTAGAGGTTATACCCAGTGCCAGTGTGTTGATGAGTCATTAGAGTCCCCCACAGACCCTTTCCCAAGTTCGGGCGAAACGTTGCAGAGGCCGTATGGTTTTATGGCAAGGTTCGGAAAATGCACGTGCGTTTTCGCACGTGTCATTTTTCGGGCAGATAATACTGGTCGGCTTTGGTTTAAGCCGGATCCGAGTATTATACTGTGTAGATATAATATCTTTGTCTCAGTTGCATTTGTATTCGTTCGTAATACAATGCGGGTATGTTTATACTGATACGGGGTTATCCTGAAATTCGTTTCGGGATCGTTTTTGGAAGCTGCCAGTTTCCTGTTTTCTATTGGCCGTATTTAACATTCGGTTAAATACGGATTTATCTTTTCTTGAGATGAGTGTGGAAGCTTCTAGATGGTGACTAGGATGGTGAGATGACTTAGTGCATTAATGGAGCATTTATAAGTTGATGACTATGTGTTATGAATCATTAGTTCATTTAATAAGTTCATACAAGGTGTATTAGTGACACATTCTCTTCATTAATGCTATGGTCACTCCCCCCTCTCCTACACGCACCCTCCCTCACCATATATGGCCGGCCCCTCCCCTCTTATGAGAATATGGTTGCTTGAGAGGAAGAAAGATGAGAGTTTAAGTGTATGGAAATTTGATAGATACTCATTTCACATTTCCACCCGATCCAAAAGGAAACTTCATTATCCGTTCGTCCATAGCCTTGGACGTAACGAGATAAAGTGTTCTACTCATTCTCTACTTCATCTTGGTCGTCTCTTTTAGCAAACTTGACAACCGAGTTGCCTCGGTTCAGAGACGGGAGCCCGTTTAAAGATCCGTCGACGTGGTGCCACCTGAACGAGAAGATTGGAGATTCAGGAGATCGGAGCAGCCGCAACAAAGCGTGGGATGATGGTTGAAGACCGAAGGACTCGGATCGTTCGGTATAACTCTTTTACCCACTTTGTAGTGTGTTAGTTTAGCTTTAATGGCCGATCCGGGTTATAGTACGTGATAGCGCCAGTTGTAAAAAGTTTTTGTTCCTCATTTGGCGTCTGTTAGACGGCCAGGACGCTACCGTGGACTTACATTGGTATCAGAGCCTCACCATTAAGCTATACTAACTTGTGCTAACACGTTTAAAAGATCGATCGAACGAATTTTCAAAAATCATAAATTTTCAGTTCTGTGTTTCTGTCGATTTTTAAAACTGTCTTAAAATTATTTTACATATCACAGAAAACAAAGCAGGGTTTTGTAAAGAAAACTGCGAAATTTTGAGCACGTGATCCCACGTGACCGCCGCGGATCCGCGGTCAAACATAGGGTTTGACCGTAGAATCGCGGCAGTACTGTGGGAACAGTGCATCAAAATTTTCCAGTAGGTTTTGCTTGGGGAATTGTGGTTTTTGGTACTGTTCATTTGGGCCCAGATTTTATTACTGTACAGCAGATGTATATAGGGCCCACTTTGGGAAATTTTGTCGATTGAAATTTAAACGTGTTAGTTTACAGCACTTACTTTATATCTCCGACCGGGAATGTCATTTGATCGGTAAACCGCGTCTAATTGCTATAGTTCTTTTAGACGGGTTTGCGAACGTGACATTCGCGTTGATGTTCTGTATTGTGCTGTAATGTTGCGGATATGTCGTGGTGGATAGCAGGGTGCAATGATAGTGCAGTTTGGATTTATTTGTACATTTGATATTGCGGGGCGAGCGTCCAACATGTGGACTGCCGTCACTGCCTGCTGCCTGTTGTACTATAATCTTTTGGGGCATGACCGGGTTGAGGTCGATGTACCCGTTGTACATTTTTTATTTTCTGTACTAGGTTTATCGCACGAAGAAGTGCACGGATAGCCGTGTTCTGGAGGGCAACGGGTCCGTATCTCATGGCTTTGAGAGGCAGAGGGACCTCACTTTAGAATTGGCAGACTATTCGCCGCACTCGTAGGGGGTACAGGTTGACCCAAGGAGGGGTGCTCAATTTACCGAATTCCGTCAAGTTCCGAGTGTTCCATTCACTATGCTGTGGGGGACTACCTCGCTTCAGGTTTTGGCGGATAACTTGCCGCACCCGTAGGGGTCTAGGTTTCATTGCACAGGCTATCCATACGACCAGGGGAACGTCGGGTTTCAGCAGCGGCTCTGTGAAATTCGGGGATCCCAGATTATCTGTATTGTTCTGTGATGCTTATTACTTTTCTGTAATGTTGCATATTATCACGCCTGGAGCGATTATTGTATATTGGTATATATACTATTAGTTGTTGTATATGTTTTACACCCGCGCTAGTCCAGCCCCCGCTCCGTCGTTAGTTAAGTAACCTAACGGGTGATGACGGGACTCAGTGAAGAATGCGGATAGCATATACGTACATTTTATTTTCGTTCTTTTCTGGTGTGATTGATTGATGGGACTGCATTGATTCTTATCAATGCAAGGATAAAACCAACCTATATTTGATGTTGTTGGAACAAATTTTAAAAGGTGTTATTACAAAGATGTTTACTTTTGTTTTGCATAGCGATATTCAGTTAGAATATCCCGCACCTCATTCAACGAGGCAAGGGCAGATATCCCTTCACCGGGAGTGACCCCTTGGGCGGAAGTTTACGTCAGGGTAATAACTTCAATATAGTCGATTACAAATTGCTTTGCATCGCGGTATTCAGTTAGAATATCCTGCACCTCATTCCATGAGGAAAGAGCCGAGATCCCTTCACCGGGAGTAACCTCTTTAGCAAAGGTTTTTCGTCACTATATTTTTATAAAAAGCTATCAGGTTCCTTCAACGAGATCAAGTTCATTACGTTAAAGGTTTTTTCACCAAAAACCAGCCGTAGCCCTCCGTCATTACTTTTGGGTATTCAGTAGTATTCAAGCTATGCATTTGACCAACGCCAGGGCATAGTGTTTGGTAGCTGCTAGGGTATTCATCTGGTGCATAGATAGATGAGTTGGTTTGGGATAGTCGTTCTGCCATTTGGCCAACGTCAGGGGCATGTGCGGGTGGGTTCAAGTTGACCTGGATAGTGACGGGTAGAACTTGGCATGTGACTTATGATATTTTGACCAATGCCAAGGTCATAAGAGCATGGGGCAAAAATCATATCGGGAGTTTCAAACATACAACAAACTTGCCAGGCATGCGCAAACCTTCTGGAGTGTGATAACTTGAGTGGCTTCCATCAAGTTATCATGCGATGATAGTTGGATCCCGATTCTCACTGATGAGTTGGTTTACTCTTCGCGTGATCCCGACTAATTCTTCTTTCAGGTTTGGAGGAGAATTTGAGATTACAGTGAGAGGTTTCCTGATTAGATAAAATGATAACCATTCTGATCTAGGTTAGAGTGCACACAGAGTGTTTCTTTTCTCTCTCTCTCTCTTTGGCAGCGACCTTTGACCGACCCTAAACTATGACTCGTGACCAAGTTGACCGAACCTTCTTAAAATACTGGCTTTTGGATTGTTTGAGTTGCAAAAGTCATTGCCGCACCTTCTTTTACCCTTTGTATTTCTCAGAACACCCCGTATTACTACGGACATCCACTTCCATTGGATAGATCCATCGTATGGTTATATACGAACTTGAAGGGACTTCTTTGAGGATGGATCCAGATTCAGGAGAAATAGAATTGGTATATTCAGTTGTCTTTTATTATCACCTTCTCTCAGGTTGCGAGGGCTCCTTGGTTTAGAAGGGTACACCTATTACGCTTATTGGATAGTCTTATTCCAAACCATGGGCAGGTGCCGAAAGGTAAGAAAACCAATTAGCTTAAGTAGGGTATGCAGAAGGTAATATGTAAAGACAAAATAAAGGGATTAGAAAGAGGGCAAAGTAAATTGCGACTGTTATCATTCACGATCAAACCGCGTACTTCATCGCCACTGCCATATTTCACCTTTGCTTTTTCCCCACTATGAGAGAAATAGAATAAGGTATTATTCAGTTGTCTTTTATCATCACCTTCTCTCAAGTTGCGAGTACTCTTAGGATTAGGAGGGTACACCTATTATGCTTACTGGATAGTCTTCTTCCAAACCATAGGCTGGTGCCGAACGGTAGGGAAGGAAGAAAACCATTTAGCCTAATGATGGTGTACAGAAGGTAACGATTAAAGACAAATAAAGGGATTTGGAGAGAAGGCAAAGAATTATACGGTTACAGTCATGAATTGGATTATGGAAGAGGCATTACTAGGAATACCATGATACCCCTACGAAACATTTTAATGTTTCAGTTTCATTGCTCATTGTTAAAAGAAAACTGCTTTCCCGATTAGATACTTACTCCAGGGTATGTATTTACCAGGTTTCATTCTCATATCTGTATGGTTTTTACAGATGATGAGTGGGAGTAAGTTATTAGGAATTAGGTGATCATCCTCATTATATCGGAATTCGTTGTAATTGGTGATATTTGAGGAAATCACCTGGGTACAGTTTTCAACCTACGATGCACAGGTTTTGAGTTATTCTAACTCAGCGGACTTATACAGAGTATTGTATGTTGTCCAGTGTCCGTCAGGACAAAGGGGTAGGTCCTCGTACTATGTTCTATTTACTTATGACTTCTCTAGTTTTTAGACAAGTGTTTCGTAGAAATACAATGTCTAAGTTTTGAGATGTTGTGGGTATAAGAATAAAGTAGAGAACCAGGTATCGCAAGTATCGGGATTTTTCAAAGAGATCGAAGATGTAGATTCTTGTGATTTGTATTCAGATAATACTAATGGTTTTTTGAGAAACTTGTTTCTCTTTCAGGTTACTCATAATTGGATGGATTCCTAAGTTGAGTAATGCTGATTAGCCTCTCACCATTATGTTGATATGCACTGGGGACAGCTGCATGTTTTGAATCTGGTTCCAATTAAATTAGTGCCTCCATTTCTATATTGTATATAGAATGGTTCATATCTTAACGATGTTATGATACGGGGAGTTGTCCAGCTTATGCATAAAACCAGATACTGGATAACTCAAGGCACGTTTCTGTAATGGCTGTTTGTGGGTTGACCCTGGCTTTGATGAGGGTTGACATTTCTACCATCTGGAAGATCAATAGTGATATTGTTCTTGACTCGCCACAGTTTTAGTAAAATGGATTTTTTCAGAAAACAGTAGTGGGAGTATGGTAGAACTGGAAGTGATTCCAGAACCGCAAACGGTTACGGAAAATTTAATAGGACCTATATATTCAATCAGGTTTGACATTCCATTAGCTACTCCGCAGATATGGTGGGTAACCTTAGACACCCGAGAGGTACTCCGGTAGCCTCAAGGACAGTGATAGGGAGGTTCTTGTTTACCCAGACTTGACACTACTGTTGTTCCAAACTATGAAACCCAGCAAGAGGATATGTATAGCGTCGTTCTAAACAGGCTTTAGAAGAGTACGTATATATTATTCTGCCAGAGGGTTGTCATAGTCAGTGGGAGCAGCGGAAGCATAGTGGGCAAGTTGCTTATGTCTATTTATAGGCTTGCGCAGATATAGCGGAGATAAGATCATCTATTTTTTATGTGACAGTCATGGGTTTGATTTCATCAGAATAGGGGATGGATCTGTTAAGAAGGTAGTAGGGTGTGATGTCCTGGTATTTTGATGACATACACATAGTAGGAAGTAAAATTCCTATACTACGATCGGTTGTACTGTGGTCGTCACACAGTTGTTTCTCCAGACAGGATATGGATATTAGACATTCTGGTTTCTAGATCTATGGTTTTAGATCTAGATTTGGGTAGTTTCCCAATGTGGGTACTTTGACAATATTCTAATGGTTTTTAGAATAGATGACTCCTGGTATGGTGGTGTACCTGCAGGTGATGGAGTCACCCTCTCTAAAGGTGTCTTACAGACTAAAGGGGAGAGGGATGTGCATGATTGGCAGATCACTTGCTTAGGCAATTGAGTCAATCGTGAGATGTCAAGTACCACACCAGATGTTTTTACACTAGATGCGATAAGTTTATATTAATCCAATCCTGAAGAAACATAAGGAAGCAGTTTTAGAACATAAGTGCATGTTCTACGGATTTGATGACGACAGCCTCCTTCGGGAGACGGTTATCATTCCAGGCTTCCAAGGTGACATGGATGACAGAGTGATTATCAAAGTTATAGTTTTCCCTCTGACGAGGGACAGTATTATGGACAGGTGGTCCAAGAGGATACTGTGGGAGGCATGGTGCTGGATACTGATTAGATTCAGTTATCAATACGGTCTAAGAAGTTTGGATTTGGAGTTCATTTATGAACTAGGTCCCATCAGATATCCAGACATATTCTAAGACAGGTATTACTCAATTCGGGAGATGGTTTTCTCCCCGAACTTGAGATTAAGAGAGATACAGAAAGAAACATCAGGGCGGATCCACTAACTGAGGCTATTTCTCGAACACAAGAGTTTTTACAAACTTGCTTTGTGAAACTGATTAGTAGAGGAGTTGGGTGTTCGGTATCACACGGGCTGTGAGTATGCGACATCGCAATAATTAGCCTTAAGTGCAAGTGGAAGATTGTTGGAGATAGTGCCCTCAAAGTCAATTATTGGATCGCAGGAACGTGATTGCAATGATTGAGGCAGGACCTATACCGATATGACAGTCTTGCTCGAGATGATAGTTTGTTATCTGGTTTGTCTTTATCATCGTATATATGCTATAGTTCGCTATTGCATGATGATAGAGCCCATAGGATTCTTGCTTGACTACCAGCAGTATGATGGCGATCATATACGTGGGAGCTGGGGTCTGTAAGCACATCCTTAAAAGTGTCCCTAGTAGTGGGAGTTTCGAGACAGGGCATCGATACTCTAGAGTATACTAGTGTATACAGTCGAGACCCCGACGAGGGGCGGTGGCCAGTCTCACAAGCCACTGGTGTCAGTTGGATCACCTAAGATGTATACAGGTGCTCATTGGGTTATGAGTACACCGGACAGGACTCGCCGGGAATATGCTAGTTGGTATTATACATATCGTCAGATAGCAGTTCCCTGGTGACATGTGTACAGGTTAGTTTGTCGACCTGAGATCGTCATTTGTCTCGTGTGAGTTCCCACTGTGCTTTGATTCCTACCCTACCACGCTCAAAGGAGTTGTGCAAACAGGTATTTTTTGGGTACAATCCTGAGCCACATGGAGGCAGTGAGCGGATCGTCGGGGATTCGTGTCTCCCGGTATTTGGGGTTGATGTCGCACAGTGCACGGGTGGCCATCACTAGAAATCCTCGGCCGAGGTAGTGGAGAATTACTAATTTGGATCAGTAGTTTCTCAGGTGGTGATGGGCTTCATGCCGATACGATTTATCGCGTTATTATGGGGTCTGACTTTATCCACCCCCTAAACTCGATATGCGATACTCTTTAGACGAACGGACCGGACTGTATGTATATTGTCACTGTTAGGCTCAGTAGGGTTTATAGATGAGTTCGCTCGTCAGCTTCCCTTCCAATCAATACAAAGGCAAACGTTACGTACAGCTTGTACCTCTAACGAGCTAGAGGTTATACACAGTGCCAGTGTGTTGATGAGTCATTAGAGTCCCCCACAGACCCTTTCCCAAGTTCGGACGAAACGTTGTAGAGGCCGTATGGTTTTATGGCAAGGTTCGGAAAATGCACGTGCGTTTTCGCACGTGTCATTTTTCGGGCAGATAATACTGGTCGGCTTTGGTTTCAGCCGGATCCGAGTATTATACTGTGTAAATATACTATCTTTGTCTCAGTTGTATTTGTATTCGGTCGTAATACAAATGCGGGTATGTTTATATTGATACGGGGCTATCCTGAAATTCGTTTCGGGGTCGCTTTTGGAAGTTGCTAGTTTCCTGTTTTCTACCGGCCGTATTTAACATTCGGTTAAATACGGATTTATCTTTTCTTGAGATGACTGTGGAAGATTCTAGATGGTGACTAGGATGGTGACTAGGATGGTGAGGTGGTTTAGTGCATTAATGGAGCATTTATGAGTTGATGACTATGTGTTATGAATCATTAGTTCATTTAATGAGTTCATACAAGGTGTATTAGTGACACATTCTCTTCATTAATGCTATGGTCACTCTCCCCTCTCCTACACTCACCCCCCTCACCATATATGGCCGACCCCTCCCCTCTTATGAGAATATGGTTGCTTGAGAGGAAAAAAGATGAGAGTTTAAGTGTATGGAAATTTGATAGATACTCATTTAACATTTCCACCTGATCCAAAAGGCAACTTCATTAACCGTTCGTCCATAGCCTTGGACGTAACGAGACAAAGTGTTCTACTCATTTTCTACTTCAAATTGGTCGTCTCTTTTAGCAAACTTGACGACCGAGTTGCCTCGGTTCAGAAGCGGGAACCTGTTTAAAAATCCATCGACGTGGTGCCACCTGGATGAGAAAATTGTAGATTCAGGAGATCGGAGCAGCCGCAACAAAGCGTGGGATGATGGTTGAAGACCGAAAGACTCGGATCTTTCGGTATAACTCTTCTACCCACTTTGTAGTTTGTTAGTTTAGCTTTAATGGCAGATCCGGGTTATAGTACGCGATAGCGCCAGTTGTAAAAAGTTTTTGCTCCGCATTTTGCGTCTGTTAGACGGCCGGGGCGCTACCGTGGACTTACAAAAGTAACTTAATTAAACAATACCAAAACTCCTATCACACAAACACAAAGCTACCATAAAAACCACACTACCAAACTCACCCAAAAATCCGGTGACGCCGGAATTTCCCTTTGGGTCACCGGCCAAAATCCGAGCCCTCTGGTTCGTGCTCCTATGGTTTGCTCTAGGTTCAACATACATCATTTAGACCCTATTTAGTTCAGTTAACTTTTCTCTAAACTAAAGCAGATTCAAACAGACTCGATTTTGCCTAAAAATACGATGTTCTAGACACTTTGATTTCAAATTTTGAACTAGTTACAGAATTAAATCTCTACTGTGATTAAGGATTTTACCTACAAATAACTTGTTGGAAGAATACCCTCCAAGATGCATAAGCTCCTTGTCCTAGCTTGATGGTGAGGAAAATCCTAAACTTATTTCTTTTCTTCTCCTTTCTCTTGTTCTTCTTTGGTTTCCTTTTTCTTTCTTTAAATTTTCAGGTTTTAAAAATGCTACAGATCTGAACACAAGCTATATATATGAGAAAAGGGAAGGATAAGGTGAAGGAGGAGGTGTCAAAGGCTAAAGGGTGCCATCTTCATGCAAGGAGGAGATGTAGTGTGTGTGTGTGTGCATGCAAATAGGAGGTGACCTTGCATTATCTCATCAATTTGTTTTAATTTTGTAATAAAATTCTGAGCTAAAATATTTTCTACCCCTTTTTTCACTTTCACCCTTAATCAATTCAAATTTGTACAATTTCCTATATTTTGCATAACAACCCCTCACTACCTATGTTATTGCATAACACTATTTTAATTAAAAGGAAGCTAAATTTCTCATTAAAACCCTTATAATTTAGTTATGTTGCATACTAAAATTTTAATTTAATTTGTTTTACATACATCTTATGAAATTTTCTTATTTGGTTTTAATAACTTTTTAATTTAAAATTTTATTATTTAATTAATTAATTTTATTTATTTCAAAATTTTCAGTACGTTACAGTTTTCCGATATTTGAAACTTGATTTTTGGATTTTCATGATGTGACTTGGTCGTTTGACGTTCGTACGTGGACATCAGGGGAGTATTTTGTTATTTTAGCATGCGATGACCATAGGTTCTAACCTAAGTGCGCTTCGCTCATGATTTCAATTCGATTCAGGTTTTTATGCGTTTTTGGTTATGAATTTGATTGTATGTACATTTACGTAGACTTCCGAGATGACGAAAAAGAGCAAAGCATCCGTCGACTTTGACTAAGGTTAAACGATAAGGTGAGTAGATGTATATCTATGGGGGAAGTCGGGTAGATGCCGTATAGCACCCATGTAACCGTGGAATTAGGATACGATATAGATATTAAATAGTATACTTAGTCTATAGGTTTTGCGAAACTACCATATTCGTATAAATCTATACCTAATAGAATGATATATCACTAGTATTATTTCTAAGCCTATGAGCTATATCTAATTATGTAAGTATAAATTACACACATACGATTATCTTATATGATATAAGTATAATAATGATATAAGGATATGATCTGATATGATGATATGAGTCGATATGGTACGATATGATGATATGAGGCGATGAGATATGATATGTGTTGGGGCAAAATTTACACCCCGGTTGACCAAGTCAAAATCAAAATCAACCCAAGCCAAACGGGCTGAACCCCAGGCCAAGTAGGGCCCATTCCCAAGTCAAGCCCGAACATGAAGTGGCTGGCCTCCCCCTATCCCAAGAAGAAAATTATGTAATAAATAAGTTTGATATAACTTTTATGCATGAATGTAAAATAAATGGGTAAAAAGCCAAATTTTTGTAAAGCTCATGGCTCATGAGCAAAAAGAAATAAGCACATGAGGCATGGGATGGACAAAATGCCATTTTGTAAAGCCCAAGGGGTTATGTGTAAATTTGTAAGCCTATATAAGGCAACATGATGATGAAATGAAGAGATAGAATTCATTCCCCTCAAAAGCTAGGGTTTTTGTGTCTCCTTCTCCTACATGAATGTTCTACACCTTCTTTCCCTTTTTTAATTAAATCAAGAGTTTAACTCTTCTTTTTCCAAAAAGAAACCGTTTTTCACCATAAAACCCTTGAAGGGGAACTCAGATCTCCCATCAAATCCCCAGAAGGGGTGATTTTTAAGCCTCACCCTCCTTTTCCTCCAAGATCCATTCAATAGAGAGGAGGAAGAAGGAGACCCATCTCCAAAAATCCCACTATGGGAAAGATCCGAGGCTCAAGAGAAAACCTAGGGCTCATGGGAGAAGAAAGGGATCCCCTTTCATCATCTCTGAAAATATTTTAGTAGTTTGAATCCAATATATATATATATATATATATATATATATATATATATATATATATGTATATCTTTCTTTTAGGAGTCCAACTCCAAAAGTCAATCGGGAGTACAACTCCCAGTGCAGGGGCTAAGCCCTATCTTTCTTTTAGGAGTCCAACTCCAAAAGTCAATCGGGAGTACAACTCCCAGTGCAGGGGCTAAGCCCTTTGTCCTTTTCTTTTAGGAGTTTAACTTCAAAAGTTAATTGGGAGTACAACTACCTGTATAGGGGCTAAGCCCCATTTTCCCGCTGGTGCCCGGCGCCCGTGTGCCAAGCATGTGAGGCACTGGTGCCCAACGCCCACAAGCCAAACACGTGAGGCGCTGGCACCCAGTACCCGCGTGCTGGACGCGTGAGGCGCCGGCACCCACTCGTCCTTTGGACGCTATTTTCCTTTTTTATATATATCTACACACTCCACAACACTTTCCCCCATTAGAAAAAATTTCTAACGGGGCGCTGCTTCACACCCCGTAAAGGGGTTGCTAGCCCCCTTGACCTCTAGCCCGCTATCCGGGTAGCGGGACCCCCGTAAACTCTGTGAGGCCCTCGATATACCCAAGACCCCTCAAAACCCAACACACGCACACTGCACACTGAGTTCGCATGACTATTTTGACCCGTCAATCGGAGGTTCCTTTGCTCCAAAGGGGAGGGGTAATTAACGGCTGCTTAGTTCGTGGCTGCCGGAGATTCGGATCCCCACAATCAATAAACCCTGGCCTATCCTGGACAGGGGGAATCTATAATGCGCCTGACAAGTGACGTGTATTCCCATCTCAATGCGGTGATGAAAAACACCCTACAGATTCTGGCACGTCCGGTAGGACATTTTCTCTCCTCCAATATTTCGGGTTAAACGTTCATGCAAACTCAATCAACATACATTTCGATATTTATACTAAAATAATGCTCTTTCATGCAGGATTTCAAGCGATCAAGCCTCAACAATGTCTCTAAGGACAAGCTCAGCTCTCGACACAGCTTCCATCTCCTACACGATTAAGATGGACGCCAGGACGATCCTCCCAGCCAGTCTCGGGCGAGAGTATGAGGAGCCACCGCTACCATTTGGCTCTATTCTGTTCGTGCGAGCTAACGCCATCCCAGCTCCTCAAGCTCCAGTAACAGACAGACCGGCCTCGGAAGGCAGGAGGCTAAATATGGTGATCTCGTGGGCACCACTACCCAAACGCAAGCCGATGTTTGAACGACTTTCCTTGGCTCCAGTTGGGGGTAAGTCCATCAACACAAACAAAGCAACAAGGCATCTCGGGCAAGCTCCAGTGGTGCCCCTGACAACTGCTTAATAGGGTATCTTCTCTAAGCTCCCCGTCAATTGACTCACGGTGGCTTCCTGGATGACGGATACCCGTCAAGCCCTCAAAATCGAGAAGCTAAGACAGAAAAGGTTCTTATACAGAGCTAACAAAAGGGCTAGGGCTCCTGCTAGACTGAGCTTCATGAGGTTCCAAGAACAAGATTACCCCTCAACAACAGCTGAATCGACTGTAAACCTTGCCAACTCTTTTAAACCATTGAAATTGCTCTATAAGAATGCCATAACCTCAAGAGTCAAGAAAGCTGCGATCCGGACAACGCCACCCAAGGACCCAGTCACCAACCGTCTTCAGTCTCATGTCCTTTCCAGAAGAGGAAGGGCCACGACGATGGTCCGAAAAATTAGCCGCCAAAGATAAAAAGATGGCTGGATATGTGGTCTACACTGTCTACATGGTGGAGCAAGAGCAAGGACGGGGCCATCACATCTGAAATCCAATCTGGTGTGAATGTGGCTGCCACTTCCTAAGACCATCCTCCTCTGGAAGGTAATGAAAACCCTTCTAGTGAGGTTGATAAGCAGAGAGTTCCCTCAGTTCATAGGGAGTCGGACTCTGAAAGCGAAGAGGAGCCAATCCTCCGTCCCAAGACCGTAGAGCAGCAACTTCTCCAAGAGCTCCAGAAGAAGATCAGAAGCAGAGACAAGCAGATGGCCAAGCTCTACTCAAAGATTGATGACTTGACAAACGTCGTCTTACATCTCACGACCCAACTTGCCTCTCAGCCTCATAATCAAGCGCAGGGCTCTGCTCATGAACCGGGAAACGATGTCCCGAAACAGACGACGCCTATTACCTCAAATGCAAAGGTAAATGAGCCGCATGAAAGTCAGTTGCATCTTATCTTAGGAAATGTCTTGACTACCGATGACAACAACCCGCCAACACATGATCAAATCATGGATTTAGTCACCAACAAAGTCAAAACAATTGTAGCCGAAGCCGGAGAGCAAAAAGATGTCAGCAGTAGCAGGAGACCATATCCCGCTCGGTACGATCTTGTGAAGTCTCCCACTGGCTATATCGTCCCTAAATTTGAAAGGTTCGATGGGACTTGAAATGCGAACCGGCGCATTGCCCAATTTAAAGCATCGTATGCGAATACTGGGGGCAATGATGCGCTCCGCCTCCGTCTGTTTGTCAATAGCTTGACCGATATTGCTTTCGATTGGTATGCAAGCATACCAGATGACTCGATACGACGTTCGTTCAAATAGAATTTATGTTCAAGCAAAGGTTCATGAACGTTAGTGATAAAATCACCATTGCCGGCCTCGTAAGGACCAAGCCAAAGAACAATGAAAGCAATATGTATTTTATAGTCCGATGGTGCAATCTCTCTGTCAAATGTGAACCGTCGTTGGAGCAAGCCCCATCCGTCAGTCTTCTTATAGAAAATCTGAACAACTGGATAAAACCTTTCCTGTGCACCGCAGGCCTCAAAACATTCCAAGAGCTGACCAAGAAGGTTCAAATGTTGGAACGCTCAAAGCCCGAGTCCACTCAAGGTCTCTAATTCGCAAACAGACCGAAACATCGGAGTGACGAGAACCGGAAAAGCGAAAGTTCCAATAGCACCGATTCTATAAATAAACAGAGAGTGGGCGGAGCAAAGATTAACAAATCTTGAGTGCTAACTTTAGAGGAAAGGAGAAATAAGATATACTCTTTCAGAAGAGACCAGGTGCCCAAAATATTCAAAGATGCTATGAAGAATGGCCTGCGGCTACCAGAACCAAGAAGGCTAAATGAAACAAGCATGACTGATCATCCCAACTTTTGCCCATACCACTGAGTGCTGGGACACACTATTGAAGGCTGTTGCATCTTCAAAGATTGGGTCGAGAAAGAATACAAGGCGGGAGAAATATCATTGTCCCATGGCGTGTTGACAAACGATCGAGTCGCGACGGCCAATTTTATACAAACAAAGACCAAGATATTTAGGGAACCGACCGCTCTCAGTTTTTCACCCTCCCCTGAAGGGGGAAAACCACGGCAAAATTCTAAAGGTCCAGCAATTGACGTTGATGATGAGGGGGTAACAAACAGATGCGCGATCCATACGTTCTACATGGTCGGACCTGGAGAAACGAACCCTCCTATGCTTTACAACCATGGTGATGATATGGTTGACGCCGCCCAATATTGGCTCATTTCAGATAATGATGAGGGCCCTGCTCGAGCTGCTAATCAAAAGAGCCCATGGTTCTTAGGGAATCAAGCTCAGGCGATGAGGATAACCCAGTCATCATCCCCAAAACTACAGAACAAGCATTATTTCAATGGCTTCAAGAGAAATTTCAGGACCGTGATAGGGAGTTAGGTAAGATCCGTTCCAAAGTCGATGATCTGGTGAATGTTGTGGAAAATCTCGCAACCTGATTCCTTCAAATGTAATCACACAAAAATCAAAATTTGGTCCATGAACTAGGGATTGATGTCCCAAAGCAGCCAATGGCTATTCCCTCTGGTCTAAGAGCGGAATACCTTCATGAAAGTCGATGGCGGCTAGCCCCCATGAAAGTCCCGATGTATGTCTGCGACCAGTTGACACGGGACAGAATTAAGGGAAAGTCATCAGCGGATCCTGAAACTCTCCAGGACCTACTTAAAAGAGTCCAGATGTTGGAACATGTGGGTCCCAAATCTCTTCCAAACTACCAATATAACAAAATGTCCAAATATCCGGAGAATGACAACCACAAAGTTGGGCCTCCCAAGGACACTGAATCCTCTAATGTATCTGCCAACCAAAGCAGGCGAGGAGTAGGCAGGCCTAATGCCGACCAGCCTCGAAAAGCAGTGTTAGGAAGGGGAGGAGAATTGCCCCTGGAAGAGAAGTTCAATAAGGTCTATTCTTTTTGAAGGGGTAGAGTCCGTAAAATATTCAAGGACGCCCTGAGAAACGGTCTGCAATTTCCTAAATAAAAAAAAACACATGAAGCAAAGATGACTGATGATCCTTTGTACTGCCTGTATCACAGAATGGTGAGTCATACCATTGAAGACTGCTTTGTTTTCAAGAATTGGGTGGAAAAACAATACAATGAGGGAGTGGTCTCATTGGGCAAAGACGCGTTAGCAGAAAACCAAGCTACGATCGTCCGCTCCGTTTGAACGAAGAACAAAACCCTCTAGGGAGGCAAACGGCTCAATCGCCCGCTCTGGAAAATGACCCAGTTCATCGCTGTTGGCAAACGGCTCAATCGCCCGCTCTGGAAAATGACCCAGTTCATCGCTGTTTCTACAGGACACACGTGAACGTTTCTCTAATAGGACGAAGAGAGCATTGAAGCGCAGTGAGATCAAAGTCCAAGGATTTTTGAATAAGTGCATTGTAAGGACCACCACGTCGTTAAACTAGAAACATTCTACCTCTAAGTCGTTAAACTGTGGATGTAAAAAATGTGTAAATAAATAAAATAAAATAAAAGCCGAAACGATAGGGCAACTTGCAATAAAAATCAACGATTAAAATAAAAATGAAAATAAACAGCCAAAATGATAGGGCAACCATGAATAAACAGCCGAAATGATAGGGCAATCGCGACCTTCGCGATAAGAAAAGGTGAAATGCTGGAGCAATCGTGGTAAAAAAATCCCCAAATGGCGAATGATGAGTCGCTCCTGGTACCATATTCTA
Source organism: Agapanthus africanus (assembly GCA_030015575.1). NCBI lineage: Eukaryota > Viridiplantae > Streptophyta > Magnoliopsida > Asparagales > Amaryllidaceae > Agapanthus > Agapanthus africanus. The sequence goes on along the minus strand of CM057345.1, from coordinate 436,057,729 downwards.
GTGCAGCGATGCAGACGCCAACAAAAATTCAAATTCCTAAACGGCGAATGATGTGTCGCTCCTGGTAACATATTTCAGTATAGCGACGCAGATGCCAACCAAAATCCAAATCCCCTAATTCACCAGCCTTATGGCCAGTCCCCAAATTGACTACCGTATACAATCCACGGGCTTAAATAATCCTCATCACACCCATTCCTCACCGCAACCACAAGCTCCGCGGCTGGTCCCCGCCCTTGGAATTAAGCTCTATTTAGAAAAGACCCACTCATATGTTCTCACGATACATGAGGAGAACAAAACTTACGAGATCCTCTCGACTCGTAAGAGACACCTTCGGGGGATCCTTACGACTCATGAGGGAAAAACACACTTGGGGGTCCTCACGACTCCTAAGTAGAAAATACACCTACAATATCCTTTCGACTCAAAGGGAGAAAATTCTTTTATGGGACCCTTACGACTCATAAAATTGAAAAGCCTTTGGTGATAAGGACCTAAACCTGTCTCCTAAGCAGTCACTCCCCAACAGGCAAAAGGAAATGATGAATTGCTCCTGCCATCCGTGCTTCAGTGTTAGCAACACTGATGCTGACTCCAACCCCAAAATTCCAAACTTTCGATCCAATACACCCCTAAGTCATTAAACTGGGAACATATGACCTCTAAGTCGTTAAACTGGAAACAGATGACCCCTAAGTCGTTAAACTGGAAACAAGGGAAATCCCCTCATGGCAAATGATGATTCGCTCCCGGTACCACATTCCAGTGTAGCGATGCTGATGCCAAACCAAAACCAATATCTCCAAATTCTCTTATGCCAAATGATGATTCGCTCCTGGTACCACATTCAAGTGTAGCGATGCTGATGCCAAACCAAAACCAAAATCCCCAAATTCTCTCACGGCAAATGATGGTTCGCTCCTGGTACCACATTCCAGTGTAGCGATGCTGATGCTAAACAAAAATTGAAATTCCAAATTCCAAATCCCAAACTGCAATGCCTCGAATTCAAGGGTCCCGCCAAAAAGGCAAGAATCGGACAAATCAAGCTAAAGTCCCATCCGGAAGCGCTTCTAAGCACAAAAGTCCCGCCGGACAGATTGGAACTTTCGAAACAAATCAGGCCAACCAATTCCGACAACGGCCTCTACATAAAAAAAATGACACTCCATGCCGGGGAAACGTCGACCAGTGACATGTTAGTGTTTATGCCCTAGAGGCCATTACTGAATCATACTAGTTTGTATATTACTTAATAGAAGCTTGGGATATTCACAGTTGTATTGACAGTCTTGCTAAAAATGGTAGTATGCTACTTGGTTTGTGTCTACTTTAATATGTGCATATGTTTCTTTTAACGTATCGCTTATACATATTAGTAGAGCCCTTAGGATCTTTACTTGATTACCAGCGTTGTGATGGCAGTCATACTAGTGGAGGATGAGTAGTCTATAAGCAACATCCTATACAGGTCCCTGGTCGTAGGATTATCGAGACAGGGCATCGATACTCCGGAGTAGACTAGTGTAAACGCTTCTCATCCCAGCATAGGGAGATGGTCTGTCCCACAGCCATCAGTACGTCGTACTGGAGATAGTATGCAGGTGCTCGTTAGGTTACGGGTACATCGGACATGACTCGCCTGGAACTGCAGGTTGGTTTTATACCCATCGTCAGATAGCAGTTCCCAGGTGACATGAGTACAGCTTAGTCCGTCGACTTGACACTGCTACTTCGCCTCGGGTGTGTTCCCACTGTACTTAGATTACTACCCTACCACGGCTCAAAAGAGTCATGCAAACAGGTAGTAGTTAGGTGCTGTCCCGAAGCACTTGGAGGCAAGAGTGGTTAGACAGGATTCGTCTCTCCTGGTATTGGGGGTTGATATCACGCTGTGTATGGAGAGCCATTACGCAAAGTCCCTGGCCAGGGCAAACGAGATTTACTGGGTAGGCTTCCATTAGTTTCTCAAGGTGTAATGGGCTTTACTCCGACACGACTTATACTGCTATAAGGGTTCCGACGTTTACCGCCCTCCTAGGCCCGATATGCGATAGTCCTAGACGAACAGACCGGACTGTACGGAGATTGTCACATCAGACTCAGTTGGAGTTCGGATGGGTTTCCTCATCATCCTTCTTATCGACATTTACCTGGGGACCGTTACGTACAGCTAGTATCACTTGCGGCCTATGGTTAAACCCACAGCCAGCGTAGTGTCGAGTCTTTAGAGTCCCACACAGAGAGTTTCCCTGCACCGGGCGAAAGGTGTAGAGGCCGTATGGTTTTACGGCAGGGCCGCGATCACTTACGTACACTAGTGCACGTATTATGATCGGGCAGATAATACTAGCGGGTTTTGGTTTAAGCCAGATTCTAGTATTATACAGATGGATTTATTCAGTCAAAGATTATCCGTGTTTTTCGGAAATACGGATGGGAGGGGCAGTCTCGTAATTTGTCGGGAAGTTTCTAGAAGAAGATGACACATTTGTATATATTTCTTTTGGATTAAACACAAATGAGGTGGACAGATGAGGTGTAGGTTTTCATTAAATGCTTAATGACTCATGAGGTGATTCACCATTAGGATTAAATGAAGCTTACAAGATATTTCTAGATATTTATCAAGAGATATTTGTATGCTTGATATTATTCTATCATGAGGAATTATTCATTTCATGATCACAAAATCTTTCTCTCTCCTCAAGTCTTCATTTACTTCCTCAAAACCCTAAAAGCTCTCATGAGTTGAGAATCCTAGGGTTTAAGTGACTAAGTAATCCATCTAATTACTCTATAGCCTCTAGGACTTCTAGATTAGCAATCTAGAAGCCATAGTTATCTCAGATTCGAGATAGGAGCTCGGATTATAGACTCTCGGGTCGATCGTCTTTGACTCGAGGAGGCCTTTGAGGCGCCCATATTCCATAGAGCCTACGAGGTGTGGAGGACAGCGATGAAGACCCGAAGAACAAGTAATGTGAGGTATAACTTTGAATCAGAGTAGTTAAACCTCTCGTAGTTTGCTAGTAATGGTTTAGACACGATCCATGTGGTCAAGTCCGTGTTACGAAGCTTTGATAATTTTTTTTCATATATTCCGCCGCCCCGTGAGCTCGTGGGTGTGTGACATGGACTTACAGTGGTATCAGAGCCTACTAAACCTTTACTAGCTCGTTAGCAACTAATTAAAACTTCGATTGTTGGAAAAACACATAAACTTAACCCCGGACCCCTCAAGTTTCTGTCGATTTTAAGCCTGTCGAAAAAATTATTTCAGAGGTGTGAAAATTCACAGCAGGGAATTCTAAGAATTCTGGAGAAATACGAGGTGCTAACTCGGTTAGACTGTCGCGGAAGCGCGGCGGATTAGTGCGATCCGCCGCGGATCCGCGGCCGAGTCAACTCCGAGTTGACTCGTATTTACAAAGTGACTCTTATTTTCGGGTGCTCTGTTTTCCTGTATATTTTGTTTCTTCCCAGGTTATTTCAGTGCTGGCTTGCATTTAGGGTAGAGACAGAAAAAGGTTGTCGATCGAAATTCTAAGTTATTTGCTATTCATGTTTTATCTGTGATGTTTAATGTGTTCGTAAACCTCCCCTAATTGCTAGTATGTCGGTTAGCAGGGGTTGCACATTTCTGTAATGGTTTTTACTGGTTTGTATATATGAACTTCATTTGATCGTTGTGATGATTAGCCGGGGTTTGAGATGAGTTTTTATATTCTTTCATTCGATATAAATTGTAATATGATGTAATATTCTTTTGCGGGGCACATCCGGGCTGAGGTTGTAGCCACCGTTGTATTATTTCATTTACTTTTTTCTGCTCCTAGGATAGACCCAAGACGGGGTACACAAACTACTGGGTACTTTGAAGTGTTTAGTGGCCTACTCGCGTTGTTGAGGAAGACCGCTTCACTTCGGGTACTTGGCGGGTAGTTTGCCGTACCCGTAGGGGTCTAGGGTGGGGTAATGGCTATTCATCACAACTGTGTAATCCATTTTTCTTTGCAGGCTCAAAGGAAACGCGGATTGCTTGTATATCCAATAATGTTCATCTGTGATCTGGAATGCCTATTATTGCGTCTGACGAATGTACAATATCTATATATGATATCTAGTAGGCGTTGCTTATGTTTTGCATCCGCGCTAGCCCAGCCCCTGCTCTGTCGTTAGTTAAGTAACCAACGGGGCCCAGTGGCGAATGCGGATGGCATAAGCGGACGTTGTATTTTCGTTGTTTTCTGCAATGATAGGATAAATGATGGGACGCATTATAATAATGCAAAGAAAATAAACCAAAGTTGAATCGTTGGAACAAATTTAAAAGAAACCACTCGGTTATTTTAAAAGAGCAGAATTTTTAATTGCGGAGCTTTAACCACTCCTTTTAAAAGGCTATCAGGTTCCTTCGATTATATCAAGTTCACTACGTTCACGGTTTCGCCAAAACCAGTCGTAGCCCTCCGTCATTTCATATGGATGGTCGGTAGTATTCAAGCTATGTTTGTTGGCCTTCGTCAAGGCATAGTGTTTGGTAGCTGCTGGGGTATTCATATGTAGCATAGATAGATGCGTTGGTTTGGGACAGTCGTATTACCTTGTTGGCCTTCGTTAAGAGTATGTACGGGTAGGTTCAAATTAACAGGGATAATGATGGGCAAAACTTGACATGTGACTTATGATTTGTTGGCCTTCGTCAAGATCATAAGAGCATGGGGCAAAAATCCATATCGGGAGTTTCTAAAGAAACTGAAACTTGCTAGTGTTGCATAACATTTGGAGTTTGATAATATTGGTAGGATTCCTTCAGCATTATCATACGACGATATTTGGATCCCGATCCTACTGTAAGTATCCGCTACTCATCAGGAGATTCGTCACTTAACGATCAATGCTATAAACCAAGTAGGTGTCTAGAACAGTGTCAGCGGGGCTACGCCTCCAGAGAAAAGAGGTTATTTAATTAAGGAACTTCGCGAAAACATCATAAAACCTCCCTCGAAGTACCGACACTAGCCTGGCTGAACAGTTAAGCAAGTATTGTACGGTGAGATCAGTCCTGACTAATTCTTCTTTTATGGTTTGAGGAAGGATTCGAGAAACAGTGGGAGCCATCCAGTTTAGATAAATTAAAAACTAAAGTGTTTTCTTCTCTCTCTCAACTGCAGCAACCATGTGACCATGACTAGGTTACATCTAGATAACAAATTGACTGAATCTGACTTTTATGACTGGCAAAAGTCTGTCCAGATGTCCATTGTCTATGACAAGCTGGACCACCCTATTACTACTCAAACCCCCGCCGTCCCAGGTCCAGTTTCTACCGTCGCGGATATGGATATCCATCAGACAAGGAAAAAGGATAGTGCAAATGCCAAGTGCCTCGTGTTGGCTTCAGTTGATGGTGTATACCAGAAGCAGCACGAGAAGATGGACTTAGTTTCCATATTTCTCCATAACAAAGATTTATATGGAGAGCAATCTCATATCACAAGATATGAGACCTCGAACAAATTATTTCAAGCGAGGTTGGCTGTCGTGTCATCTGTAGGGGACGACATCCTTACGATGACTAGCTATATTGATAAGCTCACGGACCTGGAGACTACGTTAGGAAACAGGTCATATGCTGACTTATTTCCACAGTCCCTACTCTCTACTTACACCCTAAAAGAAACCAGGGAGACACCCGCTCTGCTTAATGGGGGACCTTCTTCTTCTGCATCCAGGGCGAGAGCAAAGTGTGAAAAGAAGACCTCCACAAAGCCGATATACGGTGTCAGTAAAGTAGAAGGAAAGGGAAGAGTAAAAGTTTCGGGACTTGTTGTAGGGAAGAAGGGATGTTCCTATTGTTATGGGAAAGAGCATTGGCAGAAGGATTGCAGGGCTTTGGAAGCCAGTAGCCAGGATTCGAAGCATGTTGTGGCTTCGGCCTCAAGTGTGTTTGTGATTGAGAACTGTTTGTCAATTAGCTCTACTTCCTGGGTACTAGATACCGGAGCAGGATCTCATATCTTTAATTCATTACATGCTTTGAGAAACCATAGAGTTATCAGGGTAGGTGATTTGTCTCTCAGAGTTGCGAACGGAATGAGCGTGGACGCTGAATCCGTGGGAGAATATCGCCTAGGTTTGACAAGTGGGCAGATATTGATTCTACGTAACTATTTGTATGTACCTAGTTTGACTTGTAATATCATATCAGTGTCCTCACTTTCGAGAGAGGGATATGATTTTACATTCGTAAGCGATGTAGTTCACATCCACCTAAATCAAGTTCTTATTGGGTGCGGTACATTAGATGACGGTACATACGTAATGAATCATGCTCAGTTTTTCAATGTCTAGAACACACTTAAAAGAAAGTCTCCGGAAATAAATCAGGCTTTCTTATGGCATTGTAGACTAGGTCACATCAACGAAACACGGTTGACTAAGTTACATAGAGAAGGATATTTGAATCCGTTCGAATATTAATCTTATGCTACTTGTGAATCTTGTCTCATGGGAAAGATGGTAAAGACTCCGTTTACTGGACACGGAGAAAGAATGAGCGAGCTCTTGGGACTCATACACAGCGATGTGTGTGGTCCAATGTCTACACATGCGAGAGGTGGTTATTCCTACTTCATTACTTTTACGGATGATTTTTCTAGGTATGGACATATCTTCTTGAGAAGCATAAATCCGAGGCCTTTGAGAAATTCCGGGAATACAAGAATGAAGTGGAAAACCAAACAGGCAAAAGTATCAAGACAATGAGATCGGATCGAGATGGTGAATACTTAAGTGCCGAGTTCCTGGGTTACATAAAAGAGAATGGAATTCTCTCTCAGCTTACTCCTCCATACACACCACAACACAACGGTGTATCGGAAAGGCGGATTCGAACCCTATTGGATAAGGTTCGTTCCATGATGAGTAAGGCTGAGTTACCGCGATCTTTCTGGGGTTATGCACTAGAATCAGCTGCATATCTTTTGAAAAAAGTTCCAACCAAAACTGTGCCTACAACACTATATCAGATGTGGAGTGGGAAGAAACCCTATCTTCAGTACCTGAAGATATGGAGATGTCCAGCTTTTGTTAAAAAGCAGCATACGGACAAGCTCGAGGCACGCTCAGTACAGTGTAAGTTTGTGGGATATCCAAAGAACTCCAAGGGGTATTGTTTCTATTACACAGAGGAACAAAAGGTTTTTGTTTCTCGTCATGCCCACTTCTTGGAAGCTGAATTTTTAGAAAATCAGAAGAGTGGGAGCGCAATAGAACTGGAAGAAATTCCAGAACCACAAGCTGTTACTGAAAGTTTGGTAGAACAAGAAGGTTCAGAAGAAAGGGACATCCCAGTGCCTATCCGCAGAAGTAGTAGGCAGTCTCATCCACCCGAGAGATACTACGGTTTTCTCATAGACGGGGATCGAGAAGATTGCATCATTGATAATGATGACCCTACTAACTTCCAGCAACCCATTCAGAGCGGCGACTCGGTAAAATGGCTGGATGCAATGTGGACCGAAATGGAGTCCATGTACACTAACAAAGTATGGACTTTGGACATTGCTCCAGATGGGGTAAAACCCGTAGGATGCAAATGGATCTTCAGAAAGAAGATTGGTGTAGATGGACAGGTTGAAACATATAAGGCTATACTTGTTGCAAAGGGTTTTCGTCAAAGACCTGGTTTGGACTATGACGAAACCTTTTCTCCAGTGGCTATGCTCAAATCCATTCGGGTCCTTCTTGCCATTGCTTCCTTCCACGATTATGAGATCTGGCAGATGGACGTAAAGATGGCTTTTCTAAATGGTAATTTGGAAGAATGTGTCTATATAGATCAACCAGTGGGATTCATTCAGAGTGGGAGCAGCGGTAAAGTGTGCAAGTTGCTTAAGTCCATTTATGGACTAAAGCAAGCATCGCGGAGTTGGAACATCTGTTTTGATGATACTGTCAAAGAATTCGACTTTATCAAGAATCCAGATGAACCATGCATATACAGTAAGATTGTAGGGAGAGCTGTAGTATTCCTCGTCTTTTACGTGGATGACATTCTCCTAATAGGAAATGATATTCCTATACTACAGTCAGTCAAAGGATTCTTCTCACAGAAGTTCTCCATGAAGGACCTGGGTGATGCCACTTACATTCTGGGGATCCAGATCTATCGTGATAGATCAAAGAGGATGTTGGGACTTTCGCAGTCTAGGTACATAGACACCATATTGAAAAGATTCAGTACGGAAGATTCTAAGCGCGGTAACCTACCAGCTTGTCACGGAATCACCATCTCCAAAGAGATGTCTCCCAAGTCTGATTTAGAAAAGGCTCGCATGTCGATTATACCCGACGCTTCTGTGGTAGGCTCTATAATGTATGTGATGTTATGTACCAGACCAGATGTAGCATACGCATTGAGCGTTCTAAGCCAGTAACAGGCAAACCCAGGGGAGAAGCACTGGATAGCAGTAAAGAACATTCTCAAGTACCTGAGGAGGACTAAGGAGATGTTCTTTGTGCATGGCGGAAAAGACCTCAGATCGAGGCCTTTGCCGACTCCAGCTTCCACAGTGACAAGGATGACTCCAAGTCAATGTCGGGTTATGTTTTTACCCTCAATGGAGGGGCGGTCTGTTGGAAGAGTTCCAAGCAGGACACCGTTCCTGACTCAACGATGGAAGCGGAATACATAGCTGCTTGCGATGCCGCAAAAGAAGCTGTCTGGATGAAGAAGTTCCTCACAGAACTTCAGGTGGTTCCTACCAGTGTTGATCCAATACCTCTGTATTGCGACAACAACGGCGGTATAGGTTTAGCGAAGGAACCCAGGTCCCATCAGAAGTCCAGACACATCTTAAGGCGGTATCACCTGATCAGGGAGATCGTAGATCGCCGGGAGATCGAGGTAAAGAGAGTAGATATGAAGAATAACACTGCTGATCCATTCACAAAGGCCATTCCTCAGACGCAGTTCGATAGGCTATTCGAGATGAGAGGTCTACGATATGCCAGTACATGGCCCCAGTGCAAGTGGGAGATTTTTAGTGTTTATGCCCTAGAGGCCAATACCGTATCATACGAGTTTCTATATTACTTAATTGAAGTTTAGGATATTCACAGTTGTTGTAGCGCCTTGAAAAGTCGTTTTGGTGTTTTCCCAAAAATCGGTGAAAATTCGGTATTTTTCCGTAAACCGTCTTTTTTGTTATTTTGCAGTTTAGGACTAATTGTACCTAATTTGGTTAGGTAATTGCTAATTTTTAGTAGCAAATGAGTTACTTATAAAATTCTGGTCGTTTAAAATTTTTCCCTAATTTTTCAATTTTTAATATTATTTTAAGCCGGTAAGAAAATACATTAAATTAGCGATAAATACAAATTTAAATGGGCTAAATTTAAGCTTTAAAATCATGTTAATTAAAATCTAGTTGTAACATAAATTTTTAGTATTTTATTTTAAGTTTTAACTAATTTTTATTATGGAAAACGAAATTTATTGAATTTAAGCTAAAACTTGCAATTTTGGACTTGTAGGGGGTCTTTTTGGATAAATTTTTTTTTGTAAAACCCCTCTCACGCTTCCCTCACCCCTAGGACGGCCCACCTTCAGCATCTCAAGGAAAAATTCCTTGCCTCTTTTGACTTTTAATCATGTGTTGAAATGAGGTGTTTTTAAAAGGATTTTGATTTATTAATTGGGTATGGGTCTTTAGTTGATTGGTATGGTTTGACCTTGACTTTTCCAACACCACCCACACCATTCCCCTTCCTTCCTATGGCCGAGAATGCTGCAGTTCTCCCCCTTTATCATTTTTCTTTCATTTCCTTCAAAATTCCATCAAGATTGCTCCAAAATTCCAATTTAAACCTTACAAATTAACCCACATCCCATTCTCCTTAGCCTTTCTTGCTTGGATCATGGTGCTATGAAGCCATCTTTGGAGGCATCTTGTTCTTGCTAGATCTCTAGTGTGAGGTATAATTTCTAATCTAAGGTTAATTTGTAGTTAAAGTGTGCTAATTAGAACTTGCATGTTGTGTTAGTGTTAAAATTATAGCTAAATCCTAATCTAGTTTTTTCTAGTTCATGGTTTGAAATTAAACTAGGGTTTTAGAAATCTTTAGTAGGTTAATTAAATATATTTTGTTATCTAGTTGTTTTGCTAACCTAATCTAAGGGGTTAACTTGCTAGTTAGGCTATAAACTAGTGTTAATTTAAGGTTTTTCATGTATAGTTTGGATTAAGATTGCTAGTTATGAAATTCTAGATAGGGTTTGTTTATGGAAAATGTGTTTTGAAGCATGGTAAATGGATTAAATTGAGTGTTGTGGCTAGCTAGTTGTGTGGATTGTAGGATTGTGCGATGATGTGAGCACTTTATCGCAAATACGTGATGTTTGCACGAATTTGGAATTTTTAGCGCTTACTAGGTTTTTAAAAAATATTGTGATGAATTATTTGCGATATCTTGATGATATTTTTGGCATATCCTATGACATTTAGGATGTGTGAGTGCGGTTTTTTTGAGTGAGCGGGTTTTTGCTTTGCCGGGCGACCAAATCGACGATTTTAGTTAGTTTTGCGATTTTCGCGTGTGTTCTGCGCACCTTGTGCACGTTGTACCTAGCTTGTGAATGCCGGTATTTTCGTTTGGGATTTGCGTCGTTCTTGATATGTAACCTTGTGTTTTGTATTGATGTAAATTCCAGGTTCGGTCGCGGAGTCGTCGGACGCGGCACGAAAAGGGAAAGCGGCGATTGGACGTAGCTAGCTAGTGATTCCGGTGAGTAGATTTAACATCTACGGGGGACTATCGTTTGGATGGCGCAAGTCTCCCGATAGTTTAAGTAGTTAAGATTTTAGTGATATTAGTAACTACATCCATGCCTTATTTGACCTACATATGCAAACCCATTCTATAGGACACCTGCACCATTGCCAGGGTTTTTATATGCATCACGAGCACTATTCATGCTTACACACACGCCCTGGTAATTGCCATGCCACCACACTAGATAACCTATAATTTGAAACCTTTTACTATAATTGATGCTTAAACCTGTGCTATTGCTTTTAATTCCTTAAAATGAAATCATAAGATTGCTAATCATGTGCATGTACCTCATCATGTTATTTGTTCATGCCTAGTCTATCAATCATACATCGCAACTTGATTATTGATACCATATGCATTCATTATCTTTGGCATATGCATTAATGAGGATTTCTTGAGATTTTGTGATATTTCTGGATTTCGGGGGAAAGCCGCAAAATTTCTAAACTTATTATATTTTTAAAATATGTAAATTGCGGTTTTCTAGTGATGTAAGTGTCGTCCACCATGAGTTTGCTGTGGTTTTCGAGACCCGTTTCGAGGAGTTGGATGAACCGTCTCGGGTACATGGTGGGCCCGGTAAGGTACCCGGGGCAAGAAGCTCGTGTTGCTGACGATGAGCCTGGCAGGGGACGGATTACCTACCGTTGACTTCATTGGGCATGGCGGATATCCAAAGGATACCGACCGGGGCCGCGAGAGGATGAGATATTGATATTGAGATGGGTCAGCCGGATGGCTGAGGCCAGAGACACTATGACATGGATTTATGAGATTTGAGACAGTTTTTAGGTGTCGTTGCTGGACACAGATTCTTGTCGATTCTATGAGTATTATGCTGGCATTTTAAAAGAGTTTCAAAAACAAAAAGAGATAGAATGTTTCTTATATATACCTATTGAGACCTCAGATATTCATGTTGCATACATACACCTGCTAGTACACTGATGTTGTATACACACCTGCTAGTGCATCAAGCCATACCTGTATTTTAGATGCTAGGATGCTTGTGTGCATGCATACGATAGCCTTTGTAGATGTTATTTATTACTCACGAGTTGGCAACTCACCCCCGTTGTGCCACAGCCTTTTGCAGGTCCGCTCCGTCAGTACAGTAGCGGCGGGCGCACTTGCTTCTTTTGCCTCTTTTGCCTGGACTCGAGGTTTTGCTCTTAGGTGGGTTATATTATTATTTTTGTACCACCTTGTATATTCTTTGTATCTAGTGTACTCCTTCTACTGTATCTACCAGTATTGTTGTATATTGACCTAGAGATGAGACTGTAAGATTTGTGAACTTTTTATGCTGTATTTTGGGGTCGAGCTCACTTGAGTCGACATGCTGTTTTTCTCATGCTTCTTTATGATTATTTTTGCATGTTGTTGTTTTATATTGCGTGGGATTTGTGACCGCCTTGTGGCGAAGAGCTAGCTCCCGCTTGGGGATGCCTTATTTGTTGTATTTATATATATTCTTGTTGTACCCATTTTGGGGGCCAGTATTTACAAAGGAGACTCTGCCGAAATTTTCGGAAAAATTTGATATTATTTTTAAAAAGGGTTTGATATGACTTATTTGATAAACTCGCTTTCAATTGATTGGTTTTCCTTCACTCTTTTGCTTATTGGTTTTGGTTTTTGGGCTTTGGCTTACTTATTTTACGGACGTCTTGAGACGTTTCGTAAACTTAAGTGCCAGTCACGTTCCGTACCCTGCGGGTCGTGACAAAGTTGGTATCAGAGCGATAGGGTTTACCTTTTTGAGTGTAGGATGACCCTTGGTAGATGGAGTAAGTGACTTAAGCAGGGTAACGTAGCGTGCGTATGTCCGCGACATACTTGCGATACGGTACTCCGCTTAAGTGACTTTAGGATATACTTGCTTGAAAATTCCTTCTTCAATTCCGTGTATCCTATGATCCTATTGCACTGTTCTTATCATCCTGTTCTTGTAACAGCCACTATGCCGCCGAAGGCTACGAGAGCACAGAGGGCTGCCGCCCGAGACGAGATTCGAGCTGGCTCGTCCGAGACTAGGACTGAGCAGGGTGGTATGCCTACGCCGCAGGGACAGACCAATCCACCTTCCCCAGGCCGTATGGATAGGCTTGAGACTGGTATGGAGGAGTTGCGACAGATAATGGGGAGTATGAAGGAGCTACATCAGATGGTAGGATCCCTAGTTGCAGCCAGTCGTACACCGAGGCCGGATGACGCACCTACTACATCCCAGACTACTATGATACCTGCTCCTACTACTACCGCCGTGACCATCCCGGTTTCACTACAGGATTTCATGAGGCTGAGACCTCCAGTATTCACCGGCACCGAGGCAGCGGAGGACCCACAGACGTTCCTTGACAGTTTAGCCAGGATCTGCCGTTCGCTGAGATGTTCGGATGATCGATGGGTGGAGCTTGCGAGTTTCCGTCTAGAGGGTCTCGCGCAGATATGGTGGGAGTCAGTCTTGAGAGGTCGAGCTGCAGGTCTACCGCCTATGACTTGGGCCGAGTTTACAGCGGTCTTTCTAGCTCGTTTCCTCCCAGAGAGCGTTCGTGACGCCAGAGCTCGTAGCTTCAAGGCCTTGGTCAAGACACCTGGGATGACGGCGTTTGAGTATGACGTTCAGTTTACACAGTTGTCCCGATATGCCCCGTACCTGGTAGATACCGAAGCGAAGAGGGTGAAGAGGTTCGTACAGGGACTTGATGCCTAGCTATATCTTGCCATTGGCGCCCAGCACTACGACACTTATTCAGCTGCTATGGATACGACATTACGGATGGAGGCATGCATATCACAGACTTCGGCCGTTTCTGGGATGAAGAGGATTCGCACCGAGGTGCCGTCTCAGAGACAGCGTGCCAGATTCTTTCCGAGGGATGGGCCCGGCAGAGAATTTGGACGGGGTCAGTTATATGGTTCATATCCCCATGGACAGCAGCCGTCGCCAGGGTGTTTTGGGTGCGGGAGTCCGCACCATCTTGTCAGAGACTGTCCGGCGAGACGACAGGGAGCGGCGATCGTTCCGCATGTGACTCTACCATCATCACCACCCCCTCCACAGAGAGCCCTACTTCCTACCACAGGCGATGCTCCACGCTAGTTAGGTGCACCCTGAGGCCGTGGACGCGGTGGTCTTATTCAGAGAGGACGAGGAGGCAGAGGCCGAGGTCGAGGTCAGCCCGCTATCGGTGGAGAACAGGCCCGAGTATTTGCTTTGACACCGCAGGATGCACAGGCATCCAACGCCGTTGTGACAGGTACCTTGCCAGTTTGTTCTTTCGATGCACGAGTATTGTTCGACCCAGGTTCCACACATTCGTACATCTCTGCACACTTTGCACCGATGTTGGGCCGTGAGTCGTCATCGTTAGATCAGCCGCTTGTTGTTATTACCCCGGTAGGCGAGTCGTTTGTCGCTCGTTTTTTGTTTCGATTGTGTTCCGTTCGTATCGGGGAGAGGGATTCGTCGGTTGATTTGATTCTCCTCGATATGTTGGACTTTGATGTGCTTCTGGGCATGGATTGGCTGGCCACTTGTTATGCTTCGGTGGACTGCCGTGAGAAAGCAGTCAGATTTAGCTTTCCAGGAGAGCCAGTCCTTGTTATTCAGGGAGATCGCAGCGTCACCCTTCCCAGCTTGATTTCGTCTCTTCGCGCTGGTCAGCTCTTACGAAAGGGATGTCAGGGATTCTTAGCCTATGTCTGTGATACTCGAGCTGCAAAGGTTCCGTTGGACTGGGTCCCGGTTGTTTGTGAGTTCCCTGATGTTTTCCCTGATGAGCTACCTGGGCTACCACCTGAGCGCGACGTTGAGTTCTGCATCGATTTGATTCCCGGCTCGGGGCCTATTTCTATACCGCCTTATCGGATGGCCCCGGCAGAGCTTAGAGAGCTGAAGGATCAGTTGCAGGATTTGTTAGATAAAGGGCTTATTCGACCCAGCGTTTCTCCGTGGGGTGCTCCGGTCCTGTTTGTCAAGAAGAAGGACGGAAGTTTGCGCTTATGTATCGACTACCGCCAGCTGAACAAGGTTACCGTGCGGAACAGATATCCGTTGCCATGCATTGATGATTTGTTCGACCAGCTTCAGGGTGCGGGGTATTTTTCGAGGATCGGCTTGTGATCAGGATACCATCAGCTGCGAGTTCGATAGGAGGATATACCGAGGACAGCTTTCCGCATGCGCTACAGCCACTATGAGTTTTTGGGGATGTCGTTCGGACTCACCAACGCCCCAGCAGCATTCATGGATTTGATGAACCGTACATTCAGGCCGTATCTTGACTTGTTCATCATCGTGTTTATCGACGATATCTTGGTGTACTCCCGGAGCAGAGAGGAGCACGAGCAGCACTTGCGGATTACGTTACAGACTCTGAGGGAGCACCAGCTGTTCGCAAAGTTCTCCAAGTGTGCATTCTGGCTGGACAGCATCGGATTCTTGGGTCACGTGATTACGAGAGACGGCATATGTGTGGACCCGAAGAAGATTGAGGCGTTCAGCAGTGGCCCCGACCTACATCGGTTACTGAGATCCGTAGTTTTCTAGGCCTGGCGGGCTTCTACAGGCGTTTTGTTCAGGACTTCTCCCATATAGCTGCACCTTTGACCGGTTTGACCCGGAAGGGAATTCCTTTCGTTTGGACAGAGGAGATGCAGATCGCCCGTTTGTTGGACAGAGCTCAGTGAGAGCAGTATATTGGGGCCGCAGCTTGTTGAGGAGACGACAGCGAAGATACAGTTGATTCGAGACCGGATGAGAGCAGCTCAGAGCAGGAAGAAATCGTATGTAGACAGGCGCCGTCGCAGACTAGAGTTCGCAGTTGGCGATCATGTTTTTTTGAAGGTCTCTCCGATGAAGGGCGTGATGCGATTTGGGCGAAAAGGAAAGCTTAGTCCCAGGTTTGTGGGTCCCTTCGAGATTCTCGAGCGTGTCGGCGCAGTTGCGTATCATTTGGCTCTTCCACCCAGCTTTCCCGATGTTCACCCCGTCTTCCATGTTTCGATGCTCCGCAAGTACCTTCACGACCCTTCGCATGCGATTTAGCACCCGACAGTCCAGCTAGAGCGCGACCTTTCTTTTGCAGAGCAGCCGGTGGTCATCCTGGATCGGCAGGTGAAGAAGTTGAGATCGAAAGTTATACCGACCGTCAAGGTCTTTTGGCGTGGCCCGAGCAGTGAGGAGGTCACCTGGGAGACCGAGGGCGAGATGAGGAAGAAATATCCCCATCACTTTGAAGGTAAGCGTAGTTATATTTTTAAATTCAGGGACCGAATTTCTTTAGGGGGGAAGATTGTAGCGCCTTGAAAAGTCGTTTTGGTGTTTTCTCGAAAATCGGTGAAAATTCGGTATTTTTCCGTAAACCGTCTTTTTTGTTATTTTGCAGTTTAGGACTAATTATACCTAATTTGGTTAGGTAATTGCTAATTTTTAGTAGCAAATGAGTTACTTATAAAATTCTGGTCGTTTAAAATTTTTTCCTAATTTTTCAATTTTTAATATTATTTTAAGCCGGTAAGAAAATACATTAAATTAGCGATAAATACAAATTTAAATGGGCTAAATTTAAGATTTAAAATCATGTTAATTAAAATCTAGTTGTAACATAAATTTTTAGTATTTTATTTTAAGTTTTAACTAATTTTTATTATGGAAAACGAAATTTATTGAATTTAAACTAAAACTTGCAATTTTGGACTTGTAGGGGGTCTTTTTGCATAAAATTTTTTTTGTAAAACCCCTCTCACGCTTCCCTCACCCCTAGGCCGGCCCACCTTCAGCATCTCAAGGAAAAATTCCTTGCCTCTTTTGACTTTTAATCATGTGTTGAAATGAGGAGTTTTTAAAAGGATTTTGATTTATTAATTGGGTATGGGTCTTTAGTTGATTGGTATGGTTTGACCTTGACTTTTCCAACACCACCCACACCATTTCCCTTCCCTCCTCTGGCCGAGAATGCTGCAGCCCTCCCCCTTCATCATTTTTCTTTTCATTTCCTTCAAAATTCTATCAAGATTGCTCCAAAATTCCAATTTAAACCTCACAAATTAACCCCCATCCTTCATCCCATTCTCCTTAGCCTTTCTTGCTTGGATCATGGTGCTATGAAGCCATCTTTAGAGGCATCTTGTTCTTGCTAGATCTCTAGTGTGAGGTAAAATTTCTAATCTAAGGTTAATTTGTAGTTAAAGTGTGCTAATTAGAACTTGCATGTTGTGTTAGTGTTAAAATTATAGCTAAATCCTAATCTAGTTTTTTCTAGTTCATGGTTTAAAATTAAACTAGGGTTTTAGAAATCTTTAGTAGGTTAATTAAATATATTTTGTTATCTAGTTGTTTTGCTAACCTAATCTAAGAGGTTAACTTGCTAGTTGGGCTATAAACTAGTGTTAATTTAGGGTTTTTCATGTATAGTTTAGATTAAGATTGCTAGTTATGAAATTCTAAAAAGGGTTTGTTTATGGAAAATGTGTTTTGAAGCATGGTAAATGGGTTAAATTGAGTGTTGTGGCTAGCTAGTTGTGTGGATTGCAGGATTGTACGATGATGTGAGCACTTTATCGCAAATACGCGATGTTTGCACGAATTTGGAATTTTTAGTGCTTACTAGGTTTTTATAAAAATATTGTGATGAATTATTTGCGATATCTTGATGATATTTTTGGCATATCCTATGACATTTAGGATGTGTGAGTGCGGTTTTTTTGAGTGAGCGGGTTTTTGCTTTGCCGGGCGACCAAATCGACGATTTTAGTTAGTTTTGCGATTTTCGCGTGTATTCCGCGCACCTTGTGCACGTTGTACCTAGCTTGTGAACGATGGTATTTTCGTTTGGGATTTGCGTCGTTCTTGATATGTAACCTTATGTTTTGTATTGATGTAAATTCCAGGTTCGGTCGCGGAGACGTCGGACGCGGCACGAAAAGGGAAAGCGGCGATTGGACGTAGCTAGCTAGGGATTCCGGTGAGTAGATTTAACATCTACGGGGGACTATCGTTTGGATGGCGCAAGTCTCCAGATAGTTTAAGTAGTTAAGATTTTAGTGATATTAGTAACTACATCCATGCCTTATTTGACCTACATATGCGAACCCATTCTATAGGACACCTGCACCATTGCCAGGGTTTTTATATGCAGCACGAGCACTATTCATGCTTACACACACGCCCTGGTAATTGCCATGCCACCACACTAGATAACCTATAATTTGAAACCTTTTACTATAATTGATGCTTAAACCTGTGCTATTGCCTTTAATTCCTTAAAATGAAATCATAAGATTGCTAATCATGTGCATGTACCTCATCATGTTATTTGTTCATGCCTAGCCTATCAATCATACATCGCAACTTGATTATTGATACCATATGCATTCATTATCATTGGAATATGCATTTATGAGGATTTCTTGATATTTTGTGATATTTCTGGATTTCGGGGGAAAGCCGCAAAATTTCTAAACTTATTATATTTTTAAAATATGTAAATTGCGGTTTTCTAGTGATGTAAGTGTCGTCCACCATGAGTTTGCTGTGGTTTTCGAGACCCGTTTCGAGGAGTTGGATGAACCGTCTCGGGTACATGGTGGGCCCGGTAAGGTACCCGGGGCAAGAAGCTCGTGTTGCTGACGATGAGCCTGGCAGGGGACGGATTACCTACCGTTGACTTCATTGGGCATGGCGGATATCCAGAGGATACCGACCGGGGCCGCGAGAGGATGAGATATTGATATTGAGATGGGTCAGCCGGATGGCTGAGGCCAGAGACACTATGACATGGATTTATGAGATTTGAGACAGTTTTTAGGTGTCGTTGCTGGACACAGATTCTTATCGATTCTATGAGTATTATGCTGGCATTTTAAAAGAGTTTCAAAAACAAAAAGAGATAGAATGTTTCTTATATATACCTATTGAGACCTCAGATATTCATGTTGCATACATACACCTGCTAGTACACTGATGTTGTATACACACCTGCTAGTGCATCCAGCCATACATGTATTTTAGATGCTAGGATGCTTGTGTGCATGCATACAATAGCCTTTGTAGATGTTATTTATTACTCATGAGTTGGCAACTCACCCCCGTTGTGCCACAGCCTTTTGTAGGTCCGCTCCGTCAGTACAGTAGCGGCGGGCGCACTTGCTTCTTTTGCCTCTTTTGCCTGGACTCGAGCTTTTTCTCTTAGGTGGGTTATATTATTATTTTTGTACCACCTTGTATATTCTTTGTATCTAGTGTACTCCATCTACTGTATCTACCAGTATTGTTGTATATTGACCTAGATATGAGACTGTGAGATTTGTGGACTTTTTATGCTGTATTTTGGGGTCGAGCTCACTTGAGTCGACATGCTGTTTTTCTCATGCTTCTTTATGATTATTTTTGCATGTTGTTGTTTTATATTGCGTGGGATTTATGACCGCCTTGTGGCGAAGAGCTAGCTCCCACTTGGGGATGCCTTATTTATTGTATTTATATATATTCTTGTTGTACCCATTTTGGGGGCCAGCATTTACAAAGGGGACTCTGCCGAAATTTTCGGAAAAATTTGATATTGTTTTTAAAAAGGGTTTGATATGACTTATTTGATAAACTCGCTTTCAATTGATTGGTTTTCCTTCACTCTTTTGCTTATTGGTTTTGGTTTCTGGGCTTTGGCTTACTTATTTTACGGACGTCTTGAGACGTTTCGTAAACTTAAGTGCCAGTCACGTTCCGTACCCTGCGGGTCGTGACAGTTGTATTGACAGTCTTGCTAAAAATGGTAGTATGCTACTTGGTTTGTGTCTACTTTAATATGTGCATATGTTTCTTTTAACGTATCGCTTATACATATTAATAGAGCCCTTAGGATCTTTGCTTGATTACCAGCGTTGTGATGGCAGTCATACTAGTGGGGGCTGGGTAGTCTATAAGCAACATCCTATACAGGTCCCTGGTCATAGGATTATCAAGACAGGGCATCGATACTTCGGAGTAGACTTGTGTATACGCTTCTCATCCCAGCATAGGGAGATGGTCTGTCCCACAGCCATTAGTACGTCGTACTGGAGATAGTATGCAGGTGCTTGTTAGGTTACGGGTACACCGGACAGGACTCGCCGGGAACTGCAAGTTAGTTTTATACCCATCGTCAGATAGCAGTTCCCAGGTGACATGAGTACAGCTTAGTCCGTCGACTTGACACTGCTACTTCGCCTCGGGTGTGTTCCCACTGTACTTAGATTACTACCCTACCGCGGCTCAAAGGAGTCGTGCAAACAGGTAGTAGTTGGGTGCAGTCCCGAAGCACTTGGAGGCAGTGGCGGTTAGACAGGATTCGTCTCTCCCGGTATTGGGGGTTGATATCGTGCTTTGTATGGAAAGCCATTACGCAAAGTCCCTGGCCAGGGCAAACGAGATTTACTGGTAGGCTTCCAGTAGTTTCTCAAGGTGTAATGGGCTTCACTCTGACACGACTTATACCGCTATTAGGGGTCTGACGTTTACCACCCCCTACGCCCGATATGCGATACTCCTAGACGAACAGACCGGACTGTACGGAGATTGTCACATCAAACTCGGTTGGAGTTCGGATGGGTTTCCTCATCATCCTTCTTATCGACATTTACCTGGGGACCGTCACGTACAGCCAGTACTACTTGCGGCCTGTGATTAAACCCACTGCCAGCGTAGTGTCGAGTCTTTAGAGTCCCACACAGAGAGTTTTCCTGCACCGGGAAAAAGGTGTAGAGGCCGTATGGTTTTACGGCAGGGCCGCGATCACTTACGTACACTTGTGCACGTATTATGATCGGGCAGATAATACTAGCGGGATTTAGTTTAAGCCAGATTCTAGTATTATACAGATGGATTTATTCAGTCAACGATTATCCGTGTTTTTCGGAAATACGGATGGGAGGGGCAGTCTCGTAATTTGTCGGGATGCTTCTAGATGAAGATGACTCATTTGTATTTATTTCTTTTGGATTAAACACAAATGAGGTGGAGAGATGAGGTGTAGGTTTTCATTAAATGCTTAATGACTCATGAGGTGATTCATCATTAGGATTAAATGAAGCTTACAAGATATTTCTAGATATTTGTCAAGAGATATTTGTATGCTTGATATTATTCTATCATGAGGAATTATTCATTTCATGATCACAAAAGCTTTCTCTCTCCTCAAGTCTTCATCTTCTTCCTCAAAACCCTAAAAGCTCTCATTTGTTGAGAATCCTACGGTTTAAATGACTAAGTAATCCATCTAATTACTCTACACCCTCTAGGACTTCTAGATTAGCAATCTAGAAGCCGTAGTTATCTCAGATTCGAGATAGGAGCTCGGACTATAGACTCTCGGGTGGATCGTCTTTCACTCGAGGAGGCCGTTGAGGGGCCCATGTTCCATAGAGCTTACAAGGTGTGGAGGACAGCGATGAAGACCCGAAGGATAAGTAACGTGAGGTATAACATCGAATCAGATTAGTTAAACCTCTCGTAGTTTGCTAGTAATGGTTTAGGAATGATCCGTGTGCTCAAGTCCGTGTTACGAAGCTTTGATAATTGTTTTTCATATATTCCGCCTCCCCGCAAGCTCGTGGGGTGCATGACATGGACTTACATGGCACTTCATGCCAGAGACACGTCAACCAGCGACACTCCGTACCGGGAAAACGTCAACCAGCGACACTCCGTGCCGGGGACACGTCCACCGGCGACACTCCATGCTGGGGAAACATCAAACAGACACTCCGCCTCGGGAATAAGTCAACCAGCGATACTCCGTGCCGGGGAAACGTCGACCACAGACACTCCATGCAGGGGAAACGTTGACTACAGACACTTCGTGCCTGGGAAACGTCGACCAGCGATACTCCATGCCGGGGAAACGTCAAACAGACACTCCGCCTCAGGGATAAGTCAACTAGCGACACTCCGTGTTGGGGACACGTCAACTAGTGACACTCCGTGGCGAGGAAACGTCGAACAGATACTCCGCCTCAGGGATAAGTCGACCAGCGACACTCCATGCCGGGGAAATGTCGGCCAGCGACACTTCGTGCTGGGGACACGTCAACCAATGACACTCCATGCTGGGAAAATGTCAAACAGACACATCGCCTCGGGGAAAAGTCGACCAGCGGTACTCCATGCCGGGGAAACATCACATATAGACACTCCGCCTTAGGGATAAGTCGACCAGCGACACTCCGTACAGGGGAAACGTCGACCACAAACACTCCGTGCCGGGGAAACGTCGACCACAAACACTCCATGCCGGGGAAACGTCTACAACAGACACTCTGTGCCGGGAAAACGTCGACCAGCGACACTCCGTGCCGGGGACACGTCAACCAACGACACTCCGTGCCGGGAAAACGTTAAACAGACACTCTGCCTTGGGGATAAGTCGACCAACGACACTCCGTGCCGGGAAAACGTCAAACAGACACTCTGCCTCAGGGATAAGTCGACCAGCGACACTCCGTGCGAGGGAAACGTCGACCAACGACACTCCGTGCTGGGACACGTCAACCAACGACACTCCGTGCTGGGAAACGTCAAATAGACATGCCACCTTGGGGATAAGTCGACCAGTGAAACTCCGTGCTGGGAAAATGTCACATACAGACACTCCGTCTCGGGGAAGCGTCTAACATAGACACTCTGCCTTAGGGACACGTCAACCAGCGACACTCCATCTCGGAGACACATCAAGCATCGATCGTCCATGTCGTAAAAAGGGTAGTACCATCCTCCCCAAAAGCGAGAACCAAATCAAGTTACCTCCACGCGAAAGAAGATTCATCAATTTCATGCACACGACCCATATACATGTTAGTTATATGTATGCCCTAGAGGCCATTACTGTACGTGAGATGTATATTATAGTGGATGCTTGGACATATATAGGGAGGACATTCTTGCTCAACATGATAGTATGCTATCTGGTTGCACTTTATCTTAACATGTACACTGATTGTCTCTCTGTTACGTGTTGATAAAGCCCTTAGGATGTGTACTTGACTACCTGGATTATGATGCGGATCAAACTAGTAGGACAAAGGTAGTCGGTAAGTACATCCTTTAATGTCCCTAGTCGTGTATGTATCGAGACGGGGCATCGATATACCAGAGTAGACTAGCGTATACCTTCTTGACCCATGTAGATGGGTGATGGATGATCCCATATCCATTGGTGTTTGACATCAGAGATGGTATACAGGTGCTCACTGGAGACTGTGTACTCTGGACGGACTCGCCAAAATCACCTAGATGGTATTATACCTCACGTCAGATGGCAGTTCTCTGGTGACACTGGTACAGGTTAGTCTGTCGACCCGAGATCATCATAGAGACTTGTGTGATTCCCACTGTGCTTTGATTTCCACCTTACCACGTTTAAGAGAACGTGAAAAACGACAGTTTTGGGTACAGTCCCGAGTCACATGGAGGAAATGAGCGATAGGAGGGGATTTCGTCTCTCCCGGTATTGGGGGTTGATGTTGCGCTGTGTTCGATTGGCTATAACAGGAAGTTCCAGGCCGGGACTGTTTCTGAGATTTACTGGTAAGTGTTATCAATAGTTTCTCTACTTGTTATGAACCTCACATCGGCACGACTTATCGAGTTATTGGGGTCTGACGTTTACCACCCCAGACGAGATATGCGACATTTCAGACGAAGAGACTGGACTGTACGGTAGTGTTACTGATTAGATTCGCAGGAGTATGAACAGGCATGCTTGTTGATCTTCTGATCGCTAAATACCCGGGTGGCCGTTACATTTAGCAGACCGCTTGCAGCTTGTGGGTGTTTGATATGATCATCACCTACTGCCAGCGTATTGAAGAGTCTTTAGAGTCCTACACAGAGGTTTCCTGGCTCATGCGAAACGAAGTAGGAGCATATATGTGATATGTGCGGGACCAAGATTAATGCGCGTATGTGATATCGCATTCTATTCTCGCGATTTGTGACATCGGTCGGTTATATGTGATGTAGCAGGGTTATCGGATCAAGTGTTGATTCGATAAGTTGTTGCATTTGATATTAGTCGGTAATATATGATATAGCCGGATTATTAAATAAAGTGTTGATTTAATAATTTAATGTATAAGTGTATATTTGATATACTAGATTGCATTAACTAATATTAGCTCACTTTAACTTTTCTTTTTCTCACAAGTGTGCATTAGTATATATGTGATATATATTAATGTACATCTTTTGTGTCATTCTAGACGCCACATGCTACATGGGTGTATGAGACTTAAACCATGCTTATGATAATGGAATGGTTTTATTTATTTAAATTTAATCAAAATTAATGGTAATTAGTCACATGCTTGGAAGCTTGGAGAAGCTTGTAGCATCTTTGACTTAGTGCACTAATTTTGTTTTACTTGTAAATATTTATTAACCTAACCATTATTGTTAGCCGTGGTTTATTCTCTACAT
Organism: Agapanthus africanus; assembly: GCA_030015575.1. Taxonomy (NCBI): domain Eukaryota; kingdom Viridiplantae; phylum Streptophyta; class Magnoliopsida; order Asparagales; family Amaryllidaceae; genus Agapanthus; species Agapanthus africanus. The sequence goes on along the minus strand of CM057345.1, from coordinate 436,033,425 downwards.
GGGTTAGTGTATGACACTAACTCATCCATGGTTGCTATTCTGACCTCATTAGTTCATTCTCATCTCTTCACTTCATCATCTTCATCCTTGAGAAAAAGCTTTCTAGCTTTTGGAAAAGTGAGAAAATATTGTGAGAATATAAATCTAAAGTGAGCCCATTTCTTACTTCATCATCCTCTACTACATGTCATTTAGTTTAGGGTGTTTGCTTCACTAACTTCACAATTAGTGAAGAGGTACCATGAGCTTGAGTCTCCTCGACGTAGATCATCTTCGGCCTCGAACACTTCGAGCAAGCTTATTCATTTCTCCGGGAGAACCCTTTCTAGAGTTCGGGAGATCACAGCTTGCAGCGAAGGGACTACTACACGAAACTTTTGAAGTGAAGGACCGGTCTACAAAGGTTGTATTCCTCATTCACTTAGATGTAAAGTACTTTACATATCGTTTCGTCGCATTTTCTAGTAAAGATTATATAGTTAGGGTTAGCTTGAACGGCAAATTTTTTAAATTGGTATAGATGATGCCTTCCGAAACCTTGCTACCGTGATAGACAACCCTGCAGTCGTATCAGATCCATGCTAGAAAATTAGACGATGTTTGTTAGATTACGAAACCGAAACGAATCCGAAACTTGAAACAATACAACCCAGTTTCTGTCGAATTTATAAAGTCTTTGAATTTTTTTTTAAACAACTGCAGGATGTTATATGTGATATAGCATGAACACCAAGAATATTTGAGGCTATTTGGACACAAAGTGGCTGGCCACATTGGCCTCAAAACCGGCGAGCTCGGGTCAATTTTGGTGTTTGGACTTCAAATTTTCATGGTGTTCCAGTCTCTGGGTTTTAGGGTTTCAGGTGTTGTTTGTTTTTGCTAAATTTGCATGTGATGTTAACTTTCTGCAGAGGCAATTAGGAGTGTTTCGCAATCGTAATTCTAACATGTATTCGAGTTATTTAAACGATGTTAAAAAGTTTGAATGGATATCAATAACCCATATTTTCCCTCACTGAAGTTTTCCAAGAGTTGGATTTTTTCGAATTTAAAATTTTCCGAAAATCTTGCAAGCGATTCTGTGGACCCTCTAGAAGAACTATACCCAAACTCGACTCTTTTGGATCGTGCAACCACAGTCACACCCTAGGGTTTTCCGCAGTTCCATGGTGACATGTGTGAGGCATGGGTCGGCCCTTCTACGGATGGTTCATAGGAGTTGTGGCAGTTTCTGGGTACTTTTTGAACTCCGCTCAAGTGTTGAGCTTGTTGGGAAATTTTGGGTGCTTGATTATTCAATCAAAAAGTTTAATTTCTTCTAGCTATCTGTGATTGTGATACAATAATTGGAATCTATTTTGTTGCGTGCAAGTTTAACATTTTGGTCTCAGGTGAAATCGGGAATCCTGTTGAATTACCCGACTTCTTTTGAAAAGTATTTTTCATAGTTGAGACTTAAATGTAAAATTTGCATTGTTAGGCATGAAATCAAGAATATGTGATATTCCGGGTTTTTGATGTCTAAGGAAAGTGACGATTCCAATTGTTGTAGTTTTTCACTTTCTTTTCTGCGGCCGTAAGTGTAATATGTGGTGTATCGCTGGTTTCGTTGCTATATGTCAACGACAATTGGGATACACATATTTACTTACGTTGATGACATGTGATATTATGTGTTGCTGTGATATGTTATATTGGATCGTTGTGTTTGAATAGCCGGGGGGGTTTATGTGAGATGAGAGTTTTTGATTTTCATTTATGTAAAAACTTGTATGTAATATTCTTTTATTGGGGCACTTCCGGGTTGTGGAAGATGTCACCGTTGATGTATATTATTTACTTATCCGCATTAGGATAGACCCAAGGAAGGGAGCATAAGTAACCGGGTTCTAGGGTCCAGTGGGAGACCATCTCGAGGCGTCGAGACCGGGCCTCCTAACTCTAGAATTGGTAGGATTGCTTGCCGCTCTCATAGAGGTCTAGGGATGTGGGTTTGGCTATTCATCGCGACCGTTGAATCCGTGTTTTATATAGGCTTAATATAAAACCCAGAAATCCTAGTATATCCAATATTTTATATGTTGTTTTCTGCTGCGATATTCTGTGATGTGATCACTTTATATGATGGGATATATACTATATATAGTATATGTGATATATTATATAGACGTTGCTTATGGTTTACACCCGCACTGGCCCTGCCCCGCTCTGCCGTTAGTTACCTAACCTAACGGTGCATGACGGGACAACGAGACGAATGCGGATGGCATAAGCGTACGTTGTATTTATCAAGCGTACGTTGTATTTATCTGTGATACTTAGGTAACTTAAATGATGGGACATTCATTAATGAGATTAATGAAAGAAAAGAAACCTAAAAGATGTTGTAGAAACTTGTTTTAAAAACTGGTAGCTCTAGTTTTTGCTTTGCATAGCGGTATTCCTTTTAAAATATCCAACACCTTATTCGATAAGGAAAGAGCTGAGATCCCTTCTCCAAGAGTGACCTCTTTAGCGAAACTAGCAAATGCTACAAACTCGGTTTGTCTTTTGATAGCTTTTATAGTTTTTGCTTTGCATAGTGGTATTTGTGAAATATCCTGCATCTTATTTGATAAGGAAAGAGTCGAGATCCCTTCACCGAGAGTGGCCTCTTTAGCAAAACGAGTAAAAGCCTCAAAAACAATTCTTTTAAAATTCACTCGATTCTACAACGATATCAAGTTCATTATGCAAAGGGTTTTCTTAAAAACCTGTCGCAGCCCTCCTTCATTTCAGATAAGTAGTATTTAGTATTCGTACTACGGTAGTTTGGCCTCTGTCAAGGCGTAGTGTACGGTAGCTAACAAGTGCTTATTTGCAGCATGAAATGCGATTGGATTAGGGTATTCGTACGGCGTAGTTTGGCCTCCGTCAAGGGTCGTGCGGGTGGGTCTAATTCAATCAAGAAATGAACGGGTTGAACTTGACTAGCGCCCTATGGGTAGTTTGGCCTCCGTCAAGGTCATAGGACGCTAGGGGCAAAATATTATCGGGAATTTCAAGTGTTGAAATTTGCAATGAGATTGCATACCTTCTATGAGATAGTTAGATCCCGATACCAACTGCGAGTAAGAGTTACTTCTGTGAGAGTTTTACACATTATAATTAGCCGATCAAGTAGGTGTCTAGAAAGGTGATAACAGGGTTACGCCCCTGGGAAAACGAGATTTATTTTAATTAGGTCCGTATGAAAGCACGGGGAAGCTCCCTCAAAGTACTGGCACTGGCCTGGCTGAATGATTGGCGAACTTGTAGGGTGTAATTAATCCAGGCTAGTCTTTCCTTTTATGGGTTGAAGAAAGATTTGATAAAAACAGTAGGAGCCATCCTGGTTAGAAAAAATAATAACCAATCTAATCTTGCAAGAGCATACGCTGAATGTTTTCTTCTCTCTCTCTCCAGCTAGCGACCATGTCACGCCTTAATCAAGATAATAATATGGATGTATTGACCGAACCCGCTTGTTATACTGTGCTGGGGAACGTTGGTCCCGCTCCAACTTATAATTGTTATAAGACCGAGCAGGAAATAGGAGAAAACCAGGATTCACGTGCCACCCAAACAAAGAAAGTGCATGTTGATGCATCTTTTTCGGGCGTGTTCATTACAGAGAACTGTTTCTCAGAGTCCTCTACGTCCTGGGTATGAGATACCGGATTAGGATCCCGTTAATGTAATCTGTTACATGGGCTATAGATAGGTAGAAAACTGAGAATGGGTGATAAACTTTCAAAAGCTGGAAACGTGCAATTGTTGCAACCAAGATGTTGGCGGTTATCACCCTGTATTACCAAATACATTAATTCTGAATGAATGTTATTAGATTTGGAACCTGATATGCAACATTATATCAGTCTCTTTATTTAGGAAAGAAGGATATAATTTTGTATTGTTGGATAATGTTTTGAACATTTCCTATATCAAAAGTTGATCGGTTCAGGCACGTTATCTAAAAGCATATACGTTCTAAATCAAACCACAGTTCTTAACGTACAGAACACACACAAGGGGAAGAGTTCAGAAATGAACGAATCCTTCTTGAGGCATTGTAGACTAAGTCATATCAATGCGACCCGACTAGCTAAGTTATATTAAGATGCATATTTAAATCAGTTTGAATTTATATCTTGTGAAACTTTCCAGTCATGTCACAAAGATAAGATGACCATAGCTCCGTTTAATAGAAATAGAGAAAGAGTTAGTGAACTCTTGGGATTGATACATGATGATGTATGTAGGTCCCCTATCTACACATGCCAGGACTGGTTCTTTGTACTTCATTACATTCATTGATGATCTTTCAAGATTCGCACACGTGTTCCTGTTGAAACACAAGTCTGAAACTTTTGATAAATTCATAGAATATAAGTTAGAAGTAGAGAACCAAAATGGTTATAAGTATTATATCCCTTGATGTGATCAGGGAGGAGAATACTTGAGGATGGAATCCCCGGATTATTCTAAAGGAGAATGAGATTCTCTCTCGGCATTACTCCTCCGTATACACCACAGCACGTCGGTGTATCGGGGCGGAGAAATCGCACCCTAATAGATATGGTGCGCTCTATGATGAGTACTACTGAGTTGCCTATTTTCTTTTGGGGGTTATGCACTTGTGAAGCTGCATACCTATTGAATAGGGTTCCAACCAAATCAGGTGCCTACAACTCCATATGCGATATGGTATGGGAAGAGCCCATATCTTAAGTAAGTTAAGATTTGGGGTTGTTCGGCCTATGTCTAAAAGCAAAATCCGGACAGCTCGTGGCAATGTCAGTTCTGTGGAAGTTTGTTGGATATCCCAAGAATTTGCAAGGGAATATCTTCTACCGCACCGAGGAAAAAAAGGTGTTTTATTTCTCGGCATGAACGCCTTTTTAGAAAAGGAATTTATTTTGGAAAGAAATTTGTGGTCATGAGGTAGAACTGGAAGGAGTTCCATCTATACAAACTGCAGCTGATGATTTGGTAGAACCGGAGGATTCAATAGTTCCTGACGAACCTCAGCCACTCCGCCGATCTGGTAGGGTTCCTCACCCACCTGAGAGATACTTCGGTTTTCTCTATGACAGTGGGAGCGAGGATTGCATCATGAGATGATGACCCATCTAGTTTCGAGCAGGCCATCAAAAGTGGGGACTCTGTAAGAATGGATGGATGCTATGCGATCTCAGATGGAATCCATATACACCAACAAAGTATGGACTTTGGTTGCTATATCTGAAGGGCTAAACCCCCATCAGGAGCAAATATATCTTGAGAAGATTACTTGGTGTAGATGGAAAAGTTGAGACATTCGAAGCTAGACTTGTTGCAAAAGGTTCTCATCATAGACTAGGTGTGGATAATGATGAAACCTTTTCTAGCGCCTATACTTAAGTCCATCCGGATCCTACTTGCCATTGCTACATACCATGACTACGATATCTGGCAGTTGGGTATCATGACTGCTTTTCTAAATACTGATTTAGAAGAGATCGTCTATAAGTACATAGTCAGAGGGCTTCGTAGACAGCGGGAGCAGCGGAAACGTGTGCAAGTTGCTTTACGGGTTAAAGCAGGTATCACAGAGTTGGAACATTTTTTTTTATGTGGTAGTTAAAGAGTTTGACTTCATCAAAATGGTAGATGAACCTTGTATATACGAAAAGGTAGTAGAGAGTATATTGGTATTCCTCATATTGTACATGGAAGACATACACTTGATAGGAAAGGAGTTTCCTATACTACACTCGAACAATCTCCTCTTATCACAAGGATTCTCTATATTGGATCAAGGTGATACCTCCTAAATCTTGGGTTTTGGATCAATAAGATAGATCTGAGTGGATGTTAGGATTCTCACCAGGTGTAGTGAGATGGTATCAAAAGAACCTGGAGAGAATCACTGGATAGCTTCCAGGGTGATAAGGTCAACTGAAAGTCAGTCACAGGCATTGTCTTTACCCTCAATGGAGGGATGGTATGTTGGAAGAGTTCCAAGCTAAATACCATGGCAAACTAGACGATAAAGGCTCGATACATCGCTACCAACGATACTACCAAAGATGTAGTCTGGGTGTATATAAGTTCATGAGATGAACTTCGTTCCGACCATTGTGTGATAATGGAGTTGTGGCTTAGGCCTAGGAACCCCCGTCCCATCATTGATCCAGACATATTCTAAGACAGTATCACCTGATCATGGAGATGATTGATCTCCAGGGAGATCGAGGTTAGGAGAGTAGACTCAAAGGACAGCACGACGGCTCCACTCACAAAGGCCTTTTCCCAGAGAATGACTTTTATGGGATAGTTGAGTATATGATACTACAACCACTTCTATATGATGGCCCTAGTGCAAGTGGGAGATTGTTAGTTATTTGTATGCCTTAGAGGCCATTACTGTACATGAGATGTATATTGTAGCGGATGCTTGGACATATATAGGGTGGACATTCTTGCTCAACATGATAGTATGCTATCTGGTTGCACTTTATCTTAACATGTACACTGATTGTCTCTCTGTTACGTGTAGATAAAGCCCTTAGGATGTGTACATGACTACTTGGATTATGATGCGGATCATACTAGTGGGACAAAGATAGTCGGTAAGTACATCCTTTAATGTCCCTAGTCATGGATGTATCGAGACGGGGCATCGATATACCAGAGTAGACTAGCGTATACCTTTTCGACCCATGTAGATGGGCGATAGATGATCCCATATCCATTGGTGTTTGGCATCATAGATGGTATACGGGTGCTCAGTGGAGACTGGGTACACTGGACAGACTCGCCGAGAACTCCAAGATGGTATTATACCTCACGTCAGATGGTAGTTCTATGGTGACGCTGGTACAGGTTAGTCTGTCGACCCAAGATCGTCATAGAGTCTTGTGTGATTCCCACAGTGCTTTGATTTCCACCTTACCACGTTCAACAGAACGTGCAAAACGGTGGTTTTTGGATACAGTCCCGAGTCACATGGAGGCAATGAGCGATAGGAGGGGATTTCGTCTCTTCCGGTATTGGGGGTTGATGTTGCGCTGTGCTCGATTGGCTATAACAGGAAGTCCCTGGCCAGGGCTATTTCTGAGATTTACTAGTAAGTGTAATCAGTAGTTTCTCGACCCGTTATGAGCCTCACATCGGCACGACTTTTCGAGTTATTGGGGTCTGACGTTTACCACCCCAGACGAGATATGCGACATATCATACGAAGAGACCGGACTGTACGGTAGTGTTACTAATTAGATTCACAGGAGTATGAGCAGGCATGCTTGTTGATCTTCTGATCGCTCAATACCCGGGTGCCGTTACGTTTAGCAGATCTCTTGCGGCTTGTGGGTGTTTGATATGATCATCTCCTACTGCCGGCGTATTGATGAGTCTTTAGAGTCCTACACAGATGTTTCCTGGTTCATGCGAAACGAAATAGGAGCACATATGTTATATGTGCGGGACCGAGATTAATGCGCGTATGTGATACCGCATTCTATTCTCGGGATTTGTGACATCGGTCGGTTATATGTGATAAAGCCGGGTTATCGGATCAAGTGTTGATTCGATAAGTTATTGCATTTGATATTAGTCGGTTATATGTGATATATCCAGATTTTTAAATCAAGTGTTGATTTAATAATTTAATGTATAATTGTATATTTCATATACTAGATTACATTAACTAATATTAGCTCACTTAAACTTTTCTTTTTCTCACAAGTGTGCATTAGTATTTATGTGATATATATTAATGTACATCTTTTGTTTCATGCTAGATGCCACATGCTACATGGGTGTATGAGACTTACACCATGCTTATAATAATGGAATGGTTTTATTTATTTAATGTTAATGAAAATTAATGGTAATTAGTCATATGCTTGGAAGCTTGGAGAAGCTTGTAGCATCTTTGACTTAGTCCACTAATTTTGTTTTACTTGTAGATATTTATTAACCTAACCATTATTGTTAGATATTTATTAACCTAACCATTATTGTTAGCCATGGTTTATTCTCTACAAGGGTTATTGTATGACACTAACTCACCCATGGTTGCTATTCTCACCTCATTAGTTCATTCTCATCACTTCATTTCATCTTCTTCATCCTTGTGAAAAAAGCTTTCTAGCTTTTGGAAAATGGTTAGGGTTTTTATATATTTGCCTTATTTATTTATTCATTTATTTTTGGGGCAAAAACAAATATGGTGGCTTTCTTTGTTTTCTTCTTGGAGTTTCATGAAGCTTCACTATTTTGTTTTTATTGTAAAACCTAACCATTACATAAACCCTAGTTTATTCTCTACATGAGTTAAACTAACCCATGGTTGCTATATGATAAGAATCACTTGAATTTTCTAAAATAAGAATTCTTTTCCATTCTTTTCTTCTTCATCTTCTTCATGAGTTGAAGAATGCTTACTAGAAAATTACAAGTGATGAATCCAAGTGAGAAATCCAAATACAAAGTGAACCCACTTCCTATTTCTTCACCCTCTACCACTTTCCATGTAGTATAGGGTGTTTTCTTCACAAGTTTCATGATTTGGTGAAGTTGGAGCTCGAGTTAGAGTCGCCTCGACGTAGATCATCTTCGGCATCGAAGTCATCGACCTAGCCCGATCATTTCTTCGATGAAACCACCGTGAGAGTCCAGGATTCCGATGGTTGCAGTAGAGGGACGTCATCACGGAGCTAAAAGAGTGGTAGAACGGATCTACAATGGTTGTATTTCCATTCACTTATTAGTAAAGCAGTTTACTAGCTTGTAGTTTCGCCTAATTTCTAGTTAACGATCTTGCTTCGGGTTGCTCGGCACATAAATTTTTGAATTTGGCATGGTTGATACCTTGTGGAACCTCTTGAGTGTGCCTAGGAACCCTACAGTGGTATCAAAACCTAGCTAGAGCCTTAGGCGAAGTGTAGACGAAGTTAGAATGCCGATCGAACCTAGAAACCCTAACTCAAACCACTCTCTGGACATTTTCTGGATTTTTGGATTTTTGTGAATTAAAAATATCCAAAAAATTTAGCAGGGATTTCTAGTGGTTACTGTGAAGCACGTGTCCCCAAGTCGACTAAACTGCCGCGGAACCGCGGCCCCACCCTGGCATTTGCGGCGGTTCTGCAGCCGTATAAGCGAATATTGTCACTTGCTTTGCACAGTAATGCCCATCTGTACATGCTGTATTTTATGGGAATTTTTAATTGATACTCAACAGTTGAGTTTTTCTGGGTTGTATTGGGAGTTCGTAGATTCGATCGGATTGTCTAATTTTGTCTATGTGTTTTCCGGATATTTTAGAATATGTTAAAAAGTTCGACCGGATATAAATACCCAATTTTTCCCCTGCCGGAAAATTTCCAAGTGTTGGATTTTTCCGTGGTTTAAGAACGTTCTAAGTAGTGCAAGTAATGCGATGGTCCCTCTAGAAGACAACAAACCTTAACTCGATTATGTGACCGTCTTGAACTGCCCTTTGAACCTTAAGGTTTGGGGCAGTACGGCGTGCCACATGTGAGGCATTGGCTTGACCCTTCTATGGCTGGACCGTTGGTACTGAGGCATGAAGTGAATGTTTTTAAACTTATTTCATGTGTTGAGCAGTTTCGGGAAAACTTATGTGTTTGACTGTTCGATCGGAAAGTTTAACATTTTCTGTTTATCTGGAATGTGATATAATATATGGAATCCACAAGTAGTTATGAGATAACTGATTTGGATGTTATAGACATAGCACTTTAGTCTCACTTGATCGGTTGCCACGGAATTTTGATGTGATCAAAAGTCCGTCGCAATCACGTAGCGTACGCGGATACTCGCCGGGTAAACTTAATAGACAACCATGCCCCATAGCCCCGACCAAGTGACTGTAGGAGAACCCCGTCGCCAAAAGCATCCGTTATGGTCCTCGCGGCAACGGTGTTCCGCCTTAGTGCACTTCGTCGACGGCATCCGGGGGTGCGGCCGTCTACTAAAGTTTGCGACGAGCATTCGATCAGTTTGTCGGAAATCTTGTTGAATTGCCCGAATAGATATTGAAAAGTGTTTTCGATAATGAGGCTAAAATGCGGGGTTTATAAATGTTAGGCATGTGATGTGTAAGGAATTCAGATGGTTAGGCATGTGATGTCTAAAGAGGTTGCGGATTCCAACTGTTGTAGTTTTACACTTTCTTTTCTGCGACCGTAAGTGTAATATGTGATATCGCTGGTTTCGTTGCTATATGTCAACGACAATTGGGATGCGCATATTTACTTACGTTGATGACATGTGATGTTATGTGTTGCTGGATATGTTATATTGGATCGTCGTGTTTGAATAGCCGGGGGTTTTTTATGTGAGATGAGTGTTTTTCATTTTCATTCATGTAAAAAACTTGTATGTAATATTCTTTTATTGGGGCACTTCCAGGTTGCGGAAGATGTCACCCATTGTATATTATTTACTTTTCCGCACTAGGATAGACCTAAGGAGGAGGGCATAAGTAACCGGGTTCTGGAGTCCAGTGGGAGACCAATTCGAGGAGTCGAGTCCGGGTCTCCTAACTCTAGAATTTGTAGGGTTGCTTGCCGCTCTCGTAGGGGTCTAGGGGTGTAGGTTTGGCTATTCATCGCGACCGTGGAATCCGTGTTTTATACTGGCTCGTATTGAAAACACGGACGTCCTAGTATATCCAACGTTTCATATGTTTCTTCTGCTGCGATATCTGTGATGTGATCATTTGATATGCTGTGATGGATACTGTATATAGTATATATGATATATTATATAGACGTTACTTATGTTTTACACCCGCGCTAGCCCTGCCCCACTCTACCGTTAATTACCTAACCTAACGGTGCATGAGGGGACATCGAGGCGAATGCGGATGGCATAAGTGTACGTCGTATTTATCTTTGATGTTTAGGTAACTTAAATGATGGGACTTCATTAATATGATTAATGAAAGAAAAAGAAACCTAAAGATGTTGTGGAATCGAATTTTCAAAAACAGGTAGCTACAGTTCTTGCTTTGCATCGCGGTGTTCGTTGTAGAACATCCTGCACCTTATTCGTTAAGGAAAGGGCCGAGATCCCTTCACCGGGAGTGACCCCTTTAGCAATAACTGGCAGATGCTACAACCCTCGGTTTGTCTTTTGATTGCTTCTATAGTTTTTGCTTTGCACAGTGATATATATGATATATCCCGCACCTCATTCGACGAGGAAAGGTCCGACGATCCCTTCACCAGCAGTGACCCCTTTAGCAAAACTAGAATAGCATCAAAAACACTCCATTTTAAAATCATTTGATTCTACAACGATATCAAGTTCATTACGCAATAGGTTTTCAGAAAAACCTGACGTAGCCCTCCGTCATTTCAGATAAGTCCTACTGAGTATTCGTGCTACGTTTGTTGACCTCCGTCAAGGCGTAGTGTGCGGTAGCTAACTAGTATTTATCTGCTTATGCATTTGATGCAGATTGGATTAGGGTAGTCGTGCGGCCTTGTTGACCTCCGTCAAGGGTCGTGCGGGTGGGTTTGATTCAATCAAGAAATGACGGGTTGAACTTGACTAGTAGCCTATGGTTTGTTGACCTCCGTCAAGGTCATAGGGTGCTAGGGGCAAAATATTATCGGGAATTTCAAGTGTTGAAATTTGCAATGGGATTGCATACCTTCTATGAGATAGTTGGATCCCGATACCCGCTGCGAGTAATTGTTACTCCTGGGAGAGTTTTACACATTACAATTAGCCGATCTAGTAGGTGTCTAGAAAGGTGTCAATGGGGTTACGCCTCTGGGAAAACGAGGTTTACTGTAATTAGGTCCGTGCGAAAGCACGGGGAACCTCCCTCAAAGTACCGACACTGGCCTTGCTGAAAGATTGGCGAACTTGTAGCGTGTAATTAATCCCGGCTAGTCTTTCCTTTTAGGGTTTGAAGGAAGATTTGATAAAAACAGTGGGAGCCATCCTGATTAGATAAAATAATAACCAATCTGATCTTGCAAGAGCATACGCTGAGTGTTTTCTTCTCTCTCTCTCCAGGTAGCGACCATATCACGCCTTAATCAAGATAATAATACGGATGTATTGACCGAACCCGCTTGTTATACTGTTCTTGGGGAACGTTGGTCCCGCTCCAACTTATAATTGTTATAAGACAGAGCAGGAAATAGGGGAATACCAGAATTCCCGTGCCGCCCAAACGAAGAAAATGCATATGATGCATCTCCTTCGGGTGTGTTCATTACAAAGAACTGTTTCTCTGTATCCTCTACGTCATGGGTATTTGATACCGGATCAGGATCCCAGATATGTAATCTGTTACATAGGGCTACAGAATGGTAGAGAATTGAGAACGGGTGATAAGTTTCATGAGACAGAAAACGGTGCAAGTGTTGCAGCCAAGTCTGTTGGTCACTGTCACCCTGTATTCCAAATAGATTGATTCTGAACAAATGTTATTAGATACTGAACCTGATATACAAAATCATATCAGTCTCTTTATTAGTAAAGAAATGATAAAATTTTGTATTGTTGGATAATGTTTTGAACATTTCCTATATCAAAAGTTGATCGGTTCAGGCACGTTATCTAAAAGCATTGATGTTCTAAATCAAACTACAGTTCTTAGTATACGGAACACACACAAGAGGAAGAGTTCAGATATGAACGAATCCTTCTTGAGGTATTGTAGACTAGGTCATATCAATGCGACCCGACTGGCTGAAGTTACATTTAGATGCATATTTAAATCAGTTTGAATTTACATCTTGTGAAACTTACCAGTCATGTCACAAAGATAAGATGACCATAGCTCTGTTTACTGGAAACAGAGAAAGAGTTAGTAAACTCTTGGGACTGATACATGATAATGTGTGTAAGGTCCCCTGTCTATACATGCCAGGACCGGTTCTTTGTACTTCATTACATTCTCTGATGATCTCTTTAGATTCAGACATATATTCCTGTTGAAACACAAGTCTGAACCTTTTGAGATATTCACAGAATATAAGTTAGAAGTAGAGAACCAAAACGGGTATAAGTATTATGTCCTTTGATGTGATCAAGGAGGAGAATACTTGAGCACGAAATTCCTGGATTATTCTAAAAGAGAATGAGATTCTCTCTTACCAATACTCCTCCGAATACACCACAGCACGTCGGTGTATCGGGGCGGAGCAATCACACCGTATATGATAAGGTGTGCTCTATGATGAGTACTACTGAGTTTCCTGTTTCCTTTTGGGAGTTATGCACTTAAGAAGCTGCATACCTATTGAATAGGGTTCAAATCAAATCAGTTTCCTACCATTTCATATGTGATATGGAAAGGGAAGAGCCCATATCTTAAGTTTGTTAAGATTTTAGGTTGTCCGGCCTATGTCTAAAAAGCAAAATCCGGACAAGCTCGAGGCAAGGTCTGTTATGTAGAACTGGAAATGTTCCAGCTATACAAACTGCAGCTGATAATTTGGTAGAACCAAAGGATTCAGTAGATGCCAACGAACCTCAGCCTCTCCGCCGATCTAGTAGGGTTCCTCACCCACCTGAGAGATACTTCTATTTCTCTATGACAGTGGGAGCGAGGAATGCATCATGAGATGATGACCCAACTAGTTTCGAGCTGGCCATCAAGAGTGGGACTCTGTAAGAATGGCTGGATGCTTAGCGATCTGAGATAGAATCCTTATACACCAACAAAGTATGGACTTTGGTTGCTTTATCTGAAGGGTTAAATCCCCATCAGGAGCAAGTATATCTTGAGAAGATTACTTGGTGTACATGGAAAAGTTGAGACTTTCAAAGCTAGACTTGTTAAAAGTTTGCATCAATGACCAGGTATGGATTATGATGAAACCTTTTCTAAGTAGCTATGCTTAAGTCCATCCAGATCCTACTTGTCACGGCTACATACTATGACTACGATATCTGGCGGTTGGGTGCCATGACTGCTTTTCTAAGTGATGTTTTAGAAGAGTGCTTCTATAAGTACACAGCCAGAGGGCTTCGTAGACAGTGGGAGCAGCGGAAACGTGTGCAAGATATTTTATGTGATAAAGCAGGCATCGCGGAGTTGGAACGTCTGTTTTGATGTGTTAGTCAAAGAGTTTGACATCATCAAAATGGTAGATGAACCTTATATATACAAAAAGGTAGTAGGGAGTATGGTGGTGATCCTCGTAGAGTACGTGGAAGACATACTCTTGATAGGGAAGGAGTTTCCTATGCTACGCTCGATCAATCTCCGCTTATCACAAGGATTCTCCATAAAGGATCAAAGTGATACCTTCTAAATCTTGAGTTTTGATCTATGAGATAGAAGTAATTGGATGTTAGGATTCTCACTAGTTGTAGTGAGATGGCATCAATCGATCCTGAGGAGAATCACTGGAAAGGTTCCAGGGTGATAAGGACGACTGAATGTCAATCACAGGCATTGTCTTTACCCTCAGTAAAGGGACGGTATGATGGAAGAGTTCAAAGCTAGATACCTTGGCATACTAGGCGATAAAGGATGGATACATCGCTACTTAAGATGCTACCAAAGAGGCAGTCTGGGTGTATATTGGTTCATGAGATGAACTAGGTTCCTACCATTGTGTGACAATGGATGTGTGGCTTTGGCCTAGGAACCCCGGTCCCATCAGTGACCCAGACGTATTCTGAGGCAGCATCACCTGATCATGGAGATAGTTGATCTCCAGGGTGATCGAGGTCAGGAGAGTAGACTCAGAGGACAACACGGCGGATCCACTCACAAAGGCCTTTTCCCAGAGAGAGACTTTTATGGGATGGTTGAGTATGACATACTACAACCACTGCTATCAGATGGCCCTAGTGCAAGTGGGAGATTGTCAGTTATATGTATTCCCTAGAGGCCATTACTATACATAGGATGTATATTGTAGTGGATGCTAGGACATATATAGGGAGGACTTTCTTGCTCGACATGATAGTATGCTATCTGGTTGCTCTTTATCTTAACGTGTAGACTGATTGTCTCTCTGTTACATGTTGGTAAAGCCCTTAGGATGTGTACTTGACTACCTGGACTATGATGCAGATCATACTAGTGGGGACATGGTAGTCCATAAGTACATCCTTCAAGGTCCATAGTCGTGGGTGTATCGAGACGGGGCATCGATATACCAGAGTAGACTAGCGTATACCTTCTCGTCCCATACAGATGGGCGATGGATGATCCCATATCCATTGGTGTTTGACATCAGAGATGATATACGGGTGCTCAGTGGAGACTGGGTACACTGGACGGACTCGCCGAGAACTCCCATATGGTATTATACCTTACGTCAGATAGCAGTTCTCTGGTGACACTGGTACAGGTTAGTCTGTTGACCTGAGATCGTCATAGTGTCTTGTGTGATTCCCACTGTGCTTTGATTTCCACCATACCACGTCCAAGAGGGCATGCAAAATGGTGGTTTTTGGGTACAGTCCCGAATCACATGGAGGCAATGAGCGATAGGAGGGGATTCGTCTCTCCCGGTATAGGGAGTTGATGTTGCGCTGTGTTCGATTGGCTATAACCGGAAATCCCTGGCCAGGGTTGCTGAGATTTACTGGTAAGTGTTACCAGTAGTTTCTCGAACTGTTATAGACCTCATATCGACATGACTTATCGAGATATTGGGGTCTGACGTTTACCACCCCTAGGCGATATATGCGACATATCAGACGACGAGACCGGACTGTACGGTAAGTGTTGCTGGTTGGATTCACAGAAGTGTGAGCGGGCATGCTCGTTGATATTCTGATCGCTCATTACCCGGGTGGCCGTTACATTTAGCAGACAGCTTGCGGCTTGTGGGTGTTTGATATGATCATCACCTGCTGCCGGCGTATTGACGAGTCTTTAGAGTCCTACACAGAGGTTTCCTAGCTCAAGCGAAACGAAATAGGAGCGCATATGAGATATGTGCGGGACCGAGAATAATACCAGTATGTGATACTGTATTCTATTCTCGCGATTTGTATCATTGGACGGTTATATATGATATAGCCGAGTTACCGGATCAAGTGTTGATTCGATACAATGATACACTAGATATTAGTCGGTTATATACGATATGACCGGATCATTAAATCAAGTGTTGATTTAATGATTTAATGCATAATTATATATTTGATATATTACTTTGCATTAACTAGTATTGGATCACTTAAGATGGATTTTCTCACTTGATGTGCACATTGTATATATGATATAGTTTTGTGCTCTAGTTTGTATCATGTTTGATGATACATGCAAACTTGGGTGTATGTTTGATTTAAACCTTGTTTAGAGGTAAATGGTTAGGGTTTTTATATATTTGCCTTATTTATTTATTCATTTATTTTTGGGGCAAAAACAAATATGGTGGCTTTCTTTGTTTTCTTCTTGGAGTTTCATGAAGCTTCACCATTTTGTTTTTATTCTAAAACCTAACCATTACCTAAACCCTAGTTTATTCTCTACATGAGTTAAACTAACCCATGGTTGCTATATGATAAGAATCACATGAATTTTCTAAAATAAGAATTCTTTTCCATTCTTTTCTTCTTCATCTTCTTCATGAGTTGAAGAATGCTTACTAGAAAATTACAAGTGATGAATCGAAGTGAGAAATCCAAATACAAAGTGAACCCACTTCCTATTTCATCATCCTCTACCACTTGCCATGTAGTATAGGGTGTTTTCTTCACAAGTTTCATGACTTGGTGAAGTTGGAGCTCGATTTAGAGTCGTCTCGACGTAGATCATCTTCGGCATCGAAGTCATCGACCTAGCCCGATCATTTCTTCGATGAAACCACCGCGAGAGTCCAGGATTCTGATGGTTGCAGCGGAGGGACTTCATCACGGAGCTAAAGGAGTGGTGGACCGGATCTACAAAGGTTGTATTTCCATTCACTTATTAGTAAAACAGTTTACTAGCTTATAGTTTCGCCTAATTTCTAGTTAACGATCTTGCTTCGGGTTGCTCGGCACATAAATTTTTGAATTTGGCATGGTTGATGCCTTGTGGAACCTCTTGAGTGTGCCTAGGAACCCTACAGTATATATGTTTTTCTTTTCTGTACTAGGATTACCCCTTGCTGGAGTGCTCGAGTAGCCGGGTTCTAGAGGGCAACGGGCCCGCATCTCATGGCGTTGAGACGGAGGATGCCTTACTCTAGAATTGGCGGACTAATTACTGCACTCATAGGGGGTATATGATGACCCACGGAGGGGTGCTGAAGTTACTGGATTCCATGAAGTGCTGGGTGGTCCATTCACTTTGTTGATTGCAATTGCCTTACTTTTAGGATTGGCAGGTAACTTGCCGCACTCGTAGGGGCCTTGGTTATATATCGCACAGGCTATCCACACGACCGGAAACATCGAGTCTCATTTGCGGCTCAAATGAAACCCGGGGCTCCTAAATTATCCATTATTCTGTGTTGCTTATCGCTTTTCTGTGATGTTACTTATATCATGCCAGGGACGAATGTTATATATATTTATATATATACTAGTAGATATTGTATATGTTTTGCATCTGTGCTAGTCCAGCCCTCGCTCTACCGTTAGTTAAGTAAACTAACGGTGCATGACGGGAACGCGTGGTGAATGCAGTTGGCATATACGTACATTGTATTTTCGTCCTTTTCTGATGTGATAGGGTTTAATTGACGGGAAATCATTAATTTTGATTAATGCAAGAAAAAGAAACATAAAAGATTGTGTTGGAAAAAATTTCGAAAAACTGTAGACATATTCTTTCGCTTTGCATAGTGGTATTCGTTTAGGAATATGCAGCACCTCATTTGAGGAGGCAAGAGCCTAGATCCCTTCACAAAGAGTGACCTCTTGAGCAAAAGTTTATGTCACTGAAAATTACTCGGCTTTCTTCAAAACCACTAGTTTTTAAGAAGCGGTGACTAAACCACTCCTTTTCAAAACTACTCGGTTCCTTCAACGATATCAAGTTCATTATGTTAAAGGGTTTTTCATCAAAAACCCAGCCGTAGAGCTCCGTCATTTCTTACTAGTATCACCTAGTATTCATGCTATGTATGTTGGCCAACGTCAAGGCATAGTGAATGGTAGCTGGGTAATTCTTGTCTGCTACATAGATAAGCGATTATTTAGGATGGTTGTACAGTTATTTTAGCCTACGTCAAGGGCTTGTACGTGTGGGTCTAAATTAATCCTGGACAATGACGGGTTGAACATGACTAACGACTTATGATATGTTACCCTACGTCAAGGTCATAAGCGCTAGGGGAAATAACCACATCGGTAGTTTCAAATATACTGGAAACTTGCTAGTGTTACATACCTTCTGGAGTGTGGCGACTAGAGTGGATTTCATCTAGGTTATCACGTGATGATAGTTGGATCCCGATCCCACTGATGAGTAGGATTACTTTTGGGAAATATTTTTCACTTCACAATCAGCTGACTTATTAGGTGTCTAGAAAGGTGTTAACGGGGCTACGTCTCTGCGGAAACGAGCTTTATTTTAATTAGGTCCATGCAAAAGCACGGGGAACCTCCCTCGGAGTACCAACACCAACCTGGCTGAACAGTTAGCGAACTTGTAAGGTGTTAATGATTCGAGCTAGTTCTACTTTTATGGTTTGAAGGAGAATTCGAGGAAACAGTGAGAGCTATCCTGATTAGATAAACTAATAACCAATCTAATCTTGCAAGAGCGCACACTGAGTGTTTCTTTTCTCTCTCCAGGTAGCAACCAGTTCATGCCTTAATCAAGATAATAAAATGTCTGACTTGACCGATCCGGATTCTTATTCGGGGCTGGGGAATGTCGGATCGGCTCCAACTCATGACAACTGTCACGAGTACGAGTAAATGAAAAAGGATTGCATGAATTCCTTGATGACCCTAACGAAGAAGAAGCATATTATTGCGTCTCCTTCAGGTGCTATTGTTATTGAAAACCGTTTTTCGGTCAGTCCTACCTCCTAGGTACTAGATACCGGATCAGAATCTCATATTTTTAATTTATTGCAGAGACTGAGAAAAAATAGGATGGTTGGACCTGATAATATGTCCCTCAGAGTAGGGAATAGAGCACAAGTTGATGCTGCTGCCGTCGGTGAATATCACCTAGTATGGCTATGTGGCAATGCTATGATTTTGAACAACTGATACTATGTACCTTCCATACTTTGCAACATCATATCAGTTTCATTACTTGATAAATATGGATATATGTTTGTTTTAGATAGAAATATCATGAACATTTACCTTGATAATGTATTGGTTGTAGAAGGTACACTTTGTAATGGTATATACGTTCTAAATCAAAACACAATTTTCAATATACAAAACGCACGCAAGAGAAAGAGTTCAGAAGTGAACGAATCTACTTATGACATTGTAGGCTTAGTCATATCAATGAGAAAAGACTATCTAAGTTACATAAAGATGGATATTTGAATCCGTTCGAATTTTCATCTTATGAAATTTGTCAGTCTTGTGTCAAAGGAAAGATGGCCAAATTTCCGTTCACCGGACATGGAGAAAGAGCTACAGAGCTCCTGAGACTCATACACAGTGATGTATGTGGTCCTGTGTCTATACATGCAAGGAGTGGGTTCTCGTATTTCATTACATTCACTGATGATCTCTCTATGTTCGGATATGTATTTCTCATGAAATACAAATCTGAAACTTTTGAAAAGTTCAAAGAATATAAAAGCGAAGTAGAGAACCAGACAGGAAAAAGTATCAAGATCCTTCGATCAGATCGAGGAGGGAAGTACTTGAGTATGGAATTCCGTTACTTTCTACAAGAGAATGGTATTCTCTCCCAACTTACTCCCCCTTATACACCACAGCACAACGGTGTATCGGAGCGGAGGAATCGTACTCTATTAGATATGGTTCGCTCCATGATGAGTAATGCCGAGTTGCCTCTTTCTTTCTCGGGATATGCACTTAAGAGAGTGACATATCTATTGAATAGGGTTCCAACCAAATCTGTTCCTACCACTCCATATGAAATATTGAGTGGTAAGAAACCATATCATAAATTTATTAAGATATAGGCTTTTCCAGCTTATGTTAAAAAGAAAAATCCGGAAAAATTGGAGGCACATTCGGTTCTATGTAAATTTGTGGGATACCCCAAGCATTCACGGGGAGATCTGTTCTACCACACCAAGGAACAGAAGGTGTTTGTTGCTCGTCATGCCACCTTTTTAGAATGCCCGATTCTTGCAAAAGAAATAAGTGAGAGCACGGTAGAACTGGATGAAATTTTGGAACCACAAACTGAAACTGAAGAATTGGTGGAACCACAGAATTCAATAGAACCACATGAACCTCAGCCACTCCACAGATTTAGTAGGATTTCTCATCCGCCCGAGAGATACTACTGTTTTCTCATAGACGGGGATCGAGAGGATTTCATCTTGGAAGAAGATGATCCTACTAGTTTCAAGCAGGCCATTATCAGTAGGGATTATGATAAATGGCTGGATGCTATGCGATTCGAAATGGAGTTCATGTATACCAATAAAGTTTGGACCTTGGATATTGCTCCACCTGGGGTAAATCCTGTTAGTGTATATGCCCTAGGGGTCATTATTGTATCAAACTAGCTTGTATATTACTTAATGGAAGCTTGGGATATTCACAGTTATATTAACAGTCTTGCTAAACATGGTAGTATGCTACTTGGTTATATCTATCTTAATATGTGTGTACGTATTGATAGAACCCTTAGGATCTTGCTTGACTACCAGCGTTGTGATGGCAGTCACACTAGTGGGGGCTGGGGAGTCTACAAGCACATCCTTTTTCAGGTCCTTAGTCGTAGGATTATCGAGACAGGGCATCGATACTCCAGAGTAGACTAGTGTGTACGCTTCTCATCCCAGTTGGGGAGATGGTCTGTCCCACAGCCATCAGTACGTCGTACTGGAGATAGTATACAGGTGCTCGTTCGGTTACGGGTACACCGGACAGGACTCACGGGGAACTGTTGGATGGTATTATACCCGTCGTCAGTTAACAGTTTCCAGGTGACATGAGTACAGCATAGTCCGCAGACTTGACACTGCTACTTCGCCTCGAGTGCGTCCCACTGTTCTTAGATTGCTCTCTTACCACGGCTCATCAATGTCGTGCAAACATGTAGCAGTTGGGTGCATTCCCGAGCACTTGGAGGCAGTGGCCGTTAGACAGGATTCGTCTCTCCCGGTATTGGGAGTAGATATCGCGCTGTGTCTGGAGAGCCATTACGCAAAGTTCCTGGCCAGGGCAAGCGAGATTTACTGGTAGGTTTTCCAGTAGTTTCTCAAGGTGTAATGGGCTTCGCTCCGACATGACTTATACCGTTTTTAGAGGACTGATGCTTACTGCCCCCTAGGCCCGATATGCGATAGTCCTAGACGAACAGACCAGACTGTACGGAGATTGTCATATCAGGCTTAGTGGGAGTTCGGATGGGTTTCCTCATCGGCCTTCTTATCGACATCTACCTGGGGACCGTTACGTACAGCTAGTGCCGCTTGCGGTCTGTAGTTAAACCCACTGCCAGCGTAGTAGTCGAGCCTTTAGAGTCCCACACAGAGAGTTTCCCTGCTCCGGGCGAAACGATATAGAGGTCGTATGGTTTTACGACAAGGGTTCGGACGTATATGTGTTTTTACGCACGTACGATGTTCGGACAGTTTTTACTAGCCGGCTTTGGTTTAACCCAGATTCTAGTATCGGATTATTGGATTTATACAGTCTAAAGTTTTTCCGTGTTTTCAAGGATAGGAGGGGCGTTCTCGTAATTTAGCGAGAAGCTTCTAGAAGGATGATGACTTGGAGGGATAAGGTGGCATTTGCATTAATGGATTAGTGACTCATTTGATGGATCATTCAAGAGAGTTAATGAAGCATTTATTGCTTAATGACTCACTTGATGATTCATTACATATATTAAATGAAGCATGGTTGTTAATATCATTTAATTGATTTATTTGATATTATTTCTGCTTCATCATATATTGTAAATGAGAAAGAATTCATATCATTCTCACTCTCACATTCTCTCTCCTCAAGCTCTCTCTCTTCAAACCCTAATCCTAACCTCTCATGTGTTGAGATCAAGGATTAGTAAGACTTGTTAATCCATAATCACACTCTATATTCCCTAGGTGACTTTGATTAGCAATTGGAGTAACCTAGTTTCCTCATGTTAGAGGCAAAGCTTGGAGTAGAAGCTCTCGGGTGGATCGTCTATTACAAAGAGAAGGCCGACGAGGAGGTGGTTAACGAGAAGAAGAAGGACTTGGTTCATTAGGTATAATCTTCTTTCATAGTAGCTAACTACTCCTATGTTTGTGTTAGTTAGTGTTTAGCGAAGATCCTTTCGGTTAGTCGATGTTGTATTAAACAAAAATGATTGTTTTACCTATTCCGCCTCCCCGCAACACGTGGGGTGTACAACGTAGACTTACAGCGGTATCAGAGCCTCGCTAAACCATAACTAACTTGTTAGCAAAGTCGTTAGAAATTCGATCGCAAAACGAACCGGAAAAAACATCAATTTCACCAAGTTTCTGTCGATTTTAAAACAGGGTCTAAAAATTTTTCAGGGACCCTTAAAATTACAAGCAGGGAAACTTAAGAACACTGGAGAAATTTGGGGTCCTAACTCGGCCAAACCACCGCGGAACCGCGGCCGATCCAACCAATCCGCCGTGGATCCGCCGCCGAGTTGAAGCCGAGTTGACTCAAATTTCCCCAGTAACTCTTCTGTGTTAATTTTGTTCTTTCTGGAATGTTTTGTTTCTGCTCAAGTCTCAGGTGCACAGAGAAGTTTTTAGAGTAGAATCAATTGTGTTTGCTCGATCGAAATTCTACGATATTTGGCTAATTAGATTATATCTAGGATTTGTATAATGTGTTCGTAAATCTCCCCTAACTTCTAGTATGTCGGTTGGCAGGGTGTTGCACATTTCTTTAATGTTTTTACTGTTTGTGTTTATGAACTTGATTGGATCGTTGTGATGATTAGCCGGGGTTTGAGATGGGTTTTTATATTCATTCATTCGATGTAAATTGTAATATGTTGTAATATTCTTTTGCGGGGCACATCCAGGTTGCGGTTGTAGCCACCGTTGTATTATTTCATTTACTGTTTTTGCTCCTAGGATAGACCCAAGTGGGGTGCACAAACTACCGGGTACTTTGAAGTGTTTAGTGGCCTACTCACGTTGTTGAGGGAGGCCGCTTCACTTCGGGTACTTGGCGGGTAGTTTGCCGTACCCGCAGGGGTCTAGGGTGGGGTAATGGCTATTCATCACAACTGTGTAATCCATTTTTCGTTGCAGGCTCAAAGGAAATGCGGATTGCTTGTATATCCAATAATGTTCATCTGTGATCTGAAATGCCTATTATTGCGTCTGGCGAATGTACAATATCTATATATGATAGCTATTTAGACGTCACTTATGTTTTACACCCGCGCTAGCCCAACCCCCGCTCTGTCGTTAGTTAAGTAACCTAACAGGTGATGACGGGACCCAGTGGCGAATGCAGATGGCATAAGAGAACGTTGTATTTTCGTTGTTTTCTGCAATGATAGGTTAATGATGGGACGCAGTATATTAATGTAAAGAAAATAAACCAAAGTTGAATCGTTGGAACAGTTTAAAAGAAACCACTCGGTTATTTTTAAAACAGAAGATATTTTTAATTGCGGAGCTTTAACCACTCCTTTTAAAAGCTATCAGGTTCCTTCGATCATATCAAGTTCACTACGTTCACGGTTTCGCCAAAACCATTCGTAGCCCTCCGTCATTTCATTTGGGTATTCAGTAGTATTCAAGCTATGTATTTTGACCAACGCCAAGACATAGTGTTTGGTAGTTGCTGGGTATTCATTTGTTGCGTAGATAGATGAGTTAGTTTGGGACAGTCGTATTATCATTTGGCCAACGTCAGGGGTATGTACGGATGTGTTCAAATTAATAAGATAATGATGGGTAGAACTTGATATGTGACTTATGACATTTTGACAAATGCCAAGGTCATAAGAGCATGGGCAAAAATTTATATCGGGAATTTCTAAAGAAACTGAAATTTGCAAAGAGATGCATACCATTTGGTGTTTGATGAATGTTGGTAGGATTCCTTCAGCATTATCATACGATGATATTTGGATCCCGATCCTACTGTGAGTATATGCTACTCATCAGGAGATTCGTCACTTAACGATCAATGCTATAAACCAAGTAGGTGTCGAGAAAGGTGTCAGCGGGGCTACGCCCCCAGAGAAAAGAGGTTATTTAATTAAGGAACTTCGCGAAAGCATTGGAAAACCTCCCTCGAAGTACCGACACCGGCCTGGCTGAACGGTTAAGCAAGTATTGTACGGTGAGAATAGTCCTGGCTAGTTCTTCCTTTTTGGTTTGAGGAGGGATTCGAGAAACAGTGGGAGCCATCCAGTTTAGATAAACTAAAAACCACTCTAAACTTGCAAGAGCATCATGCTAAAGTGTTCTCTCTTTCTTTCTCCTAATTGCAGCGACCCGGAAAATGACAGGACTTAAGTTACTACTAGAAAAAAAAATATTGACAGGGCCAAACTATAAAGATTGGCTGCGGAATGTCAAGATGGCTTTGACCTATGACAAATTGGGGTATGTCCTTACCGCTAAGGCACCTGCTGTCCCTGGTCCCAAATCCAGTAATGCAGATAAGGAAATCCGCAAAACCTGGGAGTTAAATTGCGCGAGGGCCAAGTGCATCGTACTTGCCTCGATGAATAATGAACATCAGAGGAGGCACGAGGATATGGATCTAGATGCCATATTTCTCCATACAAAGGAAGTTTATGGAGAGAAATCTCGTATAGCAAGATACGAGACCTCAAAGAACTTGTTTCAGGCGAGATTGGCCGTCGGATCATCAGTAGGAGAACATGTCCTAAAGATGATTGGCTATATAGAAGAGCTCGCAGACCTTGGGACGACTTTAGAGAACGAGCTCTATACAGACTTGATTCTCCAGTCCCTTTCTTCCACCTACGCCCAGTTTATTCTGAATTTCAACATTCAAAAAAAAGAAGTTGAACTTCCAGAACTCCTTAACATGTTGAGGAGTGCAGAGGGCACCTTGCAGAAGGGAAGAGATATACCCGCTATGTTTGTTCGCGGTGCTTCTTCTTCCGGGTCCAAGGCTAGGGCCAAAGGAAGGAAAAATAAGGCCGCCACCAAACCTAAAGGAGGTGTTAGTAAGGTGGGAGCAAAGGGAAAGAAAAAGATTGCGGTGCCAGTAGTGGCAAAGGATGAGTGCTTCCACTGTCATAGGAAAGGTCACTGGAAGAAAGATTGCAAGGCTTGGAATGCCAAGAACTAGGAACCGAAGCAAGCTGTGGCTTCGACTTCAGGTGTGTTTGTAATTGAGAATTGTCTGTCAATCAACTCTACTTCCTGGGTATTGGATACCGGATCAGGATCTCATATATGCAATTCATTGCAGGCACTGAGAAACTGTAGAGTGCTGAAGGTTGGTGATATGACCCTCCAGGTTGCTAACGGAGCTAGCGTGGGAGCTGTGTCCGTAGGGGATTATCACCTGGGATTGACGAGTGGACATATTTTGGTTTTACATAAATGTTTTTGTGTACCCAGTTTAACGTGTAATATCATATCGGTTTCGTTGTTATCAAAAGAAGGTTATGATTTCATATTTGTAAGCGATGTTGTTAACATCCACCTTAATCATGGTTTGATTGGGTCCGGTACACTAGATAACGGTATATATGTCTTAAACCAATTACAGATTTTCAATGTCCAGAACACACTAAAAAGAAAGTCTCCAGATTTAAATAAGGCTTTCTTATAGCATTGTAGACTGGATCACATCAATAAGACAAGGTTAACTAAGTTACATAAAGAAGGATAATTGGATTCGTTCGAATATCAAACTTATGCCACTTGTCAATCATGTCTCAAAGGAAAGATGACAAAGACTCCATTTACTGGACAAGGAGTGAGAGCGAGCGAGCTATTAGGACTCATACACAGCGATGTATGTGGTCCAATGTCTACAAATGCAAGAGGTGGTTTATCTTATTTCATTACTTTTACAGATGATTACTCTAGGTACGGATTCATTTTCTTGATGAAACATAAATCCGAGGCTTTTGAGAAATTCCAAGAGTATAAGAATGAAGTAGAAAACCAAACTGGCAAAAGTATCAAGACGCTGAGATTTGATCGAGGTGGTGAATACTTAAGTGCCGAGTTCCTAGGTTACCTAAAAGAGAAAGGAATTCTCTCAGCTTACTCCTCCATACACTCCACAGCATAACGGTGTATCGGAGAGACGGAATCGAACCCTATTGGATATGGTACGTTCCATGATGTGTAATGCTGAGTTACCGCGATCTTTCTGGGGTTATGCGCTAGAATCAGCGGCATATCTTTTGAACAGAGTTCCTACCAAGACTGTTCCTACCACTCCATATCAGATGTGGAGTGGGAAGAAACCCTATCTTCAGTATCTAAAGATATGAGGATGTCCAGCTTTTGTTAAAAAGTAGCATGCGGACAAACTCAAGGCACGATCAGTATAGTGTAAGTTTGTGGGATATCCAAAGAACTCCAAGGGGTATTATTTCTATTACGCAGAGGAGCAAAAGGTTTTTGTTTCTTGTAATGCCCATTTTCTAGAACATCGGTTTTTAGAAAAGGAAACAAGTGGGAGCGCAATAGAACTGGAAGAAATTCCAGAACCACAAACTACTACTAAAAGTTTGGTAGAACCAGTAGTTCAAGAAGAACAGGACATTCCCGCACCCCTCCGCAGGAGTAGTAGGACGTCTCATCCGCCTGAGAGATACTACGGTTTTCTCATAGAAGGGGATGGAGAGGATTGCGTCATTGATGATGATGAACCTACTAGCTTCCAGCAGGCCATCCAGAGCGGCGACTCGGTACGATGGCTAGATGCAATGCGGACCGAAATAGAGTCCATGTACACCAACAAAGTATGGACTTTGGTTTTACGACAAGGGTTCGGACACATACGTGTTTTTACGCACGTACGATGTTCGGACAGTTTTTACTAGTCGGCTTTGGTTTAAGCCAGATTCTAGTATCGTATTATTGGATTTATACAGTCTAAACTTTTTCTGTGTTTTCACGGATAGGAGGGGCGTTCTCGTAATTTGGCGAGAAGCTTCTAGAAGGATGATGACTTGGAGGGCTAAGGTGGCATTTGCATTAATGGATTAGTGACTCATTAGATGAATCATTCAAGAGAGTTAATGAAGCATTTATTGCTTAATGACTCATTTGATGATTTATTGCATATATTAAATGAAGCATGGTTGTTAATATCATTTAATTGATTTATTTGATATTCTTTATGCATCATCATATATTGTAAATGAGAAAGAATTCATATCATTCTCACTCTCACCTCTTTCCTCAAGCTCTCTCTCTTCAAACCCAAATCCTAACCTCTCTTGTGTTGAGATCAAGGATTAGTAAGACTTGTTAATCCATAATCACACTCTATATTCCCTAGGTGACTTTGATTAGCAATTGGAGTAACCTAGTTTCCTCAAGTTAGAGGCAAAACTTGGAGTAGAAGCTCTCGGGTGGATCGTCTATTACAAAGAGGAGCCCGACGTGGAGGTGGTTAACGAGAAGAAGAAGGACTTGGTTCATTAGGTATAATTTTCTTTTATAGTAGCTAACTACTCCTGTGTTTGTGTTAGTTAGTGTTTAGCAAAGATCCTTTCGGTTAGTCGATGCTGTATTAAACAAAAATGATTGTTTTACCTATTCCGCCTCCCCGCAACTCGTGGGGTGTACAACGTAGACTTACAAATCCGTTGGATGTAAATAGATCTTCAAAAAGAATGCCATGCCCCGCTTCCTAAAAGACAGAAACGGTAATGTGGCAAGCCCGCGACGTATTTATTTCGAGAGGGTCATTTTCCGGAATAAATACGCTAAGCGTAAAATAAGCAATATAAAATGACAACAAATAAACATGAGATTTAAACATCAACAACTTTATTTACATTCAACTTGAAACATTTATAATGCATGAGTTCAACTGAAAAGAAATACAATACAAGAATAGAAATGCCCAAACAGATGGCATACATAAACTGAAAAAGATTGCTAGTCTAGTCATAAGTCATGATCTGTTTGTTCTCCTCCTCGGTGGTATCCACCTCCTCAGTCTCCACAGTAACTGACGAACATTCCAAGAAACAAAGATGGGTGGAATGCCCATCAGCGAACTTTCGCTCGGTAAGTCCCCAAGAATTGGGTGTGAAGTATAAAGTATAATGATAAAGAAAATGTATATCATGAATTAATTGACTAGGAGACACCATGTTATTCAATGTAAGCATGGCCATTCTATTTAACATACAGTTCTACATATGCATCATGGAAAAATAACATGAGCATAGTATAGCATGGCCGTGTGGTGTAGTTATAGTGAGCATGAAGTAAGTGTCCTAAAAAGTCTTTACATGGGTCACTAATGTAATGTATGTTCAACGGTGAATGTCAACCAATCTCAAGAGTGTTCTCGAACCTAACAGGCTGAATCCAGGGGTAAAAAACCACGGGCGCGAATCAAGTGTTAGTAACGGTATTTCAACCTAGTATTGAAGTATTCCAAACTCAATAGGCTATAATCCTGGAGCAAAGAAACACGGGCCCTCATGATATCTTGCATGTGTTAGTAGACATAGATTCATAATTTAGGGGGGCTCCTGAGATTTCGTTGGATTCACACATGAACTACCCCAACACCCCGTGTATTCTATATTACAGTTAAAATTACCAGTCTTGCTCGAATCCATGAATACATCAAGTGACAAGATTGAGTTCATGTCAATATCAAGTATTCATATCAAGTGTTCATGTATTCATATCAAGTTGTATTCATGGTTCGAGTCAAGTCAGTTTCAATAGCAACCATTGTGTTCTGGTATTCATATTAAGTTCAAGTCAAAGTATTACCATGGTTTGATCAAGTCAAGTCAAGTATACATGTTTGAGTTTGATATTGATTTTGAATGTTCAAGTTCATGATTAGGTATTCGTGTTTGATCTTGGATTCAGGTTTGAGTTTGACTCAGACTGAGTCAGACACTTGTAAACTGATTTAAACTCTAGAATTCTTAGGTTCGGGAATTATCGACAATTGCTGCACATAGACGGCAGGATTTGTGTTTTTTCTAAGACAATTGTTATTGATATCTCCTGTTAAGTTTTCTAACTTGAATAGGCAAGCACCCACTTTCTCCGGCTTCCTGGGGCTCAAGAGAATTGATCCCGCTTAAACCTATATTTGCTAAAGTCCTTAAATATTGTTTTTATATAACTCGAGAGGGTTTTATGAAAAATATTTTAATATAGTTAAAAAGTAAATCTCGAAGGTGATTAGTATTATTTAGGGTTGTCATGAGCATGGATTTTTATGTATTGAGGTATTTTAATGATAAATACTTAGCATTTGAAAGTCCATGGTATTTTATTGAAAAACTTGTCCTTTTGGTATATTAATGGTATTTTATTGACATTTGTTAATCTTTCATTTTTAGAAAAATATAAGTTTATTATATTTTGAAAATATGGATTTATAATTTTATTAAATTTTAAAAATAAATTTTTATTCAGAAAGTCCGTATTTCTTAAAAACCATATTTAAATCCTTTCGAGATCGAATGCTCCGTGAGGAGGTCTACATCTCGCTCTACTATCCCCACGATGTATGATAATCTGCACCATCCGTTAGCGGGTCCCTTAAAGAGGGTTTTAGATGTATAATCGCAAAGAAATGAAATACCGTTTTAAAAGAAATACGGTTTTAGAATTATATGGTATTTTATTATAAATACTATTCTTCGAACCCAAAAACACATACAATTAGGCATCGTGCTATGAAACCAAGTGTGCGTGGGGGATAGGTCGTTACTCCATGAAGTTTTCCTAAAGGTATTGTTAAGCAATTTTGTGATAACAAAATTCAAGGTATTTTAATGTAAATGTTCAAATATGGTTGTTTTACAAGAGATTCTTGAATAAAATTGATTCTAAACATTGGTATTAAGATTACAAGTGAAGTGGTAATATTGGTTTGACCAAATGATAAAAGAAAATGGAGTTATAGGTTTTAGAAAAGATGGTATCGGTAATAACTCCACTTTTACCGATTTTGATTAAAAATGAATATCAATGAAAAGGAGGAGAATTGGAAGGGACTTACCATTTGGAAATGTCAAGAAGAGGAGGGATGCTTCAAGGCGTCACGGGAGCTTCGGAATTGTCTTCGATCTTCGCCGGAACCAACTTGCTCGCTAACTCCACTTTACTCCACTTGCACCTAAAAACATTAAGAGAGTTTTGGCTAGAATTTTCAGAATAGTGAAGAGTTAGGATATGGAGTGGTATTTAAATTGGAGAATTAGGTTTTCGGAATTAAAAAACATTAAAATGGTGTTAAATTGTGAAATGAAAGGTCTCTGTTGGATTGCAGGGAATCAAATAGTGCAGAGGAGTTAATAGGAGTTGAAGAGTCATGTGTGCAAAGCACGGAGCATTTTTGATGCATCCCGACCGTCCCCGCCGGTTGTAGGGGCAAATCCTCCTGCCGATCTTGGGAGTTAGGTCTCGAGATTCGTGCCATATGAATTATTCAATGTGTACACCATTTTGCACATGTTTGATTTTTTTGAACTTTTCATTTCCCTGTGTATTGCACATGCAATCTTTTAGGCTTCCAAAAAGTTAAAAAGAAAAATCAGAAAAAATTGTGTCTAATGGGAATCGAACACAGGGGATACGTCACAGCAGTGAATGGGCTTTACCAGTGAGCTACAGGTTGCTTCTTGCTTTTATTTAATAAATGTAACTTATAACTCATACACAGGCTGTAATACTCTTTTCTGTATATTAAAACGAAAAATTCTGTACAGAGATTTCAGAGTCGTTACAAAGAAGATTGGTGTAGATGGACAGGTGGAAAGCTATAAGGCTAGACTTGTTGCAAAAGGTTTTCATCAAAGACCTAGTGTGGACTATGATGAAACCTTTTTTCCAGTGGTTATGCTCAAATCCATTCGGATCCTACTTGCCATTGTTGCCTTCCATGACCATGAAATCTGGTAGATGGACGTAAAAATGGCTTTTCTAAACGGAAGTTTGGAAGAGTGCGTTTATGTGGATCAGCTGGAGGGATTCGTAGACAGTGGGAGCAGCGGGAAGGTGTGCAAGTTGCTTAAATCCATTTATGGATTAAAGCAGGCATCGCGGAGCTGGAATATCTGTTTTGACTTCATCAAAAACGAGGATGAACCTTGTATATATAAGAAGATTGTAGAATGAACTGTCGTATTCTTAGCCTTGTATGTGGACGACATTATTTTAATAGAAAATGGCATTCCTATGCTACAATCGGTCAAGTTATTCTTATCACAAAGGTTTGCTATGAAAGACCTGGGTGATGCCTCGTACATTCTAGGGATTAAGATCTACAGAGATAGATCCAAGAGATTGTAGGGACTTTCATAGTCCAGATACATAGAGTCCGTACTAAAGAGATTTAGTATGGAAGATTCCAAACGCGGTAATATACCTGCATTTCATGGAATCACCCTCTCCTAAGAGATGTCTCCTAAGACTGATGGGGAGAGGGTTCGCATGAGCATTATATCCTACGCTTCGACGGTAGGATATTTAATGTATGCGATGCTATGTACCATACAAGAGGCAGCTTAGGCACTAAGCGTGGTGAGCCGGTATCAGTCAAACCCAGGAGAGAACCACTGGACAGCAGTGAAGAGGCATTCAGTAATGGGGACCTCCAGGTGGAGTTCTTTACCGACTCGACCTTCCAAAATGACAAGGATGACAGCAAGTCTGTCTCCGGTTTTGTGTTTACCCTCAACGGTGGGGCGGTCTGTTGGAAGAGCTCCAAGCAGGATACCATTGCAGACTCGAAGATGGCGGCTGAATACTGCCAACGATGCCACAAAGGAAGCGGTCTGGATAAAAAAGTTCATTACTGAACTTGAGGTGGTTCCGTCCATTGTTAATCCAATACCTTTGTATTTCGATAACAATGGGGCTATGGCTTTAGCGAAAGAACCATGGTCCCATCAGAAATCCAGACACATCTTGAGGTGGTATCACCTGATCAGGGAGATCGTAGATCACTAGGAGATCGAGGTGCGGAGAGTAGACACAAAATAGAACACGGCTGATCCATTCACCAAGGCCCGCTCTCAAGCACAGTTCGAAAGACTATTTTAGATGTTGGGTATGCGATACGCCAACAACCGGCCCTAATGCAGACGTTGGGTACTCGGTACGCCAATATATATCCTTAGTGCAAGTAGGGGATTGTTGGATATGTATGCCCTAGAGGCCCGTATTGCATATATATACAGTGGATGCTTGGACATATATATGTAGATGACAATCTTGCTCGACATGATAGTATGCTATTTAGTTTTTCTTTATCTTAACATATGTGTTTTACTTGTTATTACGTATCATTAATACATGTTGATAAAGCTCGTAGGATTGTTGCATGACTACCAGCATTATGATGGCGATCATACATGAGGGGGCTGGGTAGTCCATAAGCACATCCTTAAATTGTCCCTAGTCGTCGGAATATCTGTTAGTTTTATGTATGCCCTATAGGCCATTATTGTACATGTGATATATATTATAGTGGATGCTTAGACATATATAGGGAGGACTTTCTTGCTCGACATGATAGTATGCTATCTGGTTGCTCTTTATCTTGACATGTATAATTATTGTCTCTCTGTTACATATTGATAAAGTCCTTAGGATATGTACTTGACTACCAGGATTATGATGCAGATCATACTAGTGGGGCCAGGGTAGTCCGTAAGTATATCCTTCAATTGTTCCTAGTCGTGGGAGTATCGAGACGGGGCATCGATATTCCAGAGTAGACTAGCGCATACGTTTCATGACCCATATGATGGGCGATGGATGATCCCACATCCATTGGTGTTTGATATCAAAGATTGTATACGGGTGCTAAGTGGAGACTGGGTACACTGAACAGGACTCGACGAGAACTCCTAGATGGTATTATACCTCACGTCAAATAGCAGTTCTATGGTGACACTGGTATAGGTTAGTCTGTAGACCCGAAATCGTCATAGAGTCTTGTGTGATTCCTACTGTAATTTGATTTCCACCTTACCAAATTCAAGAGAACGTGCAAAATGGTGGTTTTTGGGTACAGTCCTGAGTCACATGGAGGCAATGAGCGATAGGAGGTGATTTTGTCTCTCCCGGTATTGGAGGTTGATGTGCGCTATGCTCGATTGGCCATAACAGGAAATCCCTGGCCAGGGTTGCTGAAATTTACTGGTAAGTGTTATCCGTTGTTTCTCGAACCGTTATAGGCCTCATATCGGGATGACTTATTAGGCTATTGGGGTCTGACGTTTACTGTAACAACCCTAACTTTCTGTACGAATTTTTTTTCAAAATACAGAAAGGTACAGCTAAGCCTGAACACGAGTTATAAGTTTGTTTTACTTTTGAACAGCAAGAAAGAGCTTGTAGCTCACTGGTAAGACCTTGCACTGATGAACCAAAGCACCAGAGTTCAAATCCCATCAGCCGCATATTCTTTTTATTTTAAATCCTTTTAATCTTTTTAGAAGCCCATAAGACTACACATGCACAACACGTAAACTGAAGAGACACAAGATAATCAAACGCGTGCACTATAGAATACCCCACGACCCCGACCTAATACCCCAACACCAACCCATACCGTCGGGATTGGATCAGCGACAAGCTTAGAAAATCCGGCGAGGTCGGGTTAAACCATCCAAAATGCTTCCATACTTCACCCCCTGCACCTCTTCAGCTACCCTACTAACCCCACATTGCTTGTTTACTCTAATTATTTCCAGAGAGCAATAAAATGCCCAATTAATCCCAATTTTTAATGCATATTTCAATGCATTCTTTAAACACCCTAAACCCTAATTTTTCCTATAAATACCACCCTCATATCACCCCTCCTCACTCACAAATCCGTGCCAAAACTTTAAAGATTTTCCAAGTCTTTATATTGTGCAAGTGGAGTTAGTAAAGGGTAAAGCTCCGATGAAGTTCCGGCGACGATACGAGATGTTTCCGGCAATGAAACGATGCCCCGAGACCTTCCATAGCTTCATCTCCTTCTTCTCTTTGATTCTAATCAGTAAGTACCCCTTCTCTATCTCTTTTTCTATTCCCAAACTCTTCATTCTTAAAATGTGTCGGAAGCAGAGTTATCCGGCTTCCGATTCTCTTTTCTTTTAAAATGAAAACTTTTTCTTAATAACAAACCTACACCTTTTGATATATTGTTTAGTAATCATTAACTAAGACAATAGAACAAGTTTGACATCAAAATGATAACCATAGCAAGTTGTATTTCAATTTTACATTAAAATACTTTTATGTTTCATATCGACATGTTTATACCTTTAACCGTGTTATCTTTAGAAAACTCACGAGGTAATGACCTACCTCATCACAACACACATCCCTATCATAACACGATGAATCTTGGGATAATAGAATACAGGAAATACGACTTTACAAATAAATACCCTAAACTTATAAATCCTTTTTCTATAAAAAAGTGTATTTAACTTTCCATGCAATTGCGCCTCTATAACCCACTTTTGGAGAACCCCGTTCGGGATGGTGCGGATTATCACACATCCTCGGGCTTAGTAGAGCGAGATGCAGACCTATGCAAGGAGCATTCGATCTCGATGGAATTTTATACATTTTTCTTTAGAAAATAAGATTTATACAAGAAAATAAATAAAATTATTTTCATTAATTATGTATATATAATTATTACCAAAATTATTATTTTAAATATATATAATATTCCATGTTTCCAAAAATCAAGAAAAGAATTCAAATATTACATGAAACTACAATGATAATTCAAAACAACATCCATATAACAAATAAATACCCTACATTATGAAATTAGGTTTTACTCACTAGAAATTTCACATTTATAAAATATACATCTATGAAAACCCTAAAGACGATAATTAAAGTCTTGAGGTGTATTTTGAAAATTATACAAAATTATTTTTACATAAACCCCCTCAAGTTATACTAAATTACAATA
Organism: Agapanthus africanus; assembly: GCA_030015575.1. Lineage (NCBI taxonomy): Eukaryota > Viridiplantae > Streptophyta > Magnoliopsida > Asparagales > Amaryllidaceae > Agapanthus > Agapanthus africanus. Next base: position 435,998,220 of record CM057345.1, on the reverse strand, counting down.
AGGACCCTGGTAAACATAGGTTTAGGCGGGACCAATCTCTTGAGTTACAGGGAGCCAGAGATATGGGTTCTTTCCTATCTAAGGTATACAATCTAATAACGGTGTTATCAACACGGTAATTGTCTTTGAAAAAGACACAAATCCTGCTGTCGATGTGCAGCAGTTACCGATAGCACCAAAATATAATTTAGGATTTCAATTTCTTTTCTAATTGTCTAACTCAGACTGAGTCTAAATATTATCAATCTGACTTGAATATAATTCAAGTATAAAACCACAATTCATTATGGATCCATATATTCAATCTATTCAATCTATACAACTTGATTGAACCAAACCATGGATATACATCCATCTACATGATTCTCTAGTTACATCCATTTACTGATATCATGGTTTCGGCAAGTCATCCATCTATATAACAGACAATACAATCCATACAATCAATACAATCAATACATAAACACTACGGGGTTATAAAGGGGTAGACTGGTACGGAACATGTTAAAGGTGGCATGAGGTGGTCACTTAAGATGTAATTACATCCATGCAGTTGTTCCGTGGTATTATCGACGGAGCTTTGTACTACGGGTTACCAAAGTCCACAGTGTAAGTTGGACTCCTCTCGTATATACTGGCATTTTCTGTAGCAAGCTACAAACAACTGCGCTAACATTATAATAAAACATTATAAAACTATACTCTCTCTTTCTATTCAACTTTTCCCTCATCTTTGGAACTTACCAAGCAATTTTTCGCTGACGACACTATTTCTCTTCTTCTTTGGAATGTTGTCAGGAAGACCCGACACTGAGGAGTACGAGACCAGTCAGGAGCATTTGGTGCAGGCCCCTGAGTAGTACACTGAATGCCCAGAGCTGCAGCCACTTGTACTTATTCCATTTTCATTTCTGTTATGCCATTATTTAGGCATTTATTTCATTCCATGTATGTACTTTTCATTGTATTGTAAAAAGAATGTTAATAAATAAAGTTGTTGTTCATTTACAACTTATCTCTTGTGTATTTTACTTTATATTGCTTAGATACGCATAGCGTGTTTACTTCTGAGTAAATACGTCGCGTGACCCGTCGCGTCCTCTGCCCGTACATTGGGAAGTGGGGCATGACAGGTTTTGTTGGTGGCTCATGCAGGTCATTTCTGTATGGACATATAGGTCAGCTCTGTATGGACATGCAGGTCAGCTCTGCATGGACAACCTAAGCAATATAACACAAGAACCAGCAACTAAAAACATTCTTTACAATTCATATTCTTTGAATCTTCTAATTTCATATATTTTGAATCCTTCCTAACCCCAAAAAAAATTTCAAGGTTATGGATTCCCCAAACAACACTAGCCACAACTTTAATAACACTCCACCACCTCTACGAATTACACCAGCCATAGCTGCTCCGATCAATGAGCAAACGGTACTGCTTTAGGCGATCCGCAGCCTCCTGGAAGGACAGCAGCAACAAACTGCTATCTTGATGAACTATCCAGAGGCGGAAGCACCTGGGGTGAAGAAATTCAGAGCCTTGCACCCTAAGCAGTTCTCAAGAAAGGAAAGCCCCTTAGAAACTGAGGAATGAGCTCAGAGTATTGAAGATGACCTGGCAGCAGCACAAGTGCCAGAAGTGTAACGTTTTAAAAATAATTAAATAAATAATCAAATAAATAAAATTGTTTAAGTGAATTTTATGAATTTCGGTAAAGCAAAATGTATTTTTCGTAAAACCAAACCGCGATTGTTTTTCATTATAAATTCAAAAATACCTATTTTAATTATGTAATTACTAGTAAATGGTGTTTATTTAGCCACTTATAAATTTTTAGTTCAATTAAATATTTTTCCTAAATTAATTATTTAATATATTAACACAGGCTTTATTTTTACACTAAATTAGTGTAAATTACAAATTTGAATGCTTTTAATTTGTAAAAATGAACCATGGCATGTTAGAAATTAGTGTGTATCATGCAAAATTTATTTGCAAAATTTTCCTATTTTCTAGAGTTTTCTTGAGTTGCTATAGTAAAGGAATAAAAATAAATAAATAAATAAAGCATGAAAAGACTTTAAGTGATGTTTCTTTTCTTGAAACTTCCACACTTTTCTTCACTCTTTTCTCTTGCTCCCTCTCTCTCCTACAATGGCCGGCCTCACCCATGGCAGCCCCCCCCCCATTTCCCACTTCATTTTTGTTCAAAATTCATCAAAAATACTTCAAAAATTCAATTAAAATTCCACAAAATCCTAATTTTTTCATACCCTTTATTCTCTACCCTTCTTTACATGGATTTTTGGAGTGGGAAAGCATGTATTTTGAGGCTCATTTTCTTGTTTGGACTTGAGGTTGTGAAGGTATAAATCTATCTCTTTTGATTTATTTCCATTTGATGTTTCTTTTAAAGCATGTTTAGATTTAATGAATTAATTCTAGGTTCAATTTTTTAAATTCAAGTTAGGGTTTGTAAATTCAAGTTATGATTTTTATTAAATAATTAGGGTTATAATAGTTAGTTTAACGCTTTTAGAATTGGAAAATCTTGCATGGATGTTGAATTGTGAATTTTTCATTTAAAATTATTTAAATGGAGCTATTTAGCTAACTAGTTTTTGTAAAATATATATGTGGGTAATATAAAATTCCAAGTAAGGTTTCTATCATTAGATTGTAGTTTTAGTGAGAACTTTAGTATGTTAATGGAAAGAAAAACTTAGTTTGATTGCTAGTTTCTATTGATAAATTGATAAATTGTGATAAAAATTGCTAATTTGTAAAGTAGATTTTAGAAATTTCTAAATAAATGTGATTAAAAATATAATTTATGGTTTCATTAAATCATTATCATTATGAATTATGGTTTAATACATTAATTCATGAAAAATCACGTTTTGCGGTGGAATTGTGGTATTTTGCTTGAAAAATGTTAAAATTTGTTAAAAGTTGCAAACTAGAAATTTCAAATAAATGCAAAATTGTGTAATAAAAATAAAGTAAGGGGTTGTATAGTCTAGTTATGCTATTTAATGAGTTTTATAACCATTGGTTTCATTTAAATGTCAAGTTTTGATGAAAAACGGTAAATTGGCTTTTTCGGGTTTTACGAAATTGGACGGTTTGATGGATTTTAGGGTTTCGATGGATTTAATCATGTTTTATAATATAGGTAATGTGTTTTAAAACTACGAGTTATTTGTTAATGTTTATCTCGATCCATCGGAGTTTGTACGCCGATATCGAGAGATATTTGGTGCTTTTGCGTGGATGAGACATAGGTTTTAACCTATGCTTGTTCCTTGCGTTGTTTTGACTTTTGTATGTGATTCAGTTTACGATGCTATTTATATGTTTGCGTTTAGGTACCCCTCACATGGACTGCGGGCGATGAAGAGGAGGATGGCGACACTGTCTTCGGCAGACATGGACCAGGTGAGTAGATGTATATCTACGAGGGGAAGTCGGGTGGATGGCGTTTAGCACCCCCGCAACATAGAATAGGAATAGTACTTATTGACATTAGGAAACCAGATGTGACCCTAGTAGGACCCTAGTATTGACCCTAGGCTGGACTAGACTGATTTAGGAAAGCCATATCAGAGGATGAATACCTTGGAAGAGATTCGTAGGTTTCAGATAGAAACACACCCACGCACACACTGAAACTCGACATGGGGTATACGTGTATGTGTATATATATAGAACTAGGTATAGGTATATACATATATATACAACACGTATATGTGATTCATTGATGTGATATGATATCCGAGGTATGATGAAATAGTGTAACTGGGCTTGATGCCGTGATTCTTGGCTATACAGTCGTATTAAGTGTTAGCGGATCATTAGAGAATGAGATAATGAACAGGTATATTTAAATTATAAGGGGTAGTGATGATATTGAGGTATATGGGACTCTAAAATAGTACCTGGACTATAACTTGTAATTGACCACGATATGGGATATGTATGACTTGATTACGATATGATACATATGACATGATATTTCTGAGGTTAAACTAATGATACTTATTATGAGGGCAATGATATATGATTGATGTAGGCGATTACAGTTTAGCACCTTGATCATGAGATGTGATGGTAATGACATTATACGAATAATGAGACACCTAGGAGATACTTGACCCGTACCCCGATATTGGGATGCCGTACGATGGATTTTACCGTACGAGGTATAGATATGATGATTGATCCGCACTCTTGGTTCGAGGAAGCCGTACTTTGTACGTGACGCTATCGAGGCTGGATCACCGACCATTAGAGATATTGATTCAGACCTTAGGTAGACTCTTGTTTCTTATTGACTAGTTTCTTAGGTTAAGTTCTTTAAGAGGTTAGATGGACACTAGTTTAGGTTCGATTCATATAGTGGTAGTGATAATTGTATATCAAATGAGTGGATAATGCACATCTGTCTTTGCATTCATACTGTAATCATCATGGTGCATGTTCTTTCATATGTTGCTATAATCAGTATAAACTTTACCTGTTAGGACACCAGCACTATTACCGATGATGCGCATATTCCACGCACACTTATTTGCCGGCTCACACACATCATCATCGGTAATTGCTATGTCACGTACACTTTAGATTATATTATCTTTTATTGATAGAATCAGTTAACAACTAGACCGATATAATATTGTGATTACTTTCTGATGTTAGTATAGACATGATATTTATCACTTAGACATTCATGCATTCATATTCTCATGTTATCATGCAGTATTATGGGCATATGCCGACACTTATCATATACTCACTCATGAGTTTGAGATTTGGGTTTCTATGAGATTTCTGGATTTTTGGGGAAAACCGCAAGAATATATAAAAACTTCTCTCTCTCTCCTCCTCTCTTTTTAAAACATAAAATGCGGTTTTCTCGTGATGTATGTGTCGTCCACCATGAGATTTCATGTTTTCTGATGGATTTCGAGACCCGATTTGAGGAGTGGATGAACCGTCTCGGGTACATGGTGGGCCCGGTATGGTACCCCGGGGCAAGAAGATCGAGTTGTAGACGATGAGCCTGGCAGGGGAAGGCTACCTACCGGTGATGTCTGGCGCGGCGGATATCCGGAGGATACCGACCGTTGTCGTGAGATTTGATGATATGGGCCGATCCGGACTGACGGAGCCCGAGGTATTGAGACTATGATACTTGAGATTTACATGTTTGTGTCGATGCTTGACATGGATTTCCATGGATTTCATTGTTGAGATTTCAGATTCCTATACACATTTTACTATGATAACAGCTAAAGATTTCTTATACAGATATATCTGGATTTCAGGATTGATTGTTTTATATTCATGGTGCATGCGTACCGATTCATATGACATAGTATTATATGAGGCATTGACACGAGCACGGAGTATCTGCATTTACACGTAGTTTTACCCTGCTATTACTAGATGATTAGGATATATTAGTGTATTATTATGACCTAGGATAGCGTCGTGCATTCGATTTCTTTTCGTAGATGTCTTCTACTCACGAGTTGGAAACTCACCCCTGTTGTGCCAAATTTTATTACAGGTTCGATGTACAGGTTTCCCTGGCAGCTTGCTGGCACATCATTTCATTCAGGGTGACTTGCACGGTAGGTTGGTTCACTTGTATCTGAACCACCATTGTACTTTTATTCTTTCATTTGTATCTAGTAAGCTCCATCAACCATACTTGTATTACTTGATAAGTTTATTGGACCGGTCTTTTATTTCGACCTTAGAGTCGCGCATGTATTATTTTGATCTGGTGGTTTTGTTTTCTTTTGAGTTTTGAGCCTCACCCTTTGGCGTTGTATACTATTGTGTATTGTTGTGGTTGTTTCCGCCTGTTGGCGTTGAGCTAGCTCCCGTTTGGGGATGCTTTTTACTGTTTATGTATATTATACTTGTTGTACCCGTTTGGGGGCCAGTTTTTATAGAGGAGACTCTGCCGAAATTTTTGAGAAAATTTGCTGATACTTTTAAACTTGTTTTCTTTTCCTTCTTCTTCTTCTTTTATGGTTTAGAATTCTGGGCTTCGGCTTACTTAGGTTACGTGGCGCCTCTAGACGCTTCATAATCTAAGTGCCGGTCACGTTCCGTACTTTCGGGTCGTGACAAGAAGTCGCTTGGGTTCGAGTTGTAAAGATGCAGCTCACTGATAATGCACGGCTTTGGTGGAAGGCGGAAGAAAGACGTCTCACCCAACTGATCGAATGGAAGACTTTTCTTGATATGTTCGACGCAAAGTACTTTCCCAAGGCTGCCCACTTTGATATGGAACAACAATTCCAACTACAACAGGGTTCGATATGGACCAAATCTGTAGATGAGTATGATGCTGAGTTCACCATGCTCAGTTGATTCACGACACACTTGATAACGACTTCTAAGATCAGAGCCAGAAGATTTCAGTAAGGGTTGGACCAGGAGATCCAAGCTGCATTAGCTACAGGGGACTTCCCAACCCATGATTTGGCTTTGAAGGCTGCCCGAATATACGAGGCAGTGGTGAAGAGACCTCAATCTTCAGGAATGAAGTGCCCTACCACTCAGATGGCAGAAGGAGCCTCTTCAAGGCCAACTGTGGAACTCAGGAGAGTGGACGAACCCAATAACCAGTCAAGTCCAGATTTTTTCTTCTATTGCAAGAGGGAAGGAAACTTGTGGAAGGACTGTTGGCACGCAAAAGGCCGGTGCTTAGTTGGTGGCGCATCCAATCACGGAATTGGAACCTGACCCTATAGACGCAACTCAGCCCATCCACCCACCAACTACCCCTAGCGGCCAGGTATCCAGGCTCCTGCACCTCGTCTTGCACTCCCAGCTCCACCACCTGCACAGCCTACTCTCCAATTCCAACAGGCAATGAGGAACATGCCTCGAAGGCAGAGAAACATGCCCCAAGGACAGAGGAATGTTCTATAGGATTGTCTAGCATGACAGCAAGGTTTCGGGAGGCATCGTCCAGGCCATTTTCAAAATTTTTGCCATGCTAAACAACACTAACCCTAGAATCTTAACTAGAGATTTAGACAATACAACATGTAAACTACTTTACATCTAAGAGAATATGGAATACAACCTTTATAGACCGGTCCTTCACTTCAATAGCTCCGAGTGGTAGTCCCTTCGCTCCAAGTAGTGATCTTGCGGACTCTAGAACGACTCTACAAGATGAAAAGAACAAGCATGCACGAAGTCTTCGAGGCCGAAGATGATCTACGTCGAGGAGACATTAACCCAAGCTAGCTCTTCACTAATTTGGGATTGGTGAAGCTACACACTAAACTAAATGGCTAATTTAGTAGAGAATGATGAAGTAGGATTTTTGCTCACTTTAGAAATCTTTTTCTCACTATTTTTCTTTTCCTCTCAAATATCTAGGGGGCTCTCTCATGAGCAAGAAGAAGATGAAGCAAATAATGGATGAGAGAGTGAATGGAAACCATGGGTGTGAAATATCTTATACAACTCATGTAGAGACTTAACCATGGGTTTAGATAATGGTTGGGTTATTAAATATCTAGTGCGAGATAAAACTAGTGGACTAAGTCAATGGTTCTACAAGCTTCCACTAAGCTAACCCATGTGACTAATTTCCAACTAAAATTTGATTTACTCTAAATAAATAAACCCTACATTTTCATTAGCACGGTGTAAGTCTCGTACACCCATGTAGCATGTGGCATCAAGCATGACACAAAAAGAAATACAATTAATATATATCACATATATATTAAATGCATAAGTGAGAAAAGAAATGCTTAAGTGGGCTAATATTAGTTAATGTAAATTAATATATCAAATATATAATTATACATTAAATCATTAAATCAACACTTGATTTAATAATCAGGCTATATCACATACAACCGACTAATATCATATGTATCAACTTATCGAATCAACACTTGATCCGATAACCTGGCTATATCACATATAACCGTCCGATATCACATATCGCAAGAATAGAATACGGTATCTCATACTCATATTAATCTTGGTCCTGCACATATCACTGTGCTCCTACTTCATTTTGCCTGAGCCAGTAAACCTCTGTGTAGGACTCTAAAGACTCGTCAATACGCCGGCAGTAGGTGATGATCATATCAGGCACCCACAAGCCGTCAGCGGTACTAGCTGGACGTAACGCCAACCCAGGTATTGAGCGATCAGAAGATCAACAAGAAAGCCCGCTCTAACTCCTGTAAAGCCTGTCAGTAATACTACCGTACAGTCCGGTCTCTTCGTCTGATATGTCGCATATCTAGTCTAGGTGTGGTAAACGTTAGGCCCCAGTAACCGATAAGTCATGCCTATGTAAGGCTCATAATGAGTCAAGAAACTACTGATAACACTTATAAGTAAATCTCCGTATCAGCCCTGCCAGGGACTTCTTGTTATAGCCAATCGAGCACAGCGCAATATCAAACCCCAATATCAGGAGAGACGAATCCCCTCCTATCGCTCATTGCCTCTATATGATTCGGGACTGTACCCAAAAGCCACCGTTTTGCATGTTTTCTTGAACGTGGTAAGGTGAAAATCAAAGCACAGTGGGAATCACACAAGACTCTATGACGATCTCGGGTCTACAGACTAACCTGTACCAGTGTCACCAGAGAACTGCTATCTGACGATTGGTATAATACCAACTAGGAGTTCTCGACGAGTCCGTTCAGTGTACCCAGTCTCCACTGAGCACCCGTATACCATCTTTGATATCAAACACCGATGGATGTGGGATCTTCCCTCACATATCATAGGGGTCAAGAAGCGTATACGCTAGTCTACTGTGGAATATCGATGCCCTGTCTCAATACACTCTCGACTAGGTACAATTATAGGATGTACTTGTAGACTACCCTTGACCCTACATCATAGTCCTGGTAGTCAAGTACATATTCTAAGGGCTTTATCAACATGTGAGAGTAAGATAGTATCACAATACAAGTCAACTTGTTAAGACAAAGAGCAACCAGATAGCATACTATCATGTCGAGCAAGAAAGTCCTCTCTCTTTATATCCAAGCATCCACTATAATATACATCACATGTACAATAATGGCCTCTAGGGCATACATATAACTAACAATCTCCTACTTGCAGTAAGGCCAGTTGTTGTAGTATCTCATACCCAACATCCCGAAGAGTCTTGTTTGTATTAGATTTTTTCATTTTTATACTGCACATTCTTGATCACATTGCCTATAGGTAGGTACTCTTGATCCGTGTTTGCTAAATAATTGCAGGTTACAGGTTCTCAGCTCTAAGCAGTGAAATTCATAAAAAAGCAAAACAAATTCAAGACTTCAGCCAACCACAGATTAATACGGGTTTCCGCGCACTATCCGTATAATGCCGCCTACTAGTTCAATGGACAAAATGGAAAATCTTTGGTCATTTTCATGCACAAAGTACAAGGGCAGCACAAGATCCAAGACTTCTATGCGGAGCTCAAGAAAATTAAGGCAAAAAGTCCACATCAATTCACCTTTTTGATATGTTGAAAATATGGAAGAAAAATGAAGAGTTTCTGAGAAACCAAGTATACCAAACAGAAGAGAACGGCGACATGGAGAAGCCCTGAAAAGATGGTCCACTAATTCAACTAAATGGCCGCGGAACCGCGGCCAAAATGGCACTTCTGCTGCGGAACCGCGACCGCGTCTGAACAGTGTCGGCCGCATCATAACAGCGTTGACTCAGCTCTTTTGGGGTAGTTTTGTAATCTCATGATTGGCTCAGAATGTATACCTAGGGTTTCACTCTCCTGCCTATAAATTGCAGAGCTCAAAGCCAAATTAGGGGGTGCCTTTCTTTTTTTAGATTTTAGGATTAATTCTGTAGTTCTTCTTCCCTATTATCTTTCTCCATGAAAAAATTGTAGTGAGTTAATAAGTGATGATTAATAAAAAATAAAAAAAGAGTTCTTTTTATCTTGCATGTCTATTTATTTATTGTTGCAATTTTTAATTTGCTAATCTAGTCGTATTATTTTATTGTTGTTTTTCTTTTTTTTTCCTTCTTCTATTTTTCTTTATCTTTTACAACCATGATACTTGAGTAAGATTCTTACCAAGGTGAGATCTCAAATAGCTAGTTGTAACTTTCTTAACCTCATCTCTTTCTACCTTCATTCTTGTTTTCTTTTTTTTAATCTTTTTAATAGGTGAGTAATTTCTCACTTGTTAGGGCAGGAGAAGGAAAGTTTGAGAGAAGAAAATCTCTCTCACTCTTTTCTTTGCCTAACACCTTAATTCGGACTCCCTTTAATTGAACCACAATTCGTTCACTATGGCACCTTATTCTACATGATAGCGGTGATTCTCTAGTTAGACCGGTTGTGGTTGAATTAACCGGAGATTAGGCTAAGAGCCAAGAATGGACGGACAAGGACCAAAAGAAAGAAACTAAGTATGGAAAGCCTAGCTTATACTTGCAAGTTCCTTCCTAGTCATGCTAATCCCCGTTGTTGCCAATTACCGTAACACTGATATTAAGAATGGCAATGAAAGAAGTAAGAAATTCCTAACTTAAACTAACCTAATCCCAACCCTAACAAGATCTTTTATCATCCTTTATTTCATTAGTTGGTCTTAAAACAAATCTCGACATATTTGGATTTAACTCGTTAAAACATAAAGAAAAAGATTTCATCTCCATGTGGATCGACCCGTACTCAACTGGCTAGCTACCAAGCGAAACCGTCTTGATTGCGGTAATTAAAATTAAGCACGCAAAAATATAAATCAATCAAATGGCGCCATTGCCGGGGAAACTGTAGTTTATTTCTTTGTGTAATTTCGGGTTAATTAAAAAATATATATAAAAAAATGAAAAATATATTTAAAAAAAACAAAACAAAACAAAAAAATTATCTTGTTATTTTTGATTAGTTTTTGTGCAAATGTGCAGGATAGGAAGAAGGTCTAGTTCAGTTCTGGAGCAAACTCAGTGAACAAATCTAGACTCAGGGGCTCTAAACAGGAAGAGGAGAACCAACTCAACACAGAGAAGAATTTAGAAGATCCAAACCTACTATTCCGCCGCGGAACCGCGGCACAAGTGCCTGTTTGACCGGGGAACCGCGGTCAACTGCTGACATCAGCAACCAAAATTCTCTGTGAGTATCTCATTTCTCTTCTCACCTCCTCTGAACTCCACTGAAATATTTTTTCTGCAGCATTCTTTGCACAAACTCTCTTCCCTTCTCCAATAAACTGTTTTTGTGCAGGATTCTTTGCGCCGCCGCCAAATAAATTTTTGCAAGTGTTTTAGATTTTTGGTTGTTACTGTTTTGCATAAATAATACGGACTTTAAGGAGCTATAACACCAATTCAGATTGGGTGGGGATTTCATCACCCTTCCTAAGACCCCAAAAATCACTAAAAGCTTACGCATTACCCTTGAGCTTAATAAAAAAAATCTAGACTCAGCCAACTAAGGACTGTCGTGCTCAATAGGACAGAGGAAGGTTGTGGGCATTCAATCATTTATCTAAACTTGACTTTGTGGTGCCTAGGCTAGACAAGTAAGAAAGGAAATTTTAAAAGGCCTGTCTCACGGTGATTCGTGAGCGGAACACTCCTTTCTTCATTTGTGCTTACCTGGCCACAATTGGCAGTGAAGAGACGATTTGAGCGTTATCTCACAACTTGTCACTTTGGAACAGTTAGGAGCAGTCTAGTGGACTTTGAAGACCATAACTTTAGGTATGATTGTGCATGTTTTAACTGTGATTGTTTGAAGTTGTACCATAAGTCCGTACACATTTTTGCAAAACTCTTTCTAAAAAAAAACAAAAACAAAATCTTTTATAAAAACTTGCCCTTTGATGCCAGAATCCCATTTCACTCACCTTTCATCCGCATTTCTCTATTGACGTTTTCTTACCCTAACATTCTACACTTTGACTATACTAAACTCGTTTAATGTATTTCCGGTTGGACTCGAGATACTATTGCCCGCCTAGTCCGTGTTTCGTTAGTCGTTACCGACTATACGATCAACTCCGACGTCGAAATTCCCTCCACACCTCTTTCATCCTTACCTTTGCCGGCCAACTCCGACGTTGACCGGAATTCTGTTCATACATCTTCACCTTCACCATCATCACCACCAAATTCTTCTTCTGAGATGTCAGGATTTACTCCTAACATCCCTTTACCTCCCCAGGGACTGATTCCACCTCATCTGGGTGCGAATAACCCGCAACCACCTCCTGTTGAAGCGCCACAGCAAATCGCGCTCCAGGATCGTTTCTATCCTACTCGCTCCGTACTTCCTACCTGTCTTTCACTTCCGCCGGCCAATGTGGATAATTTCGAAATTAAGCCCCACTTCATCAACATGTTGCCCAAATTTCACGGGCTGGAATCCGAAGATGCCTACATCTTCATCAACATGTTCCAGAACGTCTGTGCAATGATGAAGAAAACCGAACTGTCCGACGATGCTATACGGCTACGAGTCATTCCTTTCACTCCGTGTGACCTTGCTGAGAAGTGGCTGTATAGTACCGCATCGCATTCCATAAACAGTTAGGATGAGTTTGTAAAAGCGTTTCTTAAAAAGTTCTACCCAAATCACAAAACCGCGAGAATACGAAACGAAATTAACCAATTTTCCCAGCTTCCTGCCGAACCTTTTTAGAAGTTCTTTGACCGATACAAAGACCTTCTTGTTCAGTGCCCTCATCACGGTATTGAGAGATAGCAACTTTGCAAAACCTTATATGAGGGACTGAATCCAGCAACTAAGCAGTTGCTGGAGACCATTTGTCAAGGCCACTTCCTATCCAAATCTGACGAGGAAGCTTGGAAATTCTTTGACGATCCCACGGAAAAAAAGCTTCAGTGGGAAAGGATTAGACCAAACACTTCATCTACTTCTTATACTTCTCCCGGTCTCTCTAGGGCAAGCGTTCATCAACTTGATATCTCAATTGCAATGAAGGCCGAAATGGCAGGCATCACGTGAAAACTGGAAGCAATTGAGAGCAAATTCTCATCTCCTTCACCTGCCCCTGCTCTTCCCCCTCATACCATCTGCGCTTGTTGTTCTGATCCATCCCATTTGACCGAAAAGTGTCCTTACAACCCACCTGCTCAAGGACAGGATCAGGTTAATGCTGCATTTCAGCAAAGACCAAGAAATGATCCATACTCTTCCACTTATAATCCTGGTTGGAGGAACCACCCCAATTTCGCCTGGAATTAGAACCATCAACAATTCCAAGGCCACAACAACTTCCAGAGGCCTCCTCCTCCTCAACAACAAGCTCAGCAACAAACTCAACATCAATATCAGCAGCCCTTCCAACCCCAACCTTTTCAAAATCCGACGAACAATTTAGCACCCAACAATTTTTTCCTCAAAACAATTTTGTTCCGTCAAACAACGATAAGGTTTCCTCACTAGAACTAAGTCTGGAGGCATTTTTAAAGCAATCGACTCAATCCAATGCCAACATCCAGTCTTCCATTCAGTCTTTGGTGCAACACACTGCTGCACATGGGAAAAGCATCAAAACAATCGAAGCCCGGATTGCACAACTGAATGCGGCTTTAAGCGAGCGAGAGAAAAAGAAGCTTCCATCTCAACCACTCCCAAATCCTGGTCACCCACATAATGCACATGTTGCTCTTGAACAACAAAACCATAATGTGAGTGTCGTGACTATGTTGAGATCTAGATGGATGCTGCACAACAACGTTGGCACAGATGATGACACCCCAACCTCTTCTTCTTCTTCGTCGTCTTCTGAGCCTGTTCTCCATTCTTCAAAAGGCTCTTCTTCTGCTGCTGCTCCGAACGGACCCACATCTCACTCCATGAAAACTCCAGCTATAGGATCCGTTCCAACTCCACAATCTCCTACACAAGCATTGGACTCAACTAATTTCAAAACGTTCCATTTCCAAACCGGTTGAGATCCAATAAACAAAATCCATTAATGGAGAAGATTGTGGAGTTGTTTAAACAGGTTAACATTAACATTCCCCTCTTGGATGCAATCCAACAAGTCCCTTCCTACGCAAAAATCTTGAAGGACTTGTGCACTAAGAAGAGGAAATCTCAGGTACCCAAGAAGGTTTTCTTAGCTAGTGTCGTGAGTGATGCTCTTACCCGAGCTTTACCTCAAAAAAGGAAGGACCCTGGCTGTCCTACGATTTCAATAACCATTGGGGATAAGAACATCAACCGCGCGCTTTTGGATCTTGGTGCCAGTGTTAACCTGCTTCCGTATTCGGTATACGAGCAACTAGGTGTAGGAGAGCTGAAACCCATACACTGTACTCTCTAAATGGCTGACCGATCTATCACCCATCCTAGGGGTGAGCTAGAGGATGTGTTAATAAAGGTAGGGAACTTCATATTCCCCGTTGATTTTATTGTTTTAGACACACAACCTGTAGCTAACCCCCGGAATCAAATTCCGATGATACTCGGTCGCCCATTCCTTGCAACCTCAAATGCTGTGATCAATTATCGAAATGGTTCGATGAACCTATATTTTGGAAACATGACAATTGAACTCAACATTTTTAGGTTGGGGAATCATCCCTTCGAACCTAATGCTCATATACTAGACGTTTGTTCGATCCAGGAGATATTCCCTAAGGACTGTGAGTTCGAGAAATTCTTGTTCGATAACAGCAATCTTGACGCCACTAGTGCGTTCCTCCTTGAACCTGATACTGCTTCTGTTCCCGACAGTGATTATGAGTGTTTCACTTTCTCGAACGATCTTGGCTTGTCGCCACCCGAGCTTGAATCCTTTGTATTTTCGGATGCGTTAGCTGAACCATCCAACTCGGTTGCGTACACTCGTTTTGAGTCTCTGTTAGAATCCTTCGAGTTCGAGACATTTTTGCCGATCTTGCCTACAATCGTTTCACCTCCAACGCTCGAACTCAAGCCGTTGCCGTCTCACCTCAAGTATTCTTACTTAGGTGAGAACGAGACCCTCCCTGTCATCATCTCGGCCTCTCTAGCTCCAGAGCAGGAGAATGCCTTTCTGACGGTTTTGCAGAGCAATTGGCAAGCTTTTGGCTGGACTATGGCGGACATTAAGGGGATTAGTCCCCTGATCGTTGAACATCACATTCATATGATGGATGATGCCAAACAAGCTTGGGATCCACAGAGGCGACTCAATCCAGTCATGAAAGAGGCTGTGAAAAAAGAGATCGTCAAATGTCTTGATAGTGGTAACATTTACCCTATCTCTGATAGCCATTGGGTCAGTCCGATACATGTTGTCCCCATTAAGTCTGGTATAACGGTCATCACTAATAAGGTAAACGAGTTAATCCCTACTCGCACCCAAACTGGGTGGCAAGTATGCATTGATTACAGAAAACTCAACGCCGCAACACGGAAAGACCATTTTCCGCTACCATTCATTGACTAAATACTAAAACGATTGGCTGGACATGAGTACTACTGCATTTTGGATGGCTACTCCAGCTATAACCAGATTCCCATCGCTGAAAAACACCAGGACAAAACCACGTTCACCTGTCCTTTCGGCATGTTTGTATATCGCCGCATGCCCTTTGGGTTATGCAATGCACCCGCTACCTTCCAGCGGTGTATGATGGGAATTTTCTCGGACATGGTGAAGAAATTCTTGGAGATATTCATGGATGATTTCTCCATTTTCGGCGATTCCTTTGATGAGTGTTTACAGCATCTCAACGCTGTCCTTACCCGGTGTAAGGATAAAAACCTCACTATGAACTGAGAGAAGTGCCACTTCATGATACGCGAAGGTATTGTTTTAGGAAATATCATCTCGCAAAATGGCATTGAGGTGGATAAAGATAAGATTGAGGTCATTTCCAATCTTCCTCCTCCCAGATGAGTCAGAGACATCCGAGCTTTCCTTAGCCATGCCGGTTTTATAGATGGTTTATCAAGGATTTTAGCAAGATTGCTAGACCCTTGACTCTTCTGCTGGCCAAGGACACCACATTCGATTTCAACTCGAGCTGTGTAACTACGTTCAAATCACTAAAAAGCTCACTCACTTCTGCTCCCGTACTTTCTTCTCCTGACTGGACGTATCCCTTTGAGATTATGTGCGATGCATCAGACTTTACTATTGGTGCGGTCCTAGGACAGCACATTGATAAAATGTCGCACGTAATCTACTATGCTAGCCAAACCCTGAATGATGCCCAGCTGAATTACACAACAACCGAGAAGGAATTCTTGGCTGTTTTGTTTGCATTAGAAAAATTCAGACCTTACTTGATCGGCTCTCCAGTTATTATCTACACAGACCATTCTGCTCTACACCATCTTTTGTAAAGAAGGACGCAAAATCTCGGCTGATACGTTGGATCCTCTTACTTCAAGATTTTGACCTTGTCATCAAGGACAAAAGAGGATGTGAAAACGTAGTGGCCGACCATCTTTCATGACATCCTTCTTCGCCGACGCTTCCATTTTCAATAAATGACGTTTTTCCGGATGAACAGCTCTTGACAGTATCATGCAAACACTGGTTCGCAGATATTGTGAAATATTTGGCAACAGGATTATTACCAAACGAGTGGTCAAGTCAGGACAGACTTCGATTCTTATCCAAAGTAAAACACTTTTACTGGGACGAACCCTATCTGTTCAAATACTGTCCTGACCAGATTATTCATTGGTGTGTAACTGATAATGAGTTCAAGAGTGTGCTGTCATTTTGCCACGATCAAGCGTGTGGCATGAATTTTGGCCCAAGAAAGACAGCCGAGAAGATCTTGCAGTGTGGCTTCTACTTGCCACAACTCTTCAAAGACGCTAATGATTACTGCAAGACTTGCTCCCGGTGCCAACACTTGGGCCGGATATCCAGGAGAAACGAGATGCCGCTCCAACCAATCTTGGTTGTCGAGATTTTCGATGTTTGGGGGATTGATTTCATGGGGCCGTTTCCCATCTCTTTTGGGAACCTGTATATTCTTCTAGCTGTTGATTATGTCTTTAAATGGGTCGAGACCCTGCCCAACCAGACTAACGACAACAAGGTTGTCGTCTTGTTGTCGTTAGATTCCATAAAGAAAACATCTTTTCCCGGTTTGGACATCCCCACGCGATCATTAGTGACAATGGAACACATTTCTGTAATAGGAATTTCGAGGCCTTGATGCGAAAATACTCCATTAATCATAATCTATACACTCCCTACCACCCCCAAACATGTGGGCAAGCTAAAGTGTCTAATCGGAAAATGAAACAGATTTTGGAGAAAACGGTTTCCAAGAATCGTAAGGATTGGTCTTTAAAACTCACTGATGCCCTTTGGGCATTTCGAACTGCTTATAAGACTGATCTTGGCATGTCTCCTTATCGGCTTGTTTACGGAAAGGCTTGCCACCTTCCAATGGAAATCGAGGATCGCGCATTTTGGGCGATTAAGGAGCTGAATCTATCTCTCGCTAATGCGGGCAGCCATCGGAAGCTGCAGATCAACGAACTAAACGAGCTTCGGGATGAAGCTTATGAAAACACGGCTGTCGTTAAGAACCGAACGAAAGTGTTTCATGATAAATACCAAACACGAAAAACTTTCACACCTGGTCAACAGGTACTTCTTTACGACACCCGGTTACATTTCCATCCCGGGAAGCACAGATCTCGCTGGAAAGGACCATATTTTATGCGGACTGTATATCCGCACGGTGCGGTGGATTTGGAAAATCCAGAGGACGGTTCACTATTCAAAGTGAACGGACACAGGTTAAAACTGCTCCTCACCGCTGACTTTTCGGAGGAGCACCTGATGTTGCAGCAGACGGTTTACATTGACTGATCTTTCTCCGCTTACCACCAAACTTCAGTTATCCAGCCATAAACAGTGGAAACACTGTTTCAAATAAATTTGGGGGTATGTATATACCATTTTCCCACTTGTAATTATATAATAAAATAAAAATAAAATAAAATAAAATTCAAATTTTCGGGGGGTATTTTTGTAAATATTCAGAACCAAAAATAAAATAAAATAAAACAAATATTTTTTTTTATTTAATTCTTCTTTTTGGAGGGGCTTTTGTACATATAACCAAATAAGCCCTATAAAAACACCCCGACCCATCTTCTGCATTTACAGAACTCTAATTTTCACCCTCAACAAAACCCTAGCCGTCGCAGCAGAAAGTGCAGAAAGATCTCCTCAGAGGGCCGCGCAACCGCCGCCGAAGAGCCCTTCCCGCCGCGCTTCCGCCGCCTATCTGCCACTGCTCCCTTTGAAATTTTCAGAGGAGGTTTGCAATATTTTTTCCCTCTCTATCAAATTCCTATTTTTCTGCATTTGCTCTCTGTCATGGCACCTACACTGCAATTTGAAAGGGATTTTTCATAATTGTTTGCGCATAATGTTTACGGTAGTTATTTCGGTGACGAGATCTGAAAGCGTGGATGGAACTTTTTGTTATTTAACCATCCGAACGCATTCGCGCTTCCGGATCTTGTTGCACGTTTTTATGAATGTATGGAAGAGGGTTGTCTGGCACAACACGGGTACAGTAGATTACTGTGGGGGGATCGGGAAATTTTAATCGATAGGAACTTCATTCACGAAGTCACCTTAATACCACGACTCCCCATTCACGATCAACCCCTCCGATTTGAGGACTACCTACCCTTAATGGGAAATGACTGTTCTAGGGAGCCCCGAAAGGGCATTCAGGCTCGCACGCTTTTGGCGAACGTTTTAACTGTGTGTCGTTGGGCACAAAACAATATTTTCAGAAGTTCGCACAACACAACATTTTTTACACCTTCCCTACACATAGTGCACACATTGATGACTCGAAACCCTAGCTACGACATGTGCATTGTGTTGCTTCACTCGATTGGCGTCGGTAAAAGGGCGGCAAATTATCCATGCCCAATGTTGGTGACACAACTTTGTCGCCATTTCCATCCTATTGAGGAATTTGAATTTTACATGCATGGTGGAATTCCAATTCGACCCCTTCTTGAGGGTGTCTCTACATCCTACACACGACTTCATGATTTATGGTCGCGCACCGAGCCGGTCACGGATGTGATGGCCAAGACCGCTAGCTCGAGCTCCACAGCGAGCGATGAAGAGCTCACCTCCACTGCGCAAGCGCGCTTAATTCGACGAACTCATAGGGGGGTAGAACGAGTGATCCATGAACTTTGATCAGCGACTGACGAGTCTGGAACTGGGAATGTCCACCCTACTGGACAGAAAGGAACGATCACGATCACGATCACGATCAAGGGGACGGCGGATAGATAGAGGTGAGGCAGGAACCAGTGAGGCCGCGTCTAGTAGACGTCGCAGGGAGCAGTGGGACACTACTATAATAAGTTTGGGGGTGAGGGTTGATTGTAAATAGTTATCTTTGCATTGCATCTGCACATTTTTTTTTATTTTTTTGTACATATTTTTTTTCTTTGCATATTTAATTTCGTATCTTATTTTTCTGCATTGCATCTTTATAAAAAATATAAAAATATAAAAAAAAATTTATAAAAATTGAAAAAATTTAAAAATTTAAAATATTGAAAATTTCAATATTGGCCATATTTGACTCAAGTTCAACAAGACGGTTGATTAGTTAGGAAAAACTAGATCCTAAACTTAGTAAATTAAAAACCCTAAAAATAATCTTTCTTAAAGTTTGACTGTAGAGAATATAGGTCCATGCAGTTTATTTAGAAATAAGAAAATTTTTAGTTCAGTCCTTAGGCTAAGTCGAAATAAGGTAATAGTATTGAAAGCTCTATTTGAAGTATAATTCTAAAAAATAATTTTGAACCTTAAGTCCAAATTCTGAAAATATATACCCTACTATAAGCACTTACACACATCTTGAAACTTGGGATAGTAGAAGATACCTTGAAATGCTCTTCTCTAAAATCCTTAGTATGAAAGAAAAATAAAATAAAAGTATAAGTGGTGAAGAAAGAAAAAAAATGAACACTGGTTTTGTAATTTGTCACGCCCCGCTTCCCAGAGTACGCAAGATTGGGCACGTGACATAGCCAACCATGCTACCTGTGGGTAGGAAGTATCCATCCACAGTCACATTACGGTTGTAAGGATATCAAGAACAAGATAATAAGCTAATCTAATACATGTCCAAATCCATAATAACAAGAATCAATAAACAATAAGTGCGGAAGCTAATGATCCAATACAATGAATAAACAGTACGTCCCATAATGCGGGCTCACATCTGGAAATGAAATGAAATAAATAAACTAAACCCTAAAGAACTCACAGTTCAGCCTGCTGGCTGAAGTACTCCTGCTCGGTCGTCGACAGTGGTACGGAATCTGGGCCATGCAAAACCCAGACGTCAGCGCGTCATGACATCAAGTATATAGTATAAACATGGTAATAAGCAGTGCAGGTATGAACATGAATAAAGCAGTACAATAACAGAGCAGGGTAAAGTGCACGGGTGACTAAACTGTCCTATCAGGTTTCTACTCTATAGTCTTTGAAATCAATTGATGAATCGTCGATGTATCTCAATAGTATCCCGTACATACCCGGGACCACGGCCACAATATTCTCGGCTGCAGCCGAGACATGCCGTTAGGCACAGAATAGGAATGTGTACACTCGGTATTACCCCGTACATACCCGGGATCACGGCCACAATATTCTCGGCCAAAACCGAGACATGCCGCTGGGCACAGAATAGGAATGTGTACACTCGGTATTACCCCGTACATACCCGGGATCACGGCCACAATATTCTCGGCCAAAACCGAGACATGCCGCTGGGCACAGAATAGGAATGTGTACACTCGAACGGTAGTGAACTGTCGAGTTACAAGTCAGGTTCATCTTTGATTTCCCCATACCCCCAAGTTATATAAGTCAGGTCAGGTATTCAGTAGTCAAGGACTAATGCCGACAGAAAATCCGGTAAAAGTAGGTCCGTCTGGATAGACAGCAGGGATGGTCAGGTTTGTCGGCATAAGCATGAAATCATGAAACAAGTCATGTCAGGGTACGACAGGATGAGTCGGTATGTATGTATATGTCATGTATAGCAGGGTCAGGCCAATATGTAGTGCAATCGAGTATGTGCTCACAACGAGTATACAATCAAATAATGAACAGCAGCAGGAAACAGCAAATAACAATATTATTCCACATAGACACCGTGGTGTTTTGTATTCTCTTATTAACAGGTTCACGCACCTTTGGGGTGCAATAGCCACAAGGTGAAGCAATATCCACAATCATAAAGTAATGAAGCTACATGAATTTACACTAAGTATAATAATTGTCTCGTGAATGATTTAACAATTAAAGCAGATATGATCCAATTGTTTTATTTAGTTGAAATATGGATTGATAGTGGGTCGATTAATTACGAGAAACTATTATAACGATCCCACGTTAAAGATAACTGCAACTGTCACTTCTAACTTATAATAAAATATCAATTACCATCATTAAGTTGTAGTATTATATAGTATGATATTCAACTGCATGGCAAGACTAGATCTCGTATGCTAGCATGTTAAAGCAAGTATTCAGATACTTGCCTCGACGGTTTCGCAAACCGGAAAGCACGGATGCAAAGTCGGCAGAAAACACGAGATGGGTGCACGGGACACGGATCGAGTCCCAACAGAGAACAACGGGATCACACGGACCAGGGTACTTCGCTGGAGCGTCGGGTTCACAAGACGGCACGGTCGGATTCCGGCAAAAGTCATCGGCAACGAGTTAGCAACATGATATATGGAATAAGATCAGCGGGGGGGGGGGATTTTGCACAAAAGGAAGGATGAGGATGCTTACAGAGAGATACCAGGGTAACCCCGGCGGGCTCGACGGCGCTGGAACACCGGCGAGGCAGCGACGGCGGCTGCGAAGGCTTGAACAGCCTCGGGGTTCGCTGGAGAGGGTGTTGCGACGAGTAGAGGAGGGTGGTGGTCGGCTCTGGTGGTCGAGGGGGAAAGGAGGTGGTCGGAGGTGGCGCGGGTGACGTCGACGAGGGTCGACGGCGCGTTCTCCGGCGACCCGGGGATTGGTGCAGGGTCGGCCCGGTCTGGTGGTGGTCCGGCGATGGGAGGATGAAGGCGACGACGAGGTCGCGACGAGGAGGAAGAGAGGGAGTCGCGGGAGTCGTCGGCGACGGGAGGCGGCGTCGACGGCGAGAGTTGCTGCCGGGTGAAGTCGTCGGGGTTGGGTGCAGGCGCGGAAGAGAGCGGAGGAAGGAGGAAGAGGGTGCGGCTGGGCTCGTGGTGGCGAGGGCGGCGACGGCGAGGTCGCGGGGAGGTCGGCGGCGCGAGCACGAGGGCTAGGGTTAGGGTTCTGATGGTTCTCGTGATGGGGAAGCTGAGTGGGGGAGGCGGCTGCATGGAGGGATTAAATAGGAGGAGAGAGAGAGTTGTTAGAGAGAGAGAGAATGAGGGAAGAGAGAGAGAGAGATAGGGAAAGGGAAGGGGGCCCACGAGTTAAAGTTAGGAGCTCGTGATTGGCCACGAGAGATTTTAAAAGGGATTTGAAAAAGAATTTGAAAGAGTTTGAGAGATTTATCAGTTAAAGAAAATATATAATCGTATATATATAGTTTAAGATATTAAATTAAAATGGGCCTTTTTGGTGCTAAATGAAACATTTCCAAATCGCGCCCGGGTTGCGCCTAAATGTTCCAAATTCAAATTATAGGATTTTAAGCGGGTTCCAAATTTTGAAAAGAGGTGTTTAATGATTAAAATGCATGCCTCCAAGTCGGACACTTGCACGCGCGCGTAGTCGTCCAAACTTGCCCGTTTAGCCGAACGGGACGGAATCTCGACACGCGGACGCTACCACGCGACTAGTGGCGACGAGTAGGCCAACATGGATATTTTAAATTTCATTTTAGGAGTTAAAATTTTTTATGTGCCAAAATGACTTAACCGGTTAAAATTTAGCAATAAACACCAGAAAATCAGAATAATTGGAAATGAGCAATATATAACCCTCAACCAGTAATATAAATAGTATTATTGGGCTCGGGTGTTACATCATACCCAACTACAAAAGAATTTCGTCCTCGAAATTCCAAGAGTACAAGATAGCTAACTACTGGAAAAGGTGAGGGAATTTCTGTCGGATCTCGTCTTCTCGCTCCCAAGTGGATTCTCCATGCGATCGATTACCCCAAGAGACTAGCACAAGAGGGATAACCTTGTTCTTAAGAACCTTTTCTCTTCGATCCTTGATTTCAACTGGTCGCTCCTCAAAGGTTAGGTCCTCCCGTACAGTCAACTCCGAATGATCCAAGACATGAGTCTCATCACGAACATACCTCCGTAGTTGAGACACATGAAACACATCGTGAACTCCTGCTAATGACTGTAGTAACGCCAACCGGTACGCTACCTCTCCAACACGCTCCAATATCTCGAAGGGTCCAACGAATCGAGGATTAAGCTTTCCCCGACTTCCAAAGCGAATCACCCCTCTAGTCGGTGATATCTTCAGGAATACCAAATCACCAACGGCGAACTCTAGAGGTCTTCTTGACGTGTCGGCCCAACTTTTCTGTCTGTCTTGAGCTGCCTTCATATGCTTCCTGATTGTATTCACCTTCTCGACTGTCTGCACCACCAAATCTGGTCCTAGTAACCTTCGTTCACCAACATCATCCCAACCAACAGGTGAACAGCACTTACGACCATACAGTGCTTCAAACGGAGCCATCTGAATAGTTGCTTGGAAGCTATTGTTGTACGAAAACTCCACCAGGTGTAGATGATCCTCCCAAGAACCTTTGAAGTCCAACATGCAAGCCCTCAACATATCTTCAAGGGTCTGGATCGTTCTCTCCGATTGTCCATCAGTCTGAGGATGATAAGCTGTGCTAAACTTCAATCGAGTCCCCAAACTTTCTTGTAAACTCCTCCAAAAGTGCGACAAGAATCGAGTGTCCCGATCTGACACGATGCTTACCGGTACTCCATGCAATCTGACAAGTACTAACGGCGTGATCTGCCTCTCCACATCTAAAACAGAGTCCCAGCCTCCTACGACACTCCTTTCGCACATGTCCGGGTATATGGCAGTAGATACAAATCACGCTCCCTTTCCGATCACCCACAATTGTTTTCTTCATTGGTGCTACGCGGCGCCTGTTCACCGGAATACTTCTACGTACAGACGTTTGGTTCAGTGCAAATGCCGGTTCTAGCTCGGTCTGTTCCTTTAGATTCTCCAACAATCCCCTTATCACTCTACGCCTGGCGGCTAAGACCGCACGTCGACATGTCGACATGATCCGGAAGAATGATTCAATGATGGTAAAATGGTCAAAGTGGCAGGACATGTTTCCTAATCACGGGTATTCTGATTCGTGTATCGGGTGCAATACCCAACTACAAAGAATCAACCCAATTAACCTATGGCTCTGATACCAAAAGAACCATGTCACGCCCCGCTTCCCAGAGTACGCAAGATTGGGCACGTGACATAGCCAACCATGCTACCTGTGGGTAGGAAGTATCCATCCACAGTCACATTACGGTTGTAAGGATATCAAGAACAAGATAATAAGCTAATCTAATACATGTCCAAATCCATAATAACAAGAATCAATAAACAATAAGTGCGGAAGCTAATGATCCAATACAATGAATAAACAGTACGTCCCATAATGCGGGCTCACATCTGGAAATGAAATGAAATAAATAAACTAAACCCTAAAGAACTCACAGTTCAGCCTGCTGGCTGAAGTACTCCTGCTCGGTCGTCGACAGTGGTACGGAATCTGGGCCATGCAAAACCCAGACGTCAGCGCGTCATGACATCAAGTATATAGTATAAACATGGTAATAAGCAGTGCAGGTATGAACATGAATAAAGCAGTACAATAACAGAGCAGGGTAAAGTGCACGGGTGACTAAACTGTCCTATCAGGTTTCTACTCTATAGTCTTTGAAATCAATTGATGAATCGTCGATGTATTTCAATAGTATCCCGTACATACCCGGGACCACGGCCACAATATTCTCGGCTGCAGCCGAGACATGCCGTTAGGCACAGAATAGGAATGTGTACACTCGGTATTACCCCGTACATACCCGGGATCACGGCCACAATATTCTCGGCCAAAACCGAGACATGCCGCTGGGCACAGAATAGGAATGTGTACACTCGGTATTACCCCGTACATACCCGGGATCACGACCACAATATTCTCGGCCAAAACCGAGACATGCCGCTGGGCACAGAATAGGAATGTGTACACTCGAACGGTAGTGAACTGTCGAGTTACAAGTCAGGTTCATCTTTGATTTCCCCATACCCCCAAGTTATATATGTCAGGTCAGGTATTCAGTAGTCAAGGACTAATGCCGACAGAAAATCCGGTAAAAGTAGGTCCGTCTGGATAGACAGCAGGGATGGTCAGGTTTGTCGGCATAAGCATGAAATCATGAAACAAGTCATGTCAGGGTACGACAGGATGAGTCGGTATGTATGTATATGTCATGTATAGCAGGGTCAGGCCAATATGTAGTGCAATCGAGTATGTGCTCACAACGAGTATACAATCAAATAATGAACAGTAGCAGGAAACAGTAAATAACAATATTATTCCACGTAGACACCGTGGTGTTTTGTATTCTCTTATTAACAGGTTCACGCACCTTTGGGGTGCAATAGCCACAAGGTGAAGCAATATCCACAATCATAAAGTAATGAAGCTACATGAATTTACACTAAGTATAATAATTGTCTCGTGAATGATTTAACAATTAAAGCAGATATGATCCAATTGTTTTATTTAGTTGAAATATGGATTGATAGTGGGTCGATTAATTACGAGAAACTATTATAACGATCCCACGTTAAAGATAACTGCAACTGTCACTTCTAACTTATAATATAATATCAATTACCATCATTAAGTTGTAGTATTATATAGTATGATATTCAACTGCATGGCAAGACTAGATCTCGTATGCTAGCATGTTAAAGCAAGTATTCAGATACTTTCTTCGACGGTTTTGCAAACCGGAAAGCACGGATGCAATGTCGGCAGAAAACACGAGATGGGTGCACGGGACACGGATCGAGTCCCAACAGAGAACAACGGGATCACACGGACCAGGGTACTTCGCTGGAGCGTCGGGTTCACAAGACGGCACGGTCGGATTCCGGCAAAAGTCATCGGCAATGAGTTAGCAACATGATATATGGAATAAGATCAGCGGGGGGGGGGGGATTTTGCACAAAAGGAAGGATGAGGATGCTTACAGAGAGATACCAGGGTAACCCCGGCGGGCTCGACGGCGCTGGAACACCGGCGAGGCAGCGACGGCGGCTGCGAAGGCTTGAACAGCCTCGGGGTTCGCTGGAGAGGGTGTTGCGACGAGTAGAGGAGGGTGGTGGTCGGCTCTGGTGGTCGAGGGGGACAGGAGGTGGTCGGAGGTGGCGCGGGTGACGTCGACGCGGATCGACGGCGCGTTCTCCGGCGACCCGGGGATTGGTGCAGGGTCGGCTCGGTCTGGTGGTGGTCCGGCGAGGGGAGGATGAAGGCGACGACGAGGTCGCGACGAGGAGGAAGAGAGGGAGTCACGGGAGTCGTCGGCGACAGGAGGCGGCGTCGACGGCGAGAGTTGCTGCTGGGTGAAGTCGTCGGGGTTGGGTGCAGGCGCGGAAGAGAGCGGAGGAAGGAGGAAGAGGGTGCGGCTGGGCTCATGGTGGCGAGGGCGGCGACGGCGAGGTCGCGGGGAGGTCGGCGGCGCGAGCACGAGGGCTAGGGTTAGGGTTCTGATGGTTCTCGTGATGGGGAAGCTGAGTGGGGGAGGCGGCTGCATGGAGGGATTAAATAGGAGGAGAGAGAGAGTTGTTAGAGAGAGAGAGAATGAGGGAAGAGAGAGAGAGAGATAGGGAAAGGGAAGGGGGCCCACGAGTTAAAGTTAGGAGCTCGTGATTGGCCACGAGAGATTTTAAAAGGGATTTGAAAAAGAATTTGAAAGAGTTTGAGAGATTTATCAGTTAAAGAAAATATATAATCGTATATATATAGTTTAAGATATTAAATTAAAATGGGCCTTTTTGGCGCTAAATGAAACATTTCCAAATCGCGCCCGGGTTGCGCCCAAATGTTCCAAATTCAAATTATAGGATTTTAAGCGGGTTCCAAATTTTGAAAAGAGGTGTTTAATGATTAAAATGCATGCCCCCAAGTCGGACACTTGCACGCGCGCGTAGTCGTCCAAACTTGCCCGTTTAGCCGAACGGGACGGAATCTCGACACGCGGACGCTACCATGCGACTAGTGGCGACGAGTAGGCCAACATGGATATTTTAAATTTCATTTTAGGAGTTAAAATTTGTTATGTGCCAAAATGACTTAACCGGTTAAAATTTAGCAATAAACACCAGAAAATCAGAATAATTGGAAATGAGCAATATATAACCCTCAACCAGTAATATAAATAGTATAATTGGGCTCGGGT
Source organism: Agapanthus africanus (assembly GCA_030015575.1). Taxonomy (NCBI): domain Eukaryota; kingdom Viridiplantae; phylum Streptophyta; class Magnoliopsida; order Asparagales; family Amaryllidaceae; genus Agapanthus; species Agapanthus africanus. Next base: position 435,970,726 of record CM057345.1, on the reverse strand, counting down.
GTTACATAATTGCTTAAGGCAGCATAAAAAAAAAGCGAGGGTGCTTTATCACCTAGTGCCTTAGACCAACTGGTTTGGGAGTCACTGCTAAGCCTTAGGTGTTGCAAGACGAGAAATTACGCCTAAATGCGCAAGCACATTTTGTAATCGGTCGTTTAGTACCTCAAGAAGTATTAACGGTCGTATGAAGGATGTGTGAGCAATTTCATCTAGAATTCACCAACTAAAAAGTATTTTGGAAGATGGACAAGAGTATGATAGCTTGAATTGAATTTCCAAGTGTAGAGGTGATAATTACACACACGTAGGGGTATATGATTGGAGTCTGGAGGAGAGATAAGAATAAAAGTTAGGGCTTATATCTTCAGTAGAGATGATAAAAATTCATGAGTTAAGACTGCGCCTTAGAAGGAAAACTCAGGAGATGCTGAAAGCTTTATAAACTGGCAAAACGTATATGATTTTAAGTTAAATGAAAAGGAAGTGTGAAAAATAGGGGTTGATGATTTCTAAGTTGAAGATGATAGAAATTCTTGTTAGAATACTAAATTTAAGAATTAGAGTTAACGGCCAAATTGATCGGATTTTGTGGGTAGTATCCGCTGAAAACCCTCAGGAGACAACACTCCTCCTACTAGGGACACCTAGAGATTTAACGGCTTGTTGCACGAGCTCAGTGCAATCGCATTCCCTGCGAAATTGAGATTAGGATTTTTTTTGGATAAATTGACTTTGCTCGGGACGAGTAAAAGATAAGTTTGGGGGTATTTATTCATATCAGATTTTTGCATTTTTATACTGCCCATTCTTGATCACATTGCATATAGGTAGGTACTCTTGATCCGTATTTGCTAAATAATTGCAGGTTACAGGTTCTCGGCTCTAAGCAGTGAAATTCATGAAAAAGCACAACAAATTCATGACTTCTGCCAACCACAGATAAATACGGGTTTCCGCGCACTATCCGTAAAATGTAGCCTACCAGTTCAAGAGACAAAATGGCAAATCATTGGTCATTTTCATGCACAAAGTACAAGGGTAGCACAAGATCCAAGACTTCTACGCGGAGCTCAAGAAAATCAAGGCAAAAAGTCCACATCAATTCACCTTTTTGATCTGCTGAAAATCTAGAAGAAAAATGAAGAGTCTCTAAGAAAGCAAGTATACCAAACAGAAGAGAACAACAACATAGAGAAGCCCTGAGAAGATGGTCCCCTAATTCAAGTAAATGGCCGCGGAAACGCGGCCAAAATGGCACTTCTGCCGCGGAACCACGGCCGCGTCTGAACAGTGTCGGCCGCATCATAACAGCGTTGACTCGGCTCTTTTGGGGTAGTTTTGTAATCTTATGATTGGCTCAGAATGTATACCTAGGGTTTCACTCTCCTAACCCTAACAAGATCTTTTATCATCCTTTATTTCATTAGTTGATCTTAAAACAAATCTCGACAAATTTGGATTTAACTCGTTAAAACATAAAGTAAAAGATTCCATCTCCCTGTGGATCGACCCGTACTCAACAGGCTAGCTACAAAGCGAAACCGTCTTGATTGCGGTAATTAAAATTAAGCACGCAAAAATATCAATCAATCAAGTCTCTCAAATTGTATCTGGGGTATGGCCTTTGTGAGTGGATCCGCTGTGTTGTTCTTCGTGTCAACTCTCCTGACCTCGATCTCCCGGGGATCAACTATCTTCTGGATCAGGTGATACCGCCTTAGAATATGCCTAGATCGCTGAGGGGACCTAGGTTCCTTGGTTAAAGCCACAGCTCCATTATTATCACAATACAAAGGTATTGGATGCTCGATGGATGGAACCACACCAAGTTCGTTTATGAATTTCTTCCTCCAGACAGCCTCTTTGGCAGCATCGTTGGCAGCGATGTATTCAGCCTCCATCATCGAGTCTGCCACGGTTTTCTGTTTGGAACTCTTCCAACAAACCGCCCCTCTATTGAGGGTAAAGACAAATCCCGAGACCGACTTAGAGTCGTCCTTATCACTCTGGAAGCTTGAATCGGTAAAGGACTCCACTTGGAGTTCACCATTACCATACACCAAGAATATCTCTTTAGTCTTTCTTAAGTACTTGAGAATGTTCTTCACAGTTGTCCAGTGACTCTCTCCTGAATCTGCTTGATACCTACTCACTACACTTAGCGAGTATGCTATATCGGGTCTACTACATAACATCGCGTACATAATAGAGCCTACTACCGAAGCATAGGGTATCACTTGCATGCGAGCTCTCCCCAAATTAGTCTTGGGAGACATCTCTTTGGAGAGAGTGAGTCCTGTGATTATAGGTAAATTCCTACGGTTGGAATCTTCCATACTAAACCTCTTTAGTATGGTGTCTATGTACCTAGATTGGGACAATCCCACTATCCGTTTAGATCTATCTCTATAGATCTTAATCCCCAAGATGTAGGAGGCATCACCTAGATCTTTCATTGAGAATCTTTGTGATAAGAAGAGCTTGACCGAGTGCTGCATAGGAATATCATTTCCTATCAAGAGTATGTCATCCATGTAAAATACTAGGAAGACAACCTTACTTTCTGCCACCTTATTGTATATACAAGGTTCATCTATGTTTTTGATGAAGTCAAACTCTTTGACTACTACATCAAAACAGATGTTCCAACTCCGTGATGCCTGCTTTAACCCGTAGATGGATCTAAGCAGCTTGCACACCTTTCCGCTGCTCCCACTGTCCACGAAGCCCTTTTGCTGAGTCATGTACACGCTCTCTTCTAAATCACCATTTAGAAAAGCGGTCTTAACATCCATCTACCAGATTTCGTAGTCATGGTATCCAGCGATAGCAAGCAGAATCCGGTTGGACTTAAGCATAGCCACTGGAGAAAAATTTTCATCATAATCCATACCTAGTCGTTGATGAAAACCTTTTGCAACAAGTCAAGCTTTGAAAGTCTCAACTTTTCCATCTACACAAAAAATTTTCTTGAAGATCCACTTACTTCCGATGGGTTTTACCCATTCATGAGCATCTTCTAAAGTCCATACTTTGTTGGTGTACATGGATTCCATCTCAGATCGCATTGCATCCAGCCATTTCACAAAGTCCCTACTCGTGATGGCATGATCGATGCTAGTTGGGTCATCATCTTCCATGATGCAATCCTCTCTCCCAACATCAATGAGAAAACCATAGTATCTCTCAGGTGGATGAGGAACCCTACTAGATCAGCGGAGAGGCTGAGGTTCGTCGGGAACTATCGAATCCTCTGGTTCTACCAAATTTTCTGTCATAGTTTGTATAGATGGAATTTCTTCCAGTTCTACATCCTTGCCACTAATTTCTTTTTCAAGAAATTCCTTTTCTAGAAAGGTTGCATGTCGAGAAACAAACACCTTTTGTTCCTCGGTGTGGTAGAAGATATACCCTCTTGAATGTTTGGGATATCCAATAAACATACACAGAAAAGACCTTGCCTCGAGCTTGTCCGGATTTTGTGTTTTCTGTTAGTGTATATGCCCTAGGGGCCATTATTGTATCATACTTGTATGTATATTACTTAATGGAAGCTTGGGATATTCACAGTTGTATTGACAGTCTTGCTAAAAATGGTAGTATGCTACTTGGTTTGTATCTACTTTAATATGTACATATGTTTCTTGTAACGTATCACTTATACATATTAGTAGAGCCCATAGGATCTTTGCTTGATTACAAGCGTTGTGATGGCAGTCATACTAGTGGGGGCTGGGTAGTCTATAAGCAACATCTATACTTGTCCCTAGTCGTAGGATTATCGAGACAGGGCATCGATATTCCGGAGTAGACTAAGTGTGTACGCTTCTCATCCCAGTTGGGGAGATGGTCTGTCCCACAGACATCAGTACGTCGTACTGGAGATAGTATACAGGTGCTCGTTAGGTTACGGGTACACCGGACAGGACTCGCAGGGGAACTGATTGGTTGGTATTATACCCATAGTAAGTTAACAGTTCCCAGCTGACATGAGTACAGCATAGTCCGCAGACTTGACACTGCTACTTCGCCTTGAGTGTGTCCCACTGTTCTTAGATTACTACCTTACCACGGCTCAAAGGAGTCATGCAAATAGGTAGCAGTTGGGTGCAGTCCCGAGCACTTGGAGGCAGTGGCGGTTAGATAGGATTCGTCTCTCCCGGTATTAGGAGTTGATATCGCGTTGTGTCAGAGAGCCATTACGCAAAGTCCCTGGCCAGGACAAGCGAGATTTACTGGTAGGTTCCAGTAGTTTCTCAGGGTGTAATTGGCTATGCTCCGACACGACTTATACAGCTATTAGGGGACTGATGCTTGTCGCCCCCTAGGCTCGATATGCGATAGTTTTAGACGAACAGACCGGACTGTACGGAGATTGTCACATCAGGCTCAGTAGGAGTTTGGATGGTTTTCCTCATCGGCCTTCTTATCGACATCTACCTGGGGACCGTTACGTACAGCTAGTGCCGCTTGCGGTCTGTGGTTAAACCCACTGCCAGCGTAGTGTCGAGTCTTTAGAGTCTCACATACAGAGTTTCCCTGCTCCAGGCGAAACGATATAGAGGTCGTATGGTTTTACGACAAGGGTTCGGACGCATACGTGTGTTTACGCACGTACGACGTTCGGATAGTTTTTACTAGTCGGCTTTGGTTTAAGCCAGTTTCTAGTATCAGGTTATTGGATTTATACAGTCTAAAGTTTTTCCGTGTTTTCACGGATTGGAGGGGCGTTCTCGTAATTTTCCGGGAAGTTTCTAGAAGCATGGTGACTTGGGGGTTAAGGTGGCATAAGCATTTATTGCTTAATGACTCATTTGTATGATTCATCCATGGAGTTAATGCTTCATTTATGAAGCTAATGACTCATGAGATGAATCACACAAGGTGAATGCATCAACCATGATGATTAATCATATATATTATTTATTTGATAAATTGTTATGGTTGATATATTCTAATGAGTTCATTTTTCAATATCATTCTTATCTCCACCTTCTCTCTCCTCAAGCTCTCTCATTCTTGAAACCCTAACCCTAACCTCTCATGTGTTGAGATCAAGGGTTAGCTAGACTAATATATCCATAACCTCACTCTATATCCCCTAGGTAGCTTAGATTAGGACTTTGAGCAACCTAATTATCTCAAGTTAGAGATCAAGCTTGGCGTAGGAGCTCTCGGATGGATCGTCTTTGACTCGAGGAGGTCGTTGATGTGCCGATATTCCAAGGAGCCTACGAGGCGTGGAGGACCGCGATGAAGACCCGAAGGACAAGTAAGGTGAGGTATAACTTCGAATCCGAATAGTTAAACCTTTCGTAGTTTGCTAGTAACGGTTTAGAAACGATTCATGCGCTCAAGTCCGTGTTATGAAACTTTGATAATCGTTTTTCATATATTCCGCCTCCCCGCAAGTTCGTGGGGTGCGTGAAATGGACTTACAGTGGTATCAGAGCCAACTAAACCATTACTAGCTTGTTAGCAACTAATTAGAAGTTCGATCGACGGAAAACACGAAAACGAAACACCCCAAACCCTAACAGTTTCTGTAAATTTTAAATGTGTCTAAAATTTTTTTTGATATGCCTTAAAATTCACAACATGGTATTATATGAGTTCTGGGAAAATACGAGGACACAACTCGGCAAGACGGCCGCGGAACCGCGGCCAAATGGTGCTTTTGGCCGCGGATCCGCCGCCGAGTCAACGCCGAGTTGACTCGGAGTTTCATCGTAATTCATAGTTTCTGGTGTTTTGTTTTCCTGTATATTCCGTTTTATACCCAGGTTACTTCAGTACAGGTTTGCTTTTGGGGTAGACACGGATAAAGGTTGTCGATCGATGTTCTAAACTAATTGCTAATCGGGTTTTTATCTGTAATGTTTAATGTGTTCGTAAACCTCCCCTGACTGCTAGTATGTCAGTTGGTAGGGGGTTGCACATTTCTGTAATGTTTACTGTTTGTGTATATGGACTTGATTGGAATGTTGTGATGATTAGCTAGGGTTTGAGATGGGTTTAATATTCATTCATTCGATATAAATGTAATATGATGTAATATTCTTTTGCGGGGCACATCCAGGTTGCGGTTGTAGCCACCGTTGTATTATTTCTTTTTTACTGTTTTTGCTCCTAGGACAGACCCAAGGTGGGGTGCACAAACTACCGGATACTTTGAAGTGTTTAGTGTCCTACTCACTTTGTTGAGGGAGACCACTTCACTTCGGGTACTTGGCGGGTAGTTTGTCGTACCCGTACGGGTCTAGGGTGAGGTAATGGCTATTCATCACAACTGTGTAATCCGTCTTTTATTGCAGGCTCAAAGCAAATGCGGATTGCTAGTATATCCAATAAAGTTCATCTGTGATCTGGAATGCTTATTATTGCGTCTGACGAATGTACAATATCTATATATGATAGATATTAGATGTCACTTATGTTTTACACCCGCGCTAGCCCAGCCCCCGCTCTGTCGTTAGTTAAGTAACCTAACGGGTGATGACGGGACCCCGTGGCAAATGCGGATGGCATAAGAGGACGTGGTATTTTCATTGTTTTCTGCAATGATAGGATAACTGATGGGACGCATTATTATAATGCAAAGAAAATAAACCAAAGTTAAATCATTGGAACAAATTTAAAAAGAAACCACTCGGTTATTTTAAAAGATCAGAATTTAATTGCGGAGCTTTAACCACTCCTTTTAAAAAGTATCAGTTTCCTTCGATTATATCAAGTTCACTACGTTCACGGTTTTGCCAAAACCATTCGTAGCTCTCCATCATTTCATTTGGGTATTCAGTAGTATTCAAGCTATGCATTTGACCAACGCCAGGGCATAGTGTTTGGTAGCTGCTGGGGTATTTCATTTGTTGCGTAGATAGATGTGTTAGTTTGGGACAGTCGTATTATCATTTGGCCAACGTCAGGGATATGTACAGATGGGTTCAAATTAACTAGGACAATGATGGGTAGAACTTGACATGTGACTTATGACATTTTGACCAATGCCAAGGTCATAAGAGCATAGGGCAAAAATCTATATCGGGAATTTCTAAAGAAACTGAAATTTGCAGAGAGAGCATACCATTTTGGAGTTTGATGAATGTTGGTAAGATTCCTTCAACATTATCATACGATGATATTTTGGATCCCGATCCTACTGTGAGTATATACTACTTATCAGGAGATTCGTCACTTAACGATCAATGCTATAAACCAAGTAGGTGCCTAGAAAGGTGTCAGCGGGATTACGCCCCCAAAGAAAAGAGGTTATTTAATTAAGGAACTTCGCGAAAGCGTTGGAAAACCTCCCTCGAAGTATCGACACTGACCTGGCTGAATGGTTAAGCAAGAATTGTACGGTGAGAATAATCCTGGCTAATTCTTCTTTTATGGTTTGTGGAGGGATTCGAGAAACAGTGGGAGCCATCCTGTTTAGATAAATCAAAAACCATTCTAAACTTGCAAGAGCATCATGCTAAAATGTTTTCTTCTCTCTCTCTTAATTGCAGCGACCTTGTGACCATGACTGGGTTACATCTAGATAATAAATTGACTGAATCTTACTTATATGAGTGCCAAAAGTCTGTCCAGATGTCCATTGCCTATGACAAGCTGAACCACCCTATTACTACTCAAGATCCCGCCGTCCCAGGTCCAGTTTCAACTGTCACGGATATGGATATCCGTCAGACAAGGGAAAAAGATAAAGCGAAAGCTAAGTGCCTCGTGTTAGCTTCAGTTGATGGTGTATACCAGAAGCAGCACGAGAAGATGGACTTAGTTGTTAGTTGTATGTATGCCCTAGAGGCCAGTATTGTATAGATGATGTATATTATATTGGATGCTTGGACATATATATAGAGATGACTTTCTTGCTCGATATGATAGTATGCTATCTGGTTACTCTTTATCTTAACATGTACACTTGTCTTTTTAAACTGTCTTATAGTTACATATTGGTAAAGCCCTTAGGATGTGTACTTGACTACCTGGACTATGATGCAGATCATACTAGTGGGGACATGGTAGTCCATGAGTACATCCTTCAAGGTCCCTAGTCGTGGGTGTATCGAGACAGGGCATCGATATACCAGTGTAGACTAGCGTATACGCTTCTCGACCCATGAGATGGGCGATGGATGATCCCATATCCATTGGTGTTTGACATCAGAGATGGTGTATGGATGCTCAGTGGAGACTGGGTACACTGGACGGACTCGCCGAGAACTCCCAGATGGTATTATACCTCACGTCAGATGGCAGTTCTCAGGTGACACTTGTGCAGGTTAGTCTGTAGACCCGAGATCGTCATAGAGTCTTGTGTGATTCCCACTGTGCTTTGATCTCCACCTTACCACGTCCATGAGGGCGTGCAAAATGGTGGTCTTTAGGCACAGTCCCGAGTCACATGGAGGCAATGAGCGATAGGAGGGGTTTCGTCTCTCCCGGTATTGGGGGTTGATGTTGCGCTGTGCTTGATTGGCCGTAACAGGGAAGTCCCTGGCCAGGGCTGATCAGAGATTTGCTGGTAAGTGTTACCAGTAGTTTCTCGACCCGTTATGAGCCTTACATCGGCACGACTTATCGGTTATTAGGGTCTGACGTTTACCACCCCTAGACTTGATATGCGACATATCAGACGAACGGACCGGACTGTACGGTAAGTGTTACTGGTTGGATTCACAGGAGTGTGAGCGGGCTAGCTCGTCGATCTTCTGATCGCTCAATACCGATGGCCGTTACGTTTAGCAGACCGCTTGCGGCTTGTGGGTGCTTGATATGATCATCATCTGCTACCGGCGTATTGACGAGTCTTTAGAGTCCTACACAGAGGTTTCCTGGCTGAAGCGAAACGAAATAGGAGCGCATATGAGATATGTGCAGGACCGAGAATAATGCGTGTATGTGATACCGTATTTCATTCTCGCGATGGATGTATCGATTGGTTATATTCGATATAACCTAGATATCGAATCAAGGATTGATTCGATAAGCCGATACATAGGATACTAGTCGGTTATATGCGATATGACCGGATCGTTAAATCAAGTGTTGATTTAATGATTTAATGTATAATTATATATTTGATATATTACTTTGCATTAACTAGTATTGGTTCACTTTAAATGGATTTTCTCACTTGATGTGCAAGAAGTATATGTGATATACTTTTGTGCACATATTTGTATCATGCTTGATGATACTTGATCTTGTGGTTAAGTGTAAAGGATTAACCATGGTTAAGAGATGATTAGGGTTTTGCTTTTCCATTTATTTATTTGTTTATTTATTTGGAAAAGATTTAGATAAGAATGGTGGCTAAGTTTGTTTCTAGTTGATGCTTCATGAAGCTTTGACTTCTTAACCATTCTTATCTTCATGCTTAACCCTAACCCATCCAAATAACCATGGTCTATTCTCTACACTTTACCATAGTTAGTTTATGATAAGTATTCATTTATTTTATTCATTTTAACAAGACTTATCATAATTCTAGCTTCATCTTCTTCTTCATCTTCAAGAGAGAAAGCTTGATGCCATCAATGGAAACTTGAGTTCTAAAGTGAGAAATCCAATTCTAAAGTGAACCCACCTCCTATTTCTTCACCCTCTACCTCTTGCCAAGTTGTTTTGGGTGTTTTCTTCACAAGTTTCACAACTTTATGAAGTCGGAGCTTGAACTTGTGATGCCTCGACGTAGATCATCTTCGGCACGAAGCCGACGACCTAGTCCGCCCTATTCTCCGATGAAGCCGACGTTTGAGTTCGGGATTCGAGATGGACAGCGAGAGGACGCCTACGTGGAGCTAAGGAAGTGGAGAACTGGATCTACAAAGGTTGTAGCCTCTCTCCTTTAGTTAAGATGTTAACTAGTTTACTGTTTCGCCTAAATTTCTAGTCGACGATCCGTATTAGGGTTTCTCGGCACCCATAAAATTTGAAATTTGCATGGTTGATGCCTTGTGAGACCTCTATAGTGTGCCTAGGAACCCTACAGTGGTATCAGAGCCTAGCTAGAGCCTTAGGCGAAGTCCAGACCGAGTTTGAAGTCCGATCGAACCGAAACACTAATATCAAAGATGCTCTCTGTACATTTTTAAAAAACTGGGTTTTTTCCAAATTAAAAATATGCAGAAAATTCAGCAGGACTTTCTAAGAATTACTGTGAAACACGATCACCCAATTCCTCCATAGTGCGGCGGAACCGCGGCAGAAGCCTGGCTTCTGCGGCGGTTCCGCGGCCTTTTGATGACGTCACCCACTATATTCTGCACAGTAACTTCTTTTATTCAGTGCTGAGTTCTCTGGGAATTTTTAATATTTTTTAAAGAGTTGAGTATTCTGGGTTGTATTGGGGACTCGGTATTTCGATCGGATTATCGAACTTTGTCTTAGTGCTTTCCGGATAATTTTTTGAATATGTTAAAAAGTTCGACCGGATATAAATACCCAACTTTTCCCCTGCCGAAAAATTTCCAAGTGGTTGGATTTTTTGCGTGGTTTAAGGACGTTCTGAGTAGTGCAAGTAACGCGATGGTCCCTCTAGAAGACAACAAACCTTAACTCGATTATGTGACCGTCTTGAACTGCCCTTTGAACCTTCGGGTTTGGGCAGTACGGCGTGCCACATGTGAGGCGTTGGCTTGACCCTTCTACGGCTGGACCGTTGGTACTGAGGTATGAAGTGAATGTTTTTGAACCTATTTCATGTGTTGGACGGTTTCAGGAAAACTTGGGTGTTCGAATGTTCGATCGGAAAGTTTAATATTTTCTATTTATCCGGAATGGGATACAATAATTGGAATTCACAAACAGTTATGAGATAACTGAATGAATGATATAAATCTAGCGGTATAGTTTCATTTGATATTGAAAAGAGTTTTCGATAATGAGACTAAAATGCGGGGTTTATAACTGTTAGGCATGTGATGTCTAAGTATCTCATCTGATTAGGCATGTGATGTCTAAAGAGGTTGCAGATTCCAACTGTTGTAGTTTTACACTTTCTTTTCTGTGACCGTAAGTGTAATTTGTGATATCGCCGGTTTCGTTGCTATATGTCAACGACAATTGGGATGGACATATTTACTTACGTTGATGACATGTAATGTTATGTGTTGCTGGATATGTTATATTGGATTGTCGTGTTTGAATAGCCGGGGGTTTTTATGTGAGATGAGTGTTTTTCATTTTCATTCATGTAAAAACTTGTATGTAATATTCTTTTATAGGGGCACTTCCAGGTAGCGGAAGTTGTCACCCTTTGTATATTATTTACTTTTCCGCATTAGGATAGACCCAAGGAGGGAGCACAAGTAACCGGGTTCTAGGGTCCAGTGGGAGACCATCTCGAAGAGTCGAGTCCGGGTCTCCTAACCCTAGAATTAGCAGGGTTGCTTGCCGCTCTCGTAGGGGTCTAGGGGTGTGGGATTGGCTATTCATCACGACCGTGGAATCCGTGTTTTATACTGGCTCGTATTGAAAACACGGACGTCCTAGTATATCCAATTTTTCATATGATATTTTCTGCTGCGATATCTGTGATGTGATCATGTGATGTTCTGTGATAGATACAGTATATAGTATATATGATATATTATATAGACGTTACGTATGTTTTGCATCCGCACTAGCCCTGCCCTGCTCTGTCGTTAGTTACCTAACCTAACGGTGCACGAGGGGACATCGAGGCGAATGCGGATGGCATAAGTGTACGTCGTATTTATCTGTGATGTTTAGGTATTTAAATGATGGGACTTCATTAATGTGATTAATGAAAGAAAAGAAACCTAAGATGTTGTAGAATCAAATTTTAAACAAAACAGGTAGCTACAGTTCTTGCTTTGCATAGCGGTATATATGATATACCCTGCACCTTATTCGATGAGGAAAGGACCGAGATCCCTTCACCGGGAGTGACTCCTTTAGCGATAACTGGCAGATGCTACACACTCGGTTTGTTTTTGATTGTTTCTATAGTTTCTGCTTTGCACAGTGATATATATGATATATCCCGCACCTCATTCGACGAGGAAAGGGCCGACGATCCCTTCACCGGGAGTGACCCCTTTAGCAAAACTAGAAAAGCCTCAAAATCACTCCATTTCAAAACTTCATTTGATTCTACAACGATATCAAGTTCATTACGCTCATGGTTTTTATGAAAAACCTGCGTAGCCCTCCGTCATTTCAGATAAGTACTAGTTAGTATTCGTGCTGCGGTAGTTTGGCCTCCGTCAAGGCGTAGTGTACGGTAGCTAACTAGTGCTTATCTGCTAGCATATGATGCGATTGGATTAGGGTATTCGTACGGTGTTGTTTGGCCTCCGTCAAGGGTCGTGCGGGTGGGTTTAATTCAATCAGGAAATAACGGGTTGAACTTGACTAGCGGACTATGGGTTGTTTGGCCTCCGTCAAGGTCATAGGACGCTAGGGGCAAAATATTATCGGGAATTTCAAGTGTTGAAATTTGCAATGAGATTGCATACCTTCTATGAGATAGTAGGATCCCGATACCCGCTGCGAGTAAGAGTTACTCCTGGGAGAGTTTTACACATTACAATTAGCCGATCAAGTAGGTGTCTAGAAAGGTGTTAACGAGGTTACGCCTCTGGGAAAACGAGGTTTACATTAATTAGGTTCGTGCGAAAGCACGGGGGACCTCCCTCAAAGTACCGACACTGGCCTGGCTGAAAGATTGGCGAACTTGTAGTGTGTAATTAATCCCAGCTAGTCTTTCCTTTTAGGGTTTGAAGGAAGATTTGATAAAAAGCAGTGGGAGCCATCCTGATTAGATAAGATAATAACCAATCTGATCTTGCACGAGCTTACGCTAAAGTATTTTCTTCTCTCTCTCTCAAGGTAGCGACCATTTTATGCCCTAATAAAGATAATAATATGGATGTATTGACCGAACCCGCATGTTATACTGTGCAGGGGAACGTTGAACCCGTTCTATCTTATAAGTGTTATAAGAATGAACAGGAAACAGGAGAATATCTGGATTCTCACACCGCCCAAAAGGAGAACATGCATGATGATGCATCATCTTCGGGTGTGTTTGTCATTGAGAACTGTTTCTCAGTTCACCCTACGTCCTGGGTATTAGATACCGGATCAGGATCCCACATATGTAAGATGTTACATGGGCTGAGGAAAGGTAGAGAACTGGGAAAAGGTGATCATTCCGTTCAAGTAGGGAATGGGGCAAATGTTGCCGCCAAAGCAGTTGGCGAATATCACCTAGTATTACCAAGTGGTGATACACTGATTCTAAATGAATGCTATTATATACCGAACATGATGTGCAACATTATATCAGTTTCTTTATTAAGTAAAGAAGGATATAATTTTGTAGTAAAGGATAATGTTATGAACATATTCCTAGATCAAAAGTTGATTGCATCAGGCTCGTTACATAATGGCATATTCATTCTAAATCAAAATACAGTCCTCAATTTACAAAACACACACAAGAGGAAGAGTTCTGAATTGAACGAATCCTTCTTGTGGCATTGTAGACTGGGTCACATCAATGCAACACGACTAGCTAAGTTGCATAAGGATGGATATTTAAATCCGTTTGAATTTTCATCTTATGACACTTGCCAGTCATGTCTCAAAGGCAAGATGACCAAAACTCCGTTTACGGGACATGGAGAAAGAGTTACCGAACTCTTAGGACTAATACATAGTGATGTATGCGGTCCCATGTCTACACATGCCAGGGATGGTTCTTCGTACTTCATTACATTCACTGACGATCTCTCTAGATTCGGATATGTGTTCCTGATGAAACACAAATCAGAAGCTTTTGAGAAATTTAGAGAATATAAACAAGAAGTAGAGAACCAAACGGGCAAAAGTATTAAGATCCTTCGATCTGATCGAGGAGGAGAATACTTAAGTAACGAATTCAGAGATTATCTAAAAGAGAATGGGATTCTCTCTCAGCTTACTCCTCCTTATACACCACAGCACAACGGTGTATCGGAGCGGAGAAATCGCACCCTATTAGATATGGTGCGCTCTATGATGAGTGCAGCTGAGTTACCTATTTCCTTCTGGGGATATGCACTGGAGACTGCTGCATATCTATTGAATAGAGTTCCAACCAAGTCTGTGCCTACCACTCCATATGAGATATGGAATGGTAAGAGACCATGTCTTAATTTTATTCAGATATGGGGTTGTCCGGCCTATGTTAAAACACAAAATCCGGACAAGCTCGAGGCAAGGTCTGTTCTATGTAAGTTTGTTGGATATCCCAAACATTCGCGAGGGTATATCTTCTACCACTCCGAGGAACAAAAAGTGTTTGTTTCTCGACATGCCACTTTCTTAGAAAAGAGTTTTCTTATGAAACAGATAAGTAGCATTCAGGTAGAACTGGAAGAGGTTCCAGCAATACAAACTGAAACAGAAGACTTGGTAGAACCAGAGGATTCAGTAGAACTCGACGAACCCCAGCCTCTCCGCCGATCTAGTAGGGTTTCTTGTCCACCTGAGAGATACTACGGTTTTCTCATTGACGGTGGAAGCGAGGATTGCATCATGGAGGATGATGACCCAACTAGTTTCGAGCAGGCTATCACGAGTAGGGACTCAGTGAAATGGCTGGATGCTATGCGGTCCGAGATGGAATCCATGTACACCAACAAAGTATGGACTTTGGATGTTGCTCCTGAAGGGGTAAAACCCATCGGGAGCAAATGGATCTTTAAGAAGAAACTTGGTGTAGATGGGAAAGTGGAGACTTTCAAAGCTAGACTTGTTGCAAAAGGTTTTCGTCAAAGACCAGGTGTGGACTATGACGAAACCTTTTCTCCAGTGGCTATGCTTAAATCCATCCGGATCATGCTTGCCATCGCTGCATATCATGACTATGAAATCTGGCAAATGGATGTTAAGACCGCCTTTCTAAATGGTGATTTAGAAGAGTGCGTGTACATGAAGCAGCCAGAGGGCTTCGTAGACAGTGGGAGCAGCGGGAAGGTGTGCAAGCTGCTTAAATCCATTTATGGATTAAAGCAAGCATCGCGGAGTTGGAACATCTGCTTTGACGTCGTTATCAAAGAGTTTGATTTCGTCAAAAACCCAGATGAACCTTGTATCTACAAGAAGGTGGCAGAGAGTAAGGTTGTCTTCCTCGTATTGTACGTGGACGACATACTCTTGATAGGAAATGATATTCCTATGCTGCAATCGGTAAAGCTCTTCTTATCACAAAGATTCTCAATGAAAGATCTTGGTGATGCCTCCTGCATATTGGGAATTAGGATCTATAGAGATAGATCCAAACGGATTTTGGGATTGTCCTAATCCAGGTACATTGACACCATACTAAAAAGGTTTAGTATGGAAGAATCCAAGCGTGGGAACTTGCCCATGATCTCTGGAGTCACTCTCTCCAAAGAGATGTCTCCCAAGACTGATTTGGAGAGAGCTCGCATGCAAGGGATACCCTATGCTTCGGCTGTAGGCTCTATCATGTATGCGATGCTATGTACCAGACCCGATGTAGCATACTCACTAAGTGCAGTGAGCAGGTATCAAGCTAATCCTGGAGAGAATCACTGGACAGCTGTGAAGAGCATTCTCAAGTACTTGCGAAGGACTAAAGAGATGCTCTTGGTGTATGGTAACGGAGAACTCCAAGTGGAGTCCTTTACCGATTCGAGCTTCCAGAGTGATAAGGACGACTCTAAGTCGCAGTCGGGCTTTGTCTTTACCCTTTACGGAGGGACGGTTAGCTGGAAAAGTTCCAAGCAGGAAACCGTGGCAGACTCGACGATGGAGGCTGAATACATTGCTGCCAACGATGCTGCTAAAGAAGCTGTCTGGATCAAGAAGTTCATTACTGAACTTGGAGTGGTTCCATCCATTGAGCATCCAATACCTTTGTATTGCGATAACAATGGAGCGGTGGCTTTGGCCAAGGAACCCAGGTCCCATCAGCGATCCAGGCATATCCTGAGGCGGTATCACCTGATCCGGGAGATAGTTGATCGCCGGGAGATCGAGGTCAGGAGAGTTGACACGAAGAACAACACGGCGGATCCACTCACGAAGGCCATTCCCCAGATACAGTTTGAGAGACTCTTCGGGATGCTCGGTATGCGATACTACAGGAGCTGGCCCTAGTGCAAATGGGAGATTGTTAGTTGTATGTATGCCCTAGAGGCCAGTATTGTACAGATGATGTATATTATATTGGATGCTTGGACATATATATAGAGATGACTTTCTTGCTCGATATGATAGTATGCTATCTGGTTACTCTTTATCTTAACATGTACACTTGTCTCTTTAAACTGTCTTATAGTTACATGTTGGTAAAGCCCTTAGGATGTGTACTTGACTACCTGGACTATGATGCAGATCATACTAGTGGGGACATGGTAGTCCATGAGTACATCCTTTAAGGTCCCTAGTCGTGGGTGTATCGAGACAGCGCATCGATATACCAGTGTAGACTAGCGTATACGCTTCTCGACCCATGAGATGGGCGATGGATGATCCCATATCCATTGGTGTTTGACATCAGAGATGGTGTACGGGTACTCAGTGGAGACTGGGTACACTGGACGGACTCGCCGAGAACTCCCAGATGGTATTATACCTCACGTCAGATGGCAGTTCTCAGGTGACACTTGTGCAGGTTAGTCTGTAGACCCGAGATCGTCATAGAGTCTTGTGTGATTCCCACTGTGCTTTGATCTCCACCTTACCACGTTCATGAGGGCGTGCAAAATGGTGGTCTTTGGGCACAGTCCCGAGTCACATGGAGGCAATGAGTGATAGGAGGGGTTTCGTCTCTCCCGGTATTGGGGGTTGATGTTGCGCTGTGCTTGATTGGCCGTAACAGGGAAGTCCCTGGCCAGGGCTGATCAGAGATTTGCTGGTAAGTGTTACCAGTAGTTTCTCGACCCGTTATGAGCCTCACATCGGCACGACTTATCGGTTATTGGGGTCTGACGTTTACCACCCCTAGACTTGATATGCGACATATCAGACGAACAGACCGGACTGTACGGTAAGTGTTACTGGTTGGATTCACAGGAGTGTGAGCGGGCTAGCTCGTCGATCTTCTGATCGCTCAATACCCGGATGGCCGTTACGTTTAGCAGACCGCTTGCGGCTTGTGGGTGCTTGATATGATCATCATCTGCTACCGGCGTATTGACGAGTCTTTAGAGTCCTACACAGAGGTTTCCTGGCTCAAGCGAAACGAAATAGGAGCGCATATGAGATATGTGCAGGACCGAGAATAATGCGTGTATGTGATACCGTATTTCATTCTCGCGATGGATGTATCGATTGGTTATATTCGATATAACCTAGATATCGAATCAAGGATTGATTCGATAAGCCGATACATAGGATATTAGTCGGTTATATGCGATATGACCGGATCGTTAAATCAAGTGTTGATTTAATGATTTAATGTATAATTATATATTTGATATATTACTTTGCATTAACTAGTATTGGTTCACTTTAAATGGATTTTCTCACTTGATGTGCAAGAAGTATATGTGATATACTTTTGTGCACATATTTGTATCATGCTTGATGATACTTGATCTTGTGGTTAAGTGTAAAGGATTAAACCATGGTTAAGAGATGATTAGGGTTTTGCTTTTCCATTTATTTATTTGTTTATTTATTTGGAAAAGATTTAGATAAAAATGGTGGCTAAGTTTGTTTCTAGTTGAAGCTTCATGAAGCTTTGACTTCTTAACCATTCTTATCTTCATGCTTAACCCTAACCCATCCAAATAACCATGGTCTATTCTCTACACTTTACCATAGTTAGTTTATGATAAGTATTCATTTATTTTATTCATTTTAACAAGACTTATCATAATTCTAGCTTCTTCTTCTTCTTCATCTTCAAGAGAGAAAGCTTGATGCCATCAATGGCAACTTGAGTTCTAAAGTGAGAAATCCAATTCTAAAGTGAACCCACCTCCTATTTCTTCACCCTCTACCTCTTGCCAAGTTGTTTTTGGTGTTTTCTTCACAAGTTTTACAACTTTGTGAAGTCGGAGCTTGAACTTGTGATGCCTCGACGTAGATCATCTTCGGCACGAAGCCGACGACCTAGTCCGCCCTATTCTCCGATGAAGCCGACGTTTGAGTTCGGGATTCGAGATGGACAGCGAGAGGACGCCTACGTGGAGCTAAGGAAGTGGAGAACCGGATCTACAAAGGTTGTAGCCTCTCTCCTTTAGTTAAAATGTTAACTAGTTTACTGTTTCGCCTAAATTTCTAGTCGACGATCCGTATTAGGGTTTCTCGGCACCCATAAAATTTGAAATTGGCATGGTTGATGCCTTGTGAGACCTCTATAGTGTGCCTAGGAACCCTACATTAGTTTCCAACTTTCTCCAAAACAAAGATTTATATGGAGAGCAATCTCATATCGCAAGATATGAGACCACGAACGAATTAATTCAAGCGAGGTTGGCTGACGGGTCATCTGTAGGGGACAACGTCCTTACAATGACTAGCTGTATTGATGAGCTCTAGGACCTGGAGACCGCGTTGGAAAACGAGTCGGATACTGACTTGATTCTACAGTCTTTGCCTCCTATCCTGAAGGAAACCAGGGAAGTAGAAGGAAAGAGAAGGGCAAAAGTTTCGGGACTGGATATAGTAAAAGAGGGACGTTCCTATTGTTACAGGAATGAACATTGGCAGAATTATTGCAGGGCTAGCAAAGCCAGTAGCCAGGATTCGAAGCATGTTGTGGCTTCAGCCTCAAGTGTATTTGTTATTGAGAACTGTCAGTCAATTAACTCTACTTCCTGGGTACTAGATACCGGAGCAGGATCTCATATCTGTAATTCAATACATGCTTTGAGAAACGGTAGAGTTATAAAGGTAGGTGATTGGTCTCTTAGATTTGCAAACGGCATGTGCGTAGACGCTGAATCCGTGGGAGTATATCGCCTAGGTTTGACAAGTGGGCATATATTGATTCTACGTAACTGTTTGTATGTACCTAGTATGACATGTAATATCATATCAGTGTCCTCACTTTCAAGAGAGGGATATGATTTTACATTCGTAAGCGATGTAGTTAACATCCACCTAAATCAAGTTATGATTGGGTCCGGTACATTAGATAACGGTATATACGTATTAAGTCAAGCTCAGGTTTTCAATATCCAGAACACACTTAAAAGAAAGTTTCCAGAAATAAATCAGGCTTTCTTATGGCATTGTAGACTGGGTCACATCAATGAGAGAAGGTTGACTAAGTTACATAGAGAAGGATATTTGAATCCGTTCGAATATCAATCTTATGCTACTTGTGAATCTTGTCTCAAAGAAAAGATGGCAAAGACTTCGTTCACTGGACACGGAGTAAGAGCAAGCGAGCTCTTGGGACTCGTACACAGTGACGTGTGCGGTCCAATGTCTACACATGCACGAGGTGGTTATTCTTATTTCATTACTTTTATGGATGATTTCTCTAGGTATGGATATGTCTTCTTAATGATGCATAAATCCGAGGCTTTTGAGAAATTCCAAGAATCAAGAATGAAGTGGAAAAACAAACAGGCAAGAGTATAAAGACACTGAGATCTGATCGAGGTGGTGAATACTTAAATACCAAGTTCCTGGGTTACTTAAAAGAGAATGGAATTCTCTCTCAGCTTACTCCTCCATACACGCCACAACATAACGGTGTATCGGAAAGGAGGAATCAGACCCTATTGGATATGGTTCGTTCCATGATGAGTAACGCTGAGTTACCGCGATCATTCTGGGGATATGCGCTAGAATCAGCGGCATATCTTCTGAACAGGGTTCCTACCAAGACAGTTCCTACCACCTCATATCAGATGTGGAGTGGGAAAAAAACCTATCTTCAGTATCTGAAGATTTGGGGATGTCCGTTTTTTGTTAAAAAATAGTATACGGACAAGCTCGAGGCACGATCAGTACAGTGTAAGTTTATGGGATATCCCAAGAACTCCAAGGGGTATCTGTTCTATAACGCAGAGGAACAAAAGGTTTTTGTTTCTCGTAATGCCCATTTTTTAGAACAGCAAGTTTTAGAAAAGGATACAAGTGGGAGCGAAAAAGAACTGGAAGAAATTCCAGAACCACAAACTAGAACTGAAAGTATGGTAGAACCAGTAGTTCAAGAAGAATTGGACATTCCCACACCCCTCCGCAGGAGTAGTAGGCCGTCTCATCCTCCTGAGAGATACTACGGTTTTCTCATAGATGGGGATAGAGACGATTGTGTCATTGATGAAGATGACCCTACTAGCTTCCAGCAAGCCATTCAGAGCGGTGACTCAGTAAAATGGCTGGATGCAATACGGACCGAAATGGAGTCCATGTGCACTAACAAAGTATGGACTTTGGACATTGCTCCAGATGGGGTAAAACCCGTAGGATTCAAATGGATCTTCAAAAAGAAGATTGGTGTAGATAGACAGGTTGAAACCTATAAGACTAGACTTGTTGCAAAGGGTTTCCGTCAAAGACCTGGTTTGTACTATGACGAAACCTTTTCTCTTGTGGCTATGCTTAAATCTATTCGGGTCCTTCTTACTATTGCTGCCTTCCACGATTATGAAATCTGGCAGATGGACGTAAAGACGACCTTTCTAAATGGTAATTTAGAAAAGAGCATCTATATGGATCAGCCAGAGGGATTCATTCAGAGTGGGAGCAGCGGTAAAGTATGCAAGCTGCTTAAGTCCATTTATGGACTAAAGCAGGCATCGCGGAGTTGGAACATCTGTTTTGATGATGCTGTCAAAGAATTCGACTTTATCAAAAATCCAGATGAACTTTGCATATACAGTAAGATTGTAGGGAGAGCTGTAGTATTCCTCGTCTTGTACCTGGATGACATTCTCCTAATAGGAAATGATATTCCTATGTTACAGTCAGTCAAAAGATTCTTATCACAGAAATTCTCCATGAAAGACCTGGGTGATGCCACCTACATTCTGGGGATCCGGATCTATCGTGATTGATCAAAAAGGATGTTGGGACTTTTGCAGTCCAGGTACATAGACACCATAGTAAAGAGATTCAAAATGGATGATTCTAAGCGCGGTAACCTACCGGCTTGTCACGGAATCACCCTCTCCAAAGAGATGTCTCCCAAGACTGATTTGGAAAGGGATCGCATGTCGATTATACCCTACGCTTCTGCGGTAGGCTCTATAATGTATGCGATGTTATGTACCAGACCAGATGTAGCATACGCATTGAGCGTTGTAGGCCGGTATTAGGAAAACCCAGGGGAGAATCACTGGATAGCAGTAAAGAACATTCTCAAGTATCTAAGGAGGACTAAGGAGATGTTCTTGATGTATGGCGGAAAAGACCTTCAGATGGAGGCCTTTGCCGACTCCGACTTCCAGAGTGACAAGGATGACTCCAAGTCCATGTCGGGTTATGTCTTTACCCTCAATGAAGGGGCGGTCTGTTGGAAGAGTTCAAAGCAGGAGACCGTTGCTGACTTAACAATGGAGGCAGAGTACATAGCTGCTTGCGATGCTGCAAAAGAAGATGTCTGGATGAAGAAGTTCCTCACAGAACTTCAGGTGGTTCCTACCAGTGTTGATCTAATACCTCTGTATTGTGACAACAACGGCGCTATAGCTTTAGCGAAGGAACCCAGGTCCCATCAGAAGTCCAGACACATCTTAAGGCGGTATCACCTGATCAGGGAGATCGTAGATCGCCGGGAGATCGAGGTGAAGAGAGTAGAGACAGAGAATAACATTACTGATCCATTCACAAAGGCCCTTCCTCAGACGCAGTTCGAGAGGCTATTCGAGATGATAGGTCTACGATATGCCAGCACATGGCCGTAGTGCAAGTGGGAGATTCTTAGTGTATATGCCCTAGGTGCCATTATTGTATCATACTTGTATGTATATTACTTAATGGAAGCTTGGGATATTCACAGTTGTATATACAGTCTTGCTAAAAATGGTAGTATGCTACTTGGTTTGTATCTACTTTAATATGTGCATATGTTTCTTGTAACGTATCACTTATACATATTAGTAGAGCCCATAAGATCTTTGCTTGATTACCAGCGTTGTGATGGCAGTCACACTAGTAGGGGCTGGGTAGTCTATAAGCAACATCCTATACTTGTCCCTAGTCGTAGGATTATCGAGACAGGGCATCGATATTCCGGAGTAGACTAAGTGTGTACGCTTCTCATCCCAGTTAGGGAGATGGTCTGTCCCACAGCCATCAGAATGTCGTACTGGAGATAGTATACAGGTGCTCGTTAGGTTACGGGTACACCGGACAGGACTCGCAGGGGAACTGATTGGTTAGTTTTATACCCATCGTCAGTTAACAGTTCCCAGGTGACATGAGTACAGCATAGTCCGCAGCTTGACACTGCTACTTCGCCTCGAGTGTGTCCCACTGTTCTTAAATTACTATTTTACCACGGCTCTAAGGAGTCGTGCAAACAGGTAGCAGTTGGGTGCAGTCCCGAGCACTTGGAGGCAGTGGCGGTTAGATAGGATTCATCTCTCCCAGTATTGGGAGTTGATATCGCGCTGTGTCAGAGAGCCATTACGCAAAGTCCCTGGCCAGGGCAAGCGAGATTTACTGTTAGGTTCCAGTAGTTTCTCAGGGTGTAATGGGCCATCACAACGCTCCGACACGACTTATACAGCTATTAGGGAACTGACGCTTGCCGTCCCTTAGGCTCGATATACGATAGGTCTTAGACGAACAGACCGGACTGTACGGAGATTGTCACATCAGGCTCAGTAGGAGTTCGAATGGTTTTCCTCATCGGCCTTCTTATCGACATCTACCTGGGGACCGTTACGTACAGCTAGTGCCGCTTGCGGTCTGTGGTTAAACCCACTTCCAGCGTAGTGTCGAGTCTTTACAGTCCCATACAGAGAGTTTCCCTGCTCCAGGCGAAACGATATAGAGGTCGTATGGTTTTACGACAAGGGTTCGGACGCATACGTGTGTTTACGCACGTATGACGTTCGGACAGTTTTTACTAGTCGTCTTTGGTTTAAGCCAGTTTCTAGTATCAGGTTATTAGATTTATACATTCTAAAGTTTTTCCGTGTTTTCACGGATTGGAGGGGCGTTCTCGTAATTTTCCGGGAAGCTTCTAGAAGCATGGTGACTTGGGGGTTAAGGTGGCATAAGCATTTATTGCTTAATGACTCATTTGTATGATTCATCCATGGAGTTAATGCTTCATTTATGAAGCTAATGACTCATGAGATGAATCACACAAGGTGAATGCATCAACCATGATGATTAATCATATATATTATTTATTTGATAAATTGTTATGGTTGATATATTCTAATGAGTTCATTTTTCAATATCATTCTTATCTCCACCTTCTCTCTCCTCATGCTCTCTCATTCTTTAAACCCTAACACTAACCTCTCGTGTGTTGAGATCAAGGGTTAGCTAGACTAATAAATCCATAACCTCACTCTATATCCCCTAGGTAGCTTAGATTAGGACTTTGAGCAACCTAATTATCTCAAGTTAGAGATCAAGCTTGGCGTAGGAGCTCTCGGATGGATCGTCTTTGACTCGAGGAGGTCGTTGATGTGCCGATATTCCAAGGAGCCTACGAGGCGTGGAGGACCGCGATGAAGACCCGAAGGACAAGTAAGGTGAGGTATAACTTCGAATCCGAATAGTTAAACCTTTCGTAGTTTTCTAGTAACGGTTTAGAAATGATTCATGCGCTCAAGTCCGTGTTACGAAGCTTTGATAATCGTTTTTCATATATTCCGCCTCCCCGCAAGTTCGTGGGGTGTATGACATGGATTTACATTTTCACATATGCCGGACAACCCCATATCCTAACATAATTAAGATATGGTCTCTTTCCTTTCTATATCTCATATGGAGTGGTTGGCACAGATTTGGTGGGAACCATATTTCATAGGTCTGCAGTTGTCTCCAGTGCGTAACCCCAAAAGGAAATAGGCAACTCAGCGGTGCTCATCATAGAGCGCACCATATCCAATAGGGTGCGATTCCTCCGCTCCGATACACCGTTATGCTGTGGTGTATATGGAGGAGTATGCTGAGAGAGAATCCCAATCTCTTTTAGATAGTCACGGAATTTCATGCTCAAGTATTCTCCTCCCCGATCAGATCATAGGATTTTAATACTTTTACCGATTTGGTTCTTGACTTCGTGCTTATATTCCTTGAATTTCTCAAAAGCTTCAGACTTGTGTTTCAACAGGAACACATGTCTGTATCTTGAGAGATCGTCAGTGAATGTAATGAAGTACGAGGAACCATTCCTGGCATGTGTAGACTTGGGACCGCATACATCACTATGTATCAGTCCCAAGAGTTCCGTAACTCTTTCTCCGTATCCAGTAAACGGAATTTTGGTCATCTTTCCTTTGAGACATGACTGCCAAGTTTCATAAGATGATAATTCGAACGGTTTCAAATATCCATCCTTATGTAACTTAGCTAGTTATTTCGTATTGATATGACCTAGTCTACAATGCCACAAGAAAGATTCGTTCATTTCTGAACTCTTCCTCTTGTGTGTGTTTTGTACATTAAGAACTGTGGTTTGATTTAGAACGTATATGCCATTATTTAGCGAGCCTGATCCAATCAACATTTGATTTAAGAAGATGTTCATAACATTACCTTGTACTACAAAATTATATCCTTCTTTACTTAATAAAAAAAGAGATATAATATTGCATATCAGGGTCGATATGTAATAGCATTCGTTCATAATCAATGTATTACCATTTGGTAATACAAGGGGATATTCGCCAACTGCTTTGGCTGCAACATTTGCACCATTTCCTACTAGTACGGAATGATCACCTTTTTCCCAGTTCTCTACCTTTCTTTAGCCCATGTAACATATTACATATGTGGGATCCCGATCCAGTATCTAATACCCAGAACGTATTGCGTATTGAGAAATAGTTCTCGGTGACTAACACACCCGAAGAAGATGCATCAACATGCTCATTCTTCGTTTGGGTGGCGTGGAAATCCGGATACTTTCCTATTTCCTGCTCGGACTTATAACAATTATAAGTTGGAGAGGAACCAACGTTCCCCAGCTCAGCATAACAAGTGGGTTCGGTCAATACATCCATATTATTATCTTGATTAAGGCCTGACATGGTCGCTACCTGGAGAGAGAGAGAGAAGAATACACTTAGCGTATGCTCTTACAAGATTAGATTGGTTATTATCGTATTTAATCAGGATGGCTCCCACTATTTTTATCAAATCTTCCTTCAAATCCTAAAAGGTAACACTAGCCGGGATTAATTACACCTTATAAGTTCGCCAATCTTTCAGCCAGGTCAGTGTCGGTACTTTATGTAGGGTTACTAGGCACTCTCACAAGGGTCTATAAGGCATTAACCATGCCCGATTTAAAATTTAGACGTTCCAAACAACCTTAACCAAGATCTTTAAACTAAAAATTAGGCGAAAGAAAGCATGTTAAACACTTTAACATCTAAGAGTTTGGGATTACAACCTTTGTAGTCCGGTCCTTCACTTCTAAAGCTCCGTATTGAGGTCCCTTCGCTGCGATCATCGAATACCCGGGCTCTAGAGAGGCTCCACGAAGAGAAAGATGCAAGCTTGCTTCCGATCTTCGATAACTAAGATGATCTATCTTGAAGTTTCTTTAACACAAGCTCTCACTCACTAAATGAAGTGAACACCCTAATCTAAATAGCTAGGATAGATTTGGATGATGATGTAGGATTTTAGCTCTCATTTATTTTCTTAATCTCACTCATAATCATCACAAGAGCAAAAGCTAGAAAGCTTTTCTCCAAGGAAGAAGAAGAAGAATATGAAAAATGAATAATCCTTTTGTGATGAATAATGAAATGTTAATATGATTACACATGTAACCATGGTCAAGGATGACAAGGCTAACCCATGTAGAGATTTAATCTAGGGTGAAGGGTTTGGGTTGGGTTAGAAATATCTAGCAAAATATCAAGCATAATATCTTTTGCTAGAAACAAAGTAAAACCTTCTAGAAGCATCAAGAAAGAACTAAACCAAATCAAACCCTAAGCTTGTTTAATCTCCACTAAACATGTTGCATTAGTAATCATGTTACAATATTATATATCACATATACAATATTTATTGTAACAAAAAATTAATACAATTAACATATATCGCATATATATCAATGTATTACCCGAGTGAGAAAAAGAATCTTTTAGTGAGGTTATATCAGTTAATGTAATTTAATATATCAAATATATAATTATACATTAAATTATCGAATCAACACTTGATCCGATTGTAGGGTTACTAGGCACTCTAAGGAGGTTCTACAAGGCATCAACCATGCCCGATTAAAATTTTAGCCGTGCCGAATAACTCTAAACAAGATCTTTAAACTAGAGATTAGGCGAAAACTAGCAAGTTAAAAACTTTAGCACTAAGTGAATACAAAATACAACCTTTGTAGATCGGTCCTTCACTTCTTAAGCTCCTTGTAGTAGTCCCTTCGCTGCGATCATCGAACTCCCGGACTCTCGGACGGCTCCATGAGAAAATTGCAACGGTGTTGCTTGAAGTCTTCGAGGCCGAAAATGATCTACGTCGAGGGAATACGAACTCAAGCTTCTACTTCACTAACTAGAGAATTAGTAAAGCAAACACCCTAAACTAAAGTGCTAGTCTAGTAGAGGATGATGAAATAGGAAATGGGTACACTTTAGAAATTCTTTTCTCACTTTCATTCTCCCTCTTTTTCAAACCCTAGAAAGAAATTGAAGGAGGAAGAAGATGAGCTCAAAATGAGAATGAAGACTAATCAAGAGAGAGAGAGCTTGAACCATGGGCGAGTTTTTATCATATATAAACTCATGTGGAGACATAACCATGGCTAAATATATTGGTTAGGTTAATAAATATCCAAAGCAAAACAAAAATGGTTGAATTTGTCAAAGCACTCACAAGCTTCTACAAGCTTCATGCATTTAACAAATATCCACTAATTTTGTATTTACTTTGAATATTAAAACCATACCAATATAATTATAATGGTATGAGTCTTATACACCTATGATATTTGTATCAACAACCATGATACAAAAAAGAACACAAATAAATATATATCACATATATATTAACTTGTGCACAAGTGAGAAAAACAAATGCTTAAGTGAACCAATGTTAGTTAACGTAAATTAGTATATCTACATACACAATTATACACTAAATTATTAAATCAACACTTGACTTAATAATCCGGTTATATCACATATAACCGACTAACATTCAATGTATCGACTTATCGAATCAACCCTTGATTCTATAACTTGGTTATATCGCATATAACCGATCGACACAAATATCGCGAGAATAGAATACGGTATCACATACTCGCATTATTCTCGGTCCCGAACATATCACATATGCGCTCCTATTTCGTTTTGCCTGAGCCAGTAAAACCTCTATGTAGGACTCTAAAGACTCGTCAATATGCCGGCAGTAGGTGATGATCATATCAAGCACCCACAAGCCGTCAGCGGTACTAGCTGGACGTAACGGCTACCCGGGTATTGAGCGATCAGAAGATCAGCAAGCAAGCCCGCTCCAACTCCTGCAAAAAGCCTGACAGTGACACTACCGTACAGTCCGGTCTCCTCGTCTGATATGTCGCATATCATGTCTAGGGGTGGTAAACGTCAAACCCCAATAACCGATAAGTCAGGCCGATATGAGGCTTATAACTAGTCGAGAAACTACTGGTAACACTTACCAGTAAATCTCTAAACCAGCCCTGGCCAGGGACTTCCCTGTTATGGCCAATCATGCATAGCGCAACATCAACCCCCAATACCGGGAGAGACGAAACCCCTCCTATCGCTCATTGCCTCCATGCGACTCGGGACTGTACCCCAAAACCACCGTTTTGCACGCCCTCTTGGACGTGGTAAGGTGGAAATCAAAGTATAGTGGGAATCACACAAGACTCTATGACGATCTTGGGTCTACAGACTAACCTGCACTAGTGTCACCAGAGAACTGCCATCTGACGTGAGGTATAATACCATCTGGGAGTTCTCGGCGAGTCCGTCCAGTGTACCCAGTCTCCACTAAGCACCCGTATATCATCTCTGATGTCAAACACCAATGGTTATAGGATCATCCATCGCCCATCTGTATGGGTCGAGAAGGTATATGCTAGTCTACTCTGGTATATCGATGTCCCGTCTCGATACACCCACGACTAAGGACCTTGAAGGATGTACTTATGGACTACCATGTCCCCACTAGTATGATCCGCATCATAGTCCAGGTAGTCAAGTACACATCCTAAGGGCTTTACCAACATGTAACAGAGAGACAATAAGTATACACGTTAAGGTAAAGAGTAACCAGAAAGCATATTATCATGTCGAGTAAGAAAGTCCTCCCTATGTATGTCCAAGCATCCACTACAATATACATCTCATGTATAGTAATGGCCTCAAGGGCATACATATAACTAACAATCTCCCACTTGCACTAGGGCCATCTGATAACAGTGGTTGTAGTATCTCATACTCAACCATCCCATAACAGTCTCTCCTGGGAAAAAGCCTTTGTGAGTGGATCCGCCGTGTTGTCCTCTGAGTCTACTCTCCTAACCTCGATCCCCTGGAGATCAACCATCTCCATGATCAGGTGACACTGCCTTAGAATATGTCTGGATCACTGATAGGACGGGCATTCCTAGGCATAGGCCACAACTCCATTGTCACATAATGGTAGGAACGAAGTTCATCTCATGAACTAATATACACCCAGACTGCCTCTTTGGTAGTATCTTTGGTAACGATGTATCCAGCCTTTATCTTCTAGTATACCACGGTATCTAGCTTGGAGCTCTTCCAACATACCGTCCCTTTACTGAGGGTACAGACAATGCCTGTGACTGACTTTCAGTCGTCCTTATCACCCTGGAACCCTTCCAGTGATTCTTCCCAGGATCAATTGATACCATCTCACTACAACTAGTGAGTGTCCTAACATTCAATTAGATCTATCTCATAGATCCAAAACATAGGATTTAGTAGGTATCACTTTGATCCTATGTGGAGAATCATTGTGATAAGTGGAGATTGATCGAGCGTAGTATAGGAAACTCCTTCCCCATCTAGAGTATGTCATCCACGTACTCTACGAGGATCACAACCATACTCTCTACTACCCTTTTGTATATACAGGGTTCATCTACCATTTTGATGAAGTCAACCTCTTTGACTAACACATCAAAACAGATGTTCCAACTCCGCGATGCCTGCTTTATTACATAAAACATCTTGCACACGTTTCCACTGCTCCCACCGTCTACGAAGCCCTCTGGCTGTGTACTTATAGACGCTCTCTTCTAAAACATCATTTAGAAAAGCAGTCATGACACCCAACCGCCAGATATCGTACTCATGGTATGTGGCCGTGGCAAGTAGGATCTGGATGGACTTAAGCATAGCTTTGAAAGTCTCAACTTTTCCATGTACACCAAGTAATCTTCTCAAGATATACTTTCTTCTGATGGGGATTTAACCCTTCAGATAAAGCAACCAAAATCCATACTTTGTTGGTGTATAAGGATTCCATCTCAGATCGCTAAGCATCCAACCATTCTTGTAGAGTCCCACTCCTAATGGCCAGCTCGAAACTAGTTGGGTCATCATCTTATGATGCAATCCTCGCTCCCACTGTCATAGAGAAAACAAAGTATCTCTCAGGTGGGTGAGAAACCCTACTAAATCGGCGGAGAGGCTGAGGTTCGTTGGTTACTATTGAATCCTTTGGTTCTACCAAATCATTAGCTGCAGTTTGTATAGCTGGAACTCTTTCCAGTTCTACCTTATGACCATTAATTTCTTCACAAGAAATTCCCTTTCACAAAAGTGGCATATTGAGAAACTAAACGTCTTTTGTTCGTCGGTTAGGTAGAAGATATTCCCACGCGAATGCTTGGGATATCCAACAAACTTCTACAGTCTTGACCTTGCCTCGAGTTTGTCCGGATTTTGCATTTAGACATAGGCCGGAAAACCCTAAATCTTAACAAACTTAAGATATGGGATCTTCCCTTTCCATATCTCATATGAAGTGGTAGGCAACTGATTTGGTTGGAACCCTATTCAATAGGTATGCAACTTCACAAGTGCATAACTCCCTAAAAGGAAATAGGAAACTCAGTAATACTCATTATAGAGCACACCTTATCACATAGGGTGTGATTGCTCCGCCCCGATACACCGACGTGCTGTGCTGTATACGGAGGAGTAATGCTAAGAGAGAATCTCATTCTCTTTTAGAATAGTCCAGGAATCCCATGCTCAAGTATTCTCCTCCCTGATCACATCAAAGGACATAATACTTATACCCGTTTTTGGTTCTCTACTTCTAACTTATATTCATTGAATATCTCAAAAGGTCCAGACTTGTGTTTCAACAGGAACATATGTCCGAATCTTGAGAGATTATCAGTGAATGTAATGAAGTACAAAGAACTAGTCCTGGCATGTGTAGACAGGGGACTTTCATACATCAACATGTATCAATCCCAAGAGTTCACTAACTCTTTCTCTGTTTCTAATAAACGGAGTTGTGGTCATCTTATCTCTGTGACATGACCGGCAAGTTTCACAAGATATAAATTTAAACTAATTTAAATATGCATCTATATGTAACATCAACTAGTCGGATCGAATTGATATGACCTAGTCTACAATGCCTCAAGAAGGATTCGTTCATTTCTGAACTCTTCCTCTTATGCGTGTTCTGTACGTTAAGAACCGTGGTTTGATTTAGAACGTCTATGCTTTTAGGTAACGTGCCTGAACCGATCAACTCTTGATATAGGAAATGTTCAAAAGATTATCCAACAATATAAAATTATATCCTTCTTTAATAATAAAGAGACTGATATGATGTTGTATATCAGGTTCGGTATCTAATAATATTCGTTCAGAATCAATGTATACTAGTAATACAGGGTGATAACAGCCAACATCTTGGCTGCAACAATTGCACTGTTTCCAACTCTTGAAATTTTATCACCCGTTCTCAGTTCTCTACCTATCATTAACCTATGTAATAAATTACATATGTGGGATCCTGATCCGGTATCTCATACCCAGAACGTAAAGGATACTAAGAAACAGTTCTCTGTAATGAACACACCCGAAGAAGATGAATCAACATGCACTTTCTTCGTTTGGGCGGCACGGGAATTCTGGTAATCCCCAATTTCCTGCTCTGTCTTATAACAATTATAAGTTGGAGCGGGACCAACGTTCCCCAGCTCAGTATAACAAGCGGGTTCGGTCAATACATCCGTATTATTATCTTGATTGAGGCGTGATATGGTCGCTACCTGAAGAGAGAGAGAAGAAAACATTCTGCGTGTGCTCTTGCAAGATCAGATTGGTTATTATTTTATCTAATCAGGATGGCTCCCACTGTTTTAATCAAATCTTCCTTCAAACCCTAAAAGGAAAGACTAGCCGGGATTAATTACACCCTACAACTTCGCCAATCTTTCAGCCAGGCCAGTGTCGGTACTTTGAGGGAGGTTCCCTGTGCTTTCGCACAGACCTAATTAAAGTAAACCTCATTTTCCCAGAGGCGTAATCTCGTTGACACCTTTCTAGACACCTACTTGATCGGCTAATTGTAATGTGTAAAACACTCCCAGGAGTAACAATTACTCGCAGTGGGTATCGGGATCCAACTATCTCATAGAAGGTATGCAATCTCATTGCAAATTTCAACACCTGAATTTCCCGATAATATTTTGCCCCTAACGTGCTATGACCTTGACGAAAGCCAACAAACCATAGCCCGCTAATCAAGTTCAACCCGTACATTTCTTGACTGAATTAAACCCACCCGCACGACCCTTGACGAAAGCCAACAAAGCCGTATGACTACCCTAATCCAATTGCATCATATGCAGCAGATAAGCAGCATATAGCTACTGCACACTACACCTTGACGAAAGCCAACAAATGCAACACGAATACTATATACAACTTATCTGAAATGACGGAGGGCTACGAAAGGTTTTTCTGAAAACCTATTGCGTAATGAACTTGATATTTTTGTAAAATCATGTGAATTTTGAAATGGAGTGATTTTGAAGCTTTTATTAGTTTTGCTAAAGAAGTCACTCCCGGTGAAAGGATCTCGGCTCTTTCCTTATGGAATAAGGTGCAGGATATATCATATATATCGCTATGCAAAGCAAAAACTCCAAAAGCAATCAAAAACAAACCGAGTGTTGTAGCATCTGCCAGTTTTTCTAAAAAGGTCACTGCCGGTGAAGGGATCTCGGCTCTTTCCTCATCGAATAAGGTGCAGGATATATCATATATATCGCTATGCAAAGCAAAAACTGTAGCTACCCTTTTTTTTGAAAAAATGATTCTACAACATCTTTTAAGTTTCTTTTCTTTCATTAATCATATTAATGAAGTCCCGTCATTTAAGACACCTAAACATCACAGATAAATACGACGTACACTTATGCCATCCGCATTCGCCTCGATGTCCCCTCGTGCACCGTTTGGTTAGGTAACTAACGGCAGAGCGGGGCAGAGCTAGCGCGGGTGTAAAACATAAGTAACGTCTATATAATATATCATATATACTATATACAGTATTTATCACAATATATCAAATGATCACATCACAGATATCGCAGCAGAAGAAACATATGAAACATTGGATATACTAGGACGTCCGTGTTTTATTTTGAGCCTCTATAAAACACGGATTCCACGGTCGCGATGAATAGCCAAACCCACACCCCTAGACCCCTACGAGAGCGACAAGCAACCCTACCAATTCTAGAGTTAGGAGACCCGGACTTGCCTCCTCGAGTTGGTCTCCCACTGGACTCTAGAACCCGGTTACTTGTGCTCTCCTCTTTGGGTCTATCCTAGTGCGGAAAAGTAAATAATATACAAATGGTGACATCAACCTCATCCCGGAAGTGCCCCAATAAAAGAATATTACATACATTGAGTTTTACATGAATGAAAATAAAAACCCTCATCTCACATAAAACCCCCGGCTATTCAAACGCGACGATCCAATATAACATATCCAGCAACACATAACATCACATGTCATCAACGTAAGTAAATATGCGCATCCCAATTGTCGTTGACATATAGCAATGAAACCGGCGATAACATATATTACACTTACGGTCGCAGAAAAGAAAGTGTAAAACTACAACAGCTGGAATCCGCAACCTCCTTAGACATCGCTTGCCTAACAATTATAAACCCCGCATTTCAGTCTCTATATCGAAAACACTTTTCAATATCTAGTCGGGCAATTCAACAAGATTCCCGATATGTGATCGAATGCTCGTCGCAAATTTTAGTAGACGGCCGCACCCTCGGATGCCGTCGACGAAGTGCACTAAGGCGGAACACCGCTGCCGCGAGCACCCAAACGGATGCTTTTGGCGACGGGGTTCTCCTACAGTCATTTGGTCGGGGCTTTGGGGCGTGGCTGTCTATTAAGTTTACCCGGCGAGTATCCGCATATGCTACGTGATTGCAATGGACTTTTGATCACATCAAAATTCTGTGGCAACCGATCATTTGAGACTAAACTGCTATGTTTATAACATTCAAATTAGTTATCTCATAACTACTTGTGAATTCCAAATATTGTATCACATTCCAGATAAATAGACAATGTTAAACTTTCCGATCGAATGATCAAACACCCAAGTTTTCCTAAATAGTTCTCAACACTTGAGGGGAGTTTAAAAACATCCATCACATGCCACAGTACCAATGGTCCAGCCGTAGAAGGGTCAAGCCAAAGCCTCACATGTGACAACGCCGTACTGCCCCAAACCCTAAGGTTCAAAAGGCAGTTCAAGACGGTCATATAATCGAGTTAAGGTTTGTTGTCTTCTAGAGGGTCCATTGCGTAACTTGCACGATTTAGACGTTCTTAAACTACGAAAAAATCCAACACTTGGAAATTTTCCGGGTCGGGAAAAAGTGAGTTATTGATATCCGTTCGAACATTTTAATACTTTCTAAATATTCGGAAAACACAATGAAATTGAATATTCCGATCGAATCAACGAATACAAAATAAACCCCGGAACACTCAACACTTGAGTCAGGTTAAAAATTCCCAGAAAATAGCACTTACAAAAATTGACATTACAGTGCAAAAACGAGTGCATAACTCCTCAGTACTGCCGTGGATCCGCGGCCCAAGCGCGGTACGGTCGCGGTTCCGCGGCGGTTTGTACGGATTGTGTGCTCATTTTTCACCGTAGTGCTTATATTTCCCTGCTGAATTTTTTTAGGCATTTTTAATACAGAAAAATCACAGTTTTGAAAAATTTTCCAGAGAGGGGTTCAATATTGTCGTATCGGGGTTCGATCGGAGTTTTAACTTCGTAAACACGTCGCCTAATGCTCTAGCTAGGCTCTGATACCACTGTAGGGTTACTAGGCACTCTAAGGAGGTTCTACAAGGCATCAACAATGCCCGATTAAAATTTTAGCCGTGCCGAATAACTCTAAACTAGAGATTAGGCGAAAACTAGCAAGTTAAAAACTTTAACACTAAGTGAATGCGAAATACAACCTTTGTAGATCGGTCCTTCACTTCTTAAACTCCTTGTAGTAGTCCCTTCGCTGCGATCATCGAACTCCCGGACTCTCGGACGGCTCCATGAGAAAATTGCAACGGTATTGCTTGAAATCTTCGAGGCCGAAGATGATCTACGTCGAGGGAATACGGACTCAAGCTTCTACTTCACTAACTAGAGAATTAGTGAAGCAAACACCCTAAACTAAAGTTCTAGTCTAGTAGAGGATGATGAAATGGGAAATGGGTACACTTTAGAATTTCTTTTCTCACTTTCATTCTCTCTCTTTTTCAAACCCTAGAAAGAAATAGAAGGAGGAAGAAGATGAGCACAAAATGAGAATGAAGACTAATCAAGAGAGAGAGAGCTTGAACCATGGGCGAGTTTTTATCATATATAAACTCATGTAGAGACATAACCATGGCTAAATATATTGGTTAGGTTAATAAATATCCAAAGCAAAACAAAAATGGTTGAATTTGTCAAAGCACTCACAAGCTTCTACAAGCTTCATGCATTTAACAAATATCCACTAATTTTGTATTTACTTTGAATATTAAAACCATACCAATATAATTATAATGGTATAAGTCTTATACACCGATGATATTTGTATCAACAACCATGATACAAAAAAGAACACAAATAAATATATATCACATATATATTAACTTGTGCACAAGTGAGAAAAACAAATGCTTAAGTGAACCAATGTTAGTTAACGTAAATTAGTATATCTACATATACATTATATACTAAATTATTAAATCAACACTTGACTTAATAATCCGGTTATATCACATATAACCGACTAACATTCAATGTATCGACTTATCGAATCAACCCTTGATTCTATAACTTGGTTATATCGCATATAACCGATCGACACAAATATCGCGAGAATAGAATACGGTATCACATACTCGCATTATTCTCGGTCCCGAACATATCACATATGCGCTCCTATTTCGTTTTGCCTGAGCCAGTAAAACCTCTATGTAGGACTCTAAAGACTCGTCAATACGCCGGCAGTACGTGATGATCATATCAAGCACCCACAAGCCGTCAGCGGTACTAGCTGGACGTAACGGCTACCCAGGTATTGAGCGATCAGAAGATCAGCAAGCAAGCCCGCTCCAACTCCATGCGACTCGGGACTGTACCCCAAAACCACCGTTTTGCACGTCCTCTTGGATGTGGTAAGGTGAAAATCAAAGCACAGTGGGAATCACACAAGACTCTATGACGATCTCGGGTCTACAGACTAACCTGCACCAGTGTCACCAGAGAACTGCCATCTGACGTGAGGTATAATACCATCTAAGAGTTCTCGGCGAGTCTGTCCAGTGTACCCAGTCTCTACTGAGCACCCGTATATCATCTCTGATGTCAAACACCAATGGATATGGGATCATCCATCGCCCATCTGTATGGGTCGAGAAGGTATACGCTAGTCTACTCTGGTATATCGATGCCCCGTCTCGATACACCCACGACTAGGGACCTTGAAGGATGTACTTATGGACTACCATGTCCCCACTAGTATGATCCGCATCATAGTCCAGGTAGTCAAGTACACAACCTAAGGGCTTTACCAACATGTAACAGAGAGACAATAAGTGTACACGTTAAGGTAATGAGTAACCAGATAGCATACTATCATGTCGAGCAAGAAATTCCTCCCTATATTTGTCCAAGCATGCACTACAATATAAATCTCATGTATAGTAATGGCCTCTAGGGCATACATATAATTTACACCGATAATCCGGCTATTTCATAAATAACCGACTAATATAATCTGTATCAGTTCATCGAATCAACACTTGATCCGATGACCCGACTATATCACATATACCCGGCCGATATCTCATATCGCGAGAATCTAATACGGTATCACAAACACGTATTGTTCTCGGTCCCGCACATATCATATATGTGCTCCTACTCTGTTTTGCCTGAGTCAAGAAACCTCTGTGTAGGACTCTAAAGAATCGTCAATACGCCGGCCGTAGGTAACGATCATTGTAAGTCCATGTTACCTCTCCCGGTTCTTTCGAGCTTGCGGAAATGGTAAAAAACAATTTTACGGTATAGGTAACTTGGACTACAAAAACGGATCTTGGCTAAACTACACACTAGCAACCTAACTAAAGAGTTGTCTACTCGGTTAGGGGTTATACCTCAACTTGAACTCCTTCTTCTTGGACTTTTTGTAGTGGTCGGATGGTGCCTTCCTCGTCGCCTTCTCTTGTCGAAGATCGATCCACCTGAGGGTATCTTCCTTGAGCTCCTTTCTCGATCTTGAGAGAACTAAGGTGTCCGGCTTGCTAAACCTTCTACCTTAAAGAGAGTAGTGAGTGCTTTAGGGTGTTTTATCTTCAAGGAGATGTTTATCAACACATGAAAATTGTTCTCCTTGAACTAGAGGAGGAAGAAGAAGAGAGGAGGAGAGAGAATGGTTATGATAGAATGAGATGGTTTTTTACGGCCATAACAATATAAGTGAATTATCAAATTAATAAAATTAATCAAATGAAAAAAGTTGATGGAAGGTTTGATGAGACCATTATCATTTCACATTAAATGGTTTTTGCAAAGATCAAAGAGCATCTTTGATGTGTAATGATGTTGGTCAAAGTTTCAACCATGGTCAACTAGTCAACCTTGGTCAACAAGTCAACAAACCCAACCATGACACAATTTCATTTAATTAATATTATTAATTGATATATCACAAATTCATTAGGGTTTGGAAAAATACGACTGTCAACTGTGCATACACACCCGTTCCAAAACCCTAATAAAATATCCTCTTCCTCCGCCTCAAACAACTGTGCATACACACCCGCATTCGTGTCCTGAGGAACATGAATACAATGAGATAAAACTAACCCCAAAACATATACTAGGATCTGGCTCAAACCAGAGTCCGCTAGTAATGACCGTCCGGATACCAAACGTGCACAAGTGCGCGGATGTAAACGAACCCTGTCGCAAAACCATGCGACTTCTACTCTGTTTTGCCCAAAGGCGAATAACCCTCTGTGTGGGACTCTAAAGACTCGACACTACGCTGGCGGTGGTTTTAACCACAAACCGCAAGCGGCACTAGCTGTGCGTAACGGCCCCCAGGTAGATGCCGATAAGAAGACGGACGAGGTGAAACCCATCTGAACTCCTACTTAGCCTGAATGTGACAGTCTCCGTACAGTCCGGTCTGTTCGTCTGATAACATCGCATGGTGGGCCTAGGGGGTGGTAAACGTCAGTCCCCTAATAGCGGCACAAGTCGTGTCGGAGTGTAGCCCAGAACACCCTGAGATAACACTGGAAACCTACCAGTATATCTCGCTTGCCCTGACCAGGGACTACTTGTATAATGGCTCTCCTAGACACAGCGCGATGCCAACCCCCAATACCGGGAGAGACGAATCCTGTCTAACCGTCACTGCCTCCAAGTGCTTCGGGACTGCACCCAACAACTACCTGTTTGCACGACTCCTTTGAGCCGTGGTAGGGTAGTAATCAAAGTACAGTGGGAACACACTCAAGGCGAAGTGTCGGTGTCAAGTCAACGGACTAAGCTGTACTCATGTCACCTGGGAACTGATAACTGACGATAGGTATAATACCAACCAACAGTTCCCGACGAGTCCGGTCCAGTGTACTCGTAACCTAACGAGCACCCGCATACTATCTCAAGTACGACGTAATGACGGCTGTAGGACAGACCGCCTCCCGAACTGGGATGAGAAGCGCATACGCTAGTCTACTCCGGAGTATCGATGCCCTGTCTCGATAATCCCACGACTAGGGACGTGTGTATAAGGATGTGCTTGTAGATTACCCAGCTCCCACGAGTGTGACTGCCATCACAACGCTGGTAATCAAGCAAAGATCCTAAGGGCTCCAGTAATGCGTATAGATGATACAATAAAGAAACACATGTACACATTAAAGCAGAGAAAAACCAAGTAGCATACTACCATTTCAAGCAAGATTGTCTATACAACTGTGAATATCCCAAGCTTCTATCAAGTAATATACATACTAGTATGATACAATAATGGCCTCTAGGGCATATACACTAACAATCTCCCACTTGCACTAAGGCCATGTACCGGCGTATCGAAGACCTATCATCTCGATCAGCCGCTCGAACTGAGTCTGGGGTAAGGCCTTCGTGAATGGATCTGCAGTGTTATCTTCTGAAGCAACCCTCCGAACCTTGATCTCCTTACGATCCACGATCTCCCTGATCAGGTAATACCGCTTCAAGATGTGTCTGGATTTCTGATGGGACCTGGGTCCTTTGCTAAAGCTATAGCCCCGTTGTTGTCGCAATACAGAGGTATTGGGTCAACAATGGACGGAACCACCTGAAGTTCTTTCAAGAACTTCCTTATCCAGACGGCTTCTTTTGCGGCATCAGATGCAGCGATATATTCCGCTTCCATAGTCGAGTCAGCAACGGTTTCCTGTTTGGAACTCTTCCAACACCCCGTCCCTCCATTGAGGGTAAAGACAAAACCCGACATGGACTTGGAATCATCCTTGTCACTCTAGAAGCTGGAGTCAGCAAAGGCCTCAATCTGGAGGTCTTTTCCGCCATACACCAAGAACATCTCCTTAGTCCTTCTCAGGTACTTGAGAATGTTCTTTACCGCTATCCAGTGTTTCTCCCCAGGGTTTGACTGATACCTGCTTACCACACTCAGTGCATAAGCCAGATCTGGTCTGGTACACAACATCGCATACATTATAGAGCCTACCGCAGAAGCGTAAGGTATAATAGACATGCGGTCCCTTTCCAAATCAGTCTTGGGAGACATCTCTTTGGAGAGGGTGATCCCGTGACAAGCCGGTAGATTACCGCGCTTGGAATCTTCCATGCTGAATCTTTTCAGTAAGGTGTCGATGTACCTGGACTGCGAAAGTCCTAATATCCTCTTGGATCTATCACGATAGATCCGGATCCCCAGAATGTAGGAGGCATCACCCAGGTCTTTCATGGAGAACCTGTGTGACAAGAATCCTTTGACAGATTGTAGCATAGGAATGTCATTTCCTATCAAGAGAATGTCATCCATGTATAAAACGAGGAATACAACAGTTCTCGCTACAAATCTACTATAGATGCATGGTTCATCTGGATTTTTGATAAAGCCAAATTCTTTGACCGTCTCATCAAAATAGATGTTCCAACTCCGCGATGCCTGCTTTAGTCCATAGATGGACTTAAGCAACTTGCACACCTTTCCGTTGCTCCCACTCTGAATGAAACCCTCTAGCTGGTCCATATAGACACACTCCTCTAAATTTCCATTTAGAAAAGCGGTCATTACGTCCATCTGCCAAATCTCATAATCGTGGAAGGCAGCAATGGCAAGAAGGATCCGAATAGATTTCAGCATAGCCACTGGAGAAAAGGTTTCGTCATAGTCCAAACCAGGTCTTTGACGAAAACCCTTTGCAACAAGTCTAGCTTTATAGGTCTCGACCTGTCCATCTACACCAATCTTCTATTTGAAGATCCCCTTGCATCCTATGGGTTTTAACCCATCTAAAGCAACGTCCAAAGTCCATACTTTGTTGGTATACATGGACTCCATTTCGGTCCGCATTGCATCCATCCATTTTACCGAGTCAACGCTCTGAATGGCCTGCTGGAAGCTAGTCGGCTCATCACTATCAATGATGCAATCTTCTCTATCCCCGTCTATGAGAAAACTGTAGTATCTCTCGGGCAGATGAGACTGCCTACTACTCCTGCGGAGCGGTGTAGGAATGTCCTGATCTTTTGAACCCTCTGGTTCTACTAAGCTTTCAGTAATAGTTTGTGGTTCTGGAATTTCTTCCAGTTCTATTACGCTCCCACTTATTTCCTTTTCTAAGAACTGGTGTTCCAGAAAGTGGGCATTACGAGAAACAATGATCTTTTGTTCCTCTGCGTAATAGAAAAGATACCCCCTGGAGTTCTTTAGGTATCCCACAAACTTTCACAGTACTGAGCGTGCCTCGAGTTTGTCCGCATGCTGCTTTTTGACAAAATCTGGACATCCCCAAATCTTCAGGTATTGAAGATAGGGTTTCTTCCCACTCCATAACTCATATGATGTGGTAGGCACAGTCTTAGTGGGAACTCGGTTCAAAAGGTATGCGGCTGATTCTAGCGCATATCCCCAGAATGATCGCGGCAACTCAGCGTTACTCATCATGGACCGCACCATATCCAATAGGGTTCGGTTCCGTCTCTCCGATACACCGTTATGTTGCGGAGTGTATGGAGGAGTAAGCTAAGAGAGAATTCCATTCTCTTTTAGGTAATCCAGGAACTCGGCACTCAAGTATTCACCACCTCGATCCGATCTCAGTGTCTTGATACTTTTGCCTGTTTGTTTTTCTACTTCATTCTTGTATTCTTGGAACCTTTCAAAGGCTTCAGATTTATGTTTCATTAAGAAGACATGTCCGATCCTTGAAAACTCATCCGTAAAAGTAATGAAGTAAGAATAACCGCTTCGCACATGTGTAGACATTGGACCGCACACGTCGCTGTGTACGAGTCCCAAGAGCTCGCTCGCTCTTACTTCGTGTCCAGTGAACGGTGTTTTGTCATCTTCCCTTTGAGACAGGATTGACAAGTTGCATACGATTGATATTCGAACAGATCCAAATATCCTTCTGTATGTAACTTCGTCAACCTTCTCTCATTGATTTGACCGAGTCTATAATGCCATAAGAAAGCCTGATTGATTTCTGGAGACTTTCTTTTGTGTGTATTCTGGACATTGAAAATCTGTGGTTGGTTTAATACGTATATACCATTGCTCAATGTACCTGACCCAATCAGAACTTGATTAAGGTGAATGTTTACCACATTACTTACAAACGCAAATTCATAACCATCTTTAGAAACTAAAGATATAGAAATGATATTACAAGTTGCATTGGGTACAAAAAAGCAATTACGTAAAACCAAAACATGTCCATCTGACATTCCCAGGTGATAGTCCCCCACGGCCTCAGCATCCATGCTAGCTCCGTTTGCAACTTTGAGGGTCATGTCACCTGCCTTCAAAACCATACGCTTTCTCAACCCCTGCAAAGAATTACAGATATGAGATCCTGATCCGATATCCAATACCCAGGAAATAGAGTTTATTGATAGACAGTTTTCAATAACATACACACCTGAAGCTGAAACCGCAACTTGCTTCAGATCCTGTGTTCTCGCCTTCCAAGCCCTGCAATCTTTCTTCCAGTGTCCACTCTTATGACAGTACAAGCATTCTTCCTTCCCCACAAGCTTTCCCGCTACCTTTGTTGCCTTTACCTTTCCCTTCGTATCCACTTTACTAACATCGCCCCTTGGTTTGGCGGAGGCTTTCTTCTTCTTTCCCTTGGCTTTCGCCCTGGACTTAGAAAAGGAAGATCCTCCTACAAACAAAGTGGATGTTTCCCTATCTTTTTGTAGGATGCCCGCTGCACTCCTCAGCATGTTGAGGAGTTCTGAAAGTTCAACTTCCTTTTCTTGTAAGTTGAAATTCAGAATGAACTGGACGTAAGTGGAAGGAAGGGACTGAAGAATCAAGTCCGTATAGAGCTCATTCTCCAACGTAGTCCCAAGGTCCGCGAGCTCCTCTATGTAGCCAATCATCTTAAGCACGTATTCTGCTACCGATGATCCGACGGCCAATCTTGCCGAAAATAACTTCTTCGACACTTCGTATCTGGCGATACGAGATTGCTCTCCATACAGTTCTTTTGTATGGAGAAATATAGATTCGAGGTCCATATTCTCATGCCTCCTCTGATGTCCGTTGTCCTTAGAGGCAAGCACGAGGCACTTGGCCTTCGCGCAATCGATCTCCCATGTCTTACGGATTTCTATATCCGGGACACTGGAGGTGTGTAACACCTTAGAATGTGTTTTGTGGCTAATTATATTTTAATATATAGTTTTTAATAAAAAGTTTACCAAGTTGGGTTTTAAATATTTTATCCTATTCATTGAGTATTTTATTAGATTTTTCCTAGGCTTGCACACACTTGTGCATGATAACTAGGGTTGTTTTTGGGGTTAAACATGATTAGCAATCATGGTTAACTAACCATTTTCCTTAATCTAGTTTAATATTGTTAGGTGTTTTGGGTTAAATAGTTATGGTTGTTAAAATAAAAAAAGGGTTTTATTTTGAATTTTGTTTTGGGTTTTGACCTTGGTGGGAGAGAGAGAGTGCATGATGGGGCATCATGGCTTTGCCCATGCCTTCATTAATGAAGAGAGAGGGAGAGAAAGGGTTGACTAATGCAAGCTCTCATTTCCCTTTTCC
Organism: Agapanthus africanus; assembly: GCA_030015575.1. Classification (NCBI taxonomy): domain Eukaryota; kingdom Viridiplantae; phylum Streptophyta; class Magnoliopsida; order Asparagales; family Amaryllidaceae; genus Agapanthus; species Agapanthus africanus. The sequence continues at coordinate 435,927,719 of CM057345.1, read as the reverse complement.
TTCTCATTCTCTCACTCTCATTCTCTCACACAACATACACACTCTCACACACACCCATCATCATCAGCAGCAGCAGCTAAGAAAACAACAACAACAACAACAAAAACAGCAGCAACAATAGCAGGAGCAGCAGCAGACAACAGCAGTAGCAGCAGCCTCATTAGCAACAACAACAACAATAGCAAGAGCAGCAGCAGCAGGAGCAGCTTCAACATCAACAACAACAACAGAAGCAGCAGCAGTGGCAGCAACTGTAGCAGCAGGAGCCCCAGCAGCAGTAGCAACCCCTCACACAGTTCTTCACCTGCTTCCTAGGATCTCGTAGGGTATAATTCTGAAACCCAATTCCTAGTTTGCTTAGTTGTGTGTTAGTTTAGCTTCGGTTTGCGATAAATAGCTAGTTTAGTGCTTGATTATGGTGTTTATGTGAAATTGTGGCTAGAAAGTGTTTTAGTTGGTTAACCTAGCTCATTCTAGTGTTGTTAGGTCACCTCAACTGAGATTCTACCATAGATTTCACTAAAATACCATAGGGTTTGCTTTTGTGCTAAATTAGTGTTTTTAAAGCGATATTTGTGACTTCTGAGATCTTCTTTTGACCCGGACCCTACAGGATAAAATTGAGAAGACTGGAGCATGTACACTAGGTCTAGATACTACCACAAGAACACGAGCCACCCTCTCCCTACCCAGGCCGCCAATTAATCCAATCAGACCGCAAATTGTGGCCAGGAAGGGGAGTGGGGTGCTGGGGTTTTGGGAATGGTTGTCTGCAGTGTTTTGTAGTGTTTTGGCATGTCTAGTTTTGTAAGATTTGGCCTGTAGGAAAATCTGGGACTATATATCGTATTTGGTGTTCATTGTGTTTGCGCGATACGCGCGATACGTGAGTGAGTTCTGTGATCCAGCGTATCGCGGCGAGTCGCGATGGTTTTAGACGCGTACACACACGATTCAGCGTATCGTGCACACGCGCGTTTAGTTCGCGACGCGAGTTTCTAGTTTGGATTCGCTATCGCGTTTTGCGAGATATTTGGCTTATATATGATTTCCATGTCTTATTTGCAGGTTTACAGGCAAGGACTACGGACACTACTAAGGGGGAGCAGATGGTAGGATTCACCTAGCGTGGAGCGTAGGTGAGTAGATTTAACATCTACAGGAGAATCGCCCGCATGGCGTTATGCGTCTGGGCTAGGATTCAAATACCTGTCGCACATTCTACGTCATTGTTAGAATTGCGCCTTTACTTTATTCCTTGATATAGTTATACTGTGACTAGCAGCCGTAGGACACTGCACATATTATTGACGGTTCATGTTGCACGAGCACGGATTGTATGCTACACACACCCCGTCAATAATTGCCATGTCACACACAACCCCTTATAGATTCTATTGCTTATCACACATGACATCTAGCTTATCGGTATACCTGTAGTGTATCTTACCATTAGTGATAGGTATATATACACCTTGCGATACAGCTACAGGTATACCATGCACATATTTTACTTATAGGTAGATACCTATACTTAGCTGTACCTTATTGATTTCGCATACATCTGGTTTCAGCTACATGTTCTCATTTATATGCTCACATTCAGATATATCGCATTTATTTGTTCCTGGATTTGCTCATTGTTTATTTGGATTTTACATAGTGTTTTCTGGATTTGGGAACCGTGGGAGTTCATGAAATTATGCATACATTGAAAAACCCGGTTTTCTTGAGATGATATTTGCGCGTCCACCATGAGTTTTATCGGTGCTGATTATATACTCCATACGAGGTGTGGTTGCCGTATGAGAGTACATGGTGGGGCCCGGTATGGTTCCCCTCGGCAAGAAGATCGATGGATTTTGCCGATTGAGCCTGGAGGCGGGCGAGTACCTACCGGTGACAGTACCCATGACTCGGCGGGGGATCACGGAGACACCGCTGGGAGTCATGTACGTATGCATACGTCGAAAGACGAGGGTCAGAGCTAGGCACTCGTGCTTTCGGGATAGCGTATGATACGTGATCAGGATTTCTGTGTCGATACTTGGCATATTGTTTTCATGATATTTCTTTTAATACCTTTGTATATATAACAGGGGATTTAGCTGTTGTTATATATACCCTTACACCAATATTAGTGGAATGGGACGCTAATATATGTGTATTGCCCCCATCATATTTTATTTCTGCATATATATATATATATATATATATATATATATATACACATATAGGATGTTAGAAATTAATTAAGATTCGACTTGGGATATAGGTGATTCATTGAGATTGAATATGAAGGAGATTGATGATTTGTACATTCGGGATATAGGAGATCTATTCGATATTGTACATTGAGGAAATGTGAGACTTATATGATATGAGAGCCCAGTTTGGGGGATGATTTAAGGATTTGCGGATTGGAGTGTCTTGATGGATGGTGATCCTGCCACGATGTCAGGTTTCCATGGAAATGACATATTCCACCCCATACCTCACACTTATCTATTCTTTGCACAGATTCATATATTGGTAGTACCTGTTAGCGTACCCTTATGATAGTTGCATATCTACTTTTTCATATCCCTATTGCATAGTTATTACACACTATTATCATGTCATCATGGCTTCATATATTGATTATACCTGCTAGTGTACATCTCCATTACTTTGCTTTCACATGACATGTTATTTCTGTAATCACATATCTTAGATTCATGCTGTACGTACATTCCTGCGATTACCTGCATATGTTATCTACTATTCACGAGTTGGAAACTCACCCCCGTTGTGCCACAGGTGTTTCAGGTTGTTCCCCAGAGTAGTCGAGGCAGGCTATTCCGCTTTTCAGCTATCATCTTTTGCTACAGATACCGCATCAGCTCACAGTACTATTTTGCTTAGGTGGGTTAGATGATTATCTGTATTTCATATTGTACATTACTTATATTTTGTACTCTCCATCTAATATTGTATTGTTGACTTAGAGACTTGGTGAGGACGATATTGTATATTATTGTGGATTTGTTGTCTTTTATATACAGCTTTCTCTCTAGTGTCCTTATTTCTTCGCTACGGCGTCGTATATTTATGATGTTATTGTTTTTCCGTCTTGAGCTAGTTTTTACAAAAAGGGGGTGTTGCCAAATTTTAAAGAAAGAAAGTAAGACTTTTAAAGAATTTGGGTTGCGATTTCAAATGTTTCAAAAACTATACTATCTTTTTCCGTATTTTTATGGTTTAGATTTCTGGGTTTTGGCTTTCTTTTACTGCGTTACGTCTTTAGGCGTTGCGTAGTATTAGGGCCGTCACGGGCTATTTTTGGGTCGTGACAAAGTTGGTATCAGAGCGCTAAGTTTTACCTTTCGGAGTGTAGGATGACCTTAGTATGATGGAGTAGGTAGCTTAAGCAGAGTAACGTAGTGCGTGTATGTCTGCAGCATACCCACGATGCGGTACTTCGCCTTAAGTGACCTAAGTACAATTTGCTTGAAATTCCTTCCTTGATGATTCATATCCTTGAGATTCGATTTCCTTATTCTCATCGAATCTTATATCTATTTATAGCCTTGCCGTCGATGACTATGGGGACTCATAGTGATGCAGCGAGGGCCGAGGTCAGAGTTGGCTCGGGTGAGACGAGTACTGACCAGGATGGCACTCTAGTTGCACAGGTGCAGACGGATCAGCCTACGACATATACTATTGATAGAATTTTGGCAGAGATGCAAGACTTCCGCCAGGCTATGAGTTCTTTGGTTGATGTCGTTCAGGAGCTACGACAGGAGGTTGTCACCCCTGTTACTCAGTTGTCACTTACGATCAGCATGCAGCAGTCCGTCACCTACATAGCACCAGTGGTTGCAGCTCCAGTTGACGAGGCACATATTCCAGGACAGTGGAGGACTCGTACCAGTGTACCAGCCCAGAGGCAGAGGTTTTGTCGTCGAGACAGATTTCATGGCTGTCGCGGGAGTAGCAGTGGCTTAGAACGAGGACAGTCGTTCAGCTCTCATCCCCAGGATGGTCAGCGGTCAGCGCGTAGATGTTTTCGATGCGGGAGCCTTCAGCACTTCGTCAGGGATTGTTCCTTAGCACCTCGTCAGAGTCGTATTCAGAGAGGCCATGGACGTGGAACATTCGCTCAGAGGGCTCAGTCTACCAGAGGAGTTCATCCAACTGCGAGTAGAGGGCAGACACAGGAGTTTGCTTCTACTCATCGGGACGCGCAGACGTCCAATGTGGAGTTTTCAGGTACCCTTAATTTATATGTTCTTTTCATTTATTCGTTAGTTTTTCATGCTTGTACCGTGGTTGGGTAGATTAGACGTAGTTGTTTTAATTTCTGTCAGCGATTCTTTTGTTACGCGACACGTATTTCAGTTGTGTGCCAATCGGATAGGAGATAGAGATTCGTCCGTCGTTTTGGTCCTTCTAGAGATGTTGGATTTGACGTTCTCCAGGGCACGGACTGGTTAACTACATGCTAGGCGTCTGTGGACTACCGTGAGGAAACAGTCAGGTTTGTTTTCCTCGGCAGGTCAGTTCTCGTTGTGTAGGTGGATAGTTGTGCCGCCTCTCACAGCTTGAATTTAGCCTTTTTCACTAGTCGGCTACTGAGGAGATGTCGTGGATTCTTGGCGTTCATTTGTGATACTGGAGCCAAAGTGGGATTGTTGGACCGGGTTCCTTTCGTGCGAGAGTTTTTCCGACGTTGTTCCGGATGAGCCGGCGAAGCTGGGAGCTAAAGGATCAGCTGCAGAGTTATGGCTTGGGGAGTTGTGTGCGCTTGAGTGTTTCGCTTTTGGAAGCTCCTATTTCCGTTCGTCGAGGAGAAAGACGGCAGTTTAGGATTGCGTATCGATGGATCATCAATTGAACCGGCTTACGATGCGGATAGGTATGCTTTACCTCGCATTGGCGATTTCTTCGATCAGCTCCAGAGTGCGAGACATTTTCTGAGTTTTCTTGGGATCAGGTCATCATTATTGCGGTTCGGAGTGATGGCATTCCGAAGGCTGCCTTGTGCGTGCTACGGACTTTGTGTGTTTTGGTGTGTCTCTGGGCTCACCAGTGCCCTAGCAGCGTTCGTGTATATGATGAACCAGATTTCTGCAGGTCGTTCCTCGACCAGTTATTGTTGTGTTATTTACGACATTCTGGTCTACCTAATGTGTCTTGAGGAACAGGAGTAGCACCTGAGGATTTGTTATGCAGATACTGGGAGAGCACCAGCAGTTGCTAAATTTTCGGAGTGTTTCTTAAGGCTTGTTTTGTGTTGACTCCTAGGTCTTATAGTCACGGGAGACGGTTTCGTATGGTTCTGAGGGAGATCGTGGCCGTACAGCTTAGGCCCAGACTTGTGTGCAGGACGGAGATCCGCAGATTGTTGGGCTTAGCAGGTTTTTACCGCCGTTTCATGCAGGATTGCTAGAGTAGTGCTGCACCGTCGACTGAATTGACCGGAAGGGAGGTTTCTTTTCTTTGGACTGAGGCATGTGTGCGGAATTTTCGGCAGTTGAAGATTCGGTTAATAACTGCATTAGTCCTTTCCTTGCTTTTGGTTCGGGCGACCTTGTTGTTTAACTGTAATGTTTCTTGAGTGGGCTCGATTGTGTACTGAGGTGACACTATAGAGTTATCACTTTTGCTTCCCTACATCTGGAGGGAGTACGAGGAGGATATTCCATTCATGATATGGAGATGGCCGCGGTGGTTTTGCGTTGGTGATTTGGAGACACTGCTTGTTCGAGAGTCATGTCAGATTTTCACGGACCACCAGATCTTAATGTACATCTTCCTGCAGCGGATTTTGATTGTTGTGATAGTCTTCTGCAGATTTACAGTTCTTGTGTTATCGTTGAGTACAGCTTAGGTTCGTCTCTACGGAGGGGACAGCTTGCTCATGTCCGCGCCCGACCACTTTCCTTAAATCGCTTTCGCGAGACACTGCCTGCCGATGCTCGTCGTCAGAGATACTTGAGCATACTCGGCTGGGTAATGATTCGGAGACCTTGATTTGTGACAATGGTGTGCTAAGTTACGGACGCGTTTGTATACCTGGTATCATCGGGTAGAGACGTATAATCCTGGAACATACACATCTGTCAACTCTCTGTATGCATTCAAGTTCTACCAACATTTAGTGTGACTTGTAAGATAGTTACCGGTGGACAGGGATGTAAAGAGAAATTTCAGGTTTCGTTTCAAGGTGTTTGTCCTGTTGTGTGCTTGGGTCGAGCATCAGAGGCCGGCTGGAGAGTTGCAACCTTTTACCGTTCCGAAGTAGGAGTGGGAGCAGATCTCCATGAATTTCGTTATGGTTTCTACCCAGGGTTAGTCAGGGTGTGACTCCATTCAGATTCTTGTCGTCCGGTTATACTCAGTTTGCTCAGTTGTTCTTTGTTAAGTTATGTGTTTGTGTTGATTGTTGTCGGCAGTTGGGGATCGTCACTAGCCATCGTTAGGGTTCTCCTTCGATAGCTGTTATCAGGAGACACTCCAATTGGCCACCTTTAGGCTTAGGGGTTAGGTCGTGTCGATCACCAGTCTGTTGTTTTTCTGACTCTGCGTAAGTAGGATTTTGGACCCCAGCTATGTCTAGAGACTTCAGAGATGGTCCAGTTGTGTTAGGTCAGGATGGGAATTGTCCATTGCGAACTGAGGCCTTATGCCGACTGCCTTCGTCATAGACTCGAGTTCGCAGGGACAGATCATGTATTCCTACGGACTTTCCGATGAATGACGCGTTGGATTTTGGGAAGCTTGTCCCAGGATTAGGTCCTTTTAAGATCCTGTAAACGAGTTAGTTTCGTTGCCGTTAATTTGGCACTTCCGCCCAGATTATTGAATTTTCACCCCGTATTCCTTGTGATGATACTTTAAAATTACCTTCATTACCTTTCTCACATAATTTGGCACCAAACCTTTTGGCTTGGACACGATCTTTCGTTCACCAGCAGCCAGTTGTGTTAATGGCCCGGCAGGTGGAGAAACGTCGGTCAAGGGTCTTGCCATCTGTGAAGAGTTTTCTTGGACGTAGCCGTATAGTGAGATAGTCCCTTGGGAGGCTGTGAGCGAGATTTGAGGATTTTTAATCTTCTCTTTGAAGGTACGCGTAACAGTATATTTTTAAATTCGGGGACGAATTTCTTTTAAGGGGGGAGATTGTAACACCTTAGAATGTGTTTTGTGGCTAATTATATTTTAATATATAGTTTTTAATAAAAAGTTTACCAAGTTGGGTTTTAAATATTTTATTCTATTCATTGAGTATTTTATTAGATTTTTCCTAGGCTTGCACATACTTGTGCATGATAACTAGGTTTGTTTTTGGGGTTAAACATGATTAGCAATCATGGTTAACTAACCATTTTCCTTAATCTAGTTTAATATTGTTAGGTGTTTTGGGTTAAATAGTTATGGTTGTTAAAATAAAAAAAGGGTTTTATTTTGAATTTTGACCTTGGTGGGAGAGAGAGAGAGAGTGCATGATGGGGCATCATGGCTTTGCCCATACCTTCATTAATGAAGAGAGAGGGAGAGAAAGGGTTGACTAATGCAAGCTCTCATTTCCCTTTTCCTTCTCATTCTCTCACTCTCATTCTCTCACACAACATACACACTCACACACACACCCATCATCATCATCAGCAGCAGCTAAGACAACAACAACAACAACAACAAAAACAGCAGCAACAATAGCAGGAGCAGCAGCAGACAACAGCAGTAGCAGCAGCCTCATTAGCAACAACAACAACAATAGCAAGAGCAGCAGCAGCAGGAGCAGCTTCAACATCAATAACAATAACAGAAGCAACAGCAGCAGCAGCAGGAGCAGCTTCAACATCAACAACAACAACAGAAGCAGCAGCAGTGGCAGCAACTGTAGCAGCAGGAGCCCAGCATCAGTAGCAACCCCTCACACACTTCTTCACCTGCTTCCTAGGATCTCGTAGGGTATAATTCTGAAACCCAATTCCTAGTTTGCTTAGTTGTGTGTTAGTTTAGCTTCGGTTTGCAATAAATAGCTAGTTTAGTGCTTGATTATGGTTTTTATATGAAATTATGGCTAGAAAGTGTTTTAGTTGGTTAACCTAGCTCATTCTAGTGTTGTTAGGTCACCTCAACTGAGATTCTACCATGGATTTCACTAAAATACCATAGGGTTTGCTTTTGTGCTAAATTAGTGCTTTTAAAGCGATATTTGTGACTTCTGAGATCTGCTTTTGAGCCGGACCCTACAAGATAAAATTGAGAAGACTGGAGCATGTACACTAGGTCTAGATACCACCACAAGAACACGAGCCACCCTCTCCCTACCCAGACCGCCAATTAATTCAATCTGGCCGCAAATTGCGGCCAGGAAGGGGAGTGGGGTGCTAGGGTTTTGGGAATGGTTGTCTGCAGTGTTTTGTAGTGTTTTGGCATGTCTAGTTTTGTAAGATTTGGCCTGTAGGAAAATCTGGGACTATATATCGTATTTGGTGTTCGTTGTGTTTGCGCGATACGCGCGATACGTGAGTGAGTTCTGTGATCCAGCGTATCGCGGCGTGTCGCGATGTTTTTAAATGCGTACATACACGATTCAGCGTATCGTGCACACGCACGTTTAGTTCGCGACGCGAGTTTCTCGTTTGGATTCGCTATCATGTTTTGCAAGATATTTGGCTTATATATGATTTCCATGTCTTATTTGCAGGTTTACAGGCAAGGACTACGGACACTACTACAGGGGGGAGCAGATGGTAGGATTCACCTAGCGTGGAGCGTAGGTGAGTAGATTTAACATCTACAGGGGAATCGTCCGCATGGCGTTATGGGTCTGGGCTAGGATTCAAATACCTGTCGCACATTCTACGTCATTGTTAGAATTGCGCCTTTACTTTATTCCTTGATATAGTTATACTGTGACTAGCAGCCGTAGGACACTGCACATATTATTGACGGCTCATGTTGCACGAGCACGGATTGTATGCTACACACACACCGTCAATAATTGCCATGTCACACACAACCCCTTATAGATTCTATTGCTTATCACACATGACATCTAGCTTATCGGTATACCTGTAGTGTATCTTACCATTAGTGATAGGTATATATACACCTTGCGATACAGCTACAGGTATACCATGCACATATTTTACTTATAGGTAGATATCTATACTTAGCTGTACCTTATTGATTTCGCATACATCTGGTTTCAGCTACATGTTCTCATTTATATGCTCACATTCAGATATATCGCATTTATTTGTTCCTGGATTTTCTCACTGTTTATTTGGATTTTACATGGTGTTTTCTGGATTTGGAAACCGTGGGCGTTCATGAAATTATGCATACATTGAAAAACCCGGTTTCCTTGAGATGATATTTGCGCGTCCACCATGAGTTTTATCGGTGCTGATTATATACTCCATACGAGGTGTGGTTGCCGTATGAGAGTATATGGTAGGGCCCGGTATGGTTCCCCTCAGTAAGAATATCGATGGATTTTGCCGATTGAGCCTGGAGGCGGGCGAGTACCTACCGGTGACAGTACCCATGACTCGGCGGGGGATCACGGAGACACCGCTGGGAGTCATGTACGTATGCATACGTCGAAAGGCGAGGGTCAGAGCTAGGCACTCGTGCTTTCGGGATAGCGTATGATACGTGATCAGGATTTCTGTGTCGATACTTGACACATTGTTTTCAGGATATTTCTTTTAATACCTTTGTATATATAACAGGGGATTTAGCCGTTGTTATATATACCCTTACACCAATATTAGTGGAATGGGACGCTAATATATGTGTATTGCCCCCATCATATTTTATTTCTGCATATATATATATATATATATATATATATATATATGATGTTAGAAATTAATTGAGATTCGACTTGGGATATAGGTGACTCATTGAGATTGAATATGAAGGAGATTGATGATTTGTACATTCGGGATATAGGAGATCTATTCGATATTGTACATTAAGGAGATGTGAGACTTATATGATATGAGAGCCCAGTTTGGGGGCTGATTTGAGGATTTGCGGATTGGAGTGTCTTGATGGATGGTGATCCTGCCACGATGTCAGGTTTCCGTGGAAATGACATATTCTACCCCATACCTCACACTTATCTATTCTTTGCACAGATTCATATATTGGTAGTACCTGTTAGCGTACCCTTATGATAGTTGCATATCTACTTTTTCATATCCCTATTGCATAGTTATTGCACACTATTATCATGTCATCATTGCTTCATATTTTGATTGTACCTGCTAGTGTACATCTCCATTACTTCGCTTTCACATGACATGTTATTACTGTAATCACATATCTTAGATTCATGCTGTATGTACATTCCTGCGAGTACCTGCATATGTTATCTACTATTCACGAGTTGGCAACTCACCCCGGTTGTGCCATAGGTGTTTCAGGTTGTTCCCCAGAGTAGTCGAGGCAGGCTATTCCGCTTTTCAGCTATCATCTTTTGCTACAGATACCGCATCAGCTCACAGTACTATTTTGCTTAGGTGGGTTAGATGATTATCTGTATTTCATATTGTACATTCGTTGTATTTTGTACTCTCCATCTACTATTGTATTGTTGACTTAGAGACTTGGTGAGGACGATATTGTATATTATTATGGATTCGTTGTCTTTTTTATACAGCTTTCTCTCTAGTGTCCTTATTTCTTCGCTACGGCGTCGTATATTTATGATGTTATTGTTTTCCCGCCTTGAGCTAGTTTTTACAAAAAGGGGGTGTTGCCAAATTTTAAAGAAAGAAAGTAAGACTTTTAAAGAATTTGGGTTGCGATTTCAAATGTTTAAAAAACTATACTATCTTTTTCCGTATTTTTATGGTTTAGATTTCTGGGTTTTGGTTTTCTCTTACTGCGTTACGTTTTTAGGCGTTGCGTAGTATTAGAGCCGTCACGGGCTATTTTGGGTCGTGACAAGGTGGGACCTGAGACAGGGGGAGCTTTGGTGGTAAGGAGATACCCCAACTTGTCGTAAGTGATTGCCATTTTGACATTCCTGAGTCAATCTTTGTAGTTTGGCCCTGTCAGTATGTTTTTATCTAGTAGTAACTTAAGTCCGGTCATGTCGAATGGTCGCTGCAATTAGGAGAGAGAGAAGAAACACTTTAGTATGTTGCTCTTGCAAGTTTAGAGTGGTTTTTAATTTGTCTAAACAGGATGGCTCCCACTGTCTCTCGAATCCCTCCTCAAACCATAAAGGAAGAACTAGTCGGGATCAATCTCACCGTACAATACTTGCTTAACCGTTCAGCCAGGCCAGTGTCGGTACTTCGAGGGAGGTTTTCCAACGCTTTCGTGAAGTTTCTTAATTAAATAACCTCTTTTCCCTGGGGGCGTAGCCCCGCTAACACCTTTCTAGACACCTACTAAGTTTATAGCATTGATCGTTTAGTGAGAAATTTCCCGAGGAGTAGCATATACTCACAGTAGGATCGGGATCCAAATATCATCGCGTGATGAAACTGAAGGAATCCTACCAGAATCATCACACTCCAAATGGTATGCAACACTAGCAAGTTTCAGTACTTTTGAAACTGCCGATGTGGATTTTTGCCCCATGCTCTTATGACCTTGGCGTGAGGTCAAAATGTCATAAGTCACATGTCAAGTTCTACCCATCATTATTGTAACATTTTAAAAATAATTAAATAAAAAAAAATTTAAGTGAATTTTAGGATTTTCGGTAAAGTAAAATGTATTTTTCGTAAAACTAAACCGTAATTATTTTTCACTATAAATTTAAAAATATCTATTTTAATTATGTTATTACTAGTAAATGGTGTTTATTTAGCCACTTATAAATTTTTAGTTCAATTAAATATTTTCCTAAATTAAATATTTTAAATATTAACATAAGCTTTATTTTTTAAACTAAATTAGTGTAAATTACAAATTTGAATGGTTTTAATTTTTAAAAATGAGCCATGGTATATTAGAATCAAGTGTGTAATATGCAAAATCTTTTCCAAAATCTCTCCATGGTTCTAGAAATTTCTAGGAAAAGGGTTAAATTGAAAAATTTAGATAATAAAGGGTTTAAGTGAAAAAAATGCATTATTTATGAACTTTCTACACAATACCACACATTTTTTCTCTCTCTCCACCCTCCTCCCTCTCCATGGCCGGCCTCCCCTCCATGGGTAGCCCCAAAATTTTTCTCCCATCATTTTTGCATTAAAAATCATCAAAATTCATCAAAAATTCCAAAAAATAAATCTCAAAAATCAACATTCAACCTCTACAATTTTTCTTTGACCTATTTAGCATGGATTTTGGAGATGGAAAGCATGCATTTTGGAGATGGAAAGCATGCATTTTGGAGGCTTATTTCATGTTTGGGTTTCATATTTTGGAGGTATAAATTTCTTTCTTTTCATTTATTGTTTTAGATGTTCATTTAAGCTTAATTAGATTTAATGAATTAATTCTATGTTTTTTTAAAAAAATTCAAGTTAGGGTTTGTAAATTCAAGTTATGATTTTTGTTAATTATTTAGGGTTATAATAGTTAGTTTAACACTTTTAGAATTGGAAAATATTGCATGGTTGTTGAATTGTAACATTTTCATTTAAAATTGTTTTAAATTAGGAATTTAGTTAACTAGGTTTTTGCAAAATGTGTTTGTGGTTAATATAAAATTCTAATTTGGGTTGTTATCATTGGATTATAGTTTTAGTGGAAATGTTAACATGTTAATGGAAAGAAAAACTTAGTTTGATTGCTAGTTTCAATGGATAATTGATAAATTGTGATAAAAAAATTGCTAATTTTGTAAACTAGATTTTAGAAATTCCTATATAAATGAGATTAAAAATATAATTATGGTTTCATCATATCATTATCATCATGAATTGTAGTTTAAGTCATTAATTTATGCAAAATCATGTTTTGTGGTGGAATTGTGGTATTTTGCTTGAAAAATGTTGAAAATTGTTAAAGGGTGCAAACTAGAAATTTCAAATTTATACAAGTTTGTGTAATAAAAATATAGTAATAGTTTGTATAGTCTAGTTATGCTATTTAATGAGTTTTATGACCATTGGTTTCATTTAAATGTTAAGTTTTGATGAAAAACGGTAAACTGGCATTTTCGGGTTTTGCGAAATTGGACGGTTTGATAGATTTTCGGGTTTCGATGGATTTCATCATGTTTTATAGTATAAGTAATGTGTTTTAAAACTACAAGTTGTTTGTTGATGTTATCTCGATCCATCGGAGTTTGTATGCCGATATCGAGCGGTATTTGGTTCTTTTGCGTGGACGGGACATAGGTTTTAACCTATGCTTGTTCCTTGTATCGTTTGACTTTTGTATGTGATTCGGTTTATGATGCTATTTATATGTTTGCGTTTAGGTACCCCTCACGTGGACTGCGGGCGATGAAGAGGAGGATGTCGACACCGTCTTCGACAGACATGGACCAGGTGAGTAGATGCATATCTACGGGGGGAAGTCGGGTGGATGGCGTTTAGCACCCCCGCAACATAGAATAGGAATAGTACTTATTGAAATTAGGAAACCAGATGTGACCCTAAATTCTTAATGAGTAGGACCCTAGTAATGACCCTAGGCTGGACCAGACTGATTTAGGAAGACCATACCAGAGGATGAATACCCTGGAAGAGGTTCGTAGGTTTCAGGTAGAAACACACGCACGCACACACTGAAACTCGACATGGTGTATACGTGCATGTGTATATATATATATAGGACGAGGTATAGGTATATATATATATATATATATATACAACACGTATATGGGATACATTGATGTGATATGATATCCGAGATATGATGAAACAATGTAACTGGGCTTGATGCCGTGATTCTTGACTATACAGTCGTATTAAAGTGTTAGCGGATGATTAGAGAATGAGATAATGAACATGAATATATAAATTATGAAGGGTGGTGGTGATATTGAGGTACATGGGACGCTAAAATAGTACCTGGGCTGTAGCTTGTGACTTGATGACGGTAAGATATCGGTATGACTTAATCACAATATGATACATGTGACATGATATTTCTGAGGATAAACTAATGATTATTCCATGATGGCAATGATATATGATTGATGTATGCGATTATAGTTTAGCACCTTGATCATGAGATGTGTTGATGATGACACATTACGAATAATGAGACACCTAGGAGATACTTGACCCGTACCCCGATATTGGGATGCCGTACGACGGATTTTGCCGTACGAGGCTTAGATATGATGATTGATCCGCACTCTTGATTCGAGAAAGCCGTACTACGTACGTGACGCTATTGAGGCGGGATCGCCGACTATTAGTGATATTGATTCAGACCTTAGGTAGACTCTAGTTTCTTACTGACTAGTCTATTAGGTTTAGTTCCTTAGGATGTTAGATGGACACTGGTTTAGGTTCGACTCACATAGTTGTAGTTGTACTCGTATCTCGCAGAGGAGTGGATAATGCACATCTGTATTTACATTCATACTGTAATTATCATGGTGCATGGTCTTACATATGTTGCTATAATCAGTATAAACCTTACCTGTTAGGACACCCGCACCATTACCGATGATGCGCATATTCCACGCACACTTACTTGCCGGCTCACACACATCATCATCGGTAATTGCTATGTCACGTACACTTTAGATCATATTATCTTTTATTCATAGAATCAGTTAACAACTAAACCGATATAATATTGTGATTACTCTCTGATGTTAGTATAAGACATGATATTTATTACTTAGACATTCATGAATTCATATTTTCATGTTATCGCACAGTAGTATGGGCATATGCCGGCACTTATCATATACTTACTCATGACTTTGAGATTTGGATTTCTATGAGATTTCTGGATTTTTGGGGAAAACTGCAAAAATATATAAAAACTTCTCTCTCTCTCCTCTTCTCTTTTTAAAATAAGATGCGGTTTTCTCGTGATGTATGTGTCGTCCACCATGAGTATTTCATGTTTTCTGTTGGATTTCGAGACCCGATTCGAGGAGTGGATGAACCGTCTCGGGTACATGGTGGGCCCGGTATGGTACCCCGGGGCAAGAAGATCGAGTTGTAGACGATGAGCCTGGCAGGGGAAGGCTACCTACCGGTGATGTCTGGCGCGGCGGATATCCGGAGGATACCGACCGTTGTCGTGAGATTTGATGATATGGGCCGATCCGGACTGACGGAGCCCGAGATATTGAGACTTGAGATTACATGTGTTGTGTCGATACTTGACACGGATTTCCATGGATTTCATTGTTGAGATTTCAGATTCTTATACACATTTTACTATGATAACAGCTAAAGATTTCTTATACAGATATTTCTGGATTTCAGGATTGGTTATTTTATATTCATGATGCATGCATATCCATTCATATGACATAGTATTATATGAGGCACTGACACGAGCACGGAGTATCTGCATTTACACGTAGTTTTACCCTGCTATTACTAGATGATTGGGATATAATAGTGTAATATTATGACCTAGGATAGCGTCGTGCATTCGATTTCTTTTCGTAGATGTCTTCTACTCACGAGTTGGCAACTCACCCCGTTGTGCCAAATTTTATTACAGGTTCGATGTATAGGTTTCACTGGCAGCTTGCTGGCACATCTTTTCTTCAGGGTGATTTGCACGGTAGGTTGGTTCACTTGTATCTGAACCACCATTGTATTTTTTATTCTTTCATTTGTATCTAGTAAGCTCCATCAACCATACTTGTATTACTTGATAAGTTTATTGGACCAGACTTTTATTTCGACCTTAGAGTCGCGCATGTATTATTCTGATCTGGTGGTTTTGTTTTCTTTTGAGTTTTGAGCCTCGCCCTTTGGCGTTGTATATTATTGTGCTTGTTGTGGTTGTTTCTGCCTGTTGGCGTTGATGCTAGCTCCCGTTTGGAGATGCTTTTTATTGTTTATGTATATTATACTTGTTGTACCCATTTGGGGGCCAGTTTTTATAGAGGAGACTCTGCTGAAATTTTTGAGAAAATTTGCTGATGCTTTTAAACTTGTTTTCTTTTTCTTCTTCTTCTTCTTTTATGGTTTAGATTTCTGGGCTTCGGCTTACTTAGGTTACGTTGCGCCTCTAGACGCTTCGTAATCTAAGTGCCGGTCACGTTCCGTACTTTCGGGTCGTGACAAAGTTGGTATCAGAGCGCTAGGTTTAACCTTGTATAAGTCTAGGTGACCCTTGGTTGATGGAGTAGGCGATTTAGGTAGAGTAACGTACCGTGGGTATGGTCCGCGGCATACTTACGATACGCTACTCTGCTTAAGGAGCCCTAGGATGTACATTGTTTGCACCGTATTTCATTCGTTCCTTTGATCTATCTTCGTCGATATCGGATGGTAGTTTCTGCTACCACGGGCACACGGGCAGAGAGAGCTGCGGCTCGAATACGATAACCATTAGAGTATTGGTTATTCTTGAGGATTGAAGCATTGCTTAGCGTGTGGACGAAGGGTATTCACATGCCGTCCGGATGAAGTTAAAGGGTTCGAACGATTATCAGAAAACCATTTTCCCAAGTTTAAAGTATTCGGAAGAACATGCAGGTATTTCGATGGACCCTCGAGAAGAATGAAACCCTAACTCGACATAATGACCACGAGAACGCCCTTGAACCTTAGGGTTTACGGCAGTTTCGCGGTGCCATTAGTGAGGCTTGGGTTTGCCCTTCTACGGCTGGATCATCGATACTGGGGTATGTACCGGATATTTTTAAACTGTACTTGAGTGTTGAGCTCTCGGGGACTTATGGGATTTTGATGGATTGATCGAAAAGTTTAATGTAGTCCGGATATCATGTGAAGGGATCGACTACGTGGGAGACTCTAGATATGAGTATTGCCGTTGGTAGCGCAGTCAGCACACCTATGAAAGAACGAGTTCGAAGCAGTCGACATCAGAGGAAAGAGGCGCACATTGACGATAGTGTTTACGATTGTGATTTAGTGATTTGAATTTCCTATTTTCGTTGATTGGATTTTTGTATTTTGAGGACTTTGTTCTACGATTGGTATTTCCTGTGTGTACCTTCATTCTATCTGTGTTTCATATATCAGTTGTATTGATGTGGTTTAGTACGCACCCAGTACACTTGATTTGGTTTTATATATTTTGAGATTTTTGATTTGATTTCGTGCATAGGGGTTACACATGATTATGATATATGTTTTGACTTAGTTTTCATGCATTTTTGTACTGTGATTTCGATTTCAGTGCGCACCGGACGCACATGATATTTTAATGATGTGATTGGGATTGATTTCAGTTTGAGCAGTATGTTTTCATAGTCATTATTATTTGATTTAGTAACCAGGCGGGACGTGTATGTTAAATAAAAGATATATATATATATATAGTTATTTTTTTTAAATAAACGTCCGCTACTTATGCCGTGACACGTGCATCACACGGCGATTTTCAAAAAGGGGTGTTGCATATTTCCTTATCCAGATATTTGGACGATTTTACTATGATGCGCACTATATTTAAATTATAGTTTTGATGTATATTATGCTGGTTTTCGTATTGGGTTTTGATATTTTGTCTTCACCATAACTCCGATGATTGCGTTAAGCTTGACGGAGTTGATTTTAGTTATATATTGTCGATTTCGGAGCCCCGACGACTTGAGCGTTTTGCTCGATGTTTTAGTATTTGGAGGGGGAGTTTTAATTTAAATTCAGGGACCGAATTTCTTGAAGGGGGGAAGACTGTAACATTTAAAAAATAATTAAATAAAAAAAAATTTAAGTGAATTTTAGGATTTTCGGTAAAGTAAAATGTATTTTTCGTAAAACTAAACCTTAATTATTGTTCACTATAAATTTAAAAATATCTATTTTAATTATGTTATTACTAGTAAATGGTGTTTATTTAGCCACTTATAAATTTTTAGTTCAATTAAATATTTTCCTAAATTAAATATTTTAAATATTAACATAAGCTTTATTTTTTAAACTAAATTAGTGTAAATTACAAATTTGAATGGTTTTAATTTATAAAAATGAGCCATGGTATATTAGAATCAAGTGTGTAACATGCAAAATCTTTTCCAAAATCTCTCCATGGTTCTAGAAATTTCTAGGAAAAGGGTTAAATTGAAAAAGTTAGATAATAAAGGGTTTAAGTGAAAAAAATGCATTATTTATGAACTTTCTACACAATACCACACATTTTTTCTCTCTCTCCACCCTCCTCCCTTTCCATGGCCGGCCTCCCCTCCATGGGTAGCCCCAAAATTTTTCTCCCATCATTTTTGCATTAAAAATCATCAAAATTCATCAAAAATTCCAAAAAATAAATCTCAAAAATCAACATTCAACCTCTACCATTTTTCTTTGACCTATTTAGCATGGATTTTGGAGATGGAAAGCATGCATTTTGGAGGCTTATTTCATGTTTGGGTTTCATATTTTGGAGGTATAAATTTCTTTCTTTTCATTTATTGTTTTAGATGTTCATTTAAGCTTAATTAGATTTAATGAATTAATTCTATGTTTTTTAAAAAAAATTCAAGTTAGGGTTTGTAAATTCAAGTTATGATTTTTGTTAATTATTTAGGGTTATAATAGTTAGTTTAACACTTTTAGAATTGGAAAATATTGCATGGTTGTTGAATTGTAACATTTTCATTTATAATTGTTTTAAATTAGGAATTTAGTTAACTAGGTTTTTGCAAAATGTGTTTGTGGTTAATATAAAATTCTAATTTGGGTTGTTATCATTGGATTATAGTTTTAGTGGAAATGTTTGCATGTTAATGGAAAGAAAAACTTAGTTTGATTGCTAGTTTCAATGGATAATTGATAAATTGTGATAAAAAAATTGCTAATTTTGTAAACTAGATTTTAGAAATTCCTATATAAATGAGATTAAAAATATAATTATGGTTTCATTATATCATTATCATCATGAATTGTGGTTTAAGTCATTAATTTATGCAAAATCATGTTTTGTAGTGGAATTGTGATATTTTGCTTGAAAAATGTTGAAAATTGTTAAAGGGTGCAAACTAGAAATTTCAAATTTATACAAGTTTGTGTAATAAAAATATAGTAATAGTTTGTATAGTCTAGTTATGCTATTTAATGAGTTTTATGACCATTGGTTTCATTTATATGTTAAGTTTTGATGAAAAACGGTAAACTGGCATTTTCTGGTTTTGCGAAATTGGACGGTTTGATAGATTTTCGGGTTTCGATGGATTTAATCATGTTTTATAGTATAAGTAATGTGTTTTAAAACTACAAGTTGTTTGTTGATGTTATCTCGATCCATCGGAGTTTGTATGCCGATATCGAGCGGTATTTGGTTCTTTTGCGTGGACGGGACATAGGTTTTAACCTATGCTTGTTCCTTGTATCGTTTGACTTTTGTATGTGATTCGGTTTACGATGCTATTTATATGTTTGCGTTTAGGCACCCCTCACGTGGACTGCGGGCGATGAAGAGGAGGATGGCGACACCGTCTTCGGCAAACATGGACCAGGTGAGTAGATGCATATCTACGGGAGGAAGTCGGGTGGATGGCGTTTAGCACCCCCGCAACATAGAATAGGAATAGTACTTATTGACATTAGGAAACCAGATGTGACCCTAGATTCTTAATGAGTAGGACCCTAGTAATGACCCTAGGCTGGACCAGACTGATTTAGGAAGACCATACCAGAGGATGAATACCCTGGAAGAGGTTCGTAGGTTTCAGGTAGAAACACACACACGCACACACTGAAACTCGACATGGTGTATACGTGCATGTGTATATATATATATAGGACGAGGTATAGGTATATATATATATATATATATATATATATACACACAACACGTGTATGGGATACATTGATGTGATATGATATCCGAGATATGATGAAACAATGTAACTGGGCTTGATGCCGTGATTCTTGACTATACAGTCGTATCAAAGTGTTAGCGGATCATTAGAGAATGAGATAATTAACATGAATATATAAATTATGAAGGGTGGTGGTGATATTGAGGTACATGGGACGCTAAAATAGTACATGGGCTGTAGCTTGTGACTTGATGACGGTAAGATATCGGTATGACTTAATCACAATATGATACATGTGACATGATATTTCTGAGGATAAACTAATGATTATTCCATGATGGCAATGATATATGATTGATGTATGCGATTATAGTTTAGCACCTTGATCATGAGATGTGTTGATGATGACACATTACGAATAATGAGACACCTAGGAGATACTTGACCCGTACCCCGATATTGGGATGCCGTACGATGGATTTTGCCGTACGAGGCTTAGATATGATGATTGATCCGCACTCTTGATTCGAGAAAGCCGTACTACGTACATGACGCTATTGAGGCGGGATCGCCGACTATTAGTGATATTGATTCAGAACTTAGGTAGACTCTAGTTTCTTACTGACTAGTCTATTAGGTTTAGTTCCTTAGGATGTTAGATGGACACTGGTTTAGGTTCGACTCACATAGTTGTAGTTGTACTCGTATCTCGCAGAGGAGTGGATAATGCACATCTGTATTTACATTCATACTGTAATTATCATGGTGCATGTTCTTACATATGTTGGTATAATCAGTATAAACCTTACCTATTAGGACACCCGCACCATTACTGATGATGCGTATATTCCCCGCACACTTACTTGCCGGCTCACACACATCATCATCGGTAATTGCTATGTCACGTACACTTTAGATCATATTATCTTTTATTGATAGAATCAGTTAACAACTAAACCGATATAATATTGTGATTACTCTCTGATGTTAGTATAAGACATGATATTTATTACTTTGACATTCATGCATTCATATTTTCATGTTATCGCACAGTAGTATGGGCATATTGTTGGAGATAGTGCCCTCAGAGTCAATTATTAGGTCACAGGTACGTGATTGTAATGATTGAGGGAGGACCTATCCCGGTAGGACAGTCTTACTCGAGATGATAGTTTGCTATCTGGTTCACCTTTATCATCGTGTACTGCTTTAAGTGACCTGACACGTCGCTATTACACGTTGATAGAGCCCCTAGGATTCTTGCTTGACCACCAGCAGTATGAGGGCGATCATATAAGTGGGAGCTGGGGGTCTACAAGCATATCCTTAAAAGGTCCCTAGTCGTGGGAGTTTCGAGACCGGGCATCGATACTCCATTAGTAGACTAGTGTATACAGTCGAGACCCCGACGAGGGGCGGTGGCCGGTCTCACAAGCCACTGGTGTCAGTTGGATCACCTAAGATGTATACAGGTGCTCATTGGGTTATGAGTACACCGGACAGGACTCGCCGGGAACATGCTAGTTGGTCATATACCAGACGTCAGATGGCAGTTCCCTGGTGACATGTGTGCAGGTTAGTTCATCGACCTGGGGATCGTCATTTGTCTCGTGTGAGTTCCCACTGTACTTTGATTACTACCCTACCACGGCTCAAAGGAGTCGTGCAAACAGGTTTTAGTTGGGTACAGTCCCGAGCCACATGGAGGCAGTGAGCGTATCTTCAGGGGTTCGTCTCTCCCGGTATTGGGGGTGAGGTCGTGCTGTGTCTAGGAGAGCCATTACACAAAGTCCTTGGCCAAGGCAAGGAGATTTACTGGTAGGTATTCCAGTAGTATCTCAGGGTGTTCTGGGCTACACTCCGACACGACTTGTACCGCTTTTGGGGGTCTGACTTTTACCACCCCCCTAGGCCCGCCATGCGATACTCATAGACGAACGGACCGGACTGCACGGATATTGTCACTGACAGGCTCAGTTGGGTGTCGGGGTGAGCTTCCTCATCGACGTCCCATTTGGTCAATAGCTGGTGGCCCGTTACGTATTGGCTTATACCTCTGACGGGCTAGTGGTTAAATCCACAGCCATAGTATTGACGAGTCTTTAGAGTCCACCATACTTTCAGTTACTCAGCTTTCGGGCGAAACGCTGTAGAGGCCGTATGGAGATATGGCAAGGTCCGATCAGATACGTGCGGTATTGCACGGATCAGGATCAGACAGTTTTGTACTAGTGGCCGTATAGTTATATGGCAGGGTTTGATCTGATACGTGCGGTATTGCACGGATCAGGATCGAACGGATTTAACTAGCCGGCTTTGGCTTAAGCTGGTCTTAGTTTAGTACAGTGTAGATTTTGTCTCATTGCATTTGTATCCGGACGGAATACAGATGCGGGTGTGTATGCACAGTATTGGGGTTTTCCTGTAATTTATTACGGGACCAGTTTTCTGGAGTTGCCAGTTTGCATTCCGTTCCGGCCGGTTTTCCTTTGTTCTTTCCCGGCCGGACTTTTTCGATGGAGGGGGTTATTTGCAGTTTTGCAAATAACACTTTGTGGGGGGGTTTCTTGCAATTGTATTGATTATGATGGCTTTCATATCTTGCACCATTGACTTGCTTTTTATTGTGATTGAAAGGGTATGGGTTGAATAGTAGAACAAGCATGGTTCATGTTTGTTTGTGGTCACCTCTTGACTTCTCCTACACTCACCTCCCTTCTAGCTTCATATGGTTTTTCCTCCACCCTTTATTCTCACAAGAAAAAGAGGTCTTTCATGGTTATGACAAGAAGAAGAGAGAGCTTCATTGTTGAGAGTTTTTCTTTCTTGATCTTGTTTTCATGCTAGAAAAATGCAAGCACCACTTTTCTAATCCTTGTTTCCTCCATCATCCTCATTGGCAACAACATAACCCCAAAGAGACAAGCATCTTCTACATTACATTCTACAGCATATCTTGAGCATGTCGAGTTGCCGGCTTCATGCTCGAGTTGCCTCGGTATTGAGGCGGGAGCCCGTAAAAGACGAAGGCGATGTGGTGCCCTTTCCGGCGAGGAGGCGACGATGTGGACGGAGATCCCGCGAGGAGATCGGAGTGGAGATGAAGACCGGAGGACTTGGATCGTCGGTATATCTCTATTCCCATTCTTGTAGATAGCTTAGACTAGTTAATGGTTCGATCCGGTTAAAGTGCGCGGTGGTGCCGGTTTGCAAAGTCCGCAAAATTTAAGTTATTCACCGCTTCCGCATTCCGGCGTCGGATTGACGGCCGGGGCGCCGCCGTGCACTTACAGTGGTATCAGAGCCTCCCCATTAACTTAGTCTAGCTTTGTGTAATGTGTTTGCATTTCCGATCGATCAAAAAGTCCAAAAACCCGTATTTTTCCCACATCAGTTTCTGTCGAATTTTTTTTGAGTCCAAAAATTTTTCAGGTTGTCTCAGAGTGATGTGCAGGGAATTCTAAGGTCACTGTAAAAATTTTGTTCAACGAACTCCTCATACCGCCGCAGAAGGGCGGCCAAACCCCTGGTTTGGCCGCGCTTCCGCCGCGGATTTAACTGTTCACCCCCCCCAATTTTTGCAGTGTGTTCCTGAATGATAAATGTGGTTTTTGGAATATTAAAATTGGGCCCAGGTTTTCTGTGGTTGCTACAGTTTTGTTTGGGGGCCCACTTGTTAATGTTTGATCAATCGGAATATTTTAAACACATTTTTCACAGTATTTACATTATATCTGTGACCGTGAATGTCACTCGATCGGTAAATCCTGTCTAACTGCTATAGCCCGGTTAGACGGATTTGCGAACGTGACTTTCACGTTGATGTTCTATGTTTATGCTGTGATGTTGCGGATCGGTCGTGGGGGATAGCCTGGATGCAATGCTAGTACTGTTTTGTTGTATTATGTACATTTGATATTGGGGGCGAGCGTCCGACATGTGGACTGCCGTCACTGCCTGATTGTATTATTCTTTTGGGGCACGACCTGGTTGCGGTCGATGTACCCGGTGTATGTATATTTTACTTTCTGTACTAGGATTGCCCCGCGGAGGGGTGCACGGATAGCCGGGTTCTGGAGGGCAACAAGCCCGCATCTCATGGCATTGAGACGGAGGGGGCTTCGCTCTAGGATTGGCGGGCTATTCGCCGCACTCGTAGGGGGTACAGGTTGACCCAGGAGGGGTGCCCAAGTTGCCGGATTCCGTGAAGTGCTGGGTGGTCCATTCACGGCGCTGAAGGGGGCTGCCTCGCTTCAGGTTTTGGCGGGTGACTTGCCGCGCCCGTAGGGGTCTAGGATTTCATTGCACAGGCTATCCACACGACCAGGGGAACGTCGGGTTTCAGCGGCTCTGTGAAACCCGGGGATCCCAGATATCTGTATTGTTTCTGTGATGCTGTTCATTATCTGTGATGTTGCATTTCATTCACGCCTTGAGCGAATATAATATATTGGTATATATATTAGTAGATGTTGTATATGTTTTACATCCGCGCTAGTCCAGTCCCCGCTCTGTCGTTAGTTAGCTAACCTAACGGGTAATGACGGGACCCAGTGGCGAATGCGGATGGCATATACGTACATCAGTATATTTTCGTTCTTTGTGGTGTGATCAATTGATGGGACTGTGTTGATTCGGATCAATGCAAGTTAAAAACAAACCTTATATGATGTTGTTGGAACACTTTTCTAAAAGCTGTTATTGCAAGGACGTTCTCTTTTGTTTTGCATCATGGTATTCATTTAGAATATCCTGCTCCTCAGTCGACGAGGCAAGGGCCGAGATCCCTTCACCGGGAGTGACCCCTTGGACAGAAGTTTGCGTCAGGGCATTAACTTCACTATAGCCGATTACTTTTGCTTTGCACCGTGGTATTCATTTGGAATATCCTGCACCTCATTCTACGGGAAAAGAGCCGAGATCCCTTCACCGGGAGTGACCTCTTTAGTAAAGGTTTTCGTCACTATATTTTCTAAAAAGCTATCCGTTCCTTCAACGATATCAAGTTCTTTACGTTAAAGGTTTTCGCCAGAAACCATTCGTAGCCCTCCATCGTTTCATATGGGTGGTCAATACTATTCAAGCTGTGTATGTTGGCCAAAGTCAAGGCACAGTGATTGGTAGCTATTGGGGTATTCATATGCAGCATAGATAGATGCGTTGGTTTGGGACAGTCGTGCTGCCATTTTGGCCAAAGTCAAGGGTATGTACGGGTGGATTCAAATTAACCTGGAGAATGATGGGTAGAACTTGACATGTGACTTATGATATGTTGGCCAAAGTCAAGGTCATAAGAGCATGGGGCAGAAATCACATCGGGAGTTTCAAAAGTACTGAAACTTGCCAGATATGCGCATACCTTCTGGAGTGTGATGATATGAGCGGATTCCGTCACGTTATCATGCGATGATAGTTGGATCCCGATTCCCACTGATGAGTTAGTTTACTCCTCGGGTGACCCCGACTAATTCTTCTTTCAGGTTTGGAGGAGAATTTGAGGTACAGTGGGAGGATTCCAGATTAGATAAATTGGTGACCATTCTGATCTAGGTTAGAGTGCACGCTGAGTGTTTCTTTTCTCTCTCTCTTTGGCAGCGACCATTTGACCCGACCCTAAGACTTTGACTCAGTGACCAAGTTGACCGAACCTTCTTTAACACTGGCTTTTGGATTGTCAGAGTTGCAAACCTCATTGCCACTCCTACTTTTACCCTTTTCTCCAGGACACCCCGTATTACTACGAACGTTCACTTCCATTGGACAAAACCATCGTATGGTTATATACGAACTCGAAAGAATTTATTCGAGGATGGTTTCAGGTTCTGGAGAAAACGGATAGGATTATTCAGTTGTCTTTTCCTTTTACCCTCTCTCAGGTTACGAGTACTCCTTGGTTTAGGGGTAGTACACCTATTACGCAAATTGGATTGTCTTCTTCCAAACCTTAGGCTGGTGCCGACCGGTAGGGAATGAAGAAAACCAATTAGCATAACGATGGTGTGCAGAAGGTATTAAGTTCAGACAAAGCAAGGGATTAGTAAGAGGGCAAAGTAAATTGCAACAGATATTCACGACCAAACCAAATATTTCGTTACCACTCCCACATCACCTTTGTATTTCTCCAGGACACTCCGTATCACTACGAAGATCCACAGTTTATTTGGATACTCCATCGTATGGTTATATACGAACTCGAATGGAACTTGTTCCAGTTCGGGGATGGATTCTGGTTCAGGAGAAATAGGAATAAAGTACATTCAGGTGTCTTTTATCTTCACCTTCTCTCGTGTTGCGAGTGTTCCTAGGATTGGGACAGTACACCCATTATGCTTATTGGATAGTCTTCTTCCAAACCATAGGCTGGTGCCGAACGGTAGGGAAGGAAGAAAACCATTTGGCCTAAAGGGGTGTGCAGAAGGTAAAGACTAAAGACATATGAAGGGATTTGGAGAGGTGGCAGAGAACTATACGGTTACAGTCGTGAATCTGGAAGAGGCATTACTAGGAATACCAGAATACCCCATCGAAACATTTCAATGTTTCAGTCTCACTATGTACTGTTAAAAGGAAACTGATTTCCCAATTAGACACTTGCTCCAGGGTATGTATTTGCCAGGTATGATTATCACATCTGTATGGTTTTACAGATGATGAGTGGGAGTAAGTTATTGGGAATTGGGTGATTATCCTCATTATATCGGGATTCGTTGTAATCAGTGATATTTGAGGAAATCACCTGGGTTATTTGCCGGACGGCAAGTATTTGGTTTTGAATATCCGTCGTTATGCACCAATTTCAAATCGATGTATCTGTACGTCTATTTTCATAGAGTGAGATATACCTTTTTGAAATTATGTCTATAACATTTACCTATATCAGTGGATGGTTAGGTAAGGAGCATTGAACAGCGGTGTAATTCTTCTTAACCATAAGTACAGTTTTCAACCTACGACACACAGTGAATGAGTTATCAGACTCAAGGGACTTATACAGAGTATTGTATGTTGTCCAGGGTCCATCAGGACAGAGGGGTTGGTCCTCATACTATATTCGGTTTACTTATGACTTCTCTAGTTTTTAGACAGGTGTTTCGTGGAAACACAGGGTCTAAGTTTTGAGGAGTTATAGGTATTTGAATAGAATAGAGAACCAGGTATAGCAAGTATCGGGATTCTTCAAAGAGATCGAAGATGTAGATACTTGTGTATGGTATTCAGTTGATAGTAATGATAAAGAGAAATTGCTTCTCTTTCAGGTTACTCATAATTGGAAGCATTCCTAAGTTGAGTAACGCTGATCGGCCTCTCTCCATTTAGTTGACATGCACTGGAGACAGCTGCATGATTTGAATCTGGTTCAATTAAATCAGTGCCTCTGTTTTCTATATTGGATATAGAACAGTTCATATCTTAACATTGTTAAGGTACGGGGAGTTGTTCGGTTTATGCTTAAAACCAGACACTGGACAACTCAAGGCACGTTTCTGTAATGGCTGTTTGTGGGTTGACCCAGGCTATGACGCGGGTTGACTTTCTACCATCTGGATGAACAATAGCGATATTGTTCTAGACTCGCCACAGTTTTATTAAAAAATGGATTTTTTTTCAGAAAACAGTAGTGGGAGTATGGTAGAACTGGAAGTGATTTCAGAACCACAAACGATTACTGAAGATTTGATAAGGAACCTAAAGATTCAATCTGGATTGACATTCCATTGGCCACTTCGCAGATAAGGTGGGTAACTTCAGGCACCAAAGAGGTACTACGGTAGCCTCAAGGACGGTGACAGGGAAGTTCTTGTTTACCCACAATTGCCATTGCTGTTGTTCCAGGTTACGAGACCCGGCGGGAGGATGAGTATAGCGTCGTTCTAAAACTAGTTTTAGAAGTGTACGTGTATATGACTCTGCCAGAGGGTTGTCGTAGTCAGTGGGAGCAGCGGAAGCATTGGTGGACAGGTAGCTTATGTCTATTTATAGACTAAAGCAGATGTAGCGGAGATAGATCATCTATTTCTGACGTGACAGTCATGGGTTTGACTTCATCAGAATAGGGGATGGATCTGTTGAGAAGGTAGTAGGGTGTAATATCCTGGTATTTGGATGATATACACAGAGTAGGAAAAGAAACTCCTACACTACGATCGGTTATACTTTGGTCGTCACACAGTTGTTTCTCCACAAAGGAAATGGATTCTATATCAGACATACTGGTTAACTAGATCTATGGTTTTAGATCTAGATTTGGGTGGTTTCCCAATCAGGGTACTTGACAGCATTCTAAGAGTATTTAGGATGGACGACTCCTGGCACGGTAGTGTACCTGCAGGTAATGGAGTCACCCTCTCCAAAGGTGTCTTACAGACTAAAGGGGAGAGGGATGTGCATGATTGGCAGATCACTTGCTTAGGCAATTGAGTCAATCATGAGATGTCAAGTACCACACCAGATGTTGTTCTTGCACTAGATGCAATAAGTTGACATTAATCCAATCCTGGAGAAACAGTCGGAAGCAGTTTTAGAACATAAGTGGATGTTCTAGGGATATGATAACGACAGCCTCATTCAGAAGACGGTTATCATTCCAGGCTTCCAAGGTGACATGGACGACAAGGAGGTTGTCAGAGTTATAGTTTTCCTTCTGATGAGGGGCAGTATTTTGGACAGGTGGTCCAAGGCAGTACTGAGGGAGGCATGGCGCGCAGGATACTGATTAAGTTCAGTTGACGATACAGTCTAAGAAGTTTGGATTTGGAGTTCATTTATGAGCTAGGTCCCATCAGACATCCAGACATATTCTGAGACTGGTATTACTCTTTTCGGGAGATGGTTTTCTCCGCGAACTTGAGATATAGAGAGACATAGAAAGGAACAACAAAGCGGATCCACTCACTGAGGCTATTCCTCGAACGCAATAGTTCTGCAAACGAGCTTTGTGAGACTGACTAGTAGAGGAGTTGGATGTTCGGTATCACACGGGCTGTGAGTATGCGACATCGCAATAATTAGCCTTGAGTGCAAGTGGGAGATTGTTGGAGATAGTGCCCTCAGAGTCAATTATTAGGTCACAGGTACGTGATTGTAATGATTGAGGGAGGACCTATCCCGGTAGGACAGTCTTACTCGAGATGATAGTTTGCTATCTGGTTCACCTTTATCATCGTGTACTGCTTTAAGTGACCTGACACGTCGCTATTACACGTTGATAGAGCCCCTAGGATTCTTGCTTGACCACCAGCAGTATGAGGGCGATCATATAAGTGGGAGCTGGGGGTCTACAAGCATATCCTTAAAAGGTCCCTAGTCATGGGAGTTTCGAGACCGGGCATCGATACTCCATTAGTAGACTAGTGTATACAGTCGAGACCCCGACGAGGGGCGGTGGCCGGTCTCACAAGCCACTGGTGTCAGTTGGATCACCTAAGATGTATACAGGTGCTCATTGGGTTATAAGTACACCGGACAGGACTCGCCGTGAACATGCTAGTTGGTCATATACCAGACGTCAGATGGCAGTTCCCTGGTGACATGTGTGCAGGTTAGTTCATCGACCTGGGGATCGTCATTTGTCTCGTGTGAGTTCCCACTGTACTTTGATTACTACCCTACCACGGCTCAAAGGAGTCGTGCAAACAGGTTTTAGTTGGGTACAGTCCCGAGCCACATGGAGGCAGTGAGCGTATCTTCAGGGGTTCGTCTCTCCCGGTATTGGGGGTGAGGTCGTGCTGTGTCTAGGAGAGCCATTACACAAAGTCCTTGGCCAAGGCAAGGAGATTTACTGGTAGGTATTCCAGTAGTATCTCAGGGTGTTCTGGGCTACACTCCGACACGACTTGTACCGCTTTTGGGGGTCTGACTTTTACCAACCCCCTAGGCCCGCCATGCGATACTCATAGACGAACGGACCGGACTGCACGGATATTGTCACTGACAGGCTCAGTTGGGTGTCGGGGTGAGCTTCCTCATCGACGTCCCATTTGGTCAATAGCTGGTGGCCCGTTACGTATTGGCTTATACCTCTGACGGGCTAGTGGTTAAATCCACAGCCATAGTATTGACGAGTCTTTAGAGTCCACCACACTTTCAGTTACTCAGCTTTCGGGCGAAACGCTGTAGAGGCCGTATGGAGATATGGCAAGGTCCGATCAGATACGTGCGGTATTGCACGGATCAGGATCAGACAGTTTTGTACTAGTGGCCGTATAGTTATATGGCAGGGTTTGATCTGATACGTGCGGTATTGCACGGATCAGGATCGAACGGATTTAACTAGCCGGCTTTGGCTTAAGCTGGTCTTAGTTTAGTACAGTGTAGATTTTGTCTCATTGCATTTGTATCCGGACGGAATACAGATGCGGGTGTGTATGCACAGTATTGGGGTTTTCCTGTAATTTATTACGGGACCAGTTTTCTGGAGTTGCCAGTTTGCATTCCGTTCCGGCCGGTTTTCCTTTGTTCTTTCCCGGCCGGACTTTTTCGATGGAGGGGGTTATTTGCAGTTTTGCAAATAACACTTTGTGGGGGGGTTTCTTGCAATTGTATTGATTATGATGGCTTTCATATCTTGCACCATTGACTTGCTTTTTATTGTGATTGAAAGGGTATGGGTTGAATAGTAGAACAAGCATGGTTCATGTTTGTTTGTGGTCACCTCTTGACTTCTCCTACACTCACCTCCCTTCTAGCTTCATATGGTTTTTCCTCCACCCTTTATTCTCACAAGAAAAAGAGGTCTTTCATGGTTATGACAAGAAGAAGAGAGAGCTTCATTGTTGAGAGTTTTTCTTTCTTGATCTTGTTTTCATGCTAGAAAAATGCAAGCACCACTTTTCTAATCCTTGTTTCCTCCATCATCCTCATTGGCAACAACATAACCCCAAAGAGACAAGCATCTTCTACACTACATTCTACAGCATATCTTGAGCATGTCGAGTTGCCGGCTTCATGCTCGAGTTGCCTCGGTATTGAGGCGGGAGCCCGTAAAAGACGAAGGCGATGTGGTGCCCTTTCCGGCGAGGAGGCGACGATGTGGACGGAGATCCCGCGAGGAGATCGGAGTGGAGATGAAGACCGGAGGACTTGGATCGTCGGTATATCTCTATTCCCATTCTTGTAGATAGCTTAGACTAGTTAATGGTCCGATCCGGTTAAAGTGCGCGGTGGTGCCGGTTTGCAAAGTCCGCAAAATTTAAGTTATTCACCGCTTCCGCATTCCGGCGTCGGATTGACGGCCGGGGCGCCGCCGTGCACTTACACATATGCCGGCACTTATCATATACTTACTCATGACTTTGAGATTTGGATTTCTATGAGATTTCTGGATTTTTGGGGAAAACCGCAAAAATATATAAAAACTTCTCTCTCTCTCCTCTTCTCTTTTTAAAATAAGATGCGGTTTTCTCGTAATGTATGTGTCGTCCACCATGAGTATTTCATGTTTTCTGTTGGATTTCGAGACTCGATTCGAGGAGTGGATGAACCGTCTCGGGTACATGGTGGGCCCGGTATGGTACCCCGGGGCAAGAAGATCGAGTTGTAGACGATGAGCCTGGCAGGGGAAGGCTACCTACCGGTGATGTCTGGCGCGGCGGATATCCGGAGGATACCAACCGTTGTCGTGAGATTTGATGATATGGGCCGATCCGGACTGACGGAGCCCGAGATATTGAGACTTGAGATTACATGTGTTGTGTCGATACTTGACACGGATTTCCATGGATTTCATTGTTGAGATTTCAGATTCTTATACACATTTTACTATGATAACAGCTAAAGATTTCTTATACAGATATTTCTGGATTTCAGGATTGGTTATTTTATATTCATGATGCATGCATATCCATTCATATGACATAGTATTATATGAGGCACTGACACGAGCACGGAGTATCTGCATTTACACATAGTTTTACCCTGCTATTACTAGATGATTGGGATATAATAGTGTAATATTATGACCTAGGATAGCGTCGTGCATTCGATTTCTTTTCGTAGATGTCTTCTACTCACGAGTTGGCAACTCACCCCGTTGTGCCAAATTTTATTACAGGTTCGATGTATAGGTTTCCCTGGCAGCTTGCTGGTACATCTTTTCTTCAGGGTGATTTGCACGGTAGGTTGGTTCACTTGTATCTGAACCACCATTGTATTTTTTATTCTTTCATTTGTATCTAGTAAGCTCCATCAACCATACTTGTATTACTTGATAAGTTTATTGGACAAGACTTTTATTTGGACCTTAGAGTCGCGCATGTATTATTCTGATCTGGTGGTTTTGTTTTCTTTTGAGTTTTGAGCCTCGCCCTTTGGCGTTGTATATTATTGTGCTTGTTGTGGTTGTTTCCGCCTGTTGGCGTTGATGCTAGCTCCCGTTTGGGGATGCTTTTTATTGTTTATGTATATTATACTTGTTGTACCCATTTGGGGGCCAGTTTTTATAGAGGAGACTCTGCCGAAATTTTTGAGAAAATTTGCTGATGCTTTTAAACTTGTTTTCTTTTTCTTCTTCTTCTTTTATGGTTTAGATTTCTGGGCTTCGGCTTACTTAGGTTACGTTGCGGCTCTAGACGCTTCGTAATCTAAGTGCCGGTCACGTTCCGTATTTTCGGGTCGTGACAATTATCCAGGTTAATTTGAACCCACCCGTACCTACCCTTGACGTAGGCCAAAATGGCAGTACGACTGTCTCAAACCAACGCATTCTATCTATGCAACAGATAAATATCCGGCAGCTACCAATCACTATGCCTTGGTGTGAGGTCAAAATACATAGCTTGAATACTACCGAATATTTAACTGAAATGATGGAGGGCTACGAATGGTTTTGGAGAAACCGTGAACGTAGTGAACTTGATATAATCTATGGAACGAGATAGCTTTTAAAAGGAGTGGTTCAAGTTCCGCATTCAAAAGTTGGTTTCTGAAAAGAACCGAGTGGTTTTGAAAGTGTTCCAACGACTTTTACTTGGTTTATTTTTTTTTCTTGCATTAATTCCAATGTGTCCCATCATTTAAACCTACCATTGCAGAAAACAACCAAAATATGGGTACGCTTATGCCATCCGCATTCGCCACGGGGCCCCGTCATCACCCGTTAGGTTACACAACTAACGACAGAGCGAGGGCTGGACTAGCGCAGATGCAAAACATAAGCAACACCTAAATAGATATCATATATAGATAAATAGAAATGATAGTAAATCCAGATCACAGATGAACACTTTGGATATACTAGGAATCCGCGATTGGTTCGAGCTTGCAACGAGAAGCGGATTACACGGTCGCGATGAATAGCCAAACCCCACCCTAGATCCCTACGGGTGCGGCAAACTACCCGCCAAGTACCCGAAAGGAAGCAACCTCCCTCAGCTCGTTAGTAGGCCACTCGGCACTTCGAGATACCCGGTACTTTGTGCACCCCACCTTGGGTCTATCCTAGGAGCAAAAACAGTAAAAAGAAATTATACAATGACTGCTACAACCCCGACCCGGTTGTGCGGCCATACAAATAATATTACATCAAATTACATGTTACATGAATTGAAAGAATAAGAAAACTCTCATCTCACAACCCCCCGGCTATTCATCCGCGACAATCCAACGAGTTCATATACACAAACCATCAACATCACAGATCACAGATATGTATAACCCCCACTAATCGACGTATAGCGATTAGCAGACGTTCAATACATATATAACATTACAGATACAACCCATTAGCCAAAGTCTACAGAAAATTGACCAAAATACGGATTTGTAACCACCCCAAAAACAAATTTGTTCTCTGGAAATTCTGGGCAGAAACAAACCATCTCAAAATTCCTAAAACACCACCAGAAACAAACTGCAGCAGAAACGATCCACGGCCGAGTCAACTCAGCCGCGGAACCGCGGTGAGTTGGTCGGTTCACTGGATCATTTTTCTTGCAGTTTCATAAAAAAGCCTGAGCCGATTTTTAGTACATGATTTATTATTTTTAGAGCAGAAAAAAAATCGGCAGAAACTAGGGTTTTCCGGAGTGTTTTGCGGTTTTTTCGTTCGGTCGAAATTCTAAATACTTTGCTAACATGCTAGGGTGTGTTTAGTTAGGCTCTAATACCACTGTAAGTCCATGTTACCTCTCCCGGTTCTTTCGGGCTTGCGGAAATGGTAAAAAACAATTTTACGGTATAGGTAGCTTGGACTACAAAAACGGATCTTGGTTAAACTACACACTAGCAACCTAACTAGAGAGTTGTCTACTCAGTTAGGGGTTATACCTCAACTTGAACTCCTTCTTCTTTGACTCTTTATAGTGGTCGGATGGTGCCTTCCTCATCGCCTTCTCTTGTCGAAGATCGATCCACCTGAAGGTATCTTCCTTGAGGTCCTTTCTCGATCTTGAGAGAACTAAGGTGTCCGGCTTGCTAAACCTTCTACCTTGGAGAGAGTAGTGAGTGCTTTAGGGTGTTTTATCTTCAAGGAGATGTTTCTCAACACATGAGAATTGTTCTTCTTGAACTAGAGGAGGAGGAAGAAGAAGAGAGGAGGAGAGAGAATGGTTATGATAGAATGAGATGGTTTTTTACAACCATAACAATATAAGTGAATTATCAAATTAATAAAATTAATCAAATGAAAAAAGTTGATGGAAGGTTTGATGAGACCATTATCATTTCACATTAAATGGTTTTTGCAAAGATCAAAGAGCATCTTTGATGTGTAATGATGATGGTCAAAGTTTCAACCATGGTCAACTAGTCAACCTTGGTCAACAAGTCAACAAACCCAACCATGACACAATTTCATTTAATTAATATTATTAATTGATATATCACAAATTCATTAGGGTTTGGAAAAAGACGACTGTCAACTGTGCATACACACCCGTTCCAAAACCCTAATAAAAAATCATCTTCCTCCGCCTCAAACAACTGTGCATACACACCCGCATTCGTGTCCCGAGGAACATGAATACAATGAGATAAAACTAACCCCAAAACATATACTAGGATCTGGCTCAAACCAGAGCCCGCTAGTAATGACCGTCCGGACACCAAACGTGCACAAGTGCGCGGATGTGAACGAACCCTGTCGCAAAACCATGCGACCTCTACTCTGTTTTGCCCAAAGGCGAATAACCCTCTGTGTGGGACTCTAAAGACTCGACACTACACTGGCAGTGGGCTTAACCACAGATCGCAAGCGGCACTAGCTGTGCGTAACGGCCCCGAGGTAGACGCCGATAAGAAGACGGACGAGGTGAAACCCATCTGAACTCCTACTGAGCCTGAATGTGACAGTCTCCGTACAGTCCGGTCTGTTCGTCTGATAACATCGCATGGCGGGCCTAGGGGTGGTAAACGTCAGTCCTCTAATAGCGGTACAAGTCGTGTCGGAGTGTAGCCCAGAACACCCTGAGATAACACTGGAAACCTACCAGTATATCTCGCTTGCCCTGGCCAGGGACTACTTGTGTAATGGCTCTCCTAGACACAGCGCGTTGTCAACTCCCAATACCGGGAGAGACGAATCCTGTCTAACCGCCACTGCCTCCAAGTGCTTCGGGACTGCACCCAACTACTACCTGTTTGCACGACTCCTTTGAGCCGTGGCAGTGTAGTAATCAAAGTACAGTGGGAACACACTCGAGGCGAAGTGTCAGTGTCAAGTCAGCGGACTAAGCTGTACTCATGTCACCTGGGAACTGATAACTGACGATAGGTATAATACCAACCAACAGTTCCCGACGAGTCCTGTCCAGTGTACTCGTAACCTAATGAGCACCCGCATACTATCTCAAGTACGACGTACTGACGGCTGTGGGACAGACCGCCTCCCGCACTGGGATGAGAAGCGCATACGCTAGTCTACTCCGGAGTATCGATGCCCTGTCTCGATAATCCCACGACTAAGGACGTGTGTATAAGGATGTGCTTGTAGATTACCCAGCTCCCACTAGTGTGACTGCCATCACCACGCTGGTAATCAAGCAAAGATCCTAAGGGCTCCACTAATGCGTATAGATGATACAATAAAGAAACACATGTACACATTAAAGCAGAGAAAAACCAAGTAGCATCCTACCATTTCGAGCAAGATTGTCTATACAACTGTGAATATCCCAAGCTTCCATCAAGTAATATACATACTAGTATGATACAGTAATGGCCTCTAGGGCATATACACTAACAAACATATCAAACACCCACAAGCTGCAAGCAGTCAGCTAAACATAACAGCCACCCAGGTATTGAGCGATCAGAAGATCAACAAGCAAGCCTGTACTTTCTCCTGCGAATCCAGTCAGTAACACTCCCGTACAGTCCGGTCTCTTCGTCTGATATGTCGTATATCTCGCCTAGGGGTGCTAAACGTCAGACCCCAGTAGCTTGATAAGTCGTGTCGATATGAGATCCATAACAGTTCGAGAAACTACTGATAACACTTACCAGTAAATCTCAGCAACCATGGCCAGGGATTTCCAGTTATAGCCAATCGAATATAGCGCAACATCAACTCTCTATACCGGGAGAGACGAATCCCCACCTATCGCTCATTGCCTCCATGTGATTCGGGACTATACCCAAAAGCCACCTTTTTGCATGCCCTCTTGGACGTGGTATGATGGAAATCAAAGCACAGTGGGAATCACACAAGACTCTATGACGATCTCGGGTCTACAGACTACTCTGTACCAGTGTCACCAGACAACTGCCATCTGACGTGAGGTATAATACCATCTGGGAGTTCTCGGCGAGTCCGTCCAGTGTACCCAGTCTCCACTGAGCACCCGTACACCATCCTTGATGTCAAACACCGATGGATATGGGATCATCCATCGCCCATCATATGGGTCAAGATGCGTATACGCTAGTCTACTCTGGTGTATCGATGCCCTGTCTTGATTCACCCTCGACTAAGAACAGTTATAGGATGTACTCATCGACTACCGTGGCCCCACTAGTATGATCTCGTCATAGTCCCAGTAGTCGAGTACATATCCTAAGGGCTTTATCAACATGTAACATAGAGACAATCAGAGTACATGTTAA
Organism: Agapanthus africanus; assembly: GCA_030015575.1. Classification (NCBI taxonomy): domain Eukaryota; kingdom Viridiplantae; phylum Streptophyta; class Magnoliopsida; order Asparagales; family Amaryllidaceae; genus Agapanthus; species Agapanthus africanus. The sequence continues at coordinate 435,890,830 of CM057345.1, read as the reverse complement.
GATAAAGAGCAACCAGATAGCGTACTATCATGTCGAGCAAGAAAGTCCACCCTATATATGTCCAAGCATCCACTACAATATAAATCGTATGTACAGTAATGGCCTCTAGGGTATACATATAACTAACAATCCCCCACTTACACTAGGGCCATCTGTTGTGGTATTACATACACAACAATTAGCTGTGGTTGAAGTATCTCATACTCAACCATCCCATAAAAGTCTTTACTAGGAAAAAGGCCTTTGTGAGTGGATCCGCGCTGTTGTCCTCTGTGTCTACTCTCCTAACCACGATCTTCCTGGAGATCAACAATCTCCATGGTCAGGTGATACTGCCTAAGAATTATATCTGGATTTCTGATAGGACAGGCGTTCCTAGGCCAAAGCCATAACTCCATTGTCACACAATGGTAGGAACGAAGTTCATCTCATGAACTTATATATATCCAGACTGCCTCTTTGGTAGCATCCTTGGTAACGATGTATCTTGCCTTTAATCATCTAGTAAGTCACGGTATCTAGCTTGGAACTCTTCCAACATACCGTCCCTCCACTGGGGGTAAATATAATGCCTGCGACTGACATTCAGTCGTCCTTATCATCCTAGAACCTTTTCCAGTGATTCTCCCAAGGATCGGTTGATACCATCTGACTACAACTAGTGAGAATCCTAACATCCATTTAGATCTATCTCATAGATATAAAACCTAGGATTTAGGAGGTATCACCTTGATCCTATATGAAGAATCCTTGTGATAAGCGGAGATTGATCGAGCGTAGCATAGGAAACTCCTTTCCTATCAAGAGTATGTCATCCACGTACTCTACGAGGATCACCACCATACTCTCTACTCCCTTTTTGTATATACAAGGTTCATCTTCCATTTTGATGAAGTCAAACTCTTTGACTACCACATCAAAACAGACGTTCCAACTCCGTGATGCCTGATTTATCACATAAAACATCTTGCTCACGTTTCCGCTGCTCCCACTGTCTATGAAGCCTTCTGGCTGTGTACTTATAGACGCTCTCTTCCAAATCATCATTTAGAAAAGCAGTCATGACACCCAACCGTCAAATATCGTAGTCATGGTATGTAGTCGTGGCAAGTAGGATCTGGATGGACTTAAGCAAAACTTTGAAAGTCTTAACTTTTTCATGTACACCAAGTAATCTTCCCAAGATATACTTGCTCCTGATGGGGATTTAACCCTTCAGATAATGCAACCAAAGTCCATACTTTGTTGGTGTATAAGGATTCCATCTCAGATTGCTAAGCATCCAGCCATTCTTACAGAGTCCCGCTCCTCATGGCCAGCTCGAAACTAGTTGGGTCATCATCTCATGATGCAATCCTTGCTCCCACTGTCATAGAGAAAACCGAAGTATCTCTCAGGTGGGTGAGGAACCCTACTAGGTCGGCGGAGAGGCTGAGGTTCATTGGAAACTATTGAATTCTTTGGTTCTACCAAATCATCAACTGTAGTTTGTATAGCTGGAACTCTTTCCAGTTCTACCTTATGACCAATAATTTCTTCACAAGAAATTCCCTTTCACAAAGGTGGCATGCTGAGAAACAAAACACCTTTTATTCCTCGGTTTGGTAGAAGATATTCCCTTGCGAATGCTTAGGATATCAAACAAACTTCCACAGAACTGACTTTGTCTCGAGCTTGTCCGGATTTTGCTTTTAGACATAGGCCGGACAACCCTAAATCTTAACTTACTTAAGATATGGGCTCTTCCCATTCCATATCACATATGAAGTGGTAGGCAATAGATTTGATTGGAACCCTATTCAATAGGTATGCAGCTTCACAAGTGCATAACCCCAAAAGAAAATAGGCAACTCAGTAGTACTCATCATAGAGCACACCATATCTCATAGGGTGTGATTGCTCCGCGCCGATACACCGACGTGCTGTGGTGTATACGAAGGAGTAAAGCTGAGAGAGAATCACATTCTCCTTTAGAATAGTCCAGGAATCCCGTGCTCAAGTATTCTCCTCCCTGATCTCATCAAAGGACATAATACTTATACCCGTTTTTGGTTCTCTACTTCTAACTTATATTCCGTTAATATCTCAAAAGCTTCGGACTTGTGTTTCAACAGGAACATATGTCTGAATCTTGAGAGATCATCAGAGAATGTAATGAAGTACATAGAACCGGTCTTGGCATGTGTAGACAGGGGACCTTCATACATCAGCATGTATCAATCCCAAGAGTTCACTAACTCTTTCTCTATTTCCAATAAACGGAGCTGTGGTCATCTTATTTTAGTGACATGACTGGCATGTTTTACAACATGTAAATTTAAACTAATTTAAATAAGCATCTTTAAGTAACTTCAGCTAGTCGGGTCGCATTGATATGACCTAGTCTACAATACCTCAAGAAGGATTTGTTCATTTCTGAACTCTTCCTCTTGTGTGTGTTCTGTATACTAAGAACTGTAGTTTGATTTAGAACGTCAATGCTTTTAGATAACGTGCCTGAACCGATCAACTCTTGATATAGGAAATGTTCAAAACATTATCCAACAATACAAAAGTATATCCTTCTTTACTAATAAAGAGACTGGTATGATGTTGTATATCAGGTTCGGTATCTAATAACATTCATTCAGAATCAATGTATTCTGATAATACAGGGTGATAACTACCAACAGACTTGGCTGCAACACTTGCACCGTTTCTATCTCATGAAACTTATCACCCGTTCTCAGTTCTCTACCTATCTGTAGCCCATGTAACAAATTACATATGCGGGATCCTGATCCGGTATCTCATACCCAGGACGTAAAGGATACTGAGAAACAGTTCTCTGTAATGAACACACCCGAAGAAGATGCATCAGCAAGCACATTCTTCGTTTGGGCGGCACGGGAATTCTGGTAATCGCTAATTTCCTTTTCTGTCATATAACAATTATAAGTTGGAGCGGGACCAACGTTTCCTAGCATAGTATAACAAGCGGGTTTGGTCAATACATCCGTATTATTATCTTGATTAAGGCGTGGCATGGTCGCTACCTGGAGAGAGAGAAGAAAACACTCAGCGTGCGCTTTTACAATATTAGATTGGTTATCAATTTATCTAATCAGGATGGCTCCCACTGTTTTAGTCAAATCTTCCTTCAAACCCTAAAAGGAAAGACTAGCCGGGATTAATTACACTCTACAAGTTCGCCAATCTTTCAGCGAGGCCAGTGCCGGTACTTTGAGGGAGGTTCCCACGCTTTCGCACGGACCTAATTAAAATAAACCTCGTTTTTCCAGAGGCTTAACCCCGTTGACACCTTTCTAGACACCTACTTGATCGGCTAATTGTAATGTGTAAAACTCTCCCATGAGTAACTCTTACTCGCAGCGGGTATCGGGATCCAACTATCTCATAGAAGGTATGCAATCTCATTGCAAATTTCAACACTTGAAATTCCCGATAATATTTTGCCCCCAGCAACTTATGACCTTGGCTAAGGTCAACAAATCATAAGTGCTTGCCAAGTTCAACCCGTCATTTCCCGATTGAATTAAACCCACCAGCACGACCCTTAGCTAAGGTCAACAAAGTCGCACGACTACCCTAACTCAATCGCATCATATGCTTATACCGATAAGCACTAATTAGCTACCGCACACTACGCCTTAGCTAAGGTCAACAAACGCAGCACGAATACTAAGTAGTACTTATCTGAAATGACGGAGGGCTACGACAGGTTTTTAAGAAAACCCTTTGCGTAATGAACTTGATATCGTTGTAGAATCGAGTGAATTTAAATGGAGTGTTTTTGAGGCTTTTACTAGTTTTTCTAAAGAGGTCACTCCCGGTGAAGGGATCGTCGGCTCTTTCCTCATCGAATAAGGTGCAGGATATTTCACAAATACCACTATGCAAAGCAAAAACTATAAAAACAATCAAAAGACAAACCGAGTTTGTAGCATCTGCTAGTTTCGCTAAAGAGGTCACTCCCGGTGAAGAGATCTCCGCTCTTTCCTTATCGAATAAGGTGCTGGATGTTCTACAAGGAACACCGCTATGCAAAGAAAGAACTAGAGCTACCAGTTTTTAAACAAGTTACTACAACATATTTAGGTTTCTTTTATTTCATTAATCTCATTAACGAAGTCCTATTTTAATTATGCTTCATAAGCATCATATATGAAACGAAATCTGCAATATAACTTATATCTCATATATATAATATAAACATTCGTCTCAGGCAGTAATATGATCTCATCATAGAAAGTTGCAGCAGAAGAACATATATGAAATATTGGATATACTAGGATTTCCGTGTTTTATGCGAGCCTGTATAAAACGCGGATTCCACGGTCGTGATGAATAGCCAAACCCACATCCCTAGACCCCTACGAGAGCGGTAAGCAACACTTCCAATTCTAGGGTTAGGAGACCCGGTCTTGACTCCTCGAGATGGTCTTCCACTGGACCCTAGAACCCGGTTACTTGTGCTCCCCGCCTTGGGTCTACCTAATGCGGAAAAATAAATAATATACAATGGTGATATCATCCTCAGCCCGGAAGTGCCCCAACAAAAGAATATTACATACAAATGAATTTTATATGAATGAAAATTAAAACCCTCATCTCACATAAAACTGTAAGTACACGGTAGCGTCCCGGCCGTCTAACAGACGCCAAATACGGAACAAAAACTTTTACAACTGGCGCTATCGTATACTATAACCCGGATCTGCAATTAAAACTAAACTAACAAACTACAAAGTGGGTAGAAATGTTATACCGAACGATCCGAGTCCTTCGGTCTTCAACCATCATCCCACGCTTTGTTGCGGCTGCTCCGATCTCCTGAATCTCTAGTCTTCTCGTCCAGGTGGCACCACGTCGACGGATCTTTAAACGGGCTCCCGCCTCTGAACCGAGGCAACTCGATCATCAAGTTTGCTAAAAGAGATGACCAAGATTGATGTAGAGAATGAGTAGAACACTTTGTCTCACTTCGTCAAAAGCCATGGACGAACGGTTAATGAAGTTGCCATTTGGATCGGGTGAAATGAGAAATGAGGCTATCTAATTTTCATGAATCCAAAACTATAATCTTTTTCCAAGCAACCATCATCTTTCAAGAGGGGAGGGGCCGGCCATAATATAGGAGGAGGGAGGTGAGGGTAGGAGAAAAGTGGTGACTATAACGAAAAGATCTTAACAAATATCCTTCTTGCAAACAAAACCCCATTAATGCGAATGGTGACTCACTTAACACCTTGCAAAATAATTAATGCATCCTAATGAGTCACAAACTTAGTCACCATCTAGAATCTTCTAGAACCACGACTCACCCTCATGACTCACCCTAGTGATGAAAAGATAAATCCGCATTTAACCGAATGTTAAAGCGGGTGATAGAAAACTGGAAACTGGCAACTTCCAAAAGCGATCCTGAAACGAATTTCAGGATAACCCCGTAATGGTATAAACATACCCGCATTTGTATTACGACCAAATACAAATGCAACTAAGACAAAGATATTATATCTACACAGTATAATACTTGGATCCGGCTTAAACCAAAGCCTACCAGTATTATCTGCCCGAAATATGACACGTGTATAAACGCGCGTGCATTTTCCGAACCCTGCCATAAAACCATACGGCTTCTACAACGTTTCGCCCGAACTTGGGAAAGTGTCTGTGGGGGACTCTAATGACTCATCAATACACTGGCACTGGGTATAACCACTAGCACGTCAGAGGTACTGGCTGTATGTAACGGTTGCCTATGTATTGATTGGAAGGGAAGCTGACGAGCGAACTCATCCAGAAACCCTACTGAGCCTAACAGTGACAATATACATACAGTCTGGTCCATTCGTCAATGAGTATCGCATATCGGCCTAGGGGGCTGGTAACGTCTGACCCCCAATAGCGGTATAAGTCGTGTTAGAGAGTGGCCCAGAACACCCTGAGATACTACTGGAGTACCTACCAGTAAATCTCCTGCCTCGGCCGAGGGCTTTGTGTAATGGCTCTCCTAGACACAGCGTGATCTTACCCCCAATACCGGGAGAGACGAATCCCCTGCCGATCCGCTCACTTGCCTCCATGTGGCTCGGGACTGTACCCAAAAAAGACCTGTTTGCACGACTCCTTTGAGCTTGAGCCGTGGTAGGGTAGAAATCAAAGCACAGTAGGAACTCACATGAGACAAATGACGACCTCAGGTCAATGAACTAACCCGTACACATGTCACCAAGGAATTGCTATCTGACGCTAGGTATAATACCAACTAGCAGATTCCCGGCGAGTCCTGTCCGGTGTACCCATAACCCAATGAGTACCTGTATACATCTTAGGTGAACCAACTGACACCAATGGCTTGTGAGACCGGCCACCGCCCCCTTGTCGGGGTCTCGACTGTATACACTAGTCTACTCTGGAGTATCGATACCCTGTCTCGAAACTCCCATGACTAAGGACACTTTTAATGATGTGCTTATAGACCCCAGCTCCCACGTATATGATCGCCATCATACTGATGGCAGTCAAGCAAGAATCCTATGGGCTTTATCAACATGTAATAGTGAACTAAAGCATGTATATGATGATAAAGACAAACCGGATAGCATACTATCATCTCGACCAAGACTGTCATATCGGTATAGGTCCTCTCTCAATCATTGCAATCACGTACCTGCGATCCAATAATTGACTTTGAGGGCACTATATCCAACAATCTCCCACTTGCACTTAAGGCTAATTATTGCGATGTCGCATACTCACAGCCCGTGTGATACTGAACATCCAACTCCTCTACTAATCAGTTTCACAAAGATCGTTTGTAAAACTATTGTGTTCGAGAAATAGCCTTAGTGAGTGGATCCGCCCTGATGTTTCTTTCTATGTCTCTCTTAATCTCAAGTTCGCGGAGAAATCCATCTCCCGAATTGAGTAATATCCGTCTTAGAATGTGTCTGGATATCTGATGGGACCTAGTTCATAAATGAACTCCTAATCCAAACTTCTTAGACTGTATTGATAACTGAACCTAATCAGGATCCTGCACCATGCCTCCCACAGTATCCTTTTGGACCACCTGTCCACAATACTGTCCCTCGTCAGAGGAAAACTATAACTCTGACAATCACTCTGTCATCCAGGTCATCTTGGAAGCCTGGAATGATAACCGTCTCCACAAGGAGGCTGCCATTATCAAATCCATAGAACATCCATTCATGTTCTAAAACTGCTTCCTTATGTTTCTCCAGGATTGGATTAATATAAACTTATTGCATCTAGTGCAAAAACATTTGGTGTGGTACTTGACTTCTCATGATTGACTCAATTGCCTAAGCAACTGATCTGCCAATCATGCACATCCCTCTCCCCTTTAGTCTGCAAGACACCTTTAGAGAGGGTGACTCCATCACCTGCAGGTACACCACCATGCCAGGAGTCATTTATTCTAAAATACCTTTAGAATATTGTCAAAGTACCCACATTGGGAAACTACCCAAATTAAGATCTAAAACCATAGATCTAGAAACCAGAATGTCTGATATTATATCCATATCCTTTGTGGAGAAACAACTGTGTGACAACCACAGTATAACCGATCGTAGTATAGGAATTATACTTCTTACTGTGTGTATGTCATCCAAATACCAGGACATCACACCCTACTACCTTCTTAACAGATCTATCCCCTGTTCTGATGAAGTCAAAGCCATGACCGTCATATCAAAATTAGACGATCTATCTCCGCTATATTAGCTCAAGTCTATAAATAGACATAAGCTACTTGCCCACTATGCTTCCGCTGCTCCTACTGACTACGACAACCCTCTGGCAGAATAATATATGCATGCACTTCTAAAGCTAGTTTAGAACGACGCTAAACTTATCCTCCTGCCGGGTCTCATAGTCTGTAACAACAGTAGTGGCAAGTCTGGGTAAAACAAGAACCTCCCTGTCACCGTCCTTGAGGCTACCAGAGTACCTCTCGGGTGTCTGAGGTTACCTACCATATCCGCGGAGTGGCTATTGGAATGTCAAACCTGATTGAATATATAGGTCTTATTAAATTTTCCGTAATTGTTTGCGGTTCTAGAATCACTTCCAGTTCTACCATACTCCCACTACTGTTTTCTGAAAAAATCCATTTTACTAAAACTGCGGAGAGTCAAGATCAATATTACTATTGATCTTCCAAATGGTAGAAAATCAACCCTCGACATAGCCCGGGTCAACCTACAAACTGCCATTACAGAAATGTGCCTTGAGTTATCCAGAGTCTGGTTTTAAGCATAAGCTAGACAACTCATCATACCTTAACATCGTTAAGATATGAACTATTCTATATCCAATATAGAAACTTTGGCACTTATTTAAATGGAACCAGATTCAAAAAACATGTAGCTATTTCCAGTGCATATCAACTTAATGGAGAGAGGCTAATCAGCATTACTCAACTTAGGAATACATCCAATTATGAGTAACCTGAAAGAGAAACAAGTTTCTCAAAACCATTACTATCATCTGAATACCAATCAAAAGAATCTACATTTTCGATCTCTTTGAAGAATCCCGATACTTGTGACACCTGGTTCTCTACTTTATTCTTATACCCACAACTTCTCAAAACTTAGACCTTGTATTTCTACGAAACACTTGTCTAAAATCTAGAGAAGTCATAAGTAAACAAAACATAGTACGGGGACCAACCCTTTTTGTCCTGACGGACTCTGGACAACATACAATACTCTGTATAAATCCGTTGAGTTGAATAACTCAAAACCTATGGGTCGTTGGTTGAAAACTGTACCCCAGGCGATTTTCTCAAATATCACCAATTACAACGAATTCCCGATATAATGAGGATGATCACCTAATTTCTAATAACTTACTCCCACTCATCATCTGTAAAACCATACAGATGTGAGAATCATACCTGGTAAATACATACCCTGGAGTAAGTATCTAATCGGGAAATCAGTTTTCCTTTAACAATGCACTGAAACATGAAAATGTTTCGTAGGGGTATCCTGGTATTCTTAGTAATTGCCTCTTCCATAATCCAATTCATGATTTTAACCGTATATTTCTTTGTTATCTCTCCAAATCCCTTTATTTGTATTTATTCATTACCTTCTGTACACCATCGTTAGGCTAAATGGTTTTCTTGCTTCCCTACCGTTCGGCACCAGCCTATGGTTTGGAAGAAGACTATCCAGTAGGCATAATAGGTGTACTCTCCTAAACCAAGGAGTACTCGTAACTTGAGAGAAGGTGATGATAAAAGACAACTGAATAATACCTTATTCTATTTCTCCTGAACTGGGGGAAAAAAAGCAAAGGTGAAATAGGAGTGGCGATGAAATACGAGGCTTGGTCGTAAATGATAACAGTCGCAATTTACTTTACCCTCTTTCTAATCTCTTTATTTTGTCTTTATTCATTTCCTTCTGCACACCCCTTTAGGCTAAGTGGTTTTCTTCCTTCCCTACCGTTTTGAAAGAAAACTATCCAGTAAGCATAATAGGTGTACTCTCCTAAACCAAGGAGTACTCGTAACCTGAGAGAAGGTGATAATAAAAACAACTGAATAAACCAATTCTATTTCTCCTGAACCTGGATCCATCCTCGAAGAAGTCCCTTCGAGTTCGTATATAACCATACGATGGATCTATCCAATGGAAGTGGATGTCCGTAGTAATACGGGGTGTTCTGAGAAATGTAAAGGGTAAAAGAAAGAGCGGCAATGACTTATGCAACTCAGAAAATCCAAAAGCCAGTATTATAAGAAGGTTCGGTCAACTTGGTCACTGAGTCATAGTCTAGGGTCGGTCTAAGGTCACTGCCAAAGAGAGAGAAAAGAAACACTCTGCGTGCACTCTAACCTAGATCAGAATGGTTATCACTTTATCTAATCAGGAAACCTCCCACTGTAATCTCAAATTCTCCTCCAAACCTGAAAGAAGAATTAGTCGGGATCACCCGAAGAGTAAACCAACTCATCAGTGAGAATCAGGATCCAACTATCATCGCATGATAACTTGATGGAAGCCACTCAAGTTATCACACTCCAGAAGGTATGCGCATACTTAGCAAGTTTCAGTTTCTTTAGAAACTCCTGATATGATTTTTGCCCCATGCTCTTATGACCTTGGCGTTGGTCAAAATGTCATAAGTCACATGCCAAGTTCTACCCATCACTCTCCAGGTCAATTTGAACCCACCCGCACATGCCCTTGACGTTGGCCACAATGGCAGAACGACTGTCCCAAACCAACTCATCTATCTATGCAACAAATGAATACCCAGCAGCTACCAAACACTATGCCTTGGCGTTGGTCAAAATACATAGCTTGAATACTACTGAATACCCAAAAGAAATGACGGAGGGCTACGGCTGGTTTTTGGCGAAAAAACCTTTAACGTAATGAACTTGATCTCGTTGAAGGAACCTGATAGCTTTTTATAAAAAATATAGTGGTGAAAAACCTTTGCTAAAGAGGTCACTCCTGGTGAAGGGATCTCGGCTCTTTCCTCGTGGAATGAGGTGTAGGATATTCAAACTGAATACCGCGATGCAAAGCAACTTGTAATCGACTATAGTGAATTTATTACCCTGACGCAAACTTCTGCCTAAGGGGTCTCTCCCGGTGAAGGGATATCATCCCTTGCCTCGTCGAATGAGGTGCAGGATATTCTAAACTGAATATCACTATGCATAACAAAAGGAAACGTCTTTGTAATAACACTTTTTAAAACTGTTCCAACAACATCAAATATAGGTTTGTTTTCCTTTGCATTGATCAGAATCAACGCAGTCCCATCAATCAATCACACCAGAAAAGAACGAAAAATAAAATGTACGTATATGCCATCCGCATTCGCCACTGGGTCCCGTCATCACCCGTTAGGTTACTTAACTAACGACAGAGCGGGGACTGGACTAGCGCAGGTGTAAAACATATACAACATCTAATAGTATATATACCAATATACAATAATCGCTCCAGGCGTGATAATATGCTATATTACAAAAAAGTAATAAGCATCACAGAACAATACAGATAATCTGGGATCCCGGGTTTCACAGAGCCGCTACTGAAACCCGACGTTCCCCTGATCGTATGGATAGCCTGTGCAATGAAACCTAGACCCCTACGGGTGCGGAAAGTTACCCGCCAAAATCTGAAGCGAGGCAGCCCCCTACAGCAAAATGAATGGACCACCCGGCACTTCACGAAATCCGGTAACTTGAGCACCCCTCCTTGGGTCAACCTGTACCCCCTACGAGTGCGGCGAATAGTCTGCCAATTCTGGAGTAAGGCCCCTCTGCCTCTCAAAACCATGAGATACGGACCCGTTGCCCTCCAGAACCCGGCTATCCGTGCACTCCATCGCGGAGCAAATCTAGTACAGAAATAAAAATATGTACAACAGGTACATCGACCTCAGCCCGGTCGTGCCCCAAAAGAATATTATACAAACAGGCAGTGACGGCAATCCACAAATTGGACGCTCGCCCCGCAATATCAAATATACAAATAAATCCAAATTGCACTATCATTGCACACTGCTATCCACCACGACAAATCCGCAACATTACAGCCCAATACAGAACATCAACGCGAATGTCACGTTCGCAAACCCGTCTAAAAGAACTATAGCAATTAGACGCAATTTACCGCTCAAATGACATTCCCGGTCGGAGATATAATATAAGTACTGTAAACTAACACGTTTAAATTTCGATCGACAAAATATTCCCAAGTGGGCCCCACGTACTCTGGTGTACAGTAATAAAATCTGGGCCCAAAAGAAATATATCAAAAACCACAATTTTCCATGTGAAGCTCTCTGGGAAAAATTGGAGCACTGTTCCCACAAACTGGCCGCGGTTCCATGGTCAAACCCTAGTTTTGACCGCGGATCCGCGGTGGTTCTGTGGGAACACGTGCTCGACTTTCACCAGAATTCTTCAAAAACCTTGCTCAATTTTCTATGATATGCAAATTAATTTTTAGACCCTTTTAAAAATCGACAGAAACATTGAACAAAAATATTGTAATTTTCGAAAATCCGTTCGATCGATGTTTTAAACGCGTTAGCACAAATTAGTAAAGCTTAATGGTGAGGCTCTGATACCACTGTAAGTACACGATAGCGCCCCGGCCGTCTAACAGACGACAAATGCGAAACAAAAACTTTTACAACTGGCACTATCGTATACTATAACCCGGATCTGCCATTAAAGCTAAACTAACAAACTACAAAGTGGGTAGAAATATTATACTGAACGATCCGAGTCCTTCGGTCTTCAACCATCATCCCACGCTTTGTTGCGGCTGCTCTGATCTCCTGAATCTCCAGTCTTCCCATCCAGGTGGCACCACGTCGACGAATCTTTAAACGGGCTCCCGCCTCTGAACCGAGGCAACTCGATCATCAAGTTTGCTAAAAGAGATGACCAAGATTGATGTAGAGAATGAGTAGAACACTTTGTATCATTTCGTCCAAAGTCATGGACGAACGGTTAATGAAGTTGCCATTTGGATCGTCCAAAGTCATCGCAAACTTTAGTAGACGGCCGCACCCCCGGATGCCGTCGACGAAGTGCACTAAGGCGGAACACCACTGCCGCGAGCATCCGAACGGATGCTTTTGGCGACGGGGTTCTCCTAGAGTCACTCGGTCGGGGCTATGGGGCGTGGCTGTCTATTAAGTTTACCCGGCGAGTATCCGCGTACGCTACGTGATTGCGACGCACTTTTGATCGCATCAAAATCCTGTGGCAACCGATCATCTGAGACTAAACTGCTAGATTTATAACATTCAAATTAGTTATCTCATAACTACATGTGGATTCCAAATATTGTATCACATTCCAGATAAAAAGACAGTGTAAAACTTTCCAATCGAATAATCAAACACCCAAGTTTTCCCAAATAGTTCTCAACACATGAAATTAGTTTTAAAACATCCATCACATGCCACAGTACCAATGGTCCAGCCATAGAAGGGTCAAGCCAACGCCTCGCTTGTGGCAACACCGTACTGTCCCAAACACTAAGGTTTAGAGGCAGTTCAAGACGGTCACATAATCGAGTTAAGGTTTGTGTTCTTCTCGAGGGTCCACCGCATTACTTGCACGACTTAGAACGTTCTTAAACTACGGAAAAATCCAACACTTGGAAATTTTCCGGCAGGGGAAAAAGTGAATTATTGATATCCATTCGAACTTTTTAACACGTTCTAAAAAATTACCCGGACAAACTAAACGAAGTTATACTTTCCGATCGAATCAATGAGCTCCCAATACAACCCAGAAAACTCAACATTTGAGTACAATTAAAATTTCCCAGAAGCATCAGGAAATAAGTGTGGATGTTACTGTGTAAAACCCCAACCCCAATACTACTGATTGGCCGTGGAACCGCCGCGTAAGTAAGGGTACGGCCGCGGTTCCGCGGCGCAATAAGTGTATTGTGGGGTCGTTTTTTACAGTAACCCATAAAATCACCTGCTGCATTTTCAGAGCATTTTTAATATGAAAAAAATCAACTTTTTGAAAACTTTCCAGAAACTAGGGTTTTACGGGTATTCGGAGTTCGATCGGACTTTAAACTTCGTCTAGATTTCGCCTAAAGCTCTAGCTTGGCTCTGATACCACTGTAGGGTTACTAGGCACTCTCATAAGGGTCTATAAGGCATCAACCATGCCTGATTTAAAATTTAAACGTGCCGAACAACCCTAACCAAGATCTTTAAACTAGAGATTAGGCGAAACAAAGCATGTTAAACACTTTAACATCTAAGAGTTTAGGATTACAACCTTTGTAGTCTGGTCCTTCACTTCTAAAGCTCCGTGTTGAGGTCCCTTCGCTGCGATCATCAAGTACCCGGACTCTAGAGAGGCTCCACGAAGAGACAGATGCAAGCATGCTTCCGATCTTCGATAACTAAGATGATCTACCTTGAAGTTTCTTTAACACAAGCTCTCACTCACTAAATGAAGTGAACACCCTAATCAAAATAGCTAGGATAGATTAGGATGATGAAGTAGGATTTTAGCTCTCATTTGTTTTCTTTATCCCACTCATAATCATCACAAGAGCAAAAGCTAGAAAGCTTTTCTCCAAGGAAGAAGAAGAATATGAAAAATGAATAATCCTTTTGTGATGAATAATGAAATGTTAATATGATTACAAATGTAACCATGGTCAAGGATGACAAGGCTAACCCATGTAGAGATTTAACCTAGGGTGAAGGGTTTGGGTTGGGTTAGAAATATCTAGCAAAATATCAAGCATAATATCTTTTGCTAGAAACAAAGTAAAACCTTCTAGAAGCATCAAGAAAGAACTAACCCAAATCAAACCCTAACCTTGTTTAATCTCCACTAAACATGTTGCATTAGTAATCATATCATGTTACAATATTATATATCACATATACAATATTTATTGTAACAAAAAAAATAATACAATTAACATATATCACATATATATCAATGTATTACCTGAATGAGAAAAAGAATCATTTAGTGAGCTTATATCAGTTAATGTAATTTAATATATCAAATATATAATTATACATTAAATTATCGAATCAACACTTGATCCCATAATCCGGCTATTTCACAAATAACCGACTAATATAATCTGTATCAGTTCATCGAATCAACACTTGATCCGATGACCCGGCTATATCACATATACCCGGCCGATATCTCATATCGTGAGAATCTAATACGGTATCACATACACGTATTATTCTCGGTCCCGCATATATCATATATGTGCTCCTACTCCGTTTTTCCTGAATCTAAAAACCTCTGTGTAGGACTCTAAAGAATCGTCAATACGCCGGCAGTAGATGACGATCATATCAAACACCCACAAGCTGCAAGCGGACAGCTAAACGTAACAGCCACCCAGGTATTGAGCGATCAGAAGATCAACAAGCAAGCATGTACTTTCTCCAGCGAATCCAGCCAGTAACACTCCCGTACAGTCCGGTCTGTTCGTCTGATATGTCGCATATCTTGCCTAGGGGTGGTAAACGTCAGACCCCAGTAGTTTTATAAGTCATGTCAATATGAGGTCCATAACAGTTCGAGAAACTACTGATAACACTTACCAGTAAATCTCAGCAACCCTGGCCAGGGATTTCCAGTTATAGCCAATCGAACACAGCGCAACATCAACTCCCTATACCGGGAGAGACGAATCCCCTCCTATCGCTCATTGCCTCCATGTGATTCGGGACTGTACCCAAAAGCCACCTTTTTGCATGCCCTCTTGGACGTGGTATGATGGAAATCAAAGCACAGTGGGAATCACACAAGACTCTATGACGATCTCGGGTCTACAGACTACTCTGTAACAGTGTCACCAGAGAACTGCCATCTGACGTGAGGTATAATACCATCTGGGAGTTCTCGGCGAGTCCGTCCAGTGTACCCAGTCTCCACTGAGCACCCGTACACCATCCTTGATGTCAAACACCGATGGATATGGGATCATCCATCGCCCATCATATGGGTCAAGATGCGTATACACTAGTCTACTCTGGTGTATCGATGCCCTGTCTCGATACACCCTCGACTAGGAACAGTTATAGGATGTACTCGTCGACTACCGTGGACCCACTAGTATGATCTCATCATATTCCCAGTAGTCGAGTACATATCCTAAGGGCTTTATCAACATGTAACATAGATACAATCAGAGTACATGTTAAGATAAAGAGTAACCAGATAGCATACTATCATGTCGAGCAAGAAAGTCCTCCCTATATATGTCCAAGCATCCACTACAATATACATCGTATGTACAGTAATGGCCTCTACGGCCTACATATAACTAACACTTTGAAGGAGGTTCCCCGTGCTATCGCACGGAACTAATTAAAATAAACCTCGTTTTTCCAGGGGCGTTACCCCGTTAACACCTTTCTAGACACCTACTTGATCGACTAATTGTCATGTGTAAAACTCTCCCAGGAGTAACTCTTACTTGCAGTGGGTATCGGGATCCAACTATCTCATAGAAGGTATGCAATCTCATTGCAAATTTCAACGCGTGAAATTCCCGATAATATTTTGCCTCTAGCGTCCTATGACCTTGACGCAGGCCAACAAACCTTAGTCCGCTAGTCAAGTTCAACCCGTACATTTCTTGACTGAATTAAACCCACCCACACGACCCTTGACGCAGGCCAACAAAGTCGCACGACTACCCTAATCCAATCTCATCTTATATTGCAGATAAGCACTAGTTAGGTACTGCACACTACGCCTTGACGCAGGCTAACAAACGTAGCACGAATATTAAGTACTTATCTGAAATGATAGAGGGCTACGACAGGTTTTTAGAAAAACCTTTTGCGTAATGAACTTGATGTCGTTGTAGAATCGAGTGATTTTGAAAAGGAGTGTTTTTTAGGCTTTTGCAAGTTTTGCTAAAGAGGCCACTCCCGGTGAAGGGATCTCGGCTCTTTCATTATCGAATAAGGTGCAGGATATTTCACAAATACCACTATGCAAAGCAAGAATGAAAGAAGCAATCAAAAGTCAAAACCGAGTGGGTTGTAGCATCTGCTAGTTTCGCTAAAGAGGTCACTCTCGGTGAAGGGATCTCGGCTCTTTCCTCATCGAATGAGGTGCTGGATATTCTACAAGGAATACTGCTATGCAAAGCAAAAACTAGAGCTACCCTTTTTGAAAATTTGATTCCACGACATCTTTTTAGGTTTCTTTCTTTTTCATTAATCTCATTAATGAAGTCACATCATTAATGCTTCCTAAGCATCACAGAAAGAACGAAAATACAACGTACGCTTATACCATCCGCATTCGCCACAGTGTCCAGTTATGCACCGTTAGGTTACTTAACTAACAACATAGTGGGGCGGGACTAGCGCGGGTGCAAAACATAAGAAACGTTTATTATATATCATATATACAATAATAAAGAATTCGTCTCAAGCATATAAAGAGATCACATCACAGAATATCAGCAGCAGAAGATAACATATGAAATATTGGATATACTAGGAATTTCGTGTTTTAAATTAAGCCAGTATAAAATACGGATTCAACGGTCGCGATGAATAGCCAAACCCACATACCTAGACCCCTACGAGAGCGACAAGCAACCCTACCAATTCTAGAGTTAGGAGACCTGAACTCGACTCCTCGAGATGGTCTCCCACTGGACTCTGGAACCCGGTTACTTGTGCTCCCCACCTTGGGTCAATCCTAATGCGGAAAAGTAAATAATATACAACAATGGTGACATCATCCTCAATCCGGAAGTGCCCCAATAAAAGAATATTACATACAAGCTTTTACATGAATGAAAATGAAAAACTCTCATCTCACATAAAAAAAACCGGCTATTCAAAACACGACGATCCAATATAACATATCCCAACAACACATAACATCACATGTCATCAACATAAGTAAAAATATGCGTATCTAAATTGTCATTGACATATAGCATCGAAAACGGCGATACACCACATATTACACTTACAGTCGCAGAAAAGAAAATGTCAAACTACAACATTTGGAATCCACAATCACCTTAGACATCATAAACCCGAAATATCACATACTTCGGGTTTCATGCCTAACAATATGAATTCCAAATATTGTATCACATTCCACAAATAGCTAGACGACGTTAAACATTCCGATCGAATCAACAAACACCCAAAATTTCCCAAAAAGCTCAAAACTTGAGCGCGGTTTAAAAATACTCATAACATGCTACAATACCTATGGACCAACCGTAGAAGGGTCAACCCTTGCCTAACCGATGGCGCCGCGGAACTACCGCAAACCCTAGGGTTTGGCGGCGGTTCTTATGGTCATAGAATCGAGTTAGGATTTCGTTCTTCTAGAGGGTCCATCACATTACTGTTAGTGTATATGCCCTAGAGGCCATTACTGTATCATACTAGTATGTATATTACTTAATGGAAGCTTGGGATATTCACCTTGTATTGACAATCTTGCTCAAAATGGTAGTATGCTACTTGGTTTGTTTGTACTTCAATGTGTACATGTGTTTATTTTAGTATATCGCCTATACACATTAGTGGAGCCCTTAGGATCTTTGCTTGATTACCTGCGTTGTGATGGCAGTCACACTGGTGGGGCTGGGTAATCTATAAGCACATCCTTATGCAGGTCCCTAGTCGCAGGACTATCGAGACAGGGCATCGATGCTCCGGAGTAGACTAGCGCATGCGCTTCTCATCCCAGTGTGGGAGACGGTCTGTCCCACAGCCGTCGGTACGTCGTACTTGAGATAGTATGCGGGTGCTCGTTGGGTTACGAGTACACTGGACAGGACTCGTCGGGAACTGACTAGTTGGTATTATGCCTATCGTCAGTTATCAGTTCCCAGGTGACATGAGTACAGCTTAGTCCGCTGACTTGACACTGTCACTTCGCCTCGAGTGTGTTCCCACTGTACTTTGATTACTACCCTACCACGGCTCAAAGGAGTCGTGCAAACAGGTGGTAGTTGGGTGCAGTCCCGAAGAACTTGGAGGCAGTGACGGTTAGACAGGATTCGTCTCTCCCAGTATTAGGGGTTGACATCGCGCTGTGTCTAGGAGAGCCATTACACGAGTAGTCCCTGGCCAGGGCAAACGAGATATACTGGTAGGCTTCCAGTGTTATCCCAGGGTGTTTTGGGCTTCACTCCGACACGACTTGTACCGCTATTGGGGGACTGACGTTTACCGCCCCCTAGGCCCGCCATGCGATGTATCAGACGAACAGACCGGACTGTACGGAGAATGTCACATTCAGGCTCAGTAGGAGTTCAGATGGGTTTCACCTCGTCAGTCTTCTTGTCGGCATCTACCTGGGGACCGTTATGCACAGCTAGTGCCGCTTCCGGTCTGTGGTTAAACCCACTGCCAGCATAGTGTCGGGTCTTTAGAGTCCCACACAGAAAGCTATTCGCCTTTAGGCAAAAGAGTAGAAGTCGCATGGTTTTGCGACAGGTCGCATGGTTTTGCGACAGGGTTCAGTCACATCCGTGCACATGTGCACGTTTTGTGTCCGGACAGTTTACACTAGCGGGCTTTGGTTTAAGCCAGATCCTAGTGTACGTATTGGGATTGGTTTTATCCAGTTTGCATCCGTGTTCCTCGGAACGCGGATGCGGGTGTGTCTGCACAGTTGACGGAGAGACAGAGGCAGAGGATTCTCATTAGGGTTGTTGACCGTTGACTGTTGACTATTGACTTTTTGCTCAACCCTAATGAGAATATGGTATATATATATATATATATTTAGCAATAATATTAATTAAGTATTATAGTGACATGGTTGTTGGAGGGTTGACTTTGTTGACGTGTTGACTTTGTTGACCGGTTGACTAGGTTGGACTAGTTGACCATCATCATCACAATGGTTGTCATTTTCATGCAAAGACTTTTGCTTGCTTGTTGTAGTTTGCAAAATGAGTGCATGGAAATGATATTGCCTTTGTCATGATATGAACCATCACATAATACTTGGTTGACATTATGGCTAATGATGCTTTTGGATTATGAGAGGGTGAAAGACAAAAGAGAGGCTCATTCTTGCTTGACCTTTCTCTCTCTTGGTTTTGAGCTCTCATGCTCTTGCTCTCACCCTCTTCTTCTTGCTCTCTCTCTTTAGTCTATGGTTCACTTGTCTAATGTGTTGAGAAGCAAGAACCATAGAGCAAAATCCCAACATACTCTTCTCTACTCATTCTAGCTCACAAGGCCTAGCAGGCCAAGTGATCTAGTTTCTTCAAAGTCCGAAGAATAAGCCAAAGGTAGAAGCTTTCGGGTGGATCCATCTTCGACGCAAGGAGACGACGAGGTGAGGCTGATCCGAACTCCGGGACGAGTTGAAGACGAAGGAGTTCAAGAAAGGTATAGCCCCCTAACCGAGTAGGTAAACTCTTGTTAGGTTGTTAGTTAGCAGTTTAACAAAGATCCGGGTTTCGAGTCCATGTTACCGCCTCTAAGAAAATTGTTTTTCACCAAATTCCGCATGCCCGAAAGTACCGGGAGAGGTAGCATGGAACCCCGATTTCAAACTTTCTGTCGATTTTGAAAGTGCTGCAAAAATTATTTGAGATACACCAAAAATTGACTCAGGGTTTTCTGAAGAAACTGCAAAAATTTGACCCCCTAACTCGATCAAAGCGCCGCGGTTCCGCGGCGGGAGCTTGCTCCCGCCGCGGAACCGCGGCCGAGTTGACTCGGTCATGGGGTTTCTTCTTTGCAGTTTGCTCATAGGGGTATTTTGGGATTTTTGGAATATATATTTTCTGCCCAGATTTTCCAGAACAAAAATTTTATTTTTGGGGTCCTGAAAATCCGTATTCTTGATCGTACTTCTAAAAGACTTTAGCTGACGGGTTTTTCTGTAATGTGATATTTGTATTGAACGTCTGCTAATCGCTATATGTCGATTAGTGGGGGTTATACAAATCTGTGATCTGTAATGTTGCTGGAATGTGTATATGAATTCATTGGATTGTCGCGGGTGAATAACCGGGGGTTGTGAGACGAGAGTTTTCTTTTCTTTCAATTCATGTAAATTTGTAAATTGATGTAATAATTATTTGTATGGCCGCACAACCGGGTCGGGGTTGTAGCCGTCATTGTATAATTTCTTTTTACTGTTTTTGCTCCTAGGATAGACCCATGGAGGGGGTGCACAAACTACCGGGTATGCCGAAGTGCCGAGTGGCCTACTCACGGAGTTGAGGGAGGTTGCTTCGCTTCGGGTACTTGGCGGGTAGTTTGCCGCATCCATAGGGGTCTTGGGTGGGGTATTGGCTATTCACCACGACCGTGTGATCTGCTTTTCGTTACAGGCTCGTACGAATTGCGGATTCCTAGTATATCCAATGTGTTCATCTGTGATCTGAAATGGCTATCATTGCAGTATATCTATATATGATATTATTTAGGCGTTGCTTATGTTTTACAGCCGCGCTAGCCCAGCCCCCGCTCTGTCGTTAGTTAAGTAACCTAACGGGTAATGACGGGGCCCCGTGGCGAATGCGAATGGCATAAGCGTACGTCATATTTTGGTTATTTTCTGCAATGGTAGGATTAAATGATGGGACGCATTAAAAGAACTAATGCAAGAATATCACGCATTAAAAGAACTAATGCAAGAAAATAAACCAAGTTAAAGTCGTTGGAACACTTTCGGAAAACCACTCGGTTCTTTTCAAAACTAACTTTAAATGCGGAGCTTGAGCCACTCCTTTTAAAAGCTATCTCGTTCCATCGATTATATCAAGTTCACTACGTTCACGGTTTTGCCAAAACCATTCGTAGCCCTCCATCATTTCAGTTAAATATTTGGTAGTATTCAAGCTATGTATTTTGACCTCACGCCAAGGCATAGTGATTGGTAGCTGCCGGATATTTATCTGTTGCATAGATAGAATGCGTTGGTTTGGGACAGCCGTACTACCATTTTGGCCTACGTCAAGGGTAGGTACGGGTGGATTCAAATTAACGTGGATAATGATGGGAAGAACTTGACATGTGACTTATGACATTTTGACCTCACGGCATGGTCATAAGAGCATGGGGCAAAAATCCACATCGGGAGTTTCAAAAGAACTGAAACTTGCTAGTGTTGCATACCATTTGGAGTGTGATGATTCTGGTAGGATTCCTTCAGTTTCGTCACGCGATGATATTTGGATCCCGATCCTACTGTGAATATATGCCACTCCTCGGGAAATTTCTCACTAAACGATCAATGCTATAAACCTAGTAGGTGCCTAGAAAAGTGTTAGCGGGGCTACGCCCCCAGGGAAAAGAGGTTATTTAATTAAGGAACTTCGCGAAAGCGTTGGAAAACCTCCTTCAAAGTACCGACACTGGCCTGGCTGAACGGCTAAGCAAGTATTGTACGGTGAGATTGATCCTGACTAATTCTTCCTTTTTGGTTTGAGGAGGGATTCGAGAAACAGTGGGAGCCATCCTGTTTAGACAAACTAAAAACCACTCTAAACTTGCAAGAGCATCATGCTGAGTGTTTCTTCTCTCTCTCCTAATTGCAGCGACCATTCGACATGACTGGACTTAAGTTACTTCTAGATAAAAACATACTGACATAGCCAAACTACAAAGATTGGCTCAGGAATGTCAAGATGGCAATCACTTACGACAAGCTGGGGTATCTTCTTATCACCAAAGCTCCCCCTGTCCCTTGTCCCACTTCCAGCGTCGCGGATAAGGAAATCCGTAAGACTTGGGAGATTGATAGCGCGAAGGCCAAGTGCCTCGTACTTGCCTCTATGGACAATGAACATCAGAGGAGGCACGAGAATATGGACTTGGAATCCATATTTCTTCATACAAAAGAACTGTATGGAGAGCAATCTCGTATCACAAGATACGAAGCGTCGAAAAAGTTATTTTCGGCAATGATGGTCGTCGGATCTTCAGTAGCAGAACACGTTCTTAAGATGATCGGCTACATTGAGGAGCTCGCGGACCTAGGGACCACATTGGAGAGTGATCTCTATACGGACTTAGTTCTCCAGTCCCTTCCTTCCACTTACGCCCAGTTTATACTGAACTTCAACTTGCAAGAAAAAGAAGTTGAACTTTCAGAGCTCCTCAACATGCTGAGGAGCGCAGAGGGCACCCTACAGAAAGGTAGGGAAACATCCACTTTGTTTGTAGGAGGATCATCTTCTTCTAGGTCCAAGGCGAAAGCCAAGGGAAAGAAGAAGAAAGCCCCCGCCAAACCAAGGGGCGGTGTTAGTAAAGTGGATACGAAGGGAAAAGCTAAAGCAACAAAGAAAGCGGGGAAGCTTGTGGATAAGGAAGAATGCTTCTATTGTCATAAGAAAGGACACTGGAAGAATGATTGCAGGGCCTGGAAAGCCAGAAAACAAAAATTGAAGCAGGTTGCAGCTTCAGCTTCAGCTGTGTATGTTATTGAAAACTGTCTTTCAATAAACTCTACTTCCTGGGTATTGGATACCGGATCAGGATCTCATATCTGTAATTCTTTGCAGGCGTTGAGAAACCGTAGTGTTTTGAAAGCAGGTGGTAACATGACCCTCAGAGTTGCGAACGGAGCTAGCATGGATGCTAAAGCCGTGGGGGACTATCACCTGGGAATGTCAAATGGACATGTTTTGGTTTTGCGTAATTGCTTTTTTGTACCCAACGCAACTTGTAATATCATTTCTGTATCTTTAGTTTCTAAAGAAGGTTATGAATTTGCGTTTGTAAGCAATGTTGTAAACATTCACCTTAATCAAGTTCTGATTGGGTCAGGTACATTAAGCAATGGTATATACGTATTAAACCAACCACAGATTTTCAATGTCCAGAATACACACAAAAGGAAGTCTCTGGAAATAAATCAGACTTTCTTGTGGCATTGTAGACTGGGTCACATCAATGAGAGAAGGTTGACAAAGTTACATACAGAAGGATATTTGAATGCGTTCAAATATCAATCGTATGCCACTTGTCAATCATGTCTCAAAGGAAAGATGACAAAGACTCCGTTCACTGGACACGGAGTAAGAGCGAGCGAGCTCTTGGGACTCATACACAGCGACGTGTGCGGTCCAATGTCTACACATGCGCGAAGCGGTTTTTCATACTTCATTACTTTTACGGATGACTTTTCAAGGTACGGTTATGTCTTCTTAATGAAACATAAGTCCGAAGCCTTTGGAAAGTTCCAGGAATATAAGAATGAAGTAGAAAAACAAACCGGCAAAAGTATCAAGATTCTAAGATCGGATCGAGGTGGTGAATACTTGAGTGCCGAGTTCCTGGACTATTTAAAAGAGAACGGATTTCTCTCTCAGCTTACTCCTCCATACACTCCACAACATAATGGTGTATCGGAGAGACGGAACCGAACCCTATTGGATATGGTACGGTCCATGATGAGTAACGCTGAGTTACCGCGATCATTCTGGGGGTATGCGCTAGAATCAGCTGCATACCTTTTGAACCGAGTTCCCACTAAGACTGTGCCTACCACACCTTATGAGTTATGGAGTGGGAAGAAACCCTATCTTCAATATCTGAAGATCTGGGGATGTCCAGCTTTTGTCAAAAAGCAGCATGCAGACAAACTCGAGGCACGCTCAGTACTGTGCAAGTTTGTGGGATACCCAAAGAACACCAGGGGGTATCTTTTCTACCACGCAGAGGAACAAAAAGTCCTTGTTTCTCGTAATGCCCACTTTCTAGAACACCAGTTCTTAGAAAAGGAAATTAGTGGGAGCGCAGTAGAACTGGAAGAAATTCCAAAACCACAGACTATTACTGAAAGTTTAGTGGAACCAGAGGGTTCAAAAGAACAGGACATTCCTACGCCGCTCCGCAGGAGTAGTAGGCAGTCTCATCCGCCCGAGAGATACTACGGTTTTCTCATAGACGGGGATAGAGAGGATTGCATCATAGATTATGATGAGCCTACTAGCTTCCAGCAGGCCGTTCAGAGCGTTGACTCAGTAAAATGGCTGGATGCAATGCGGACCGAAATGGAGTCCATGTACACCAACAAGGTATGGACGTTGGACATTGCTCCAGACGGGGTAAAACCCGTAGGATGCAAGTGGATCTTCAAAAGGAAGATTGGTGTAGATGGACAGGTTGAGACCTATAAAGCTAGACTTGTTGCGAAGGGTTTTCGTCAAAGACCTGGTTTGGACTATGACAAAACCTTTTCTCCAGTGGCTATGCTGAAATCCATTCGGATCCTTCTTGCCATTGCTTCCTTCCACGATTATGAGATTTGGCAAATGGATGTAAAGAGCGCTTTTCTAAATGGAAATTTAGAGGAGTGTGTCTATATGGACCAACCAGAGGGTTTCATTCAGAGTGGGAGCAGCGGAAAGGTGTGCAAGTTGCTTAAGTCCATCTATGGACTAAAGCAGGTATCGCGGAGTTGGAACATCTGTTTTGATGAGACGGTCAAGGAATTTGGCTTTATCAAAAATCCAGATGAACCATGCGTCTATAGTAGATTTGTAGCGAGAACTGTAGTATTCCTCGTTTTGTACGTGGATGACATTCTCTTAATAGGAAATGACATTCCTATGCTACAATCTGTCAAGGGGTTCTTGTCACACAGGTTCTCCATGAAAGACCTGGGTGATGCCTCATACATCCTGGGGATCCGGATCCATCGTGATAGATCCAAGAGGATATTAGGACTTTCACAGTCCGGGTACATCGACACCATACTGAAGAGATTCAGTATGGAAGATTCCAAGCGCGGTAACCTACCGGCTTGTCACGGGATCACCCTCTCTAAAGAGATGTCTCCCAAGACTGATTTGGAGAGGGATCACATGTCTATTATACCCTACGCTTCTGCGGTAGGCTCTATAATGTATGCGATGTTGTGTACCAGACCAGATGTAGCTTATGCACTGAGTGTGGTAAGCCGGTATCAGTCAAACCCTAGGGAGAAACACTGGATAGCGGTAAAGAACATTCTCAAGTACCTGAGAAGGACTAAGGAGATGTTCTTGGTGTATGGCGGAAAAGACCTCCAGATTGAGGCCTTTACTGACTCCAGCTTCCAGAGTGACAAGGATGACTCCAAGTCCATGTCGGGTTATGTCTTTACCCTCAATGGAGGGGCGGTTTGCTGGAAGAGTTCCAAGCAGGAAACCGTTGCTGACTCAACTATGGAAGCGGAGTACATAGCTGCTTGCGATGCCGCAAAGGAAGCTGTCTGGATGAAGAAGTTCCTTACGGAACTTCAGGTGGTTCCTACCAGTGTTGATCCAATACCGCTGTATTGTGACAACAACGGCGCTATAGCTTTAGTGAAGGAACCCAGGTCCCATCAGAATTCCAGGCATATTTTGAGGCGGTACCACCTGATCAGGGAGATCGTTGATCGCCGGGAGATCGAGGTGAAGAGAGTAAATACGGAAGATAACACTGCTCATCCACTCACGAAGGCCTTACCCCAGACTCAGTTCGAGCGGCTGATCGAGATGATAGGTCTTTGATACGCCAGTACATGGCCTTAGTGCAAGTGGGAGATTGTTAGTGTATATGCCCTAGAGGCCATTACTGTATCATACTAGTATGTATATTACTTAATGGAAGCTTGGGATATTCATCTTGTATTGACAATCTTGCTCAAAATGGTAGTATGCTACTTGGTTTGTTTCTATTTCAATGTGTACATGTGTTTATTTTAGTATATCGCCTATACACATTAGTGGAGCCCTTAGGATCTTTGCTTGATTACCAGCGTTGTGATGGCAGTCACACTGGTGGGGCTGGGTAATCTATAAGCACATCCTTATGCAGGTCCCTAGTCGCAGGACTATCGAGACAGGGCAATGATGTTCCGGAGTAGACTAGCGCATGCGCTTCTCATCCCAGTGTGGGAGACGGTCTGTCCCACAGCCGTCGGTACGTCGTACTTGAGATAGTATGCGGGTGCTCGTTGGGTTACGAGTACACTGGACAGGACTCGTCGGGAACTGACTAGTTGGTATTATTCCTATCGTCAGTTATCAGTTCCCAGGTGACATGAGTACAGCTTAGTCCGCTGACTTGACACTGTCACTTCGCCTCGAGTGTGTTCCCACTGTACTTTGATTACTACCCTACCACGGCTCAAAGGAGTCGTGCAAACAGGTGGTAGTTGGGTGCAGTCCCGAAGCACTTGGAGGCAGTGACGGTTAGATAGGATTCTTCTCTCCCGGTATTGGGGGTTGACATCGCGCTGTGTCTAGGAGAGCCATTACACGAGTAGTCCCTGGCCAGGGCAAACGAGATATACTGGTAGGCTTCCAGTGTTATCTCAGGGTGTTTTAGGCTTCACTCCGACACGACTTGTACCGCTATTGGGGGACTGACGTTTACCGCCCCCTAGGCCCGCCATGCGATGTATCAGACGAACAGACCGGACTGTACGGAGAATGTCACATTCAAGCTCAGTAGGAGTTCAGATGGGTTTCACCTCGTCAGTCTTCTTGTCGGCATCTACCTGGGGACCGTTACGCACAGCTAGTGCCACTTCCGGTCTGTGGTTAAACCCACTGCCAGCGTAGTGTCGAGTCTTTAGAGTCCCATAAAGAAAGCTATTCGCCTTTAGGCAAAAGAGTAGAAGTCGCATGGTTTTGCGACAGGTCGCATGGTTTTGCGACAGGGTTCAGTCACATCCGTGCACATGTGCACGTTTTGTGTCCGGACAGTTTACACTAGCGGGCTTTGGTTTAAGCCAGATCCTAGTGTACGTATTGGGATTGGTTTTATCCAGTTTGCATCCGTGTTCCTCGGAACGCGGATGCGGGTGTGTATGCACAGTTGACGGAGAGACAGAGGCAGAGGATTCTCATTAGGGTTGTTGACCGTTGACTGTTGACTATTGACTTTTTGCTCAAACCTAATGAGAATATGATATATATATATATATTTAGCAATAATATTAATTAAGTATTATAGTGACATGGTTGTTGGAGGGTTGACTTTGTTGACTTGTTGACTTTGTTGACCGGTTGACTAGGTTGGACTAGTTGACCATCATCATCACAATGGTTGTCATTTTCATGCAAAGACTTTTGCTTGCTTGTTGTAGTTTGCAAAATGAGTGCATGGAAATGATATTGCCTTTGTCATGATATGAACCATCACATAATACTTGGTTGACATTATGGCTAATGATGCTTTTGGATTATGAGAGGGTGAAAGACAAATGAGAGGCTCATTCTTGCTTGACCTTTCTCTCTCTTGGTTTTGAGCTCTCATGCTCTTGCTCTCACCCTCTTCTTCTTGCTCTCTCTCTTTAGTCTATGGTTCACTTGTCTCATGTGTTGAGAAGCAAGAACCATAGAGCAAAATCCCAACATACTCTTCTCTACTCATTCTAGCTCACAAGGCCTAGCAAGCCAAGTGATCTAGTTTCTTCAAAGTCCGAAGAATAAGCCAAAGGTAGAAGCTTTCGGGTGGATCCATCTTCGACGCAAGGAGACGACGAGGTGAGGCCGATCCGAACTCCGGGACGAGTTGAAGACGAAGGAGTTCAAGAAAGGTATAGCCTCCTAACCGAGTAGGTAAACTCTTGTTAGGTTGTTAGTTAGCAGTTTAACAAAGATCCGGGTTTCGAGTCCATGTTACCGCCTCTAAGAAAATTGTTTTTCACCAAATTCCGCATGCCCGAAAGTACCGGGAGAGGTAGCATGGACTTACAATTACTTGTATGATTTTTGAATATTCTTTAACTTGGAAAAATCCAACTCTTGGAAAATTTCAATCGAGGGAAAAATGGGTTATTGATATCCGTTCAAACTTTTTAATGTCGTCTACATAAACCAAAATAATGTTAGAACTATGACTACGAAACAATTCGAATTTCTTTTAGAGAAAATTAACATCTCATGCAATTTTAAAAAAAAAACAAGCAACACCTGAAACACCAAAAACCAGAGACTAGAACACAGAACAAAAACGAACCCTAGAATCATCAAGCAGGTCGGCCAGCTCGGAATTTTTGGCTATCTCGCCGGGTCAAATCTGGTGGAATGGGTTCGTATTTGTTCAGTGTTCATGTTACATCTCATATAACATTCTGCGGTTGCTTAAAATATTTTTCGACGACTGAAAAAATTTGACAGAATCTAGGTTTTAGTTTCGAGTGTTTCGAAGTTGTTTTGGTTTCGTAGTTCTACAAACATCGTCTAATTCTCTAGCTTGGCTTTGATACCACTGTAGGATTGTCTAACACGACAGCAAGGTTTCGGGAGGCATCGTCCATGCCATTTTCAAAATTTTTGCCATGGTAAACAACCCTAACCCTAGAATCTTAACTAGAGATTTAGACAATACAACATGTAAACAACTTTACATCTAAGTGAATATGGAATACGATCTTTATAGACCGGTCCTTCACTTCAATAGCTCCGACTGGTAGTCCCTTCGCTCCAAGTAGTGATCTTGCGGACTCTAGAACGGCTCTACAAGATGAAAGGAACAAGCTTGCACGAAGTTTTCGAGGCCGAAGATGATCTACATCAAGGAGACAATAACCCAAGCTACCTCTTCACTAATTTGGGATTAATAAAGCTAACACCCTAAACTAAATGGCTAATCTAGTAGAGTATGATGAAGTAGGATTTTTTCTCACTTTAGAAATCTTTTTCTCATTATTTTTCTTTTCCTCTAAAAAATCTAGAGAGATCTCTCATGAGCAAGAAGAAGATGAAGCAAATAATGGATGAGATATTGCATGGCAACCATGGGTGAGAAATATCTCATATAACTCATGTAGAGACTTAACCATGGGTTTAGATAATTGTTGGGTTAATAAATATCTAGTGCAAGACAAAAATAGTGGACTAAGTCAATGGTTCTACAAGCTTCCACTAAGCTAACCCATGTGACTAATTTCCAACTAATATTTGATTTACTCTAAATAAATAAACCCTACATTATCATTAGGGTGTAAGTCTCATACACCCATGTAGCAAGCGGTATCAAGCATGACACAAAAAGAAATACAATTAATATATATCACGTATATATTAAATACAAAAGTTAGAAAAGAAATGCTTAAGTGAGCTAATATTAGTTAATGTAAATTAATATATCAAATATATAATTATACATTAAATCAACACTTGATTTAATAATTCGGTTATATCTCATATGACCGACTAATATTATTTGTATCAACTTATCGAATCAACACTTAATTCGATAGGCCGGCTATATCTCATATAACCGGCCGATATCATAAATCGCGAGAATAGAATACAGTATCACATACTCGTATTAATCTTGGTCCCGCACATATCACATATATGCTCCTACTTCGTTTTGCCTGAGCCAGTAAACCTTTGTGTAGGACCCTAAAGACTCATCAATACGCCGGCAGTAGGTGATGATCATATCAGGCACCCACAAGCCGTCAACGGTACTAGCTGGACGTAACGGCTACCCGGGTATTGAGCGATCAGAAGATCAACAAGCAAGCCCGCTCTAACTCCTGTAAAGCCTGTCAGTAACACTACCGTACAGTTCGGTCTCTTCGTCTGATATATCACATATCTAGTCTAAGGGTGGTAAACGTCAGACCCCAGTAACCGATAAGTCGTGCCGATCTAAGGCTCATAACAGGTCGAGAAACTACCGATAACACTTATTAGTAAATCTCCGTATCAGCTCTGGCCAGAGACTTCCTGTTATAGCCAATCGAGCACAGCGCAACATCAACCCCCAATACCGGGAGAGACGAGTCCCCTCCTATTGCTCATTTCCTCCATGTGACTCGGGACTGCACCCAAAAGCCACTGTTTTGCACATTCTCTTGAACATGGTAAGGTGGAAATCAAAGCGTAGTGGGAATCACACAAGACTCTATGATGATCTCGGGTCTACAAACTAACATGTACCAGTGTCACCAAAGAACTACTATCTGACGATAGGTATAATAACAACTAGGAGTTCTCGGGGAGTCCGTTCAGTGTACCCAGTCTCCACTGAGCACCCATATACCATCTTTGATGTCAAACACCAATGGATGTGGGATCATCCATCGCCCATCATATGGGTCAAGAAGCGTATACGCCAATCTACTCTGGAATATCGATGCCCTGTCTCGATACACCATCGAATAGGAAAAATTATAGGATGTACTTGTGGACTACCCTTGGCCCCACTAGTACGATCTACATCATAGTCCTGATAGTCAAGTACACATCCTAAGGGCTTTATCAACATGTGAGAGTAAGACAGTATCACAATACAAGTCAACATGTTAAGGCAAAAAGCAACCAGATAGCATACTATCATGTCGAGCAAGAAAGTCCTCTCTCTATATATATCCAAGCATCCACTATAGTATACATCACATGTACAATAATGGCCTCTAGATCATACATATAACTAACATGTGCCCCCAGCTAGGAGGAATGTACCACGGCAATAGGCTTTTCTTTTAGCCGGCGAAAAAGCAGAGGCTGTAGACTAAGGTAACACTAGTAATTCTCTTCAACCTTTTTAATCCCTTGTACCACTTTGTTATTTTTCATATACTATATGTACTTCTATCACTAAACTTTCCTTGAATCTGTTACACTTTCCATTTACAAATTTCGAGGACGAAATTTTTATAAGGAGGGTAGAATGTAACAACCCTAACTTTCTGTATGAAATTTTATCAAAATACAGAAAGGCACAGCTAAGCCTAAACATGAGTTATAAGTATGTTTTACTTTTGAACAGCAAGAAAGAGCTTGTAGCTCACTGGTAAGACCTTGCACTGTTGAACCAAAGCACCAGAAATCAAATTCCATCAGCCACATATTCTTTTTATTTTAAATCGTTTTAATCTTTTTAGAAGCCCAAAAGACTACACGTGCACAACACGTAAACTGAAGAGACACAAGATAATCAAACACGTGCACCGTAGAATACCAAACGACCCTGACCCAATACCCTAACACCAACCCAAACCGTCGGCATTGGGCCGGCGACAAGCTTAGAAAATCTGGCGAGGTCGGGTCAAATCGTCCTAAATGCTTCCAAACTTCACCCCCTGCACCTCTTCAGCTACCCCACTAACCCCACATTGCTTGTTTACTCTGATTATTTCCAGAGTGAAATAAAATGCCTAATTAATCCTAATTTTTAATGCATATTTCAATGCATTCTTTAAACACCCTAAACCTTAATTTTCCCTATAAATACCACCCTCATATCACCCCTCCTCACTCATAAATTCCTGCCAAAACTCTCAAGAATTCCCAAGTCTTTATATTGTGCAAGTGGAGTTAGCAAAGGGTGAAGCTCCGACGAAGTTCCGGCGACGATACGAGGAGTTTCCGGCAACGAAACGATGCCCCGAGAGCTTCCATAGATTCATCTCCTTCTTCTCTTTGATTAATCAGTAAGTACCCCTTCTCTCTCTCTTTTGCTATTCCCAAACTCTTCATTCTTAAAATGTGTCGGAAGCGGAGTTATCCGGCTTCCGATTCTCTTTTCTTTTAAAAATACAACTTTTTCTTAATAACAAAGCTACAACTTTTGATATATTGTTTAGTAATCATTAACTAAGACAATAGAATATATTTGACATCAAAATTTTAACCATAGCAAGTTGTATTTCAATTTTACAATAAAATACCTTTATATTTCATATCGACATGTTTATACCTTTAACCGTGTTATCTTTAGAAAACTCATGAGGTAATGACCTACCACATCACAACACACATCCCTATCATAGCACGATGAATCTTGTGATAATAGAATACGGGAAATAAGACTTTACAAATAAATACCCTAAAGTTATAAAACATTTTTCTATAAAAAGTGTATTTAACTTTCCATGCAATTGAGCCTCTACAACCAACTTTTGGGGAACCCCGTTCGGAATGGTGCGAATTATGGCACATCCTCAGGCTTAGTAGAGCGAGATACAGACCTTTGTAAGGAGCATTCGTTCTCGATGGAATTTTTATACTTTTTTCTTTAGAAAATAAGATTTTTACAAGAAAATAAATAAAATTATTTTATTAATTAGATATATATAATTATTACCAAAATACTTATTTTAAATATATATATAATATTCCATGTTTCCAAAACTCAAGAAAAGAATTCAAATATTACATGAAACTACCATGATAATTCAAAACAACATCCATATTACAAATAAATACCCTACATTATGAAATTAGGTTTTACTCACTAGAAATTTCACATTTATAAAATATACATCTATGAAAACCCTAAAGACAATAATTAAAGTCTTGAGGTGTATTTTGAAAATTGTACAAAATTATTTTTATATAAAACCCCCTCAAGTTATACTAAATTACAATAAGGACCCTAGTAAACATAGGTTTAAGCGGGACCAGTCTCTTGAGCCTCAGGGAGCCGGAGATATGGGTGATTGCTTATCTAAGGTATACAATCTAATAAAGGTGTTATCAACACGGTAATTGTCTTTGAAAAAGACAAAAATCCTGCCGTCTATGTGCAGCAGTTACCGATAGCACCAAAATATAATTCAGGACTTCAATTTCTTTTCTAATTGTATGACTCAGACTGAGTCTAAATATTATCAATCTGACTTGAATATGATTCAAGTATAAAACCATAATTCAATATGAATCCATATATTCAATCTATACAACTTGACTGAACCGAACCATGAATATACATCCATCTACATGATTCTCCAGTTACATCCATTTACTGATATCATAGTTTCGGCAAGTCATCTATCTATATAATAGACAATACAATCCATACAATCAATACAATCAATAAATAAACACTACGGGGTTATAAAGGGATAGACTGGTACGGAACATGTTAAAGGTGGCACGAGGCGGTCACTTAAGACGTAATTACATCCATGCCGTTGTTCCGTGGTATTATCGATGGAGCCTTGTACTACGGGTTACCAAAGTCCACAGTGTAAGTTGGACTCCTCTCATAAACACTAGCATTTTCTATACCAAGCTACAAGCTACTGCACTAACATTATAATAAAACATTATAAAACTATACTCTCTCTCTGTCTATTCTACTTCTCCCTTATCTTTGGGACTTACCGAGCGATTGTTTGCTGACGACATTCTTATTTCTCTTCTTCTTTGGAATGTTGTCAGGAGGACCCGACACTGAGGAGTACGAGACCAGTCAGGAGCATTTGGAGCAGGTCCCTGAGCAGTACACCGAAGATCCAGAGCTGCAGCCACTTGTACTTATTCTATTTTCATTTCTGTTATGACATTGTTTAGGCATTGCTTTCATTCCATGTATTTACTTTTCATTGTATTGTAAAAAGAATGTTAATAAATAAAGTTGTTGTTCATTTACATCTTGTCTCTTATGTATTTTACTGTATATTGCTTAGATACGCTTAGTGTGTTTACTTCTGAGTAAATACGTCGTATGACCTGTCGTGTCCTCTACCCGTACATTAGGAAGCGGGACGTGACATTTACCACCCCCAGGCTGGATATGCGACATTTCAGACGAAGAGACCGAACTGTACGGTAGTGTTACTTATTGGATTCGTAGGAGTATGAGAAGGCTTGCTTGTTGATCTTCTGATCGATCAATAGCCGGGTAGCCGTTACGTCCAGCTAGTACCGCTGACGGCTTGTGGGTGACTGATATGATCATCATCTACTGTCGGTGTATTGAAGAGTCTTTAGAGTCCTACACAGAGGTTTCCTGGCTCAGGCGAAAAGAAGTAGGAGCACATATGTGATATGTGCGGGAGCGAGATTAATACGTGTATATGATACCATATTCTATTCTCGTGATATGTGATATCGGTCGGTTATATGTGATATAGCCGGGTTATCGAATCAAGTGTTGATTCGATAAGTTGATACAAATGATATTAGTTGGTTATATGTGATATAGCCGGATTATTAAATCAAGTGTTGATTTAATAATTTAATGTATGATTATATATTTGATATATTAATTTACATTAACTAATATTAGCACACTTAAGCACTTCTTTTTCTCACTTGTGTACACTTAATATATATGTGATATATATTATTGTGTCATGGTTGTTGCTACATGCAACATGGGTGTATGAGACTCACACTATGCTTATCATAATGAAGGGTTTTATTTATTTAAAGTAAATCAAAGTTAGTTGGAAATTAGACACATGGTTTGAGCTTAGTGGAAGCTTATTGAACCATTGACTTAGTCCACTAATTTTGTTTAATTTGAGATATTTGTTAACCCAGCCATTACCTTAAGCCATGGTTAAGTCTCTACTTGAGATAATATGAGATATTATCTCACCCATGGTTGCTATTCTCACTCATTGATTCACTCATTCCTTTCTCCACTTCATCTTCATCTTCATCTCCAAAAAGTTTTCTAGATTTTGAGGAGGTGAAGAAAATTAGTGAGAAAAATCTTTCTAAAATGATCAAAATTCCTACTTCATCAACCTACACTAGATTAGCCATTTAGTTTAGGTTGTTTGCTTCACTAATTTCTAATTAGTGAAGAGGTAGCTTGAGTTAGTGTCTCCTCAACGTAGATCATCTTCGGCCTCGAAGACTTCAAGCAAGCTAGTTCATTTTACTTTGTGGAGCCTTACTAGAGTCCGGAAGATCACTACTTGGAGCGAAGGGACTAATACACAGAGCTTTTGAAGTGAAGGACCGGTCTACAAAGGTTGTATTCCTTGTTCACTTGGATGTAAAGATGTTTACATGCTAGCTTTCGTCTAATTCTCTAGTTAAGATTCTAGGTTAGGGTTCTTTAGCGTGCCAAATTTTTGAAAACGGAATGATTGATGCCTCTCGATACCCTATGGTCATGCTAGGGAACCCAGCAGTGGTATCAGAGCCAAGCTAGAGAATTAGACGATATTAGTAGAATTACGAAACCGAAACAACTCCGAAACAGTCGAAACAAACCCTAGTCTCTGTCGAATTTTTCAGTAGCTCTAAAATTTTTTAAGCAGCTGCAGAATGTTGCATGTGATGTAATATGAACACCAGAGAAATACGAGCCCCTTTCACCGGTTTTGACCCGACGAAATTCATGAAAAAACTGGCCTGGCCGGTTTTGGTTCGTTCTTTTGGCTTCGTATTTGTCTGGTGTTCCAGGCTCTAGGTTTTGGTGTTTCAGGTATTGTTTGTTTTTACTAAGATTGCATATGATATTATCTTTCTGTAAAGGCAATTCGGAGTGTTTCGTAGTCATAATTTTAATATCATTTCGAGTAATTTTAACGACGTTAAAAAGTTCGAACGAATACCAACAATCCATTTTCACCCCTCTCTGGAAATTTTCAAAAATTTGGAATTTTTTGGGTTTAAAAATCTTCAGAAAATCATGCAAGTAATTCTATGGGCCCTCTAGAAGAACGATACCCAAACTCGACTCTTTGACCGCGGAACCACGGGCAAAACCCTAGGGTTTATGGCGGTTTCGTGGCGCTGTGAGTGAGGCATGGGTCGGCCCTTCTACGGTTGGTCCATAGGTACTGTGGCATATTCTGGGTATTTTTTAAACTATGCTCAAGTGTTGAGCTCTCTGGAAAATTTTGGGTGTTTGTTGATTCGATCGAAATATTTAACATCGTCTAACTATCTGTGAATTGTGATACAACATTTGGAATCCACAATAATCGGTTTTGAGAAAACTGATTTGAATTTTATAAACCTAGAAATTTAGTCTCAGTTGATCGGTTGCCACGGGATTTTGATATGGATCAAAAGTCCATCGCAATCATGTAGTGTACGCGGATACTCGTCGGGTAATATTACTAGATAGCCATACCCCATAGCCCCGACCAAGTGACTGTAGGATAACCCCGTTGCCTAAAGCATCCATTCAGGTGCTCGTAGTTGCGGAGTTCTGCCTAAGTGCACTTCGTCAACGGCATTAGGGGTGCGGTCGTCTACTAAAGTTTCCGACGAGAATTCGATCAGGATGTCGGGAATCTTATTGAATTGCCCGACTTGTTATTGAAACGTGTTTTCAATAACGAGACTAAAATGCGGGGTTTATAATTGTTAGGAATGAAATTCGGAATATGTGATATTCCTGGTTTATGATGTCTAAGGAATTCAAATGGTTAGGCATGAAATCCGAAATATGTGATACATTGGGTTTATGATGTCTAAGGTGGATGCGGATTCCAATTGTTGTAGTTTTTCACTTTCTTTTCTGTGACCGTAAGTGTAATATGTGGGGTATCTCCAGTTTCGTTGCTATATGTCAACGACAATTGGGATACACATACTTACTTATGTTGATGACATGTGATATTATGTGTTGCTGAGATGTGTTATATTGGATCGTCGTGTTTGAATAGCCGAGGGTTTTTGCGTGAGATAAGAGTTTTTCATTTTCATTTATGTAAAAAACTTGTATGTAATATTCTTTTATTGGGGCACTTCCGGGTTGAGGATGATGTCACCATTGATGTATATTATTTACTTTTCTGCATTAGGATAGACCCAAGGTAGGGAGCACTAGTAACCAGGTTCAGAGTCCAATGGGAGACCATCTCGAGGAGTCGAGACCGGGTCGCCTAACTCTAGAATTGATAGGGTTGCTTGCCACACTTGTTGAGGTCTAGGGGTGTGGGTTTGTCTATTCATCACGACCGTGGAATCCGTGTTTTTTACTGGCTTAATTTAAAACGCGGAATTCCTAGTATATCCAATATTTTATATATGGACTTCTGCTGCTGATATTCTGTGATGTGATCACTTTATATCATGAGTCGAATATTTTTATTATATATATGATATATAATAAACGTTGCTTATGTTTTGCACCCGCGCTAGTCCCGTCCCGCTAGTTAAGTAACCTAACGGTGCATAACGAGACACTGTGGCTTATGCGAATGGCATAAGCGTACATTATACTTTTGTTTCTTTTGTGGTGCTTAGAAATCATAAATGATGGGACTTCATTAATGAGATTAAAGAAAGGAAAGAAACCTAAAAATGTTGTGGAATCAAATTTTCAAAATTGGTAACTCTAGTTTCTGCTTTGCATAGCGGTATTCCTTGTAGATTATCCAGCACCTCATTCGATGAGGAAAGAGCCGAGATCCCTTCACCGGAGTGACCTCTTTAACGAAAATGGCAGATGCTACAACCCACTTAGTTTTGTTTTTGATCGCTTTTTTAGTTCATGCTTTGCATAGTGGTATTCCTTGTAGAATATCCAGCACCTCATTCGATGAGGAAAGAGCCGAGATCCCTTCACCGGGAGTGACCTCTTTAGCAAAAATAGTAAAAGCCTAAAAAACACTCCTTTTCAAAATCACTCGATTCTACAGCAATATCAAGTTCAAAGCGTTAAAGGTTTTCATAAAAACCATTCGCAGACCCTCCGTCATTTTAGGAAGTAGAGTACTTAGTATTCGTGCTACGTTTGTTAACCATAGTTAAGGCGTAGTGTGCGGTAGCAAGTGATGTCTTCCTACACAGCATATGATGCGATTAATTAGGACAGTCATGTGACTTTGCTGGCCATAGTTAAGGGACATGTGGGTGGGTCTAAGTAATCATGAAATGACGGGTAAAACTTGACTATTGCTTATGATTTGTTGACCATAGTTAAGGTTATAAGTAACTAGGGGTAAAAACCATATCGGGAATTTCAAGAGTCAAAATTTGCAATGAGATTGCATACCTTCTATGAGATAGTTGGATCCCGATACCCACTGAGAGTAAGAGTTACTCCTGGGAGAGTTTTGTGTTGGGTTACCTAGCACGACAGCAAGCTTTCAGGAGGCATCATCCATGCCGTTTTCAAAAATTTGCCACGCTAAATAATCCTAACCCTAGAATCATAACTAGAAAATTAGACGATACAAGAATGTAAAAAACTTTACATCAAGTGAACAAGGAATACAACCTTTGTAGACCGGTCCTTCACTTCACATGCTCCGTGTAGTAGTCCCGCGACTCCACTAGGCTCCACTTAAGGCTTTGGACGAGCTTCCTCCGATGAACTTCATGCCAAAAATGATCCACGCGAAGTCCCTCCAACTCAAGCTACCTCTACACTAAGCTCTTTGGCGTAGGAAACACGCTACACTCGATCGCTAGTCAAGTGTAGGATGGTGAAGTAGGGGATGTTAAAAGCTCATAAGTTGTGTTCAAGCTTCATGGTTCACATCACATGTGAAGGTTGAAGCTTGAATCATGACATGAGGAGGAAGAAGAAGCTAGAGAGCAACCATGGGAGCAACTCAAGAAAATGGCTAAGTGTTGAGAATGAAGCAAGAATGAATGGCAACTCTTGACTCCCACTCATTCAAGTATGGAATTTTGCAATATAAAATTGCAACCACACTTGAATAGTGAGTCAAGATGAATAAACAAATGTAAATCCCATGCTTGCAACCATGCTCTCATTTTCCACCTCATTTCTATTTTCACAAAATAGAAATACATATGCCATGCATCATTATATATATATATATATATATATATATATATTTATAATGAAGAATAATTAGTGAGCTAATGATATTAGTTAAGATATAATTATATGACATATAATATATATATATATCACATTATTAAATCAACACTTGATTTAATAATCCGGTTATATCACATATGACCGACTAATATCATATATGTGTGTATCACATTATCAAATCAACACTTGATTTGACAATCTGGTTATATCACATATTACCGAATCGATAACAGATGAGTGCCAGATTACAATACGGTATCACATACACGTATTTAATCAGGCCTACACACATATCACATATGTGTCGTACTTCGTTTCGCTTGAACCAGGGAACTTCTGTGTGAGACTCTAAAGACTCGTCAATATGCCAGCAGTAGGTGATGATCATATCAGTCACCTATAAGCCTTCAGCGGTACTAGCTGTACGTAACGGCTACCCAGGTATTGAGCGATATGAAGATCAACAAGAAAGCTTGTCTATAGTCTCCATGAAGCCTATCAGTAACACTACCATACAGTCCGGTCTCTTCATCTGATATGTCTCATATCAAGTCTAGGGGTGGAAATCGTCTGGCCCCAGTAACGTGATAAGTCATGCCGATGTCTGGCCTATAACGGTTTGAGAAATTACTGATAACATTTATCAGTAAATCTCAGCAGCAGCCATGGCCAGGGACTTCCAGTTATCGCCAATCGAGCATAGTGCAATATCAACCCCCAATACCGGGAGAGACGAAACCCCTCCTATCGCTCATTGCCTCCATGCGACTCGGTACTATACCCAAAATCCACATGTTTGCATGTCTCCTTTGAGCGTGGTAGGGGGAAATCAATGCACAATGGGAGCCACACAAGACTTTATGATGATCTCGGATCTACAGACTAACCTATACCGGTGTCACCAGAGGACTGCTATCTAACGATAGGTATACTACTACATAGGAATCCTCAGCGAGTCATGTTCAGTGTACCCAGTCTCCACTGAGCAACCGTATACCATCTTTGATGTCAAACACCAATGGATGTGGGATCATCCATCGCCCATCATATGGGTCAAGAAGCGTATACGCTAGTCTACTCTGGAATATCGATGCCCAGCTTCGATACACCCACGACTAGAAACAATTAAAGGATGAACTTATAGACTACCCTGGGCCTACTAGTATGATATCCATCATAGTCCTGGTAGTCAAGTATACATCCTAAGGGATTTATCAGCATGTGAGAGCAAGACAGTATCACAATACAAGTCTACATGTTAAGACAAAGAGCAACCAGATAGCATACTATCATGTCGAGCAAGGAAGTCCTCTCTATATATGTCCAAGCATCCACTATAATATACATCATATGTACAATAATAGCCTCAAGGGCATACATATAACTAACAATCTCCCACATGCACTAAGGCCGGTTGTTGTAGTATCTCATACCCAACATCCCGAAGAGTCTCTCAAATTGTATCTGGGGTATGGCCTCTGTGAGTTGATCCGCCGTGTTATTCTTCGTGTCGACTCTCCTGGCCTCGATCTCTCGGCGATCAACTATCTCCCGAATCAGGTGATACCGCCTCAGAATATGCCTGGATCGCTGATGGGACCTGGGTTCCTTAGCCAAATCCACTGCTCCATTGTTATCACAATACAAAGGTATTGGATGTTCGATGGATGGAACCACTCCAAGTTTAGTTATGAACTTCTTCATCCAGACAGCCTCTTTGGCAGCATCATTAGCAGCGATGTATTAAGCCTCCATAGTCGAGTTTGCCACAGTTTCTTGCTTGAAACTCTTCCAACAAACAGCCCCTCCATTGAGGGTAAAGAAAAATCCTGAGACCGACTTAGAGTCTTCCTTATTACTCTGGAAGTTTGAGTCGGTAAAGGACTCCACTTGGAGTTCACCGTTACCATACAACAAGAACATCTCTTTAGTCCTTCTCAAATACTTAAGAATGTTCTTCACAACTGTACAGTGATTCTCTCTTGGATCTGCTTGATACCTACTCACTACACTTAGTGAGTATGCTACATCGGGTCTGGTACATAACATCGCATACATGATAGAGCCTACTGCCGAAGCATAGGGTATCCCTTGCATTCGAGCTCTCTCCAAATCATTCTTGGGAGACATTTCTTTGGAGAGAACGAGTACTGAGATCGTGGGTAAATTCCCATGCTTGGAATCTTTCATACTAAACCTCTTTAGTATGGTTTCTATGTACATGGATTGGGACAATCCCAACATCCGTTTAGATCTATCTGTATAGATCTTAATCCCCAAGATGTAGGAGGCATCACCTAGATCTTTCATTGAGAATCTTTGTGATAAGATGAGCTTGACCGAGTGCAGCATAGGAACATCATTTCCTATCAAGAGTAGGTCATCCACGTACAATACATGGAAGACGACCTTACGCTTTGCCACCTTCTTATATATACAAGGTTCATCTACGTTTTTGACAAATTCAAACTCTTTGACTACCACATCAAAGCAGATGTTCCAACTCCGTGATGCCTGCTTCAACCCGTAGATTGATTTAAGCAGCTTGCATACCTTTCCGCTGCTCCCACTGTCTATGAAGCCCTATGGCTGAGTCATGTACACGCTCTCTTCTAAATCACCATTTAGAAAGGCGGTCTTAACATCCATCTGCCAGATTTCGTAGTCATGGTATGCAGCGATGGCAAGTAGAATCCGGATGGACTTAAGCATAGCCACTGGAGAAAAGGTTTCATCATAATCCACACCTGGACGTTAACGAAAACCTTTTGCAACAAGTCTAGCTTTGAAAGTCTCAACTTTTCCATCTACACCAAGCTTTT
Source organism: Agapanthus africanus (assembly GCA_030015575.1). Lineage (NCBI taxonomy): Eukaryota > Viridiplantae > Streptophyta > Magnoliopsida > Asparagales > Amaryllidaceae > Agapanthus > Agapanthus africanus. The sequence goes on along the minus strand of CM057345.1, from coordinate 435,849,023 downwards.
TCTTGAAGATCCACTTGCTCCCGATGGGTTTTACCCCTTCTGGAGTATCTTCCAAAGTCCATATTTTGTTGGTGTACATGGATTCCATTTCAGATCGCATTGCATCCAGCCATTTCACAGAGTCCCTACATATGATGGCCTGCTCGAAGCTAGTTAGGTCATCATCTTCCATAATGCAATCCTCGCTCCCACCATCAATGAGAAAATCGTAGTATCTCTTAGGTGGATGAGGAACCCTACTAGATCAGTGGAGAGACTGAGGTTCGTTGGGAACTATCGAATCCTCTGGTTTCATTAAATCTTTTGTTGCGGTTTGTGTAGCCGGAATTTCTTCCAGTTATACCTCTTTACCACTAATTTCCTTTGCAAGAAATTCCTTTTCTAAAAATGTGTTATGTTGAGAAACAAACACCTTTTGTTCCTCGCTGTGGTAGAAAAGATATCCATGTGAATGTTTGGGATATCCCACAAACTTACAAAGAACAAACCGTGCCTCGAGTTTGTCCGGATTTTGCCTTTTGACATAGGCTGGACAACACCATATCTTAACTCGTTTAAGACATGGTTTCTTCCCACTCCATATCTCATATGGTGTGGTAGGTACAGATTTATATTGAACTTGATTCAACAGGTATGCAGCTGTCTCAAGCGCGTAACTCCAAAAGGAAATAGGTAACTCGGCGGTGCTCATCATAGAAAGCACCATATCCAATAGGGTGCGATTCCTCCGCTCCGATACACTGTTGTGTTATGGTGTATATGGAGGAGTAAACTGAGAGAGAATCCTATTCTCTTTTAGATAGTCATGGAATTCCGTGCTCAAGTATTCTCCTCCTCGATCAGATCGTAGGATTTTAATACTTCTACCCGTCTGGTTCTCGACATCATGCTTATATTCTTTGAATTTCTCAAAAGCTTCAGACATGTGTTTCAACAAGAACACATGACCAAATCTTGAGAGATCGTTAGTGAATGTAATGAAGTACGAGGAACCATTCCTGGCATGTGTAGAAATGGGATTGCATACATCACTGTGTATCATTCCCAAGAGTTCCGTAACTCTCTCTCCGTGTCTAGTAAATGGTGTTTTGGTCATCTTTCCTTTGAGACATGACTGGAAAGTTTCATAAGATGATAATTCGAACAGATTCAAATATCCATCCTTATGTAACATAGCTATTCGTGTCACATTGATATGACCTAGTCTACAATACCACAAGAAGGATTTGTTCATTTCTGAACTCTTCTTCTTGTGTGTGTTTTGTACGTTAAGAACTGAGTTTTGATTCAGAACATATAAACCGTTGCATAACGTACCAAACCCAATCAACACTTGATTTAGGTAAATGTTCATAACATTATTCTCTACTACAAAATTATATCATTCTTTATCTAATAAAGAAATTGATATTAAATTGCATATCATAAAGGGTACGTAATAACAGTCGTTCAAGATCAATGTATTCCCAGTTGGCAATACAAGGTGATATTTACCAACTGCTTTGGTTGCAACACTTGCATCATTCCCTACTTTTAGAGAATGGTCATCTTTTCCCCGTTCTCTACTTTTCCTTAGCCCTTGCAACATATTATATATGTGGGATTCTGATCCGGTATCTAATACCCAAGATGTAGAGTGTACTGAGAAACAGTTCTCTGTAACTAACACACCCGAAGAACATGCATCAACATGCTCATTCCTCGTTTCGGTGGCACAGGAATCCTGGCATTCCCCTATTTCCTGCTCGGACTTATAACAATTATAAGTTGGAGCGGAACCAACATTCCCAAGCTCAGTATATCAAGCGGGTTCGGTCAATACATCCATATTATTATCTTGATTAAGGCCTGACATGGTCGCTACCTAGAGAGAGAGAGAGAGAAGAAAACACTTAGCGTATGCTCTTGCAAGATTAGATTGGTTATTATCTTATCTAATCAGGATGGAGCCCACTGTTTTTTATCAAATCTTCCTTCAAACCCTAAAAGGTAAGACTAGCCGGGATTAATTACACCATACAAGTTCACCAATCTTTTAGCCAGACCAGTGTCAGTACTTTGAGGGAGGTTCCCCGTGCTTTCGCACGGACCTAATTAAAATAAATCTCATTTTCCTAGGAGCGTAACCGCGTTAATACCTTTCTAGACACCTACTTGATCGGCTAATTGTGATGTGTAAAACTCTCCCAGGAGTAACTCTTACTCGCAGTGGGTATCGGGATCCAACTATCTCTTAGAAGGTATGCAATCTCATTGCAAATTTCAACACTTGAAATTCCTGATAATACTTTTGCCCCTAACCTCCTATGACCTTGACAAAGGCCAACAAACCATAGAATGCTAGTCAAGTTCAACCCGTCATTTCATAATTGAATTAAACCCACCCGCATGACTATTGACAAAGGCTAACAAGGTCGTACGACTACCCTAATTCAATCGCATCTCATGCTTAAGCAGATAAGCACTACTCAGCTACCGCACACTACGCCTTGACAAAGGCCAACATAAGCAGCACGAATACTAAATAGTCCTTATCTTAAATTACGAAGGGTTACGACAGGTTTTTAAGAAAACCTTTTGCGTAATGAACTTGATATCGTTGTAGAATTGAGTGATTTTGAAAAGGAGTGTTTTTAGGCTTTTGTTTGTTTTGCTAAAGAGGTCACTCCCGGTGAAGGGATCTCGGCTCTTTTCTTATTAAATAAAGTGCTAGATATTCTACAAGGAATACCGCTATGCATAGCATGAACTAAAAAGGTCACTCCCGGTGGGTTATAGCATCTGCTGGCTTTTGCTAAAGAGGACACTCCCGGTGAAGGGATCTCGGCTCTTTGCTTATTGAATAAGGTGCTGGATATTTTATAAGGAATACCGCTATGCAAAGCAAAAACTAAAAAGCAATCATAAAATATAACCGAGTGGGTTGTAGCATCTACTAGCTTTTGCTAAAGAGGTCACTCCCGGTGAAGGGATCTCGGCCCTTTCCTCATCGAATGAGGTGCTGGATATTCTACAAAGAATACCGCTATACAAAGCAAAAACTAGAGCTACCTTTTTTGAAAATTTGATTCTACAACATCTTCAGGTTTCTTTTTTTTTCATTAATCTCATTAATGAAGTCCCATCATTTATGCTTTCTAGGCATCACAGAAGAAATGAAAATACAACGTACATTTATGCCATCCGCATTCGCCACAGTGTCCCGTTATGCCCCGTTAGGTTACTTAACTAACGGCATAGCGGGGAAGGACTAGCGCGGGTGCAAAACATAAACAACGTTTATTATATATCATATATATAATAATAAAGCATTCTTCTCAAGCATATAAAGTGATCACATTACAGAATATCAGCAGCAGAAGTCAACATATGAAATATTTGATATATTAGGAGGTCCGTGTTTTATATTAAGCCAGTAAAAAACATAGATTCCATGGTCGCGGTGAATAGCCAAACCCACATCCCTAGACCCCTACGAGAGCGGCAAGCAACCCTACCTATTATAGAGTTAAGAGACCCAGACTCGACTCCTTGAGATGGTCTCCCACTGGACTCTAGAACCCTGTTACTTGTGCTTTCTCGCCTTGGGTCTATCTTAATGTGGAAAAGTAAATAATATACAACAAGGGTGACAACATGCTCAACCCGGAAGTGCCCCAATAAAAGAATATTACATACAAGTTTTTTTACATGAATGAAAATGAAAAACTCTCATCCCACGCAAAAAAAACCCGGCTATTCAAACACGACGATCCAATATAATATATCCCAGCAAAATATAACATCACATGTCATCAACATAAGTAAATATGCGTATCCCAATTGTCGTTGACATATAGCAACGAAACCGGCGATACACCACATATTACATTTACGGTCGCAGAAAAGAAAATTTCAAACTACAATTTTTGGAATCCGCAACCTCCTTAGACATCATAAACCCGAAATATCACATACTTCGGATTTCATGCCTAACGAAATGAATTCCAAATATTGTATCACATTCCATAGATAGCTAGACGATGTTAAACATTCCGATCGAATGAACAAATACCTAAAATTTCCCGAAGAGCTGAACACTTGAGAACTGTTTAAAAATACCCAGAACATGTCACAGTACCTATGGACCAACCGTAGAAGGGCCAACCCGTGCCTCACCTATGACGCCGCGGAACTACCACAAACCCTAGTGTTTGGTGGCGGTTCCTACGGTCATAAAATAGAGTTAGGGTTTCGTTCTTCTTGAGGGTCCATAGAATTACTTGCATGATTTTTGAATGTTTTGAACTTAGAGAAAATCCAACTTTTGGAAAATTTCCAGTAAGGGAGAAAATGGGTTATTGATATTCATTCAAACTTTTTAACATCGTCTAAATTAACCCAAAACGATGTTAGAATTACGACTATGAAACACTCTGAATTGCCTTTACAGAAAGATAACATCACATGCAATTTCAGTAAAAACAAGCAACACCTGAAACACCAAAACCCAGAGACCGGAACACCACAGCAAAACTAACCCAAAATTCCAACATTGGACCGACCGGGCCGGAATTTTAGTGAATTTCGCCGGGTCAAAATGGGTGAAAGGGGCTCGATTTTGACTGTTGTTCATATTACATCTCATATAACATTCAACAGTTGCTTAAAAAAAAATTTGAAGACTTTTAAAATTCGACGGAAACTAGATTTTTAGTTTCGATGTTTCGGAGTTGTTTCGGTTTTGTAATTCTACAAATATCGTCTAATTCTCTAGTTTGGCTCTAATACCACTTTTGGGTTACCTAGCACGACAGCAAGGTTTTGGAAGGCATCATCCATGCCGTTTTCAAAAACTTGCCATGCTAAATAACCCTAACCCTAGAATCTTAACTAGAAAATTAGACGATACAAGAATGTAAACAAATTTACATCAAGTGAACAAGGAATACAACCTTTGTAGACCGGTCCTTCACTTCACATGCTCCGTGTAGTAGTCCCGCGACTCCACTAGGCTCCACTTGAGGTTTTGGACGAGCTTCCTCCGATGATCTTCGTGCCGAAGATGATCGACGCGAAGTCCCTCCAACTCAAGCTACCTCTACACTAAACTCTTTAGCGTAGAAAACACGCTACACTCGATCGCTAGTCAAGTGTAGAATGGTGAAGTAGGGGATGTTAAAAGCTCACAAGTATGTATTCAAGTTTCATGGTTCATATCACATGTGAAGGTTGAAGCTTGAACCATGACATGAGGAGGAGGAAGACGCAAGAGGGCAACCATGAGAGCAACTCAAGAAAATGGCTAAGTGTTGAGAATGAAGCAAGAATGAATGGAGACTTTTGACACCCACTCAATCAAGCATAGAATTTTGCAATATAAAATTGCAACCATGCTTAAATAGTGAGTCAAGATGAATAAACAAATGTAAATCCCATGCTTGCAACCATGCTCTCATTTTCCACCTCATTTCTATTTTCACAAAATAGAAATACATATGCAATGCTTCATTACTATATATATATATATATATATATATATATATATATATTTATTTATAATGAAGAATAATTAGTGAGCTAATGATATTAGTTAATTATATCACATATAATATATATATCACATTATTAATTCAACACTTGATTTAATAATCCGGTTATATCACATATGACCGACTAATATCATATATCTGTGTATCACATTATCAAATCAACACTTGATTCGATAATCTGGTTATATCACATATAACCGAACCGTTAAAAGATGACTACCAGATTACAATACGGTACCACATACACGTATTTAATCAGGCCCACACACATATCACATATATGTCCTACTTCATTTCGCTTGAACCAGGGAACTTCTGTGTGGGACTCTAAAGACTCGTCAATAGGCCAGCAGTAGGTAATGATTATATCAGTCACCTACAAGCCGTCAACGGTACTAGCTGGACGTAACGGCTACCCGGGTATTGAGCGATATGAAGATCAACAAGCAGGCCTGTCTACAGTCTCCATGAAGCCTATCAGTAACACTACCGTACAGTCCGGTCTCTTCGTCTGATATGTCGCATATCAAGTATAGGGGTGGAAATTGTCAGACCCCAGTAATATGATAAGTCATGCCAATATCTGGCCTATAACGGTTTGAGAAACTACTGATAACACTTATCAGTAAATCTCAGTAGCTGCCCTGGACAGAGACTTCCAGTTATAGCCAATCGAGCATAGCGCAACATCAACCCCCAATACCGGGAGAGACGAAACCCCTCCTATAGCTCATTTCCTCCATGCGACTCGGGACTGTACCTAAAATCCATCTGTTTGCACATCTCCTTTGAGCGTGGTAGGGATGAAATCAAAGCACAGTGGGATCCGCACAAGACTCTATGACGATCTCGGGTCTACAGACTAACCTGTACCGGTGTCACCAGAGGACTGCTATCTGACGATAGGTATACTACCACATAAGAGTCCTCGGTGAGTCCTGTTCAGTGTACCTAGTCTCTACTGAACACCCGTATACCATCTTTGATGTTAAACACTAATGGATATGGGATCATCTATCGCCCATCATATGGGTCAAGAAGCATATACGCTAGTCTACTCTAGAATATCTATGCCCTGTCTCGATACACCCACGACTAGGAATAATTAAAGGATGAACTTATGGACTACTCTTGGCCCACTAGTATGATATCCATCATAGTCCTGGTAGTCAAGTACACATTCTAAGGGTTTTATCAATATGGGAGAGCAAAATTGTATCACGATACAAGTTTACGTGTTAAGACAAAGAGCAACCAGATAGTATACTATCATGTCTAGCAAGAAAGTCCCCTCTATATATGTCAAAGCATCCACTATAATATACATTATATTTACAATAATAGCCTTAAGGGCATACATATAACTAACATTTTGCACATTACAATTAGCCGATCAAAGTAGGTGTCTTGAAAGGTGTTAACGGGGTTACGTCCCTGAGAAAACGAGGTTTATTTTAATTAGGTCCATGCGAAAACACGGAGAACCTCCCTCAAAGTACCGACACTGACCTGGTCAAATGATTGGCGAACTTGTAGGGTGTAATTAATCCCGGCTAGTCTTATCTTTTTGGGTTTGAAGGAAGATTTGATATAAAAAAGTGGGAGCCATCCTGATTAGATAAAATAATAACCAATCTGATCTTGCAAGAGCATACGCTGAGTGTTTTCTTCTCTCTCTCTCTCTCTCTCTCCTGGTAGCGACCGTGACATGCCTTAATCAAGATAATAATATGAATGTATTGACCGAACCTGCTTATTATGCTGAGCTAGGGAACGTTGGTTCCGCTCTATCTTATAGTTGTTAGAAGTCTAAGCAGGAAATAGGGGAATACTAGGATTCCCATGCCACCCAATCGAGAAAAAAGCATGTTGATGCATATTCTTCAGGTGTGTTCGTTACTGAGAACTGTTTCTCAGTATCCTCTGCGTTCAAGGTATAAGATACCGGATCAGGATCCCACATATGTAATCCGTTACATGGGCTACAGAAAGGTAGAGAACTGGGATTGGGTGACATGTCTCTAAGTGTAGAGAATGGTGTAATTGTTGCAGCCAAATCAGTTGGCAAATATCACCTTGTATTACCAAGTAGTAAATGCATTGTTTCTGAACAAATGTTATTACATGCCGAGCCTGATATACAACATTACAACAGTTTCTTTATTAAGTTAAAGAATGATATAATTTTGTATTGCAGGATAATGTTGTGAACATTTTCCTTAATCAAAAGTTGATTGGATCAGGCACGTTATGTAATGACATATACATTCTAAATCAAACCACAGTTCAAAATATATAGAACACACAAGAGGAGTAGTTCAGAAATGAACAAATCCTTCTTATGGGATTGTAGACTAGGTCATATTAATGCGACATGACTAGCTAAGTTACATAAGGATGAATATTTAAATCCGTTCGAATTTTCATCTTATGATACTTGCCAGTTTTGTCTCAAAGGTAAAATGACCAATACTCCGTTATTGGAAATAGAGAAAGAGTTACTGAACTTTAAGGACTGATACATGGTGATGTATACGGTCCTATATTTACAAATGTCAAGGTTGGTTCCTCGTACTTCATTATATTCACTGACCATCTCTCAAGATTTGGACATATGTTCCTGTTGAAACACAAGTCTGAAACTTTTAAGAAACTCAAGGAATATAAGCTTGAAGATGAGAACCAGATGGGAAAAAGTATTAAGTCCTTCGATCTTATCGGAGAGGGGAATACTTAAGCATGGATGTAACCCTTCGAAAATCGTTTAGGCAGTTTTTCGGTAATCGGCAAATTTTTCGGCTTTTTCCGTAAAAAGTCAAAATTGATATTTTTCATTGTAGATCTAATTATACAAAATTTAGATAAGATATTACTATAATTTTGTCACTAAAATGTCACTTATAATTATCTAGTTAAATAAAAAAAAATTCGTAATTAATTAATTTTTTTATTATTTTAAGCCTTTTTAAATACATTTAATTAGGGATAAATACAAATTTAATTAGGTAAATTTCTTAATTAGGAGTCTTTATAAGCTAAAATATGGTGTTAATAAAATTATATCATGTTTTGCAAACTTTTGGTTTTAGGGTGGGAAAATTTGTGAAAAAATGAGGTAAAAATGGGTTTTTTTGAAAAAAGGTTGACATGAAAGCATTAAATGATAATGTGGGGGTGTTTTAGACCTAGAATCTTCTCCAAATTTCCCAAACTCCCTCCTCATACCTGCAGCCGACCCCTCTTCCTGCAGATTTTCCCCACTTCATCACTTTATCTTGCTTCTTTTCTTGCTAAAAATCCATTTAAATTCACAAATTTCCACCTCCATTCAAAGCATAACCCTAATCCCTTCTCTCTTCAACCCAAATTTGTTCAAAAACATGATGAAAGGAGGCTTCTTGGAGACTTGATCAAGCTAGGGTTCAAGCTTGAGAGGTGAAAATCCTAAACTAGTTGCAAATTGGTAGTTTGCTTATGCTAAATTAGATGTTTAAAGTATTAATTTAGTGTAAATCCTTGTTCATGAAAAATCAAGAGAAGGTTTTGATTTTTAAAAATTAGGGTTTGTAGCATAATGGTTGGATTATGTTAGGGATGGTTATCTAATTGATTAGAATGGTTAATGGTGAAATTATTTGCTTGCTAAATCGACAAATTTCAATGTTTGTATCAAATCGGCTAGAACTTCGCTTACTAGATTTTTGTAGAAAATAGAATGCGGTCAATTTGCGTTAGGTTAGCAATATTATTAGCTTCGTATAGGATTATTAGAATGCGCGAACGCGGGGTTTCGTCTAGTCGGGTGGTAGTTTGTCGATTTCCCCGAAATGACGATTTTTGTTAAAGGATTTCGATTTTCGTGCGTTTTTCCGCGCACCGAGTGCATGCTATGATTATTTGTGAGCGTCGATATTTGTATAATGTGACTTGCATCGTTTAGGGTTATGTAATCTTATAGTTGGTGTTGTGCAAATTTAGGATCGGTCGGAGAAACATCGGATACGGCGCGTAAAGGCAAAGCGGTGGCCGGATCAGACTAGCGGGGATTTCTGGTGAGTAGATATATTCATCTATGGGGAATCGTCTGGATGGCGCGAGGCCCCCCCTAGTTAGGATTACCCTACTTTTTGCAAGATTATATTGTTAGTTAGCTTATCCATTCATGTACACTGCATACCCTTATAGCGAACAGTATGTTAAATTGCATGGACATTCATCTCTACCTATGCGATATCATTTCGTAGGACACGAACACCTTACCATTGGCATCTGTTGCACGCGCACTATTCATGTGACACACACGCCTTTGGTAATTGACATGCCACGTGCACGATAGAACCTGTTTATCTTAATATCGTCACCTGCATTCATACTTGATATATGAAACTGCATCGCATGCACAAATCTCGCATCATCATCATATTTACATAGAACTCTAGCCAAAATTTACATCATACACATTGATATCATAGACATTTGTCATATATATAACATGTGGACATTATGATTTTCTTGAGGATTTCAGTTTTGCTGCGATTTCTGGATTTTTGGGGAAAACCGCAAGAATTTAACAAAAGCTTATATTTATCATTTTTAAAACAAAGTTGCGGTTTTATCGTGATGTATGTGTCGTCCACCATGAGTTTTCATGTTTTCTGTTGGATTTCGAGACCCGATTCGAGGAGTGGATGAACCGTCTCGGGTACATGGTGGGCCCGGTATGGTACCCCGGGGCAAGAAGATCGAGTTGTAGACGATGAGCCTGGCAGGGGAAGACTACCTACCGGTGATGTCTGGCGCGGCGGATATCCGGAGGATACCGACCGTTGTCGTGAGATTTATGATATGGGCCGATCCGGACTGACGGAGCCCGATATTGAGACAGATGTGATTCCTATTTGGTGTCGATGCTTGACACGGGTTTTCAGAGGATTTCTTGATGATATTTAGCTATTATGCAGACATTCATTTTCTAAAAGTTAAGAATGCAGTAACATTAACATTTAAAACACTTAAAGAGTTAGAAAAGATATTGCATACATGTGCATGCATACTAGAGTTATTATATCACATATGGACATACATGTTGTTCCGCATTGCGTGCATTCTTACGATTGCCTTACTAGATGTTATATTTACTCACGAGCTGGAAACTCACCCCCGTTGTGCCACAGTGTCTTGCAGGTCGGACCCGTCAGTCTTGTAGCGGCGGGCTATCTTGTCATCAGTTCCTTTTGCTCAGACTCGCGACATCGCCCGTAGGTGGGTTTCGAGTATACTTTATTCCTTTTTGCTTTATCATTGTATTTAGTATTCTCCATCTACCACTTGTATTGTATATGCGACCTAGTGATGAGACTGAGAGATTTGTATATTTGTGGTTTCTTTTGGGTCGAGCTCACTTGAGCCGACGTGTGTTTTCTGGTATTTGCATCTCTTTTCTGCTCTTTTTCTTGATATTACTATTATATTGCATATGGTTGTGATCCGCCTTGGGCGAAGAGCTAGCTCCCGCTTGGGGATGCCATTTTTATAATTACAGGTTTATTATCTTGTTGTACCCATTTTGGGGGATAGAAAATACAGGGGAGACTCTGCCGAAATTTTCGGGAATTTTTGATGTTCTTTTTTTGGATTCTATGCAACTTAATTGATTTCAAAACCGTTTTCATTTAAGGTTTTCCTTCACTCTCTTTTGATTTTGGGTTAGATTTCTGGGCTTTGGCTGACTTAGGTTACGGTACGCCTTTAGACGTCTCGTAATCTAAGTGCCAGTCACATTCCGTACTTTCGGGTCGTGACAAAGTTGGTATCAGAGCGTAGGTTTTACCTTTCTGAGTGTAGGACGACCTTGGTAGTGTTAGTTATATGTATGCCCTAGAGGCCATTACTATACATAGGATGTATATTGTAGTGGATGCTGGGACATATATAGGGAGGACTTTCTTGCTCGACATGATAGTATGCTATCTGGTTGAAATTTACCTTAACGTGTATGCTGATTGTCTCTCTGTTACATGTTGGTAAAGCCCTTAGGATCTGTACTTGACTACCTGGACTATGATGCGGATCATACTAGTGGGGACATGGTAGTCCATAAGTACATCCTTCAAAGTCCCTAGTCGTGGGTGTATCGAGACGGGGCATCGATATACCAGAGTAGACTAGCGTGTACCTTCTCGACCCATACAGATGGGCGATGGATGATCCCATATCCATCGGTGTTTGACATCAGAGGAGATATACGGGTGCTCAGTAGAGACTGGGTACACTGGACGGACTCGCCGAGAACTCCCAGATGGTATTATACCTCACGTCAGATGGCAGTTCTCTGGTGACACTGGTACAGAGTAGTCTGTTGACCCGAGATCGTCATAGAGTCTTGTGTGGTTCCCACTGTGCTTTGATTTCCATCTTACCACGTCCAAGAGGGCGTGCAAAACGGTGGTTTTTGGGTACAGTCCCGAGTCACATGGAGGCAATGAGCGATAGGAGGGGATTCGTCTCTCCCGGTATATGGGGGTTGATGTTGCGCTGTGTTCGATTGGCTATAACAGGAAATCCCTGGCCAGGGTTGCTGAGATTTACTGGTAAGTGTTACCAGTAGTTTCTCGAACAGTTATAGACCTCATATCGACACGACTTATTGAGCTATTGGGGTCTGACGTTTACCACCCCTAGGCGAGATATGCGACATATTAGACGATCAGACCGGACTGTACGGTAGTGTTACTGGTCGGATTCACTGGAGTGTGAGCGGGCTTGCTCGTCGATCTTCAGATCGCTCAATACCCGGGTGGCCGTTACGTTTAGCAGACCGCTTGCGGCTTGTGGATGTTTGATATGATCATCATCCGCTGCCGGCGTATTGACGAGTCTTTAGAGTCCTACACAGAGGTTTCCTGGTTCAAGCGAAACGAAATAGGAGCGCATATGAGATATGTGCGGGACCGAGAATAATGCGTGTATGTGATACCGTATTCTATTCTCGCGATGTGACATTGATCGGTTATATCCGATATAGCCGGGTTATCGGATCAAGTGTTGATTCGATAAGATGTTACTAATGATACCAGTCGGTTATGTGCGCATGACCGGATCATTGAATCAAGTGTTGATTTAATGATTTAATGTATAATTATATATTTGATATATTACTTTACATTAACTAGTATCGGTTCACTTTAGACGGATTTTCTCACTCGGGTGTGCGCATTACATATGCGATATGTTTTTGTGCACTTGCTTGCATCATGTTTGATGATGCATGCCTAACTTGGTTAAGTGTAAAGAATGAACCATGGTTATGAATGGGTTAGGGTTTTGATTTTTATTTATTCATTTATCTTTCTTATTTATTCTTTTTTTTGGAATAAGGAAAAGAAAGATAAATGGTGGCTTATTTTGGATTTAGTTGAAGTTTCTTGAAACTTTGACTAAGTCTTCATTCTTATCATATTCTTAACCCTAACCAAATCAACTAACCTAAGTTAATTCTCTACACTTAACTAGAGTTAAAAGTATGATAAGTATTGTTTTTGTTTTATTTTTAATTTAAGACTTATCATAACATTCTTCTTCTTCCTCCATTTTCTTCAAGTGAAGAAAGCTTGCCCCATCAATGGCAAGTGATGGAAATGAGTGAGAAATCCGATTCTAAAGTCTACCCACTTCCTATTTCTTCATCCTCTACCTCTTGCCAAGTAGTAGAGTGTGTTTCCTTCACAAGTTTCATGACTTGGTGAAGGTGGAGCTTGATTCATCGATGCTTCGACGTAGATCATCTTCGGCATGGACATCGACGACCTAGCTTGCCCATTCTCCGACGAAGCCGATCCTAGAGCCCGGATTTGATTTGGACAGCGGAAAGGACCTCGTTGCGGAGCTATGGAGGTGGAGCACCGGATCTACAAAGGTTGTATTTCCGTATTCTCATTAGTTAATTTGTTAACTAGTTCATTGTTCGCCTAGAAATCTAGCAAACGATCCGTAGTTTAGGGTTTGTAGGCACCATAATTTTTGAAATTGCCATGGTTGATGGCTTGGGAGACCTCACTAGAGTGCCTAGGAACCCTGCAGTGGTATCAGAGCCTAGCTAGAGCCTTAGGCGAACTCCAGACGGAAATTGAAGTCCGAACGAACCCGAAACCCCGATACAAACTTGCTCTCTGTACAATTTTTAAAATATGGGATTTTTCTACATTAAAAATGTTCAGAAAAATCAGCAGGTTAATATATGATATACTGTGAAATTCGTACCCGAAATTCCTTAATCTTGCCGCGCTTCCGCGGCACGAGCTAGCCTCGTGCGGCGGTTGCGCGGCGGTACGGAATGATTGTTTAGTAATTTCTGCACAGTATCTCATAATTATTAGTGCTGGTATTCCTGGGTATTTTTAATATATTTTCCAGAGTTGAATTTTTCTGAGTTGATTTAGGGCTTCGGTATTTCGATCGGGGTATCAAATTTTGTCTGTGTGGCTTTCCGGATAAATTTTAGAATATGTTAAAAAGTTCGACCGGATATAAATACCCACTTTTTCCCCTGTCGGGAAATTTCCAAGTGTTGGATTTTTCCACAGTTTGACGACGTTCTAAGTAGTGCAAGTAACGCGATGGTCCCTCTAGAAGACACAAACCTTAACTCGATTATGTGACCGTCTTGAACTGCCCTTTGAACCTTCGGGTTTGGGGTAGTACGGCGTGCCACATGTGAGGCGTTGGCTTGACCCTTCTACGGCTGGATCGTTGGTACTGAGGCACGAACGGAATGTTGTTAGACTTATTTCATGTGTTGATCTGAATCGGGAAAACTTGGGTGTTCGATTGTTCGATCGGAAAGTTTAACATTTTCTGTTTATCTGGAATGGGATACAATAATTGGAATTCACAATGAGTTATATGATAACTAAATGAATGTTATAAACATAGCAGTTTAGTCTCACTTGATCGGTTGCCACGGAATTTTGATGTGATCAAAAGTTCGTCGCAATCACGTAGCGTACGCGGATACTCGCCGGGTAAACTTAATAGACAGCCTCACTCCATAGCCCCAACCAAGTGACTGTAGGAGAACCCCGTCGCCGAAAGCATCCGTTCGGGTGCTCGCGGTAGCGCTGTTCCGCCTTGGTGCACTTCGTCGACGGTATCAGGGGTGCGGCCGTCTACTGAAGTTTGCGACGAGCATTCGATCAGGATGTCGGGAATCTTGTTGAATTGCCCGACTTGATATTGAAAAGTGTTTTCGATTTTGAGACTAAAATGCGGGGTTTATAATTGTTAGGCATGCGATGTCTAAGTAATTCATTCGGTCGGGCATGCGATGTCTGAGTTGATTGCGGATTCCAACTGTTGTAGTTTTACACTTTCTTTTCTGTGACCGTAAGTGTAATATGTGATATCGCCGGTTTCGTTGCTATATGTCAACGACAATTGGGATGCGCATATTTACTTACGTTGATGACATGTGATGTTATGTGTTGCTGGATATGTTATATTGGATCGTCGTGTTTGAATAGCCGGGGAGGTTTTTATGTGAGATGAGTGTTTTTCATTTTCATTCATGTAAAAACTTGTATGTAATATTCTTTTATTGGGGCGCTTCCAGGTTGCGGGAGTGTCACCGTTTGTATATTATTTACTTTTCCGCACTAGGATAGACCCAAGGAGGGGAGCACAAGTAACCGGGTTCTGGAGTCCAGTGGGAGACCAACTCGAGGAGTCGAGTCCGAGTCTCCTAACTCTAGAATTGGTAGGGTTGCTTGCCGCTCTCGTAGGGGTCTAGGGGTGTGGGTTTGGCTATTCATCACGACCGTGGAATCCGTGTTTTATACTGGCTCGTATTGAAAACACGGACGTCCTAGTATATCCAATATTTCATATGTTTCTTCTGCTGCGATATCTGTGATGTGATCATGAGATGTTCTGTGATGGATATAGTATATAGTATATATGATATATTATATAGACGTTACTTATGTTTTACACCCGCGCTAGCCCTGCCCCGCTCTGCCGTTAGTTACCTAACCTAACGGTGCACGAGGGGACATCGAGGTGAATGCGGATGGCATAAGTGTACGTCATATCTATCTGTGATGTTTAGGTAAATAAATGATGGGACTTCATTAATGTGATTAATGAAATTAAAAGAAACCTAAGATGTTGTAGAATCGAATTTCAAAATAAAACAGGTAGCTACAGTTTTTTGCTTTGCAAAGTGGTATATGTGATATATCCTGCACCTCATCCGACGAGGAAAGGACCGAGATCCCTTCACCGGGAGTGACTCCTTTAGCAATAACTGGCAGATGCTACACACTCGGTTTGTCTTTTGATTGCTTTTAAGAGTTTTTGCTTTGCACAGTGATATATATGATATATCCCGCACCTCATTCGACGAGGAAAGGACCGACGATCCCTTCACCGGGAGTGACTCCTTTAGCAAAACTAGAAAAGCCTCAAAAGAACTCCATTTCAAAATTCATTCGATCCTACAACGATATCAAGTTCATTACGCAAAAGGTTTTCAGAAAAACCTGTCGTAGCCCTCCGTCATTTCAGATAAGTGCTGTTTAGTATTCGTGCTGCGTTTGTTGACCTCCGTCAAGGCGCAGTGTGCGGTAGCTAACCAGTATTTATCTGCTTATGCATATGATGCAGATTGAGTTAGGGTAGTCGTGCGGCCTTGTTGACCTCCGTCAAGGGTCGTGCGGGTGGGTTTAATTCGATCAAGAAATGACGGGTTGAACTTGACTAGTAGCCTATGGTTTGTTGACCTCCGTCAAGGTCATAGGGTGCTAGGGGCAAAATATTATCGGGAATTTCAAGTGTTGAAATTTGCAATGAGATTGCATACCTTCTATGAGATAGTTGGATCCCGATACCCGCTGCGAGTAAGAGTTACTCCTGGGAGAGTTTTATACATTACAATTAGCCGATCAAGTAGGTGTCTAGAAAGGTGTCAACGGGGTTACGCCTCTGGGAAAACGAGGTTTACAGTAATTAGGTTCGTGCGAAAGCACGGGGGACCTCCCTCAAAGTACCGACACTGGCCTGGCTGAAAGATTGGCGAACTTGTAGTGTGTAATTAATCCCGGCTAGTCTTTCCTTTTAGGGTTTGAAGGAAGATTTGATAAAAAGCAGTGGGAGCCATCCTGATTAGATAAAATAATAACCAATCTATTCTTGACAGAGCGCACGCTGAGTGTTTTCTTCTCTCTCTCTCCTGGTAGCGACCATATCACGCCTTAATCAAGATAATAATACGGAATATTGACCGAACCCGCTTGTTATACTGAGCTGGGGAACGTTGGTCCCGCTCCAACTTATAATTGTTATAAGACAGAGCAGGAAATTGGGGATTACCAGAATTCCCGTGCCGCCCAAACGAAGAGAGTGCATGCTGATGCATCATCTTCGGGTGTGTTCATTATACAGAACTGTTTCTCAGTATCCTTTACGTCCTGGGTATGTGATACCAGATCAGGATCCCAGATATGTAATCTGTTACATAGGGCTACAGAAAGGTAGAGAACTGAGAACGGGTGATAAGTTTCATGAGGCAGAAAACGGGGCAAGTGTTGCAGCCAAGTCTGTCGGTCACTGTCACCCTGTATTACAATACATTGATTCTGAACGAATGTTGTTAGATACCGAACCTGATATACAAAATCATATCAGTCTCTTTATCTGAAAAGAAAGGATATAATTTTGTAATGTTGGATAATGTTTTGAACATTTCCTATATCAAAGGTTGATCGGTTCAGGCACGTTATCTAAAAGCATTAATGTTCTAAATCAAACTACAGTTCTTAATATACGGAACACACACGAGAGAAATAGTTCAGAAATGAACGAATTCTTCTTGAGGTATTGTAGACTAGGTCAGATCAATGCGACCCGACTGGCTAGAGTTACATATAGATGTATATTTAAATCAGTTTGAATTTACATCTTCTGAAACTCGCCAGTCATGTCACAAAGATAAGATGACCATAGCTCCGTTTACTGAAACAGAGAAAGAGTTAGTAAACTCTTGGGATGATACATGTTGATGTATGTAAGGTCCCCTGTCTACACCTGCCAAGACTGGTTCTTTATACTTCATTATATTCTCTGATAATCTCTCAAGATTCAGACATATGTTCCTGTTGAAACACAAGTCCGAACCTTTTGAGATATTCACGGAATATAAGTTAGAAGTAGAGAACCAGAATACGGGTATAAGTATTATGTCCTATGATGAGATCAAGGAGGAGAATACTTGAGCACGAAAATCCTGGATTATTCCAAAGGAGAATGAGATTCTCTCTCAGCATTACTCCTCCGAATACACCATAGCACGATGGTATATCGGGGCGGAGCAATCTCACCCTATATGATAAGGTGTGCTCTATGATGAGTACTACTGAATTTCCTATTTCCTTCTAGGGAGTTATGCGCTTGAGAAGCTGCATACCTATTGAATAGGGTTCGAATCAAATCAGTTGCCTACCACTTCATATATGATATGGAAAGGGAAGAGCCCATGTCTTAAGCTTGTTAAGATTTGGGGTTGTCCGGCCTATGTCTAAAAGCAAAATCCGGACAAGCTCGAGGCAAGATCTGTAATGTAGAACTGGAAAGGTTCCAGCTATACAAACTACAGCAGATGATTTGATAGAACCAAAGGATTCAGTAGATTCCAACGAACCTCAGCCTCTCCGCCGATCTAGTAGGGTTCCTCACCCACCTGAGAGATACTTCAGTTTCTCTATGACAGTGGGAGCGAGGATTGCATCATGAGATGATGACCCAACTAGCTTCGAGCTGGCCATCGAGAGTAAGACTCTGTAAGAATGGCTGGATGTTTAGCGATCTGAGATGGAATCCTTATACACCAACAAAGTATGGACTTTGGTTGCAATATCTGAAGGGTTAAATTCCCATCAGGAGCAAGTATATCTTGAGAAGATTACTTGGTGTACATGGAAAAGTTGAGACTTTCAAAGCTAGAATTGTTAAAGGTTTTCGTCATCGACCAGGCGTGGATAATGATGAAATCTTTTCCAGTAGCTATGCTTAAGTCCATCCAGATCTTACTTGTCACGGCTACATACCATGACTACGATATCTGGTGGTTGGGTGTCATGACTGCTTTTCTAAATGATGTTTTAGAAGAGTGCGTCTATAAGTACACAGCCAGAGGGCTTCGTAGACAGTGGGAGCAGCGGAAACGTGTGCAAGATGCTTTATAGGATAAAGCAGGCATCGCGGAGTTGGAACATCTGTTTTGATGAATTAGTCAAAGAGTTTGACATCATCAAAATGGTAGATGAACCTTGTATAAACAAGAAGGTAGTAGGGAGTATGGTGACGATCCTCGTAGAGTACGTGGATGACATACTCTTGATAGGGAAGGAGTTTCCTATGCTACGCTCGATCAATCTCCGCTTATCACAATGATTCTCCATATAGGATTAAAGTGATACATACTAAATCCTGG
Source organism: Agapanthus africanus (assembly GCA_030015575.1). Classification (NCBI taxonomy): domain Eukaryota; kingdom Viridiplantae; phylum Streptophyta; class Magnoliopsida; order Asparagales; family Amaryllidaceae; genus Agapanthus; species Agapanthus africanus. The sequence continues at coordinate 435,830,009 of CM057345.1, read as the reverse complement.
ATTTTGGATCTATGAGATAGATTTAATTGGATGTTAGGATTCTCACTAGTTGTAGTGAGACGGTATCAACCGATCCTGAGGAGAATCACTGGAATGGTTCCAGGGTGATAAAGACGACTGAGTGTCAGTCACAGGCATTGTCTTTACCCTCAATAGAAGGGACGGTATGTTGGAAGAATTCCAAGCTAAGATACCGTGACATACTAGACGATAAAGGCTGGATACATCGCTACTTAAGATGCTACCAAAGAGGCTGTTTGGGTGTATATTGGTTCATAAGATGAACTACGTTCCTACCATTGTGAGACAATGGAGTTGTGGCTTATGCCAAGGAACGTTGGTCCCATCAGTGATCCAGACTTATTCTAAGGCAGCATCGCCTGATCATGGAGATGGTTGATCTCCAGGGTGATCGAGGTTAGGAGAGTAGACTCAGAGGACAACACAGCGGATCCACTCACAAAGGCCTGTTCCCAGAGAGAGACTTTTATGGGATGGTTGAGTATGAGATACTTCAAACCACTGCTACAGATGGCCCTAGTGCAAGTGGGAGATTGTTAGTTATATGTATGCCCTAGAGGCCATTACTATACATAGGATGTATATTGTAGTGGATGCTGGGACATATATAGGGAGGACTTTCTTGCTCGACATGATAGTATGCTATCTGGTTGAAATTTACCTTAACGTGTATGCTGATTGTCTCTCTGTTACATGTTGGTAAAGCCCTTAGGATCTGTACTTGACTACCTGGACTATGATGCGGATCATACTAGTGGGGACATGGTAGTCCATAAGTACATCCTTCAAAGTCCCTAGTCGTGGGTGTATCGAGACGGGGCATCGATATACCAGAGTAGACTAGCGTGTACCTTCTCGACCCATACAGATGGGCGATGGATGATCCCATATCCATCGGTGTTTGACATCAGAGGAGATATACGGGTGCTCAGTAGAGACTGGGTACACTGGACGGACTCGCCGAGAACTCCCAGATGGTATTATACCTCACGTCAGATGGCAGTTCTCTGGTGACACTGGTACAGAGTAGTCTGTTGACCCGAGATCGTCATAGAGTCTTGTGTGGTTCCTACTGTGCTTTGATTTCCATCTTACCACGTCCAAGAGGGCGTGCAAAACGGTGGTTTTTGGGTACAGTCCCGAGTCACATGGAGGCAATGAGCGATAGGAGGGGATTCGTCTCTCCCGGTATATGGGGGTTGATGTTGCGCTGTGTTCGATTGGCTATAACAGGAAATCCCTGGCCAGGGTTGCTGAGATTTACTGGTAAGTGTTACCAGTAGTTTCTCGAACAGTTATAGACCTCATATCGACACGACTTATTGAGCTATTGGGGTCTGACGTTTACCACCCCTAGGCGAGATATGCGACATATTAGATGATCAGACCGGACTGTACGGTAGTGTTACTGGTCGGATTCACTGGAGTGTGAGCGGGCTTGCTCGTCGATCTTCAGATCGCTCAATACCCGGGTGGCCGTTACGTTTAGCAGACCGCTTGCGGCTTGTGGATGTTTGATATGATCATCATCCGCTGCCGGCGTATTGACGAGTCTTTAGAGTCCTACACAGAGGTTTCCTGGTTCAAGCGAAACGAAATAGGAGCGCATATGAGATATGTGCGGGACCGAGAATAATGCGTGTATGTGATACCGTATTCTATTCTCGCGATGTGACATTGATCGGTTATATCCGATATAGCCGGGTTATCGGATCAAGTGTTGATTCGATAAGATGTTACTAATGATACCATTCGGTTATGTGCGCATGACCGGATCATTGAATCAAGTGTTGATTTAATGATTTAATGTATAATTATATATTTGATATATTACTTTACATTAACTAGTATCGGTTCACTTTAGACGGATTTTCTCACTCGGGTGTGCGCATTACATATGCGATATGTTTTTGTGCACTTGCTTGCATCATGTTTGATGATGCATGCCTAACTTGGTTAAGTGTAAAGAATGAACCATGGTTATGAATGGGTTAGGGTTTTGATTTTTATTTATTCATTTATCTTTCTTATTTATTCTTTTTTTTGGAATAAGGAAAAGAAAGATAAATGGTGGCTTATTTTGGATTTAGTTGAAGTTTCTTGAAACTTTGACTAAGTCTTCATTCTTATCATATTCTTAACCCTAACCAAATCAACTAACCTAAGTTAATTCTCTACACTTAACTAGAGTTAAAAGTATGATAAGTATTGTTTTTGTTTTATTTTTAATTTAAGACTTATCATAACATTCTTCTTCTTCCTCCATTTTCTTCAAGTGAAGAAAGCTTGCCCCATCAATGGCAAGTGATGGAAATGAGTGAGAAATCCGATTCTAAAGTCTACCCACTTCCTATTTCTTCATCCTCTACCTCTTGCCAAGTAGTAGAGTGTGTTTCCTTCACAAGTTTCATGACTTGGTGAAGGTGGAGCTTGATTCATCGATGCTTCGACGTAGATCATCTTCGGCATGGACATCGACGACCTAGCTTGCCCATTCTCCGACGAAGCCGATCCTAGAGCCCGGATTTGATTTGGACAGCGGAAAGGACCTCGTTGCGGAGCTATGGAGGTGGAGCACCGGATCTACAAAGGTTGTATTTCCGTATTCTCATTAGTTAATTTGTTAACTAGTTCATTGTTCGCCTAGAAATCTAGCAAACGATCCGTAGTTTAGGGTTTGTAGGCACCATAATTTTTGAAATTGCCATGGTTGATGGCTTGGGAGACCTCACTAGAGTGCCTAGGAACCCTGTAGGTAGATGGAGTAGGTGACTTAAGCAGAGTGGCGTAGCGTGGGTATGATCCGCGGCATACTTACAATACGGTACTTCGCCTAAGTGACCTTAGGACATAATTGCTTGTATTTCCTTTCTTGATTCCTTGCATTCCTTGATTCAATTGTAATGTCCTTATCAGTCCTGTTTCTTATTCCAGCTTCGATGCCGCCAAAGACTACGAGAGCTCAGCGGGCTGCCGCTAGGGATGAGATTCGGGCGGGCCCGTCTGAGGCGAGGATCGAGCGGGATGATACGCCTGTCCCTCAGGGTCACACTGATCCGCCTTATCCAGACCGTATTGCCAGGTTAGAGGCCGGCATGCAAGAGTTGCGGCAGATGATGGGATCTTTAGTTGAGTCCAGCCGGGCACAGAGATCCGAGGACGTTCCTTCCACCGCACAGACCACGATCGTACCTGCTGCACAGATGGTCACTCCTGCTGCTACTACGGAGACTATCCCTGTTTCACTACAGGAGTTCATGAGATTGAGACCTCCAGCTTTTACCGGTACAGATGCGACAGAGGACCCACAGGCATTTCTCGATAGAATGGCACGGATTGGCCGTTCGTTGAGGTGTTCTGAGGATAGATTGGTGGAGTTTGCGAGTTTTCGTCTGGAGGGTCTTGCCCAGACATGGTACGACTCAGTAGAGAGAGGCCGAGCTGCAGGTCTGCCTTCTATGACCTGGGATGAGTTTACATCTGCATTTCTTGCCCGTTTTCTTTCGGAGAGTGTCCGAGATGCTCGAGCCCGTAGTTTTGAGTCTTTGCGCAAGACTCCTGGGATGACAGTGTCGGAGTATGATATACAGTTTACCCAGTTGTCTCGATATGCTCCGTACCTAGTCGACACAGAAGAGAAGAGAATAAAGAGGTTTGTACGGGGGCTTGATACACAGCTATTCCTTGCCATCGGCACCCAGCACTTTGATACATACGCAGCCGCGATTGATGCAGCCTTACTTTTGGAGGAGCGTATTTCTGAGACTCCGGTCGTTTCTGGGCCGAAGAGGATCCGTACTGATACGCCAGCTCAGCGGCAGATGGGCAGACACCGCGATAGATTATTTCCGGGAGATGGTGGAGACAGAGGATTGAGACGGGGTCAGTTATTTGGTTCATATCCACAGACCCAGCAGTCGTCTCCAGGATGTTTTCGGTGTGGGAGTCAGTATCACCGTGTCAGAGACTGTACCATGGGACGCCAGGGCGCGGCGACAGTCCCGCATGTGACTTTACCACCCTCACCACCTTCTCAGAGAGCTTTACTCCTTACTCCTGATGATGTTCCACGCCAGCCAGATGCTTCTAGAGGTCGTGGGCGTGGCGGTCCGGTTCAGAGAGGACGAGGCGACAGAGGCAGAGGCAGAGGCCGAGGTAGAGGCAGAGCACAGCCAGCTATTAGTGGTGGACAGGCCCGAGTGTTCGCGTTGACTCCTCAGGATGCACAGGCATCCAATGCCGTCGTGACAGGTACTCTGCCAGTATGTTCTTTTGATGCACGGGTATTATTTGATCCAGGCTCCACACATTCCTATGTATCCACGTATTTTGCACCGAGGTTGGGCCGAGAGTCTTGTCCGTTAGATCAGCCGCTTGTCATTATTACCCCGGTAGGCGAGTCTTTTGTTGCCCGTTTTGTATACCGATCGTGTTCCGTTCGTATCGGGGAGAGAGATTCTTCAGTAGATTTGATTCTCCTCGATATGCTAGACTTTGACGTTCTTCTTGGTATGGACTGGCTAGCCACCTGTTATGCATCCGTGGACTGCCGTGAAAAAGCAGTCAGATTCAGTTTTCCTGGTGAGCCGGTTCTTATTATTCAGGGAGATCGTAGTGCTACCCTTCCCAGCTTGATTTCTTCTTTTCGCGCTGGTCAGCTCTTAAGGAAAGGGTGTCAGGGATTCTTAGCCTATATTTGTGATACTAGCTCCACAGAGGTTCCGTTGGACCAGGTCCCTGTTGTGAGAGAGTTTCCTGATGTATTTCCTGACGAGCTGCCTGGTCTGCCACCAAAGCGTGAGATTGAGTTCTGTATTGACTTGATCCCTGGCACGGGGCCTATTTCTATACCCCCTTATCGGATGGCCCCGGCGGAGCTGAGAGAACTAAAGGATCAGTTACAGGACTTGCTGGACAAAGGGCTTATCCGACCGAGTGTGTCACCTTGGGGTGCTCCCGTCCTGTTTGTTAAGAAGAAGGACGGAAGTATGCGCTTATGCATTGATTATCGTCAGCTGAACCGGGTTACTGTGCGGAGCAGGTATCCTCTACCCCGCATTGATGACTTATTTGATCAGCTCCAGGGTGCAGGGTTTTTCTTGAAGGTTGATTTACGGTCAGGTTATCACCCGTTGCGAGTTCGGAAGGAGGATATTCCGAAGACCGACTTCCGTACTCGATATGGTCATTACGAGTTCTTGGTGATGTCGTTCGGGCTCACCAATGCCCCGGCAGCTTTTATGGATTTGATGAACCGCGTATTCAGGCCGTATCTCGATCAGTTCATCATTGTGTTCATTGACGACATCTTGGTTTATTCTCGGAGCCGGGAGGAACATGAGCAGCACTTACGTATCATATTGCAGACTTTGAGGGAGCATCAGCTGTTCGCCAAATTCTCCAAGTGCGCATTCTGGCTAGACAGTGTCGATTTCTTGGGTCATGTGGTGACGAGAGATGGTATTTGCGTGGACCCGAAGAAGATCGAGGCAGTTCAGCGTTGGCCTAGACCAGTATCAGTTACAGAGGTTCGCAGCTTTCTAGGTCTGGCCGGCTATTATCGGCGTTTTGTCCAGGATTTCTCCCGCATTGCTGCACCTTTGACCGGGTTGACTCGGAAGGGGGTTCCTTTTGATTGGACCCAGGCATGTGAGGATAGCTTCCAGCAATTGAAGACTCGTCTGACTACTGCACCAGTGTTAGCATTGCCTTCAGGATCAGGCGGGTTCGTGGTATATTGTGATGCTTCTAGAGTGGGGCTGGGCTGTGTATTGATGCAGCACGACAGAGTTATCGCGTATGCTTCTCGGCAGCTGAGGAAACACGAGCAGAACTACCCCACCCATGATTTAGAGATGGCTGCAGTGGTGTTTGCACTCAAGATCTGGAGACATTACCTATACGGTGAGTCGTGCCAGATATACACTGACCACAAGAGTTTGAAGTATATCTTCCAGCAGCGAGACCTGAACCTGAGACAGCGCCGTTGGATGGAGTTGGTGAAAGATTATGACTGCGAGATTCTATACCATCCGGGCAAGGCGAATGTGGTGGCAGATGCTTTGAGTAGGAGGCCCGGAGGTAGCTTATCTTGTTTGAGCGCAGTACAGATGGAGTCGACGGCGGATTGGCAGGTTTTATGTGATAGCAGAGTGCAGTTCGAGTTTACTCCTACAGGGGGTCAGCTGGCCCATTTCAGAGCACGCCCACAGTTACTTGACCATATCCACGAGGCACAGTCCGACGATGCCCGTACATTAGAGATTATTGAGCATATTCGACAGGGCAGAGTTTCTGAGTTCGTGATTGATGATCAGGGGATACTTCGATTTGGGACTCGACTGCGTGTGCCAGATTCAGAGGGACTGAGGCGTGATATTCTCGAGGAGGCACATAGATCCGTATATAGTGTGCATCCAGGTTCCACCAAGATGTACCGTGATTTGAGAGAGGTTTACTGGTGGGACGGGATGAAGAAGGATATTACAGACTTTGTGTCGAGATGCCTGACTTGTCAGCAAGTCAAGGCTGAGCACCAGAGGCCAGCCGGCGAGTTACAGCCTTTGTCCATCCCTGAGTGGAAGTGGGAGCAGGTCTCCATGGACTTCGTTGTGGGTCTACCCAGGACCAGTCGAGGGTATGACTCTATTTGGGTGATTGTGGATCGACTGACGAAAGCAGCTCACTTCCTGCCAGTGAAGACCACTTTTGGATTTTCTCAGTACGCCCAGGTTTATATTGATGAGATAGTGCGACTGCATGGTGTTCCGACTTGCATCGTGTCCAACCGTGGCACCCAGTTTACCAGCCGATTGTGGCAGAAACTCCAGGAAGCATTGGGCACCCGATTGAGTTTTAGCACAGCCTTTCATCCTCAGACTGACTGTCAGTCGGAGCGTACGATTCAGACTCTTGAGGACATGCTCAGAGCTTGTGTTTTAGATTTCGGTGGTAGCTGGGATCGTCATTTGCCTTTGATCGAGTTTTCCTACAATAATAGCTTCCAGGAGACGATTCAGATGGCACCTTTCGAGGCTTTATATGGGAGGAGATGTCGATCGCCTGTATGTTGGACAGAGCTCAGGGAGAGCAGTATTTTGGGGCCTCAGATCGTACAGGAGACGACCGAGAAGATACAGCTGATTCGGGACAGGATGAGAGCGGCACAGAGCAGGCAGAAATCATATGCTGACAAGCGTCGTCGCCGACTCGAGTTCGCTGTTGGCGATCATGTTTTCCTGAAGGTCTCTCCGATGAAGGGTGTGATGAGATTTGGGCGGAAAGGGAAACTGAGTCCTAGATATGTTGGTCCTTTCGAGATCCTAGAGCGTGTTGGTCCAGTCGCTTATCGGTTAGCTCTTCCGCCTAGCTTCCCCGATGTTCATCCCGTATTCCATGTCTCGATGCTCCGCAAGTACCTTCATGATCCTTCCCAGGTGATTCAGCACCAGACGATCCAGCTAGAGCGTGATCTTTCTTTCACCGAGCAGCCGGTGGTCATTTTGGATCGGTAGGTGAAGAAACTGAGGTCGAAGGTCATACCGTCTGTCAAGGTTCTTTGGCGTGGCCCGAACAGCGAGGAGGTCACCTGGGAGACCGAGGTCGAGATGAGGAAGAGATATCCCCATCTTTTTGAAGGTACGCGTAGTTAAATTTTAAATTCGGGGACCGAATTTCTTTTAGGGGGGAAGATTGTAACCCTTCGAAAATCGTTTAGGCAGTTTTTCGGTAATCGGCAAATTTTTCGGTTTTTTCCGTAAAAAGTCAAAATTGATATTTTTCATTGTAGACCTAATTATACAAAATTTAGATAAGATATTACTATAATTTTGTCACTAAAATGTCACATATAATTATCTAGTTAAATAAAAAAAAAATCGTAATTAATTAATTTTTTTTTATTATTTTAAGACTTTTTAAATACATTTAATTAGGGATAAATACAAATTTAATTAGGTAAATTTCTTAATTAGGAGTCTTTATAAGCTAAAATATGGTGTTAATAAAATTATATCATGTTTTGCAAACTTTTGGTTTTAGGGTGGGAAAATTTGTGAAAAAATGAGGTAAAAATGGGTTTTTTTGAAAAAAGGTTGACATGAAAGCATTAAATGATAATGTGGGGGTGTTTTAGACCTAGAATCTTCTCCAAATTTCCCAAACTCCCTCCTCATACCTGCAGCCGACCCCTCTTCCTGCAGATTTTCCCCACTTCATCACTTTATCTTGCTTCTTTTCTTGCTAAAAATCCATTTAAATTCACAAATTTCCACCTCCATTCAAAGCATAACCCTAATCCCTTCTCTCTTCAACCCAAATTTGTTCAAAAACATGATGAAAGGAGGCTTCTTGGAGACTTGATCAAGCTAGGGTTCAAGCTTGAGAGGTGAAAATCCTAAACTAGTTGCAAATTGGTAGTTTGCTTATGCTAAATTAGATGTTTAAAGTATTAATTTAGTGTAAATCCTTGTTCATGAAAAATCAAGAGAAGGTTTTGATTTTTAAAAATTAGGGTTTGTAGCATAATGGTTGGATTATGTTAGGGATGGTTATCTAATTGATTAGAATGGTTCATGGTGAAATTATTTGCTTGCTAAATCGACAAATTTCAATGTTTGTATCAAATCGGCTAGAACTTCGCTTACTAGATTTTTGTAAAAAATAGAATGCGGTCAATTTGCGTTAGGTTAGCAATATTATTAGCTTCGTATAGGATTATTAGAATGCGCGAACGAGGGTTTCGTCTAGTCGGGTGGTAGTTTGTCGATTTCCCCGAAATGACGATTTTTGTTAAAGGATTTCGATTTTCGTGCGTTTTTTCGCGCACCGAGTGCATGCTATGATTAATTTGTGAGCGTCGATATTTGTATAATGTGACTTGCATCGTTTAGGGTTATGTAATCTTATAGTTGGTGTTGTGCAAATTTAGGATCGGTCGGAGAAACATCGGATACGGCGCGTAAAGGCAAAGCGGTGGCCGGATCAGACTAGCGGGGATTTCTGGTGAGTAGATATATTCATCTATGGGGGAATCGTCTGGATGGCGCGAGGCGCCCCCCCTAGTTAGGATTACCCTACTTTTTGCAAGATTATATTGTTAGTTAGCTTATCCATTCATGTACACTGCATACCCTTATAGCGAACAGTATGTTAAATTGCATGGACATTCATCTCTACCTATGCGATATCATTTCGTAGGACACGAACACCTTACCATTGGCATCTGTTGCACGCGCACTATTCATGTGACACACACGCCTTTGGTAATTGACATGCCACGTGCACGATAGAACCTGTTTATCTTAATACCGTCACCTGCATTCATACTTGATATATGAAACTGCATCGCATGCACATATCTCGCATCATCATCATATTTACATAGAACTCTAGCCAAAATTTACATCATACACATTGATATCATAGACATTTGTCATATATATAACATGTGGACATTATGATTTTCTTGAGGATTTCAGTTTTGCTGCGATTTCTGGATTTTTGGGGAAAACCGCAAGAATTTAACAAAAGCTTATATTTATCATTTTTAAAACAAAGTTGCGGTTTTCTCGTGATGTATGTGTCGTCCACCATGAGTTTTCATGTTTTTTGTTGGATTTCGAGACCCGATTCGAGGAGTGGATGAACCGTCTCGGGTACATGGTGGGCCCGGTATGGTACCCCGGGGCAAGAAGATCGAGTTGTAGACGATGAGCCTGGCAGGGGAAGACTACCTACCGGTGATGTCTGGCGCGGCGGATATCCGGAGGATACCGACCGTTGTCGTGAGATTTATGATATGGGCCGATCCGGACTGACGGAGCCCGATATTGAGACAGATGTGATTCCTATTTGGTGTCGATGCTTGACACGGGTTTTCAGAGGATTTCTTGATGATATTTAGATATTATGCAGACATTCATTTTCTAAAAGTTAAGAATGCAGTAACATTAACATTTAAAACACTTAAAGAGTTAGAAAAGATATTGCATACATGTGCATGCATACTAGAGTTATTATATCACATATGGACACACATGTTGTTCCGCATTGCGTGCATTCTTACGATTGCCTTACTAGATGTTATATTTACTCACGAGCTGGCAACTCACCCCTGTTATGCCACAGTGTCTTGCAGGTCGGACCCGTCAGTCTTGTAGCGGCGGGCTATCTTGTCATCAGTTCCTTTTGCTCAGACTCGCGATATCGCCCGTAGGTGGGTTTCGAGTATACTTTATTCCTTTTTGCTTTATCATTGTATTTAGTATTCTCCATCTACCACTTGTATTGTATATGCGACCTAGTGATGAGACTGAGAGATTTGTATATTTGTGGTTTCTTTTGGGTCGAGCTCACTTGAGCCGACGTGTGTTTTCTGGTATTTGCATCTCTTTTCTGCTCTTTTTCTTGATATTACTATTATATTGCATGTGGTTGTGATCCGCCTTGGGCGAAGAGCTAGCTCCCGCTTGGGGATGCCATTTTTATAATTACAGGTTTATTATCTTGTTGTACCCATTTTGGGGGATAGAAAATACAGGGGAGACTCTGCCGAAATTTTCGGGAATTTTTGATGTTCTTTTTTTGGATTCTATGCAACTTAATTGATTTCAAAACCATTTTCATTTAAGGTTTTCCTTCACTCTCTTTTGATTTTGGGTTAGATTTCTGGGCTTTGGCTGACTTAGGTTACGGTACGCCTTTAGACGTTTCGTAATCTAAGTGCCAGTCACGTTCCGTACTTTCGGGTCGTGACAATGGAGTTCTTGGATTTTCTAAAAAGATAATGGGATTCTCTCTCAGCTTACTCTTTCGTGTACACCACATCACAACATTGTATCGGGGCGGAGGAATCGCACCCTAATAGATATGGTGCGCTCTATGATGAGTACTGCCGAGTTGCCTATTTCCTTTTGGAGTTATACACTTGAGAAGCTGCATACATATTGAATAGGGTTCCAACCAAATCAAGTGCCTACCACTCCATATGCGATATGGTATGGGAAGAGACCATGTCTTAAACGAATTAAGATATGGGGTGTTCGGTCTATGTTGAAAGGCAAAATCCGGAAAAACTTGAGGCAAGGTCAGCTCTGTAAGCTTGTTGGATATCCTAAACATTTGAGAGGGAATATCTTCTACCACACTGAGGAGCAAAAGGTGTTTTATTTCTCAACATGCCACCTTTTTTAGAAAAGGAATTTCTTATGAAAGAAATTAGTGGTCATGAGTTAGAACTGGAAGGAGTTTTAGATAGTCAAACTAACAGCTGATGATTTAGTGGAACAAAAGAATTCAGTAGTTTCCAACGAACCTCAGCCTCTCTGCGAATCAGGTAAGGGTTCCTCATCCACCTGAGAGATACTACGGTTTCCTCAGTGACGGTGGGAGCGAGGATTGCATCATGGTAGATGATGACCCAACTAGGTTCAGGCAGGCCATCATGAGTGGAGACTCTGTGAAATGGCTGTATGCAATGCATCTGAAATGGAATCCATGTACACCAACAAAGTATGACTTTGAATATTGCACCTGAAGAGGTAAAACCCATCGGGAGCAAGTGGATCTTGAGAAGATTCTTGGTGTAAATGGGAAAGTTGAGACTTTCAAAGCTAGACTTGTAGTAAAAGGTTTTTGTCAATAACCAAGTGTGGATTATGATGAAAGTTTTTCTCCAGTGGCTATGCTTAAGTCCATCAGGATTAAAGCAGGCATCGTGGAGTTGGAACATCTGTTTTGATGTGGCAGTCACAGAGTTTGACTTCATCAAAAATGTAAATGAACCTTGTATATACAAGAAGGTTGTAGAGAGTAAGATTGTCTTCCTCGTATTGTAAGTAGATGACATACTCTTGATAGGAAATGGGTTTCCTTTGCTACACTCGGTCAAGCTCCTCTTATCACGAGGATTCTCCATGAAAGATCTGGGTGATACCTACTATATCTTGAGGATTTAGATCATAGAGATAGATCTAAGCGGATGTTGGGAGTGTTCCAAATCCAGGTACATTAACATCATACTAAAGGGGTTTAGTATGGAAGATTCTAAACGTGGTGGTTTGCCCACTTACTCAGGAATCATTCTCTCCAAAAAGAAGTCTTCCAAGACTGATTTAGAGAGGATACCCTATGCTTCGGCAGTAGGCTCTATCATGTATGCGATGTTATATACCAGACTAGATGTAGCTAACTCACTAGGTATACTGATCAGGAATCAATCGGATCTTGGGAGAATAACTGGACAATTTTGAAGGACATTCTTGAGTACTTGAGAAGCACTGATGAAATGTTCTTGGTGTTTGGTAACTGTAAACTCCAGTGGGAGTCCTTTACCAATTCGAGCTTCCAAAGTGATATGTTTGACTGAAAGTCAGTCTCAGGCTTTGTCTTTACCCTCAATGGAGGGACAATATGTTGGAAGAGTTCCAAACTAGATACCGTGGCAAACTAGACGATAAAGGCTGAATACATCGCTACCAACGATGCTGCCAAAGTGGGTGTCTGGATATTTCTTGTTCAAGAGATGAATATGGTTCCTACCATTGAGCGTCCAAAAACTGTTATTGTGACAACAATGGAGCTGTGGATTTGGCCTAGGAACCCCGGTCCCATCAGCGATCCAGACATATTCTGAGGCAGTATCACCTGATCAGGGAGATGGTTGATCTCCAGGGGATCGAGGTAAGGAGAGTTAACGCAAAGGATAATACGGCGGATCCACTCACAAAGGCCTTTCCCAAGAGAGACTTTTATGGGACGTTGGGTATGAGATACTACGACAAATGGCCTTAGTGCAAGTGGGAGATTGTTAGTTATATGTATGCCCTAGAAGCCATTATTGTACATATGATGTATATTATAGTGGATGCTTGGACATATATAGGGAGGACTTTCTTGCTCGACATGATAGTATGCTATGTGGTTGCTCTTTATCTTCACATGTATACTTATTGTCTCTCTGTTACATGTTGATAAAGCCCTTAGAATGCATACTTGAGTACCAGGATTATGATGCAGATCATACTAGTGGGGCCAGGGTAGTCCGTAAGTACATCCTTCAATTATTCCTAGTCGTGGAAGTATCGAGACGGGGCATCGATATTCCAGTGTAGACTAGCGTATACGTTTCTTGACCCATATGATGGGAAATGGATGATCCCACATCCATTGGTGTTTGACATCAAAGATTGTATGCGGGTGCTCAGTGGAGACTGGATAAACTGAACAGGACTCGCTGAGAACTCATAGATGGTATTATACCTTAAGTCGGATAGCAGTTCTCTGGTGACAATGTTACAGGTTAGTCTGTAGACCCGAGATCGTCATAGAGTCTTGTGTGATTCCTACTGTGCTTTGATTTCCAGCTTACCACGTTCAAGAGAACGTGCAAAATGGTGGTTTTTGGGTACAGCCCCGAGTCACTTGGAGGCAATGAGCGATAGGAAGGGATTTCGTCTTTCCCGGTATTAGGGGTTGATGTTGCGCTATACTCGATTGGCCATAACAGGAAATCCCAGGCCAGGGTTGCTGAGATTTACTGGTAAGTGTTATCAGTAGTTTCTTGAACCATTATAGGCTTCATATCGGCATGACTTATCAGGCTATTGGGGTCTGACATTTACCACCCCCGAGCTAGATATACGACATATCAGACGAAGAGACCGGACTGTACGGTAGTGTTACTTATTGGATTCGCAGGAGTATGAGCAGGCTTGCGTGTTGATCTTCTGATCGCTCAATACCCGGGTAGCCGTTATATCCAGCTAGTACCACTGACGGCTTATGGGTGACTGATATGTGTAAGTGCACGGTGGCGCCCCGGCCTCCATCCCGAGGTCAAATGCGGAAGCGATGGTTAACTTTAATTTTCTTGAACCGGCACCACCGCGCACTAAAACCCAGATCGGGCCATTAACTAGTCCTAGCTAACTACAAGATGGGGAAGAGAGATATACCGACTGATCCGTGTCCTCCGGTCTTCTCGTCGTTGTCCCGATCTCCCGCGGAAGCTCCGGTCTCCACCTCGTCGCCGGAAGGGCACCACGTCGCCGGCTTCTTTTACGGGCTCCCACCTCTATACCGAGGCAACTCGGGCCCGAAGTTGGTGAGCCGACGTGCCCAAGGTTTGTTGTAGAATGCGTGTAGTGTTATGTCTCATTTGGGGTTTAGGAAAGTGCCCTTTTGGTGGAGGAATGATATAAACTTTTGGAGATGGAACTTGTGGGGATTTTTGTGAAGCCAAAAGACTAAAAATCCCACACCACAAAAATGGGCAGCCCTCCTCCTCTATGGCCGGCCATGCATGAAAATGGAGAGAGGAAAAAGAATGGGGGAGTGTAGGCATCAATAATGCAAGAAGAGAATCAAAAGATATCATGAAGGGAAATGATCACCAACACAAACCCATACTCGACTATCCATCAACAACCATGATGGCTTCAAAGGTAAAGCCATCATGAAAGAAGAAGAAGTCAAATGGTCAAGGGATGGTGCAACCATCATGACACAAGAATATGCAAAGACCACCCTCCACAAATGCTTATTTGCACAAATGCAAATAAGCCCTCCTCCACCAATCTTCGGCCATTGAAAGATACAAAGAAATATGGCCGAAACGGAAAGCAAACTGGCAACTCCAGAAAACTGGTCCCGTAATAAATTACAGGAAAACCCCAATACTGTGTATACACACCCGCATCTGTATTCCAACCGAATACAAATGAAATGAGACAAAATCTACACTGTACGATACTAGGATCCGGCTTAAACCAAAGCCTGCTAGTATTATCCGTCCGATCCTGATCCATGCAATACCGCACGTATCTGATCGAACCCTGCCATATCTCCATACGGCCTCTACAGCTTTTCGCCCGAAAACTTGAGCAACTGAATGTGGGGGACACTAAAGACTCGTCAACACCTTGGTTGTGGATTTAACCACTAGCACGTCAGAGGTTATAAGCCAATACGTAACAGGCTACCAGGTATTGACCAAAAGGGATGTCGATGAGCGAACTCATCCTAACACCTTACTGAGCCTGTCAGTGACAATATCCGTACAGTCCGGTCCGTTCGTCTATGAGCATCGCATGGCGGGCCTAGGGGGTTTGTAAAAGTCAGACCCCCAAAAGCGGTACAAGTCGTGTCGGAGTGTAGCCCAGAACACCCTGAGATACTACTGGAATACCTACCAGTAAATCTCCTGCCTCGGCCGAGGGCTTCATGTAATGGCTCTCCTAGACACAGCGCGACCTCACCCCCAATACCGGGAGAGACGAACCCCTGAAGATCCGCTCACTGCTTCCATGTGGCTCGGGACTGTACCCAACTAAAACCTGTTTGCACGTCTCCTTTGAGCGTGGTAGGGTAGTAATCAAAGTACAGTGGGAACTCACACGAGACAAATGACGATCCCCAGGTCGATGAACTAACGTGTACACATGTCACCAGGGAACTGCTATCTGACGTCAGGTATAAGACCAACTAGCATGTTCCCAGAGAGTCCTGTCCGGTGTACTCATAACCCAATGAGCACCTGTATACATCTTAGGTGAACCAACTGACACCAGTGGCTTGTGAGACCAGCCACCGCCCCTCGTCGGGGTCTCGAATGTACACACTAGTCTACTCTGGAGTTTCGATACCCTGTCTCGAAACTCCTACGACTAGGGACCTTTTAAGGATGTGCTTATAGACCCCAGCTCCCACTTATATGATCGCCCTCATACTGCTGGTGGTCAAGCAAGAATCCTAGGGGCTCTATCAACGTGTAATAGTGACATGTCAGGTCACCTAAAGCAGTACACGATGATAAAGATAAACCAGATAGCATACTATCATCTCGAGTAAGACTGTCCTACTAGGAGGTCCTCCCTCAATCATTGCAATCACGCGCCTGTGATCCAATAATTGACTCTGAGGGCACTATCTCCAACAATCTCCCACTTGCACTCAGGGCTAATTATTGCGATGTCGCATACTCACAGCCCGTGTGATACCGAACACCCAACTCCTCTACTAGTCAGTCTCACAAAGCTCGTTTGCGAAACTATTGCGTTCGAGGAATAGCCTCAGTGAGTGGATTCGTTTTGATGTTTCTTTCTATGTCTCTCTATATCTCAAGTTCGCGGAGAAAGCCATCTCCCGAAATGAGCAATGTCTTAGAGTGTGTCTGGATGTCTGATGAGACCTAGCTCATAAATGAACTCCAAATCCAAACTTCTTAGACTGTATCGTCAACTGAACTTAATCAGTATCCTGCGCCATGCCTCCCTCAGTATTGCCTTGGATCACCTGTCCAAAATACTGCCCCTCGTCAGAAGGAAAAACTATAACTCTGACAACCTCCTTGTCGTCCAGGTCACCTTGGAAGCTTGGAATGATAACTGTCTCCTGCATGAGGCTGTCGTTATCATATCCCTAGAACATCCACTTATGTTCTAAAACTGCTTCCGACTGCTTCTCCAGGATTGGATCAATGTCAATTATTGCATCTAGTGCAAGAAAAACATCTGGTGTGGTACTTGACATCTCATGATTGACTCAATTGCCTGAGCAAGTGATCTACCAATCATGCACATCCCTCTCCCCTTTAGTCTGTAAGACACCTTTAGAGAGGGTGACTCCATCACCTGCAGGCACACTACCGTGCCAGGAGTCGTCCATTCTAAATACTCTTAGAATGCTGTCTAAGTACCCATAATTGGGAAACCACCCAAATCTAGATCTAAAACCATAGATCTAGTAACCAGTATGTCTGATATAATGTCCAAGTCCTATGTGGAGAACCACTGTGTGACGACGAAAGTATAACCGATTGTAGTATAGGAATATCACTTCCTACTCTGTTTATGTCATCCAAATACCAGGACATCACACCCTACTACCTTCTCAACAGATCCTTCCCCTATTCTGATGAAGTCAAACCTATGACTGTCACATCAGAAATGGATGATCTATCTTCTCTATATCTGCTTTAGTCTATAAATAGACATAAGCCACCTGTCCACCAATGCTTCCGCTGCTCCCACTGACTACGACAACCCTCTGGCAGAGTCATATACACGTACACTTCTGAAGCCAGTTCAGAACAACGCTATACTCATCCTCCTGCCGGGTCTCGCAGCCTGGAACAACAGTAATGGCAAGTGTGGGTTAACAAGAACTTCCCTGTGACCGTCCTTGAGGCTACCGGAGTACCTCTCGGGTGCCTGAAGTTACCCACCTTATCTGCGGAGTGGCCAATGGAATGTCAAACCAGATTGAATCTTTAGGTTCCTTTCAAATCTTCAGTAATCGTTTGTGGTTCTGGAATCACTTCCAGTTCTACCATACTCCCACTACTGTTTTCTGAAAAATCCATTTTATTTAAAACTGTGGCGAGTCTAGAACAATATCGCTATTGATCTTCCAGATGGTAGAAAGTCAACCCTCGTCATAGCCTGGGTCAACCCACAAACAGCCATTACAGAAACGTGCCTTGAGTTATCCAGAGTCTGGTTTTAATCATAAGCCGGACAACTCCCCATACCTTAACATCGTTAAGATATGAACTGTTCTATATCCAATATAGAACCAGAGGCACTGATTTAATTGAACCAGATTCAAATCATCCAGCTGTCTCCAGTGCATGTCAACTAAATGGAAGGAGGTCGATCAGCGTTACTCAACTTAGGAATGCTTCCAATTATGAGTACCTGAAAGAGAAGCAAGTTCTCTTAATCATTACTATCAACTGAACACCATACATAAATATCTACATCTTCGATCACTTTGAAGAATCCCGATACTTGCAATATCTGGTTCTCTACTTTATTCAAATACCTATAACTTCTCAAAATTCGGACCCTGTGTTTCCACGAAACACCTGTCTAAAAACTAGAGAAGTCATAAGTAAACTGAATATAGTACGGGGACCAACCCCTCCGTCCTGATGGACCCTGGACAACATACAATACTTTGTATAAGTCCCTTGAGTCTGATAACTCATTCACTGTGTGTCGTAGGTTGAAAACTGTACTTATGGTTAAGAAGAATTACACCGCTGTTTAATGCTCCTTACCTAACCATCCACTGATATAGGTAAATGTCATAGACATAATTTCAAAAAAGGTATATCTCACTCTATGAAAATAGACGTACAGATATATCAATTTGAAATTGGTGCATAACAGCGGATATTCAAAACCAAATATTTGCCGACCGGCAAACAGCCCAGGTGACTTCCTCAAATATCACCGATTACAACGAATCCCGATATAATGAGGATGATCACCTAATTCCCAATAACCTACTCCTACTCATCATCTATAAAACCATACAGATGTGAGACTCATACCTGGTAAATACATACCCTGGAGTAAGTATCTAATCGGGAAATCAGTTTTCCTTTAACAGTACACAGTGAAACTGAAACATAGAAATGTTTCGATGGGGTATCCGGTATTCTTAGTAATGCCTCTTCCAGATTCACGACTGTAACCGTATAATTCTTTGCCACCTCTCCAAATCCCTTCATATGTCTTTAGTCATTACCTTCTGTACACCCCTTTAGGCCAAATGGTTTTCTTCCTTCCCTACCTTTCAGCACCAGCCTATGGTTTGGAAGAAGATTATCCAATAAGCATAATGGGTGTACTGTCCTAATCCTAGCGACACTCGCAATGCGAGAGAAGGTGAAGATAAAAGACAACCGAATAAACCTTATTCCTATTTCTCCTGAACCAGAATCCATCCTCGAACTGGAACAAGTTCCTTTCGAGTTCGTATATAACCATACGATGGAGTATCCAATAAACTGTGGATCTTCGTAGTGATACGGAGTGTCCGGGAGAAATACAAAGGTGATTTAGGATTGGCGAAGGAATACTTGGTATGGTCGTGAATAGTAGTCGCAGTTTACTTTGCCCTCTTACTAATCCCTTGCTTTGTCTTAACTTAATACCTTCTGCACACCATCGTTATGCTAATTGGTTTTCTTCATTCCCCACCGTTCGGCACCAGCCTAAGGTTTGGAAGAAGACTATCCAATTTGCGTAATAGGTGTACTATCTCCTAAACCAAGGAGTACTCGCAACCTGAGAGAAGGTAAAAGGAAAAGACAACTGAATAATCCTATTCGTTTTCTCCAGAACCGGAAACCAACCTCGAATAAATTCCTTCGAGTTCGTATATAACCATACGATGGTTTTATCCAATGGAAGTGGACGTTCGTAGTAATACGGGGTGTCCTGGAGAAAAGGGTGAAAGTAGGAGTGGCAATGAGGTTTGCAACTCTGACAATCCAAAAGCCAGTGTTTAAGAAGGTTCGGTCAATTTTGGTCTCTGAGTCATAGTCTTAGGGTCGGGTCAATGGTTGCTGCCGAAGAGAGAGAGAAAAGAAACACTCAGCGTGCACTCTAACCTAGATCAGAATGGTTACCAATTTATCTAATCTGGAAACCTCCTACTGTTACCTCAAATTCTCCTCCAAACCTGAAAGAAGAATTAGTCGGGGTCACCCGAGGAGTAAACTAACTCATCAGTGGGAATCGGGATCCAACTATCATCGCATGATAACGTGACGGAATCCGCTCACAGTGTCACACTCCAGAAGGTATGCGCATATCTGGCAAGTTTCAGTTTCTTTAGAAACTCCCGATGTGATTTTTGCCCCATGCTCTTATGACCTTGGCGTGAGGTCAAAATATCATAAGTCACATGTCAAGTTCTACCCATCATTGTCCAGGTTAATTTGAACCCACCCGTACATACCCTTGACGTAGGCCAAAATAGTAGTACGACTGTCCCAAACCAACGCATCTATCTATGCAACAGATAAATACCCGGCAGCTACCAAACACTATGCCTTGGCGTGAGGTCAAAATACATAGCTTGAATACTACTGAATATTTAACTGAAATGATGGAGGGCTACGAATGGTTTCTGGCGAAAACCTTTAACGTAATGAACTTGATATCATTGAAGGAACCGGATAGCTTTTAAAAATATAGTGATGAAAACCTTCGCTAAAGAGGTCACTCCCGGTGAAGGGATCTCGGCTCTTTCCCCGTAGAATGAGGTGCAGGATATTCCAACTGAATACCACGATGTAAAGCAAAAGTAATCGTCTATAGTGAAGTTATTGCCCTGACGCAAACTTCTGTCCAAGGGGTCACTCCCGGTGAAGGGATCTCGGCCTTTGCCTCGTCGACTGAGGAGCAGAATATTCCAACTGAATACCACGATGCAAAACAAAAGTGAACGTCCATGCAATAACAGCTTTTTGAAAAGTGTTCCAACAACATCAGATTAGGTTTGTTTTAACTTGCATTGATCCGAATCAACTCAGTCCCATCAATTGATCACACCACAAAGAACGAAAATATACTGATGTACGTATATGCCATCCGCATTCGCCACTGGGTCCCGTCATTACCCGTTAGGTTAGCTAACTAACGACAGAGCGGGGACTGGACTAGCGCGGATGCAAAACATAAACAACATCTACTAATATATACACCAATATATTATATTTCACTCAAGGCGTGATAAAAATGCAACATCACAGAAATATACAGCATCACAGAACAATACAGATATCTGGGATCCCCGGGTTTCACAGAGCCACTACTGAAACCCGACGTTCCCCTGGTCGTGTGGATAGCCTGTGCAATGAAATCCTAGACCCCTACGGGCGCGGCAAGTTATCCGCCAAAACTTGAAGCGAGGCAGCCCCCTTCAGCAACGTGAATGGACCACCCAGCACTTCACGGAATCCGGTAACTTGGGCACCCCTCCTGGGTCAACCTATACCCCCTACGAGTGCGGCGAACAGCCCGCCAATTCTAGAGTGAAGCCCCCTCCGTCTCAATGCCATGAGATGCGGGCTTGTTGCCCTCTAGAACCCGGCTATCCATGCACCCCTTCTTGGGGTAATCCTAGTACAGAAAGTAAAATATACATACAACGGGTACATCGACCGCAACCTGGTCGTGCCCCAAAAAAATAATACAAACAGGTAGTGACGGCAGTCCACATGTCGGACGCTCGCCCCGCAATATCAAATGTACATAATACAACCAAAAACTGTACTAGCATTGCATCCAGGCTATCCCCACGACCGATCCGCAACATCACAGCAATACACAGAACATCAACGTGAAAGTCACGTTCACAAATCCGTCTAACCGGGCTATAGCAGTTAGACAGGATTTACCGATCAAGTGACATTCACGGTCGCAGATATAATGTAAATACTGTGAAATAATGTTTTTTAAATATCCGATCGATCAAATTTACCAAGTGGGCCCCCAAGTACTACTGTAGCACATCAAGAAATCTGGGCCCAAAAATTAACATTCCAGAAAACCTATTTTCCACTCAGGAGCATTCTGTAGAATTTTGGGGGACTGAACAGTTCAAGTCGCGGCGGAACCGCGGCCCAAGCATGGGTTTGGCCGCGGTTCCGCGGTCGTTTGGATTGTTCACGAGCCCAAATTTTCACAGAACTCTTAGAATGTCCTACACATCATTCTGAAACAACCTGAAAAATTTTTGGACTTCAAAAAATTTCGACAGAAACTGATGTGAAGAAAAATACGGTTTTTGGAAAATTTGTTTGATCGGAAATGTAAAACACATTAGACAAAGCTAGACTATGTTAATGGCGAGGCTCTGATACCACTGTAAGTGCACGGCGGCGCCCCGGCCTCCATCCCGAGGCCAAATGAGGAAGCGATGGTTAACTTTAATTTTCTTGAACCGGAACCACCGCGCACTAAAACCCGGATCGGGCCATTAACTAGTCCTAGCAAACTACAAGATGGGGAAGAGAGATATACCGACTGATCCGTGTCCTCCGGTTTTCTCGTCGTCGTCCCGATCTCCCGCGGAAGCTCCGGTCTCCACCTCGTCGTCGGAAGGGCACCACGTCGCCGGCTTCTTTTACGGGCTCCCACCTCTATACCGAGGCAACTCGGGCCCGAAGTTGGCGAGCCGACGTACCCAAGGTTTGCTGTAGAATGCGTGTAGTGTTATGTCTCATTTGGGGTTTAGGAAAGTGCCCTTTTGGTGGAGGAATGATATAAACTTTTGGAGATGGAACTTGTGGGGATTTTTGTGAAGCCAAAAGACTAAAAATCCCACACCACAAAAATGGGCAGCCCTCCTCCTCTATGGCCGGCCATGCATGAAAATGGAGAGAGGAAAAAGAATGGGGGAGTGTAGGGATCAATAATGCAAGAAGAGAATCAAAAGATATCATGAAGGGAAATGATCACCAACACAAACCCACACTCCACTAACCATCAACAACCATGATGGCTTCAAAGGTCAAGCCATCATGAAAGAAGAAGAAGTCAAATGGTCAAGGGATGGTGCAACCATCATGACACAAGAATATGCAAAGACCACCCTCCACAAATGCTTATTTGCACAAATGCAAATAAGCCCTCCTCCACCAATCTTCGGCCATTGAAAGATACAAAGAAATATGGCCGAAACGGAAAGCAAACAGGCAACTCCAGAAAACCGGACCCGTAATAAATTACAGGAAAACCCCAATACTGTGTATACACACCCGCATCTGTATTCCAACCGAATACAAATGAAATGAGACAAAATCTACACTGTACTATACTAGGATCCGGCTTAAACCAAAGCCTGCTAGTATTATCCGTCCGATCCTGATCCATGCAATATCGCACGTATCTGATCGAACCCTGCCATATCTCCATACGGCCTCTACAGCTTTTCGTCCGAAAACTTGAGCAACTGAATGTGGGGGACTCTAAAGACTCGTCAACACCTTGGTTGTGGATTTAACCACTAGCACGTCAGAGGTATAAGCCAATACGTAACAGGCTACCAGGTATTGACCAAAAGGGACGTCGATGAGCGAACTCATCCTGACACCTTACTGAGCCTGTCAGTGACAATATCCGTACAACCCGGTCCGTTCGTCTATGAGCATCGCATGGCGGGCCTAGGGGGTTGGTAAAAGTCAGACCCCTAAAAGCGGTACAAGTCGTGTCGGAGTGTAGCCCAGAACACCCTGAGATACTACTGGAATACCTACCAGTAAATCTCCTGCCTCGGCCGAGGGCTTCGTGTAATGGCTCTCCTAGACACAGCGCGACCTCACCCCCAATACTGGGAGAGACGAACCCCTGAAGATCCGCTCACTGCCTCCATGTGGCTCGGGACTGTACCCAACTAAAACCAGTTTGCACGTCTCCTTTGAGCGTGGTAGGGTAGTAATCAAAGTACAGTGGGAACTCACACGAGACAAATGATGATCCCCAGGTCGATGAACTAACCTGTACACATGTCACCAGGGAACTGCTATCTGACGTCAGGTATAAGACCAACTAGCATATTCCCGGCGAGTCCTGTCCGGTGTACTCATAACCCAATGAGCACCTGTATACATCTTAGGTGAACCAACTGACACCAGTGGCTTGTGAGACCGGCCACCACCCCTCGTCGGGGTCTCGAATGTGTTAGTTATATGTATGCCCTAGAGGCCATTACTGTACATAGGATGTATATTGTAGTGGATGCTGGGACATATATAGGGAGGACATTCTTGCTCGACATGATAGTATGCTATCTGGTTGCTCTTTACCTTAACGTGTATGCTGATTGTCTCTCTGTTACATGTTGGTAAAGCCCTTAGGATGTGTACTTGACTACCTGGACTGTGATGCGGATCATACTAGTGGGGACATGGTAGTCCATAAGTACATCCTTCAAAGTCCCTAGTCGTGGGTGTATCGAGACGGGGCATCGATATACCAGGGTAGACTAGCGTGTACCTTCTCGACCCATACAGATGGGCGATGGATGATCCCATATCCATTGGTGTTTGACATCAGAGATGATATACGGGTGCTCAGTAAAGACTGGGTACACTGGACGGACTCGCCGAGAACTCCCAGATGGTATTATACCTCACGTCAGATGGCAGTTCTCTGGTGACACTGGTACAGAGTAGTCTGTTGACCCGAGATCGTCATAGATTCTTGTGTGGTTCCCACTGTGCTTTGATTTCCATCTTACCACGTCCAAGAGGGCGTGCAAAACGGTGGTTTTTGGGTACAGTCCCGAGTCACATGGAGGCAATGAGCGATAGGAGAGGATTCGTCTCTCCCGGTATAGGGGGTTGATGTCGCGCTGTGTTCGATTGGCTATAACAGGAAATCCCTGGCCAGGGTTGCTGAGATTTACTGGTAAGTGTTACCAGTAGTTTCTCGAATAGTTATAGACCTCATATCGACACGACTTATCGAGCTATTGGGGTCTAACGTTTACCACCCCTAGGCGAGATATGCGACATATCAGACGATCAGACCGGACTGTACGGTAGTGTTACTGGTCGGATTCACTGGAGTATATGCGGGCTTGCTCGTCGATCTTCAGATCGCTCAATACCCGGGTGGCCGTTACGTTTAGCAGACCGCTTGCGGCTTGTGGGTGTTTGATATGATCATCATCTGCTGCCGGCGTATTGACGAGTCTTTAGAGTCCTACACAGAGGTTTCCTGGCTCAAGCAAAACGAAATAGGAGCGCATATGAGATATGTGCGGGACCGAGAATAATGCGTGTATGTGATACCGTATTTCATTCTCGCGATGAATGTATCGATTAGGTTATATGAGATATACCCTAGTTATCGAATCAAGGGTTGATTCGATAAACCGATGCATTGCATACTAGTCGGTTATATACGATATGACCGGATCATTGAATCAAGTGTTGATTTAATGATTTAATGCATAATTATATATTTGATATACTACTTTGCATTAACTAGTATCGGTTCACTTTATAATGGATTTTCTCACTCGGATGTGCGCATTACATATGCGATATGATTTTTGTGCACTAGATTGTATCATGTTTGATGATACATGCATTTTGGTTAAATGTAAAGAATTAAACCATGTTTTAAATGGATAATTAGGGTTTTGATTTCCTTATTCATTTATTAATCTTTTTCTTTTTGGAAAAAGGAAAAAGGAAATGAGAAAATGGTTGCTATTTTGTTTGTATTCTTTGAAGCTTCATGAACTTTGACCATAGCAACCATTTTGTCTTCTTATGCAAACCCTAACCATTCATCTAACTTGAGTTAACTCTCTACAATTAACCATGGTCTTGTTATGATAAGGTTTGATTATTCATTTCATTTTTAATTAACTTATCATAACTATTATCTTCTTCTTCCTCATTTTTCTTCAAGTGAAGAAAGCAAGGTCATCAATGGTGATTGATGATAAAGAGTGAGAAATCCAATTCTAAAGTCTACCCACTTCCTATTTCTTCATCCTCTACCTCTTGCCAAGTAGCTAGAGTGTGTTTCCTTCACAAGTTTTTAGGGCTTGGTGAAGGTGGAGCTTGATTTAGCGATGCCTCGACGTAGATCATCTTCGGCATGGACATCGACGACCTAGCTCGCTTTTTCTCCGACGAAGCCGACTCTAGAGCCCGGATTCCTTTTGGACAGCGGAGACGACTTCGTTGCGGAGCTATGGAGGTGGAGCACCGGATCTACAAAGGTTGTATTTCCGATATCCCATTAGTTAAGTTGTTAACTAGATTGTTTTTCGCCTAGAATTCTAGCCAACGATCCGTAGTCGGGTTTCTCGGCACCTAGATTATTTGAAATTGGCATGGTTGATGCCTTGTGAGACCTCATTAGGATGCCTAGGAACCCTACAGAATGTACACACTAGTCTACTCTGGAGTTTCGATGCCCTGTCTCGAAACTCCTACGACTAGGGACCTTTTAAGGATGTGCTTATAGACCCCAGCTCCCACTTATATGATCGCCCTCATACTGCTGGTGGTCAAGCAAGAATCCTAGGGGCTCTATCAACGTGTAATAGTGACATGTCAGGTCACCTAAAGCAGTACACGATGATAAAGATAAACCAGATAGCATACTATCATCTCGAGTAAGACTGTCCTACTGGGACAGGTCCTCCCTCAATCATTGCAATCACGTGCCTGTGATCCAATAATTGACTCTGAGGGCACTATCTCCAACAATATGATCATCACCTACTGCCGGCGTATTGACGAGTCTTTAGAGTCCTACACAGAGGTTTCTTGGCTCCGGCGAAATGATGTATGAGCACATATGTGATATGTGCGGGACCGAGATTAATACGTGTATGTGATACCGTATTCTATTCTCGTGATATGTGATATCGGTCTGTTATATATGATATGGCCAGGTTGTCGAATTAAGTGTTGATTTGATAAGTTGATACAAATGATATTAGTCGGTTATATGTGATATAACCGGATTATTAAATCAAGTGTTGATTTAATAATTTAATGTATGATTATATATTTGATATATTAATTTACATTAACTAATATTAGCTCACTTAAGCACTTTTTTTCCTCATTTGTGTACACTTAATATATATGTGATATATATTATTGCGTCATGCTTGTTGCTACATGCAACATGGGTGCATGAGACTCACGCCATGCTTATCATAATGAAGGGTTTTATTTAGTTAAAGTAATTCAAAATTAGTTGGAAATTAGTCACATGGTTTGAGCTTAGTGGAAACTTATAGAACCATTGACTTAATCCACTAATTTTGTTTTATTTAAAATATTTATTAATCCAACCATTAGCTTAATCTATGGTTAAGTCTCTACATGAGTTAATATGAGATAATATCTCACCCATGGTTGCTATTCTCACTCATTGATTCACTCATTCCTTTCTCCACTTCATCTTCTTCTTCATCTCCAAAAAGCTTTCTAGGTTTTGAGGAGGTGAAGAAAATTAGTGAGAAAAATATTTCTAAAGTGTACAAAATTCCTACTTCATCAATCTACACTACATTAGCCATTTAGTTTAGGTTGTTTGTTTCACTAATTCCTAATTAGTGAAGAGATAGCTTGAGTTGGTATCTACTCGACGTAGATCATTTTCTTCTTCGAAGACTTCAAACAAGCTTGTTCATTTCACCTTGTAGAGCCTTACTAGAGTCCGGGAGATCACTACTAGGAGCGAAGGACTAATACACGGAGCTTTTGAAGTGAAGGACCGGTCTACAATGGTTGTATTCCTTGTTCACTTAGATGTAAACATGTTTACATGCTAGCTTACGTCTAGTTCTCTAGTTAAGATTCTAGGTTAGGGTTCTTTAGCGTGCCAAATTTTTGAAAATGGCATGGTTGATGCCACCCAAAACCCTGTGGTCGTTCTAGGGAACCCAGCAATATCGAGACTGGGCATCGATATTCTGAAGTAAACTGGTGTATACGTTTCTAGACCCCGACAGGGGCGATGGTTGGTCCCACAACCATTGGTCTTTCGTACCTAAGATCGTATACAGGTGCTCACTGGGGGTGAGTATACTAGACAGACTCGCCGAGAACTTTTAGATGGTACTATACCTATCGTCAGATAGCAGTTCTCAGGTGACATGAATACAGGTTAGTCTTCAAACCTAAGATCGTCATTTGTCATGTGTGAGTTCCTTCTGTACTTAGATTACTACCCTACAACGGCTCTACTGAGTCATGCAAACAGGTTTTAGTTGGGTACAGTCCCGAGCCACAAGGAGGCATTGAGCGAATGTTGGGGATTCGTCTCTCTCGGTATAGGGAGTCGATATCGCACTGTATTCGATTGGCCAGCACCATAAGACCTTGGCCAAGGCAGTTGGGATTTACAGATAGTTAGATCAGTAGTTTCTCGGATTGGTCCTGAGCCATATCGGCATGAATTATCGGGTTATTAGGGTCTGACGTTTACCACCTCTAGACCCGGTATGCGATACTCTCAAACAAAGAGATCGGATTGTACAGAGATTGTTACAGATAGGCTTAGTAGGGATTCGGATGAGTTTGCTTGTCGGCCTTCCTTTTCGACAGGTACCCGGGTAGCTGTTATGTACTGCTAGTGCCACTGACGTGCTTGTTGTTGGGTTTTGACGGTGCCCCAGCCATCAAACCGTAGCCAAATGCGGAACAAAAATTTTTTCAAAACTTTGGCGCAAAAAAAACCCGCACAAGATCGAACTAAAAACCCTATACTAGCAAACATATAAAGAGGAGTTAGATGGTTTTACCGAATGAGCCAAGTCCTTCGAGTCTTCAACCATCATCCCATGCTCTTAGTGGTCGCGGATTGAATTTGGTTGCCAGTCTTCCTCCATCTACGATGATCCACCCGAGGGAAACGGCGCAAGTTTCAGCCTCGCCAAGCGAGGCAACCGACGCTCCAAAGTTGCTAACAATGGAGAGTGGAGGTGTAGGATTATCTCACTATTGTTTTTCTCTCATCATAAATGCTCAAAGAGCAACCATAGAATATGAAGAGGGGGTGAGGAAAATAAGTGGCATGAGCAACTCAAGAAATGGCTAAGTGTTTTTCTCCAAGTAAGAAAATGAAGCAAGCAAAGAAGCAAGTCAAGAAAAGAAAAAATGAGTAAGGCATGTGAAGAATTGTGGTTG
The DNA here is from genome assembly GCA_030015575.1 of Agapanthus africanus. NCBI lineage: Eukaryota > Viridiplantae > Streptophyta > Magnoliopsida > Asparagales > Amaryllidaceae > Agapanthus > Agapanthus africanus. Next base: position 435,801,520 of record CM057345.1, on the reverse strand, counting down.
CCTCTCCCCCTCTCAATCATGGACACACGAAAATATCTTATCTCCATTTTACAATAAACAAATGTGTGCCATATCTCTCTACATGCCAAGCCCATGATCATGCCAACTCATCCTCCACCTCATTTCCAAAATTATTTTCTAAGAAGAAAATCTAATAATGAGGTGGCCATCTTCTAGAAGCAATTCTGTATAAATACGGAATGCAACCTGGTACATGTATCGAAATACATATACTCGTATTCGTACCAAAATACGAATAGCTAAAAGAGAAAATGAATAGTGAACAATAATACTAGAATATATATATATATATACATATACATACATATATAAATTATTAAATCAAAACCTGATTTAATAATACGGCTTAGTCCTAAGTCGCGAGTATTATCAACTGTCTGATTAAAGTCTGTGTAGCATGTACACATATTCAATCGGACACATGTATGTACCAACATACGTCATGTACACCATATCGCATAGATCGTGAAAACCTTCTGTGTGGGACTTTAAAGACTCGTCAATACTCTAGTAGTGGGTTTAACTACAAGCACGTCAGGGGCACTAGCTGTACGAACGCCTACCTAGGTATTGAGCGAATAGAATGCCTACGAACAAACTCATCCATACCCCTACTGAGCCTGACAGTGACAATATCCGTACAGTCCGGTCCGTTCATCTATGAGTATCGCATATCGAGTCTAGGGGGTGGATAAAGTCAAACCCCTAATAACACGACATTTAGTGTCGGTATGAAGCCCATCACCCACTGAGAAACTACTGATCCGAATCAGTAATTCTCGACTACATTGGCTAATAATTTCTGCTGATGGACACCTATGCACAACACGACATCAACCCCTAATACCGGGAGAGATGAATCCCCCGACGATCCGCTCACTGCCTCCATATAGCTCGGGACTGTACCAAACTAAAACCTGTTTGCACGACTCCTTTGAGCCGTGGTAGGGTAGTAACCAAAGCATAGTGGAAACTCACACGAGACAAATGACGATCTCAGGTTGTTAGACTAACCTATACACATGTCACCTGGGAACTGCTATCTGACAATAGGTATAATACCAACTAGCATGATCCCGGCGAGTCCGTCCGGTGTACTCATAACCCAATGAGCACCTGTATACATTTTAGGTGAACAAACTGACACCAATGGCTTGTGAAACCGGCCACCGCCCCTTATCGGGGTCTCGATCAGTTTACACTATTCTACTCTAGAGTATCGATGCCCAGTCTCAAAAATCCCATGACTACGGACATTTAAGGATGTGCCTATAGACTACCCAGCTCCCACATATATGATCGCCATCATACTGCTGGCAGTCAAGCAAGAATCCAATGGGCTCTATCAATATGTAATAGTGATCTGTAATGCCACCTAATACTGTACATGATGATAAAGACAAAACAGATAGTATACTATCATCTCTATAGGGTTAGCTTAGCACCTTGTGAAGGTTTTGGCAAGCATCAATCATGCTACTTTAAACTGTTTGGGGTGCTAAACCAACCCGCCAAGTAATCGAACTAGAGAATTAAGGTTAAACATGATATGTAAGCTCTTTACATCTAAGTGAACAAGGAATACAACCTTTGTAGACCGGTCCTTCACTTCAATAGCTCCGTGTAGTAGTCCCTTCGCTGCGATCACGAACTTCCGGACTCTAGAGAGGCTCCCATGAAGAAACGAACAAGCTTGTTTCGAAGTCTTCGAGGCCGAAGATGATCTACGTCGAGGAGACACTAGCTCATGCTATCTCTTCACTAATTGTGTAGATTAATGAAGCAAACACCCTAAACTAAATGGCTAATAGTAGAGGATAATGAAGTAGGAATATTGCTCACTTTAGATTTGGTTTTCTCACAATCTATTATCACTTTGTCAAAAGCTAGAAAGCTTAAAATGAGGAAGAAGAAGATGAATCTCAAGTGATGAAAGAATGAATCCATTAAGGTTCAAAATGCAACCATAGGTGAGTATATCATATATCTAACCCTTGTAAAGAGTTAACCCTTGTGCATGGTTAATGGTTGAGTTGATAAATATCTTAAGGAAAACAAAAAGGTAGACTAAGTCAATGGTTATCTTAAAGCTTCTCCAAGCTTCCAACCATCAAAATATCTCCACTAATTTGTAATTACTTAAGAATAAATATTAACCCTAACATTAACCCAAACATGGTGTTAGTCTCATACATGTTGCATGTGTAATCTAGCATGACACAACAATATATATATATATATATATATATATATATATATATATTGTGCAAAAAGAATACTATCAATATATATCACATATATATCAATGTATCAATAAATTGAGAAAGAAATCTTAAGTGAGCTAATATTAGTTAATGTAATTTAATATATCAAATATATAATTATACGTTAAACTATTAAATCAACACTTGATTTAATAATCCGGCTATAGTACATATAACCGACTAATATCAGATGAATCAACTTATCGAATCAACACTTGATCCGATAACTCGGCTATATCATATATACCCGACCGATATCATATATCGCGAGAATAGAATATGGTATCACATACTCGTATTAATCTCGGTCCCGAACATATCACATATTGCTCCTACTCCGTTTCGCATGAACCAGGAAACCTCTATCTAGGACTCTAAAGACTCGTCAATACGCCGGCAGTAGGTGATGATCATATCGAACACCTACAAGCTGCAAGCGGTCTCCTAAACGTAACGGCCATCCAGGTATTGAGCGATCAGAAGATCAACAAGCAAGTCTGCTATAACTTTTGTAAATCCAATCAGTAACACTACCGTACAGTCTGGTCTCTTCGTCTGATATGTCGCATATCACAGCTTGGGGGTGGTATAACGTCAGACCCCAATAGCCTGATAAGTAATGTCGATGCAAGGTCCATAACGGTTCCAGAAACTACTGATAACACTTACCAGTAAATCTCAGCAACCCTGGCCAGGGATTTCCTGTTATGGCCAATCGAGCATAGCGCAGCATCAACTCCCAATACCGGGAGAGACGAAGCCCTCCTATCGCTCATTTCCTCCATGTGACTCGGGACTGTACCCAAAAGCCACCTTTTTGCATGATCTCTTGACCGTGGTATGGTGGAAATCAAAGCACAGTGGGAATCACACAAGACTCTATGACGATCTCGGGTCTACAGACTAACCTGTACCAGTGTCACCAGAGAATTGCTATCCGACGATAGGTATAATACCATCTAGGAGTTCTCGGCGAGTCTGTCCAGTGTACCTAGTCTCTACTGAGTACCCGTATTCCTTCTCTGATGTCAAACACCAATGGATATGGGATCATCCATCTCCCATCATATGGGTCAAGAAGCGCATACGCTAGTGTACTCTGGAGTCCTGATGCCCTGTCTCGATACTCCCACGACTAGGAACATTTGAAAGATGTACTTATAGACTACCCAGTCCCCACTAGTATGATCAACATTATAGCCCTGGTAGTCAAGTACTCATCCTAAGGGCTTTATCAACATGTGATCACAAAACAGTATTTGTTTACATGTTAAGATAAAGTGCAACCAGATAGCATACTATCATGTCGAGCAAGAAAGTCCTTCCTATATATATCCAAGCATCCACTACAATATACATCGCATGTACAGTAATGACCTCTAGGGCATACATATAACTAACAATCTCCCACTTGCACTAAGGCCATCTATTGTAATATCTGTAAGTCGATGTACAACAACCCACGACTTGCGGGGAGGCGGAAATATGAAAAACGATCTTGTTTATATGCTAAACATCGACTAACCGCATGAATCGAAGCTAAACGATAACTAACAACAAACATAGAAGTTAACAACTACTATGTAAAGAGATTATACCTAAAGAACCGTGTCCTTCGTCTTTACGAACTCCACCTCCTCCTCAGCCTTCTCCAAGTAGTAGAAGATCTACCACGAGAGCTAAACTCCAAGCTTTGCCTCTAAACTTGAGACAACTAGGTATCTTTAAGTGCTAATCAAAGTACCTAGATAAAATAGAGTATGGTTATGGATTAAGTAGTCTAACTAATCCTTGTACTCAACACATGAGAGGGGAGGATTAGGGTTTGAAGAGAGAGAGCTTGAGGAAAGAGAAGATGAACATAATAATGAGAAAAGAAAATGAGTTATCATAATATATATCAAGCATTTTATTTTATATAGAAAAGAAAAGAAAATGATTTACAACCATGCTTGATAAATATCTTGTGGTGATTCATCTCCATGAGTCATTAAGTAATTATGAAGCATTAATGACATGGATGAATCATCCATATGACTCACTAATCTCATTCAATGTATATGCCACCTAAACCTCCTTAGTCACCATCTTCTAGAAGCTTCTCGCGCAATTACGAGAACGCCCCTCCTATCCGTGAAAACACGGAAAAACTTTAGACTGTATAAATCCAATAACCGGATACTAGTAACTGGCTTAAACCAAAGCCGACTAGTAAAAACTGTCCGAAAGTCGTACGTGCGTAAACACACGTATGCGTCCGAACCCTTGTCGTAAAACCATACGACCTCTATATCGTTTCGCCTGGAGTAGGGAAACTCTCTGCGTGGGACTCTAGAGACTCGACTACTACGCTGGCAGTGGGTTTAACCATAGACCGCAAGCGGCACTAGCTGTACGTAACGGTCCCCAGGTAGATGTCGATAAGAAGGCCGATGAGGAAACCCATCCGAACTCCTACTGAGTCTGATATGACAATCTCCGTACAGTCCGGTCTGTTCGTCTAAGACTATCGCATATCGGGCCTAGGGGGCGGCAAGCGTCAGTCCCCTAATAGCGGTATAAGTCGTGTCGGAGCGAAGCCCATTACACCCTGAGAAACTACTGGAACCTACCAGCAAATCTCGCTTGCCCTGGCCAGGGACTTTGCGTAATGGCTCTCTGACACAGCGCGATATCAACCCCCAATACCGGGAGAGACGAATCCTGTCTAACCGCCACTGCCTCCAAGTGCTCGGGACTGCACTCAACTGCTACCTGTTTGCACGACTCCTTTGAGCCGTGGTAGGGTAGCAATCTAAGAATAGTGGGACACACTCGAGGCGAAGTAGCAGTGTCAAGTCTGCGGACTATGTTGTACTCATGTCACCTGGGAACTGTTCACTGACGACTGGTATAAAACCAACCAACAGTTCCCTGTGAGTCCTGTCCGGTGTACCCGTAACCTAACGAGCACCTGCATACTATCTCAAGTACAACGTACTGACGGCTGTAGGACAGACCATCTCCCCAACTGGGATGAGAAGCGTACACACTAGTCTACTCCGGAGTATCGATGCCCTGTCTCGATAATCTAACGACTAGGGACCTGAATAAGGATGTGCTTGTAGACTACCCAGCCCCCACTAGTGTGACTGCCATCACAACGCTGGTATTCAAGCAAGATCCTAAGAGATCTATCAATACGTATACTCACATATTAAGATAGAAAAACCAAGTAGCATACTACCATGTTTAGCAAGACTGTTATATACATGTGAATATCCCAAGCTTCCATTAAGTAATATACAAACTAGTATGATACAATAATGGCCCCTAGGGCATATACACTAACAATCTCCCACTTGCACTAGGGCCATGTACTGGCATATCGAAGACCGATGATCTCGAGTAGCCTCTCGAACTGAATCTGAGGTAGGGCCTTTGTGAATGGATCAGCAATATTCTCTTCAGAAGCAACTCTCCGAACCTCGATCTCCCGATGATCAATGATCTCCCTGTTCAGGTGATACCGCCTTAAGATGTGTCTGGACTTCTGATGGGACCTTGGTTCCTTCACTAAAGCTATAGCTCCGTTGTTGTCGCAATACAGAGGTATTGGATCAACTATGGTAGGAACCACCTGAAGTTCTGTTGGTAACTTCTTCATCCAGACTGCTTCTTTTGCGGCATCGCAAGCAGCTATATACTCTGCTTCCATCGTCGAGTCAGCAACGGTGTCCTGCTTGGAGCTCTTCCAGCACACCGCCCCTCCATTGAGGGTAAAGACATAACCCGACATGGACTTGGAATCGTCCTTATCACTCTGGAAGCCGGAATCAGCAAAGGCCTCCAACCTGAGGTCATTTCCGCCGTAAACCAAGAACATCTCCTTAGTCCTTCTCAGGTACTTGAGAATGTTCTTTACTGCTATCCAGTGCTTCTCCCCTGGGTCTGACTGATACCGGCTTACCACACTCAGTGCGTAAGCTACATCTGGTCTGGTGCACAACATCGCATACATTATAGAGCCTACCGCAGAAGCGTAGTGTATAATAGACATGCGTTCCCTTTCCAAATCAGTCTTGGGAGACATCTCTTTGGAGAGGGTGATTCTGTGACAAGCCGGTAGATTACCGCGCTTAGAATCTTCCATACTGAATCTTTTCAGTACAGTGTCGATATACCTGGACTGCGAAAGTCCCAACATCCTCTTGGATCTATCACGATAGATCCGGATCCCCAGAATGTAAGAGGCATCACCCAGGTCTTTCATGGAGAACCTGTGTGACAAGAATCCTTTGACAGATTGTAGCATAAGAATGTCATTTCCTATCAATAGAATGTCATCCACGTACAAGACGAGGAATACGACACTTCTGGCTACAACTTTACTATATATGCACGGTTCATCTGGATTTTTGATACAGTCATATTCTTTGACTGTTTCATCAAAACAGATGTTCCAACTCCGCGATGCCTGCTTTAGTCCATAAATGGATTTAAGCAGCTTGCATACTTTCCCGCTGCTCCCACTCTGATTGAAACCCTCTGGCTGATCCATATAGACGCACTCTTCTAAATTTCCATTCAGAAAAGCCGTCTTTACGTCCATCTGCCAGATTTCATAATCATGGAAGGCAGCAATAGCAAGAAGGACCCGAATGGATTTGAGCATAGCCACTGGAGAAAAAGTTTCGTCATAGTCCAAACCAGGTCTTTGACGAAAACCCTTTGCAACAAGTCTAGCCTTATAGGTTTCCACCTGTCCATCTACACCAATCTTTTTCTTGAAGATCCATTTGCATCCTATGGGTTTTACCCCATCTAGAGCAAAGTCCAAAGTCCATACTTTGTTGGTGTACATGGACTCCATTTCGGTCCGCATTGCATCTAGCCATCGTACCGAGTCGCCGCTCTGGATGGCCTGCTGAAAGTCAGTAGGTTCATCATCATCTATGATGCAATCCTCTCTATCCCCATCTATGAGAAAACCGTAGTATCTCTCAGGCGGATGAGACGGCCTACTACTCCTGCGGAGGGGTGCGGGAATGTCCTGTTCTTCTTGAACTACCGGTTCTACCAAACTTTCAGTATTAGTTTGTGGTTCTGGAATTTCTTCCAGTTCTATTTCGCTCCCACTTGATTCCTTTTCTAAAAACTGATGTTCTAGAAAATGGGCATTACGAGAAACAAATACCTTTTGTTCCTTTGCGTAATAGAATAGATATCCCCTGGAGTTCTTTGGATATCCCACAAACTTACACTTTACTGATCGTGCCTCGAGCTTGTCCACATGCTGCTTTTTAACAAAAGCTGGACATCCCCAAATCTTTATATGCTATAGATGGGGTTTCTTCCCATCCCACATCTGATATGGAGTGGTAGGCACAGTCTTGGTAGGAACCATGTTCAAAAGATATGCCGCTGATTCTAGCGCATAACCCCAGAAAGATCGCGGTAACTCAGCATTACTCATCATGGATCGTACCATATCCAATAGGGTTCGATTCCGTCTCTCCGATACACCATTATGCTGTGGAGTGTATGGAGGAGTAAGCTGAGAGAGAATTCCTTTCTCTTTTAGGTAACCTAAGAACTCGGCACTCAAGTATTCACCACCTCGATCAGATCTAAGTGTCTTGATACTTTTGCCATTTTGGTTTTATACTTCATTCTTATACTCTTGGAATTTCTCAAAAGCCTCGGATTTATGTTTCATCAGATAAATGAATCCGTATCTTGAGTAATCATCCGTGAAAGTAATGAAATAGGAAAAACCACCTCTTGCATGCGTAGACATTGGACCACATACATCGCTGTGTATGAGTCCTAAGAGCTCGCTCGCTCTTACTCTATGTCCAGTAAATGGAGTCTTTGTCATCTTTCCTTTGAGACAAGATTAACAAGTGTCATAAGTTTGATATTCGAACGAGTCCAAATATCCTTCTCTATGTAACTTAGTCAACCTTCTCTCATTGATGTGACCCAGTCTACAATGCCATAAGAAAGCTTTATTTAAATCTGGAGACTTTCTTTTTAATGTGTTCTGGACATTGAAAATTTGGAGTTGGTTTAAAACATATATACCGTTATTTAGTGTACCGGACCCAATCAAACCATGATTAAGGTGGATGTTAACAACATCTCTTACAAACGTGAAATCATAACCTTTATTTCATAACAAGGAAACTGATATGATATTACACGTTAAGCTTGGTATAAAAAAACAGTTATGTAAAACCAAAATGTGTCCACTCGTCAATCCTAGGTGATAATCCCCGACGGACGCAGCTCCCACGCTAGCTTCGTTAGCAACCTTTAGGGTCATATCACCTTCCTTCAGCACTCTACGGTTTCTCAGTGCCTGCAATGAATTACAAATATGAGATCCTGATCCGGTATCCAATACCCAGGAAGTAGAGTTAATTGACAGACAATTCTCAATTACAAACACACCTGAAGTCGAAACCACAGCTTGCTTCGGTTCCTGGTTCTTGGCGTTCCACGCCTTGCAATCTTTCTTCCAGTGCCCTTTCCTGTGACAATGGAAGCACTCATCCTGGCCCACTACCGGTACCGCAAACTTTTTCTTTCCCTTCCCTCCCAACTTACTAACACCTCCTCTAGGTTTGGTGGCGGCCTTCTTCTTCCTTCCTTTGGCCCTAGCCTTGGACCCGGAAGAAGATGCACCGCCAACAAACATAGCGGGTGTTTCCCTTGTCTTCTGCAAGGTGCCCTCTGCACTCCTTAACATGTTCAGGAGTTCCGGAAGTTCAACTTCTTTTCTTTGAATGTTGAAGTTCAGGATAAACTGGGCGTAGGTGTGAAGAAGGGACTGGAGAATAAGGTCTGTATAGAGCTCATTATCCAAAGTCGTCCCAAGGTCTGCGAGCTCTTCAATATAGCCGATCATCTTTAGGACATGTTCTCCTACCGATGACCCGACAGCCAACCTCGCTCGAAACAAGTTCTTAGAGGTCTCGTATCTTGCTATACGAGATTGCTCTCCATAAAGTTCCTTTGTATGGAGAAATATGCCATCTAGTTCCATATCCTCGTGCCTCCTCTGATGTTCATTGTTCATCGAGGCAAGCACGATGCACTTGGCTTTCGCGCAATCTAAATCCCAGGTTTTGCGGATTTCCTTATCCGCATTACTGGATTTGGGACCAGGGACAGCAGGTGCCGTAGCGGTGAGGACGTACCCCAATTTGTCATAGGTCAAAGCCATTTTGACATTCCGCAGCCAATCTTTATAGTTTGGCCCTGTCAGTATATTTTTCTCTAAAAGTAACTTAAGTCCAGTCATTTTCAGGGTCGCTGCAAATAGGAGAGAGAGAAGAAAACTCTTTAGCATGATGCTCTTGCAAGTTTAGAGTGGTTTTTAGTTTATCTAAACTGGATGGCTCCCACTGTTTCTCGAATCCTTCCTCAAACTATAAAAGAAGAATTAGCCAGGACTATTCTCACCGTACAATACTTGCTTAACCGTTCAGCCAGGCTAGTGTCGATACTTCGAGGGAGGTTTTCCAACGCTTTCGCGAAGTTCCTTAATTAAATAACCTCTTTTCTCTGGGGGCGTAACCCCGCTGACACCTTTCTTGACACCTACTTGGTTTATAGCATTGATCGTTAAGTGACGAATCTCCTGATAAGTAGCATATACTCATAGTAGGATCGGGATCCAAATATCATTGTATGATAATGTTGAAGGAATCCTACCAACATTCATCAAACTCCAAATGGTATGCAACTCTTTGCAAATTTCAGTTTCTTTAGAAATTCCCGATATATATTTTTTGCCCCATGCTCTTATGACCTTGGCGTTAGGTCAAAATGTCATAAGTCACATGTCAAGTTCTACCCATCATTATCTTGTCAATTTGAACCCATCCGTATATATCCTTGACGTTCGGCCAAAATGATAATACGACTGTCCCAAACTAACTCATCTATCTATGCAACAAATGAATACCCAGTAGCTACCAAACACTATGCCTTGGCGTTAGGTCAAAATACATAGCTTGAATACTACTGAATACCCAGATGAAATGACGGAGGGCTACGAATGGTTTTGGCGAAACCGTGAACGTAGTGAACTTGATATAACCGCAGGAACCTGATAGCTTTTAAAAGGAGTGGTTAAAGCCCCGCGTTTAAAAATATCTGTTTTTAAAATTAACCGAGTGGTTTCTTCTAAATTGTTCCAACGATTAAACTTTTTGGTTTATTTTCTTTGCATTATAAATAATGCGTCCCATCATTAACCTATCATAGCAGAAAACAACGAAAATACAACGTCCTCTTATGCCATCCGCATTCGCCACGGGGTCCCGTCATCACCCGTTAGGTTACTTAACTAACGACAGAGCAGGGGCTGGGCTTGCGCGGGTGTAAAACATAAGTGACGTCTAAATAGCTATCATATATAGATATTGTACATTCGTCAGATGCAATAATAGGCATTCCAGATCACAGATGAATTTTATTGGATTTGCAAGCAATCCGTGTTTGTTTTGAGCCTGCAACAAAAGACGGATTACACAGTTGTGATGAATAGCCATTACCCCACCCAAGACCCCAACGGGTACGGCAAACTACCCGCACGGCAGTTTGTGCACCCTACCTTGGGTCTGTCCTAGGAGCAAAAACAGTAAAATGAAATAATACAACAGTGGCTACAACCGCAACCTGGATGTGCCCCGCAAAATAATATTACAACAAATTACATTTACATCAAATGAATTAAATAATAACCCATCACATAACCCCGGCTATACATCACAACAGTCCAACACAGTTCATATACACAAACAGATAAAATCCATTACAGAAATGTGCAACCCCCTGCCAACCGACATACTAGCAGTTAGGGGAGGTTTACGAACACATTATACAAACACAGATATAATCCAACAAGCAAATACAGTATAATTTCGATCGATTAAACACATTTAATTTTGCTCCAATACTTCTCTGTAAATCTGAAACCTGAGCAAAAATTAAAAATTCCAGAAAATACCAAATATCACAGAGAACCTGTCACGCCCCGCTTCCCAAAATACGGAAAACGAGGGATGACTAGGCCAGCCATGCTCCTACAGTCAAGGAATCATCCCGCCGTAGTCACACTTCGGCTTCTAGCACTATATGGTAATCAGTAAATAAAGCACAGCATTAAAGGAATCACATCACTAATTTATTACATTAAAATTCCATTGTTCACAAATTACAGATAATAAGAACAATAACTAACCAAGTTCAATCTCACGATCACTCTAAGGAAAACAGTAAAGATAGGGAGTACACCAGACTATATCTCTGTGAACTCGAAGGGTAGATCCGTCTCCTGTGCTGGTCCTCCCGCGGGATCTGAGCATGCATACTCAGGTCGTCAGAGCGACACAATAATAATATTATTATAATAAGATGAAACAGGTAAATGTGGTAATACTGGTATAAGAACAATGCAAGTAATCACTATGTCACTATATGATGCAGAATATGTTCTGTGTCCCTGTCGGTCTCTAGGTCATGTTTGAAATCACATAGTGGAAGGAGGATCATGTTTAACAGGAGTCTCGTACATACCCGAGACCACGGCCCACATGCCCGGGACATAACCCTGTCAGCCGGATCGCTAGATCCTACCCTACACGTATCAGTATCACGGTTCGAATGATCATCCTCTAAACACGGTCCCGCTAAATACGATACTCCTTCCACTTTGATTTCCCCTTTTCCCCCAGGTTTACACTATTTATGATCTCGATCTAGTTGTGTACAAGTATACCAAAGGCACGGTTTTATCAATGTTCATTGTATCAATCACTGTCACGAATATTCACTTTCCATTGGTGTACTCGTCACTCCTAGACCAACGTCTATCACGCACGATAATGCAATGTCCACACACACTAACACTGAGTATATGGCAAGGGTATGATATATGTATTGTATGCTACCAATAAGCTCTATATGTTATGAATCAACATGCATGTCATTAAATAAAATAATTTGCATAAATTAATATGTTAAGAATTCAGCAAAATGATACAAGTAAGATAATTAGAACACTCAGTCAGTAATTCGTTAAAATTTGTTTCAGTTCAAACGGGATTCTGGTTTTCAAGATATAGCTATTTCATTTTAAGTGCTCGCGGCTGGAAATTCAGTTTCAGAACTGAACGTCCGTTTCGCGACACGAATTGCACCCAGTTGGGATCAGAATTTAGCGATGTTACAGTTAAATGAAACCTAGGGTTTTCAATGGAGTATTCAACGCAACAGACGGATCCTCAATCGCATCTGTATGTTAAAAGTTATACACAGTTTAACCTCAGTGTGTCATTTCAGAATCTGATCTGGACAGTTATACGTTCTGCCCTTTTAAATACAGTTTAAAATAGCAAACGGCGATGAAACGGAATGGAACCATTTTTTTTATTTAGCCAACAGAATTATCTTTAATCTACGGTAAAGTTCCGTAACATACTACTTCAGGAAACACAGTAACACAGGTCTTGAGACAGAACACAATAATCAGAAACGCTCTGGACTGCAGTCCAGAGTCGTATTCCGATTCAATTATTATCACGGTTTCAGAGCAGAAAACATTTAAATTCTACATAGGGTTAAAGTTCGTCGAGTTGGCTTCGATTTAAGACCTCGAACGCAGCATTCCAGTTTGAATATAATTTATGGTGATTTTATTCGTTTTCAGGTACGAGAAGATTCTAGTTTTAATAGCATATTTGGGGTATCCATTTTTATCACTAACAATCGTATTTTCCAGCGAGATTTATACACGATATTTAGCATCTAATGGGCCAACAGAAAATATTAGTTTCCGTCAAAATACACAATTATTTCCATTGTGATCTAGCATCGAACACTTAGGTCATGATATATATCGGTAATCTAAAAGTTAAATAACTATATGATTTAGGTTTGTAATACAACTATATTAGCATGAAGCAAGTAAATACTTGCCTGGAAGTTCTCGGGGTCGTACGGCAGCAGTGGTGTCACAAACGCGCGACGTACGCCGTGTAACGGATTCTCGCGAGCTTGGTTCGAAACACGGGTTTTACGTCGGAGTTTCCCGGAGTCGTCTTGTGCGCGCTGGAAGTGTAGAGTAGGCTCTGTGGATCTCCTGAGCAGTGCTGAGATTGACGATGGTCGGCGGCGGCGCTCTGGCGAAGTGCAACAGTGAAGTGCTTGAAAATGGATTTGGGTGATTTTTGAAGAGAGGGAAAAGTTGAGCAATAGGGTTAGGGAATTATGGTGATGGTGACGACGCTGAGGAGGTGGAGGTCGACGACTTGGTTCAGGTGCAGTGGGGGCTCATCGGCGTCGAGAGTGTAAGGTGGCCGAGCTTGGTTGAAGTGGGTCTGTGTGCAGGGGATGCCTGGTGGGGGCTCGGTTGATGAAGGGAGGAGTCGTGGAGGGAGAATGAGGGTGAACGTGTGGCTGTCGTCGTCGTGGGTCGAGCGAAGCGGTGGGATGATCGCCGGTGGTGGAGGTGGCAATGGTTTTGGTGCTCTGTGAATTTTTTTTATGTGAGGGAGAGAGATGAGGGATTATCTTTGAAAAGCAAAGAAGAGAGATGGGGTGTGAGGGAAGAGAACGGTTTGAAGTCGAGGGTGTAACGGCAGAAGCGGGGGCGTGAGCGTGGGCGCGAGGCGCGGCGAGGATATGGGATCGCGAGCGGGTAAAGGGGGAGGTTACCATTGGGATTTAAAGGAGGAGATGAACAGTGGCGGTCGGGTCGGGTCGTATGGAGGCGGGCTGAAGGGGTTTGGGCCGGCTAAAAAAAACAAATAATTCCTTTTTAAAAGGGGTGGGCTGAGAAAGGATTGGGCCAGGTGATGTAAATAAAGAATTCCTTATATAAAAATAGAGTGGGCCGGGGGAATTTTACTTGCTAATAAGAAAAAGATTTTGGGCTGAGGGTTTAGTGAAAGAGTAAGGGTTAATTTAAATTAGTTTTATTTGCTTTAGTTTTAAATTCTGGGTTTTTGACTTTTAGGGTTAGGACTATGATTTCAAAAGAGTTGAAAAAAATAAATGTTAAGCTTAAACAACCAATTCAAACACGAAGGGAAGAGAAACCACTGGAATCCTGGAAGTGGGGAAACTTTTATTAAAATGGAAACGGGGATTTACATCATACCCCCCTTAACAAAAATTTCGTCCTCGAAATTTAACAAGGAAGCAAGGAGACAATGTATTAAAAAAAGAGATGTGGATAACGATCACGGATGTCTTCCTCCCGCTCCCAGGTGGATTCTCCTGGGGAACGACCGCCCCAAGACACTCGGACTAACGGAATGATCTTATTCTTCAGCACTTTCTCTCTTCGGTCGAGAATGGTAGTAGGCTGCTCCTCGTATGATAAATCGGTACCCAAAACTAGCTCCGAATGGTCCAGGACATGGCTCTCATCCTGAACATAACGCCGCAACTGTGACACGTGAAAGGTATTGTGCACACCAGCTAGCGATGGAGGCAAGGCAAGTCGATATGCCACCTCTCCTACTCGCTCTAGCACCTCAAAAGGTCCGATAAAACGGGGACTAAGCTTTCCCCGACCTCCGAACCTGATAACTCCCCCAGTAGGGGAAATCTTCAAGAACACATGATCTCCGACTTCGAATTCTAGTGCCCTTCTGCTGGTATCTGCCCAACTCTTCTGTCGATCCTGAGCCGTCTTGATATGCTGTCTGATCATTTGGACTTTGTCGAATGTCTGAACAATAAGTTCGGGGCCCAGTAATCTTCGTTCTCCCACATCATCCCAACATACTGGGGATCGACACTTCCGCCCGTATAGTGCTTCAAAAGGAGCCATCTGAATACTTGCCTGATAACTATTGTTATAAGAGAACTCGACTAGATGTAGATGGTCCTCCCAGGAGCCCTGAAAGTCCAACATACAGGCTCTCAACATATCCTCGAGCGTCTGAATCGTACGCTCGGATTGTCCATCCGTCTGTGGGTGATAAGCTGTGCTGAATTTAAGGCGGGTTCCCAAACTCTCCTGTAGACTCTTCCAAAAGTGCGACAAGAATCTCGTGTCCCGGTCTGACACAATGCTGACTGGAACACCGTGAAGTCGCACAATCTCCTGCATATATCTTTCTGCCAGTGATTCTGTCGACTGTCCCACTTGGAAAGGTAGGAATTGTGCAGCTTTTGTGAGGCGATCGACGATAACCCAAATAGCGTTATTGCCTCTAGGGCTCCGTGGTAAGGCCGTCACAAAATCCATAGTAATGTGCTCCCACTTCCATTCCGGTATCGGCAATGGTTGTAACAATCCTGCTGTCCTCTGATGTTCCGCCTTCACCTGCTGACATACCAAGCACCTGGATACGAACCTCGCAATTTCCCGCTTCATTCCGTTCCACCAAAAGTGCTGCTTTAGGTCCTGATACATTTTTGTACCTCCTGGATGCACAGAATAGCTGAACTGTGTGCTTCAGCCAAAACTTCTTCTCGAACATCTCCTTTAGGTACGCAGAGTCTGCTACCGAATCTCAGAGAGCCATCTTCATGTATAATCAAATCCGTTCTCAGTCCGGCTTCCACTTGCTCTCTGAACTTTTGTAATCGGGGATCATCCGCTTGTGCAATCTTGATGCGATCCACCAGGGAAGATTGCACCTGTAGCTGCCAAAGTTGACTGAGTGCGTTCGGCGTAACGACTTCAAGTTCAAGTCTCTGAAAGTCCTCAATAATGCTTCTCTAATCGGTCAACATCATAATCGCTGGCTTGCGACTGAGCGCATCTGGTACAACATTCACCTTCCCCGGGTGATACTGAAGGTCCAAGTCATAATCTGCCATGAGCTCTAGCCATCGGCGCTGCCTCATATTTAGTTCCTTCTGGGTGAAAACATACTTCAAACTTTTGTGATCTGTGTACACCTCCACTTTCTCACCCAATAGATAGTGCCTCCAAATCTTCAACGCAAAGACTACCGCAGCTAACTCCAAGTCATGCGTAGGGTAGTTCTTCTCGTGGTTTCTCAGTTGTCGAGAGGCGTAAGCAACCACTCGGCCGTGCTGCATTAAGACACAGCCTAATCCCTTCCCTGAGGCATCACTGTGTATCACCAAACCACCTGAATCATCTGGTATAGTAAGAATAGGCGCCGTGGTTAACTTCTGCTTTAGTGTGTCGAATGCCTAAGTGCACTCCTCTATCCATGTAAACGGCACGTCCTTCCGTGTCAGCCTCGTCAATGGTTCCATAATTCTTGAGAAATCTTGGACGAATCTTCGATAATAACTTGCCAATACCAGAAAGCTCCTAATCTCAGCCACTGACTTCGGCGTTGGCCAATCTCTGAAAGATTCTATCTTTGCCGGGTCTACCGAGATGCCTTCGCCCGAAACAATATGTCCCAAAAACTGAACCTTGTCGAGCCAGAATTCACACTTGCTCAGCTTCGCATACAGCTTCTCTTCCCGAAGAATTTGCAGTACCGTGCGCAAATGTTCAGCGTGCTCTTCCCGGGTCTTCGAGTAGACAAGTATGTCGTCGATAAACACAATGAAAAACGTGTCCAAGTACTTTGCGAACACCCTGTTCATTAAATCCATGAATATTGCTGGGGCATTGGTAACGCCGAACGGCATCACAAGAAACTCGTAATGTCCGTACCGGGTCCTGAAAGCCGTCTTGCATACATCCTCGGCTGCTACTCTGATTTGATGATATCCAGAACGGAGGTCCAACTTCAAGAAAACCTTGGCTCCACTTAACTGATCGAATAGGTCGTCAATACGCGGGATTGGGTACTTGTTCTTTATTGTGACCTTGTTCAGCTCCCGATAATCTATACACATCCACAGCTATCCATCCTTCTTCTTTACTAATAGGACTGGTGCACCCCACGGTGAAGCGCTTGGCCGAATAAATCCCTTCTCCAAAAGTTCTTCAACCTGCTTCTTTAACTCGTCTAACTCAACTGGTGCCATACGGTATGGGGCTCTGGATACTGGGGCTGTACCTGGAATCAAATCGATTGAGAACTCCAAGATTCGAGGACGTGGTAGACCTGGTAGATCTTCAGGAAATACGTCCAGAAAGTCCCGAACAATTTCTGGGACTGGGCTCTTATCAATCTCCATAGCTGTCAGCTC
This sequence comes from Agapanthus africanus, assembly GCA_030015575.1. Lineage (NCBI taxonomy): Eukaryota > Viridiplantae > Streptophyta > Magnoliopsida > Asparagales > Amaryllidaceae > Agapanthus > Agapanthus africanus. Next base: position 435,784,103 of record CM057345.1, on the reverse strand, counting down.
CATAGGCTTTGCTCTGTACTTAGCTGGCTCCAAAGATTCGCTTTCGCCCTCGAAAATAAACTCCGGGTGATTGGGGATGCGGAAGATCACCTTCCTTGCACGACAATCGATAACCGCATGAAAAGTGCTCATCCAATCCATCCCAAGAATTGCGTCGTAACTGCCTGTCCCAATTAGGAGGAAATTCGCATAGAATTCCCTGCCACACACTACAACCGGGCATGATCTACATTCTCGACTAGATATAATAATGCCATTACCCGTATGAATTTCCCATCCCTTGGTTAGTGGTTCATGTGGTATTGAGTGTGTATTAGTGAAATGCTCAGACAAGAAACAATGCGATGCTCCCGAATCAAATAGTACTCTAGCTGGCAAGGAATGTACGAGTAGAGTACCTGTAACCACGTCTCCTGACGCTTCTGCCTGCTCGGCGGTCAAGGTGAAAGCCCGTCCCTGACCGCGACCTGTAAAGGGTTGCCTCTGCTCCTGTGGCCTCTGCTGTGGCGGTCCAGAACCTCCCTGTATCTCTGCTCGTTCAGGGCAACTGTTAATCCTGTGCTGACTGGAACCGCAAATCAAACACTGTCCCTTGGCACGGCGACAGTCCTTCCGGGTATGCCCTCCTCTACCGCAATAGCCGCAAGTTACGCCCTGTCTCTGGGAGCGATGTTGTGGTACGAACGGGCGCTTCATTTGTGTCGTTCCTGCTCTGTGAACCGGTATGGCTCCTCAAGAAGGCGCGTGGGTACGTGCTGGAACGACTGGGGGTTTTCTGAACTTGTTAATCAATTGCTCCTGAACTCTCGCCGCGTTGAGTACCTGTGAGAAAGTCTGCAAATCTAACGATGCAATCAACTGCTGCAACTCGAAATCTAACCCCTGAAGGAAGCGTCTGGCCCTGGTGGCCTCTGATTTGACCATGTATGGAGCAAAGCGGCTCAGACGGTTGAACTCTGCCGAATATACGTCCACTGGGCATCCATTCTGCATCAAAAGAATAAACCTTTCCTCCATTTCTGCCTTGCCTGTGGGAGGAAAATAATGATCTAAGAAGCATTCCTTAAACTTGCTCCATTCAATCGGCTCTTCAAGTCTGCTTTCTTCTACCGACCACCATGTACGGGGTTCGTCTTCTAATTGAATCTTTATCACGTCTACTCTGTCTTCCTCTGGAACCCTGGCGGCTGTCAATAAATTCTCCATGTTCACCAGCCATTGCTCAGCCTCAAGGGGTTCAGCTAGCCCTGTGAATGCTGCTGGGTGTAACCGTCGGAAGTCTGATACGGTACCAGCTCTAGCCTGATAAGCTGATGGAGTAGCGCCCTCGGGGGCGGTAATAAGTGCGGAGGGTCCTCCTGCGGCGGTAATCGCCCTGAGTCCCTCAGTGAGTAAATCTGTCTTTCTCTCCTGAGCTTCCGCGAGAGTGGTCAGTGCACTAAGTATTCTTTCCGTGCGGTCCTGAGAGCTGGAGTCCGAGGAGGGGTCGTTCGGGGACGTCATATCACTGGAAGATTCAAAAGGATAGGATCAGATTCAAGAGTAGTGAAACAAGAATAACGTAATACAGCATAGTTAATGTTATCCCTTGATAGTAAACACGGGCTCTGATACCAACTAAACCATGTCACGCCCCGCTTCCCAAAATACGGAAAACGAGGGATGACTAGGCCAGCCATGCTCCTACGGTCAAGGAATCATCCCGCCGTATTCACACTTCGGCTTCTACCACTACATGGTAATCAGTAAATAAAGCACAGTATTAAAGGAATCACATCACTAATTTATTACATTAAAATTCCATTGTTCACAAATTACAGATAATAAGAACAATAACTAACCAAGTTCAATCTCACGATCACTCTAAAGAAAGTAGTAAAGATAGGGAGTACACCAGACTATATCTCTGTGAACTCGAAGGGTAGATCCGCCTCCTGTGCTGGTCCTCCCGCGGGATCTGAGCATGCATACTCAGGTCGTCAGAGCGACACAATAATAATATTATTATAATAAGATGAAACAGGTAAATGTGGTAATACTGGTATAAGAACAATGCAAGTAATCACTATATCACTATATGATGCAGAATATGTTCTGTGTCCCTGTCGGTCTCTAGGTCATGTTTGAAATGCCCGAGACCACGGCCCACATGCCCGGGACATAACCCTGTCAGCCGGATCGCTAGATCCTACCCTATACGTATCAGTATCACGGTTCGAATGATCATCCTCTAAACACGGTCCCGCTAAATACGATACTCTTTACACTTTGATTTCCCCTTTTCCCCCAGGTTTACACTATTTATGATCTCGATCTAGTTGTGTACAAGTATACCAAAGGCACGGTTTTATCAATGTTCACTGTATCAATCACTGTCACGAATATTCACTTTCCATTGGTGTATTCGTCACTCCTAGACCAACATCTATCACCCACGATAATACAATGTCCACACGCACTAACACTGAGTATATGGCAAGGGTATGATATATGTATTGTATGCTACCAATAAGCTCTATATGTTATGAATTAACATGCATGTCATTAACTAAAATAATTTGCATAAATTAATATGTTAAGAATTCAGCAAAATGATACAAGTAAGAAAATTAGAACACTCGGTCAGTAATTCGTCAAAATTTGTTTCAGTTCAAACGGGATTCTGGTTTTCAAGATATAGCTATTTCATTATAAGTGCTCGCGGCTGGAAATTCAGTTTGAGAACTGAACGTCCGTTTCGCGACACGAATTGCACCCAGTTGGGGTCATAATTTAGCGATGTTACAGTTAAATGAAATCTAGGGTTTTCAATGGAGTATTCAACGCAACAGACGGATCCTCAATCGTATCTGTACGTTGAAAGTTATACACAGTTTAACCTCAGTGTGTCATTTCAGAATCTGATCTGGACAGTTATACGTTCTGCCCTTTTAAATACAGTTTAAAATAGCAAACGGCGATGAAACGGAATGGAACCACTTGTTTTATTTAGCCAACAGAATTATCTTTAATCTACGGTAAAGTTCCGTAACATACTACTTCAGGAAACACAGTAACACAGGTCTTGAGACAGAACACAATAATCAGAAACGCTCTGGACTGCAGTCCAGAGTCGCATTCCGATCCAATTATCATCATGGTTTCAGAACAGAAAACATTAAAATTCTACATAGGGTTAAAGTTCGTCGAGTTGGCTTCGATTTAAGCCCTCGAACGCAGCATTCCAATTTGAATATAATTTATGGTGATTTTATTCGTTTTCAGGTACGAGAAGATTCTAGTTTTAATAGCATATTTGGGGTATCCATTTTTATCACTAACAATCGTATTTTCCAGCGAGATTCATACACGATATTTATCATCTAATGGGCCAACAGAAAATATTAGTTTCCGTCAAAATACACAATTATTTCCATTGTGATCTAGCATCGAACACTTAGGTCATGATATATATCGGTAATCTAAAAGTTAAATAACTATATGATTTAGGTTTGTAATACAACTATATTAGCATGAAGCAAGTAAATACTTGCCTGGAACGTCTCGGGGTCGTACGGCAGCAGTGGTGTCACGAACGCACGACGTACGCCGTGTAACGGATTCTCGCGAGCTTGGTTCGAAACACGGGTTTTACGTCGGAATTTCCCGGAGTCGTCTTGTGCGCGCTGGAAGTGTAGAGTAGGCTCTGTGGATCTCTGGAGTAGTGCTGAGATTGACGATGGTCGGAGGCGGCGCTCCGGCGAAGTGCAACAGTGAAGTGCTTGAAAATGGGTTTGGGTGATTTTTGAAGAGAGGGAAAAGTTGAGCAATAGGGTTAGGGAATTATGGTGATGGTGACGACGCTGAGGAGGTGGAGGTCGACGACGTGCTTCAGGTGCAGTGGGGGCTCGTCGGCGTCGAGAGTGTAAGGTGGCCGAGCTTGGTTGAAGTGGGTCTGTGTGCAGGGGATGCCTGGTGGGGGCTCGGTTGATGAAGGGAGGAGTCGTGGAGGGAGAAGGGGGGTGACCGTGTGGCTGTCGTCGTCGTGGGTCGAGCGAAGCGGTGGGATGATCGCCGGCGGTGGAGGTGGCAATGGTTTTGGTGCTCTGTGAATTTCTTTTATGTGAGGGAGAGAGATGAGGGATTAGCTTTGAAAAGCAGAGAAGAGAGATGGGGTGTGAGGGAAGAGAACGGTTTGAAGTCGAGGGTGTAACGGCAGGAGCGGGGGCGTGAGCGTGGGCGCGAGGCGCGGCGAGGATATGGGATCGCGAGCGGGTAAAGGGGGAGGTTACCGTTGGGATTTAAAGGAGGAGATGAACAGTGGCGGTCGGGTCGGGTCGTATGGAGGCGGGCTGAAGGGGTTTGGGCCGGCTAAAAAAACCAAATAATTCCTTTTTAAAAGGGGTGGGCAGAGAAAGGATTGGGCCAGGTGATGTAAATAAAGAATTCCTTAAATAAAAATAGAGTGGGCCGGGGGAATTTTACTTGCTAATAAGAAAAAGATTTTGGGCTGAGGGTTTAATGAAAGAGCAAGGGTTAATTTAAATTAGTTTTATTTGCTTTAGTTTTAAATTCTGGGTTTTGACTTTTAGGGTTAGGACTATGATTTCAAAAGAGTTGAAAAAAATAAATGTTAAGCTTAAACAACCAATTCAAACACGAAGGGAAGAGAAACCACTGGAATCCAGGAAGTGGGGAAACTTTTATTAAAATGGAAACGGGGATTTACATAACCAGCACAGGAAAATTGGGCTTGTGAATCGGCAACTCGGCGGCAGAATCGCGGCGGATCGGGGGGATTCGCCGCGGTTCCGCGGCGGTTTAGTCGATTTGCGAGCCCAGTTTTCTTGGGTGTTCTAATACTATCATTTTGGGCTTTCTGAACCTGCCTGAAAAATTTTTGGACTTCATTTAAAAATCGACAGAAACCATGATATCGGGGTTTTCCGGTTTTGGTTTTTTCCGTTCGAAATTCATACAATTTTGCAAGCGAGTTATTTATTATTTAGTGAGGCTCTGATACCACTGTAAGTCGATGTACAACACCCCACGACTTGCGGGGAGGCGGAAATATGAAAAACGATCTTGTTTATATGCTAAACATCGACTAACCGCATGAATCGAAGCTAAACGATAACTAACAATAAACATAGAAGTTAACAACTACTATGTAAAGGGATTATACCTAAAGAACCGTGTCCTTCGTCTTTACGAACTCCACCTCCTCCTCGGCCTTCTCCAAGTAGTAGACGATCCACCACGAGAGCTAAACTCCAAGCTTTGCCTCTAAACTTGAGGCAACTAGGTATCTTTAAGTGCTAATCAAAGTACCTAGATGAAATAGAGTATGGTTATGGATTAAGTAGTCTAACTAATCCTTGTACTCAACACATGAGAGGGGAGGATTAGGGTTTGAAGAGAGAGAGCTTGAGGAGAGAGAAGATGAACATAATAATGAGAAGTGAAAATGAGTTATCATAATATATATCAACCATTTTATTTTATATAGAAAAGAAAAGAAAATGATTTACAACCATGCTTGATAAATATCTTGTGGTGATTCATCTCCATGAGTCATTAAGTAATTATGAAGCATTAATGACATGGATGAATCATCCATATGACTCACTAATCTCATTCAATGTATATGCCACCTAAACCTCCTTAGTCACCATCTTCTAGAAGCTTCTCGCGCAATTACGAGAACGCCCCTCCTATCCGTGAAAACACGGAAAAACATTAGACTGTATAAATCCAATAACCGGATACTAGTAACTGGCTTAAACCAAAGCCGACTAGTAGAAACTGTCCGAAAGTCGTACGTGCGTAAACACATGTATGCGTCCGAACCCTTGTCGTAAAACCATACGACCTCTATATCGTTTCGCCTGGAGTAGGGAAACTCTCTGCGTGGGACTCTAGAGACTCGACTACTACGCTGGCAGTAGGTTTAACCATAGACCGCAAGCGGCACTAGCTGTACGTAACGGTCCCCAGGTAGATGTCGATAAGAAGGCCGATGAAGAAACCCATCCGAACTCCTACTGAGTCTGATGTGACAATCTCTGTACAGTCCGGTCTGTTCGTCTAAGACTATCGCATATCGGGCCTAGGGGGGCGGCAAGCGTCAGTCCCCTAATAGCGGTATAAGTCGTGTCGGTGCGAAGCCCATTACACCCTGAGAAACTATTGGAACCTACCAGCAAATCTCGCTTGCCCTAGCCAGGGACTTTGCGTAATGGCTCTCTGACACAGCGCGATATCAACCCCCAATACCGGGAGAGACGAATCCTGTCTAACCGCCACTGCCTCCAAGTGCTCGGGACTGCACTCAACTGCTACCTGTTTGCACGACTCCTTTGAGCTGTGGTAGGGTAGCAATCTAAGAACAGTGGGACACACTCGAGGCGAAGTAGCAGTGTCAAGTCTGCGGACTATGCTGTACTCATGTCACCTGGGAACTGTTCACTGACGACTGATATAAAACCAACCAACAGTTCCCTGTGAGTCCTGTCCGGTGTACCCGTAACCTAACGAGCACCTGCATACTATCTCCAGTACGACGTACTGACGGATGTAGGACAGACCATCTCCCCAACTGGGATGAGAAGCGTACACACTAGTCTACTCCGGAGTATCGATGCCCTGTCTCGATAATCCAACGACTAGGGACCTGAATAAGGATGTGCTTGTAGACTACCCAGCCCCCACTAGTGTGACTGCCATCACAACGCTGGTAGTCAAGCAAGATCCTAAGAGCTCTATCAATACGTATACTCACATATTAAGATAGAAAAACCAAGTAGCATACTACCATGTTTAGCAAGACTGTTATATACATGTGAATATCCCAAGCTTCCATTAAGTAATATACAAACTAGTATGATACAATAATGGCCCCTAGGGCATATACACTAACAATATCCAATACCCAACAATATAGCAGAGGTTGTAGTATCCCATACTCAACCATTGTAGAGAAGTCTCTCTAGGGGTAAGGCCTTTGTGAGTGGATCCGCTGTGTCAACCTTCTGGTCTACTATCCTAACCTCGATCCCTTGGAGATCAATCATCTTCCTGATCAAGTGATACTTGCCTCAGAATATGTCTGGAACGCTGATGGGACCTGCGTTCCTAGGCCTAAACCACAACTCCATTGTTGTCATAATAACAGTTATTGGACACTCAATAGCAGGAACCTTGTTCATCTTATGAACAAGAAATGTCCAGACAGCCACTTTGGTAGTATCATTGGTAGTAATGTATTCAGCCTTTATCGTCTAGTATGTCACGGTATCTAGTTTGGAACTCTTCTAACATACCGTCCCTACACTGAAGGTAAAGACAATGCCCATGACTGACTCTCAGTCTAACTTATCACTCTGTAAGCTGGAACCAAGAACTTTCTTTTAGTTTTTCTTAAGTACTTAAGAATATCCTCCACAGCTGTCCAGTGATTCTCTCCAAGATCCGATTGATTCCTGATCACTACACCTAGTGCGTCATCTACATCTAGTCTGGTACATAACATCGCACACTCTGATAAAGCCTACTGCTAAATCATAGGATATCCTTTGCACGCGAGCTTTCTCCAAATCAGTATTGGAGAGAGTGATCCATGAGTAAGTGGGCGAACCACCATGCTTAGAATCTTCCATACTAAGCCCTTTAGTATGGTGTTAATGTATCTGGATTTAGGACACTCCCAACATCCACTTAGATCTATCACCATAGATCATAATCTACAAGATGTAGCAGGCATCATCCAGATCATTCATTGAGAATCCCCGTGATAAAAGGAGCTCGACCGAGTGTAGCATAGGAAACCATTTCCTATCAAGAGTATGTCATCTACGTACAATACGTGGAATACAACCTTACTCTCTACAACCTTCTTGTATATACAAGGTTCATCTACCATTTTGATGAAGTCAAACTCTTTGACTGTCACATCAAAACAGACGTTCCATTTGCCTGAACCCGGTTAGGCCATCATCTTATGATGCAATCCTCGCTCCCACTGTCACCGAGAAGATCGTAGTATCTCTCGAGTGGATGAGGAAACCTACCAGATTCGCGGAGAGGCTGAGGTTCGTCGGAAACTATTGAATCCTTTGGTTTTACCAAATCATCAGCTGTTAGTTTGTCTAGCTGGAACTCCTTCCAGTTCTACCTCATGACCACTTAATTTCTTCATAAGAAATTCCTTTTCTAAAAAGGTGGCATGCTGAGAAACAAAACACCTTTTGCTCCTCAGTTAGGTAGAAGATATTCCCTTACTCATGTTTAGGATATCCCGACAAACTTACACAACTGACCTTGCCTCGAGCTTGTCCGGATTCTGCCTTTCAACATAGGACGGACAACCCCATATCTTAACTCTTTTAAGACATGGTCTCTTCCCACACCATATCTCATATGTAGTGGTAGGCCCTGGTTTGGATGGAACCCCATTCAATAGGTTTGCAGCTTCTCAAGTGCATAACACCAAAAAAAACAGGTAACTCAGCAGTACTCATCATAGAGCGCATCATATCTCATAGGGTGCGATACCTCTATCCCGATACACCATTGCGCTGTGGTGTATATGAAGGAGTAAGCTGAGAGAGAATCACATTCTCCTTTTACAAACTCCAGGAACTCCATACTCAAGTATTCTCCTCCTCGATCACATCGTAGGACTTTAATACTTTTACCCGTTTGGTTCTCAAAAGAACCAAGCTTGGCATTTGCAGACATTAGACCGTATACATCAGCATGTATCCGTCGCAAGAGTTCAGTAACTCTTTCTCTGTTTCCAGTAAACGGAGTATTGGTCATTTTATCTTTGAGACAAGACTAGCAAGTAGCATAAGATGAAAATTCGAATAGATTCTCATATTCATCCTTATGTAACTTAGCTGGTCGTGTCGCATTGATATGACCTAGTCTACAATGCCTCAAGAAGGATTCGTTCATTCCTGAACTGCTCCTCTTGTCTGTGTTCTATATGCTTTGAACTATGGTTTAATTTAGAACTTCTATGCTATTATATAACGTGCCTGATAGAATCAACTCTTGATCCAGGAAAATATTCACAGCATTATCCTCTAATACAGAATTATATCCTTCTTTAACTCAGAAAAGAACATGATGTAATGCTGTATATCAGGTTCGGTATGTAATAACATTTATTCAGAAGCAATGTATTAATACAAGGTGATATCTGCCAACTGATTTGGCTGCAACAATTGCACCATTCTCTAACACTTAGAGACATATCACCCATTCTCAGTTCTCTGTAATAAGGACACCCGAAGAAATATGCATCAACATGTACTTTCTTCGAATTGGGTAGCATGGGAATCTGGATATTCCCCTATTTCTTGATCGGACTTATAACAGTTATAAAATTGAGCGGAACCAACGTTCCCTAGCTTAGTATAATAAGGATGTTCGGTCAATGCATCCATATTATTATCTTGATTAAGGCGTGAAATGGTCGCTACCAGGAGAGAGAGAGAAGAAAAACACTCTGCGTACGCTCTTGCAAGATTAGATTGGTTATTATTTTATCTAATCAGGATGGCTACCACTGTTTTAGTCAAATCTTCCTTCAAATCCTAAAAGGTAAGACTAGCCGGGATTAATTACACCCCACAAATTCGCCAATCTTTCGGACAGGCCAGTGTCGGTACTTTGAGGGAGGTTCCCCGTGCTTTCGCACGGACCTAATTAAAATTAAACCTCGTTTTCCCAGGGGCGTAACCCCGTTAACACCTTTCTAAACACCTACTTTGATCGGCTAATTGTAATGTGTAAAACTCTCCTAGGGGTAACTCTTACTCGCAGTGGGTATCGGGATCCAACTATCTCATAGAAGGTATGCAATCTCATTGCAAATTTCAACATTTGAAATTCCCGATAATGTTTTGCCCCTAGCATCCTATGACCTTGACAAAGGCCAACAAACCATAGGATGCTAGTCAAGTTCAACCCGTCATTTCCTAATTGAATTAAACCCACCCGCACGACCCTTAACAAAGGCCAACAAGGTCGCCCGACTACCCTAATCCAATCGCATCACATGCTTAAGCAGATAAGCACTAGTCAGCTATCGCACACTACACCTTGACAAAGGCCAACAAACGCAGCAAGAATACTAAGTAGAACTTATCTAAAATGACGGAGGGCTACGACAGGTTTTTGAGAAAACCCTTTGCGTAATGAACTTGATCTCGTTGTAGAATCGAGTGATTTTGAAAAGGAGTGTTTTTTTTAGGATTTTACTAGTTTTGCTAAAGAGGTCACTCCCGGCGAAGGGATCTCGGCTCTTTCCTTATCGAATAAGGTGCAGGATATTTCAGAAATACCACTATGCAAAGAAAAAACTATAGAAGCAATCAAAAGACAAACCGTGTTTATAGCATCTGCTAGTTTCGCTAAAGAGGTCACTCCCGGTGAAGGGATCTCGGCTCTTTCCTTATCGAATAAGGTGCTGGGTATTCTACAAGGAATACCGCTATGAAAAGCAAGAACTAGAGCTACCAGTTTTTAAACAAGTTTCTACAACATCATTAGGTTTCTTTTTCTTTCATTAATCTCATTAATGATGTCCCATTTATTTATGCTTCCTAAGCATCACAGAAGAAACGAAAGCAACAATATTAATTATATATCATATATATAGTATAAGCATTCGTCTCAGGCAGATAATATGATCACATCATATAATATCAGCAGCAGAAGAATCATATATGAAATATTGGATATACTAGGAATTCCGTGTTTTAAGTTAAGCAAGTATAAAACACGGATTCCACGGTCGCGATGAATAGCCAAACCCACATCCCTAGACCCCTACAAGAGCGGCAAGCAACCCTACCAATTCTAGAGTTAGGAGACCCGGTCTCGACTCCTCTAGATGGTCTCCCACTAGACCCTAGAACCTGGTTACTTGTGCTCCCCAGCTTGGGTCTATCCTAATGCGGAAAAGTAAATAATATACAATGGTGACATCAACCTCAACCCGGAAGTTCCCCAATAAAAGAATATTACATACAAATGAATTTTACATGAATGAAAAAGAAAACTCTCATCTCACATAAAACCCCCGGCTATTCAAAACACGACGATCCAATATAACATATCATAGCAACACATAACAACACATGTCATCAACGTAAGTAAATATGCCTATCAAAATTGTCGTCGATCTATAGCGACGAAAACGGCGATATACTATATATTACACTTACGGTCGCAGAAAAGAAAATGAAAAACTACAATATTTTGAATCCACAATCTCTTTAGACATCTTAAATCCGAAATATCACATACTTCGCATTTCATGCCTAACTATATGAATTCCACATATTATATCACATTCCAGATAAATAGACAATGTTAAACTTTCCGATCGAATAAACAAACACCCAAGATTTCCCAAATAGCTCAACACTTGAGCGGAGTTCAAAAAGATCCAAAACATGTCACAGCCGCTATGAACCAGCCGTAGAAGGGTCAAACCAACGCTTGACATGTGGCAACGCTAAACTACCACAAACCATATGGTTCAGTGGCGGTTTTGACGATCACATAATCGAGTTAAGGTTACGTTCTTCTAGAGGGTCCACAGATTCGCTTACATGATTTCTGAAAGTTTTAAACTCAGGAAAAATCCAACACTTGAAAGTTTTCCGACAGGAGAAAAAGTGAGTTATTGATATCCGTTCGAACCTTTAAACACGTTCTAAATTACCCAGAAAAACTTAAACGAAGTTAAACTTTCCAATCGAATCAACGAGTTCCCAATATTTCCCAGAAATCTCAACACTTGAGTAGAATTAAAAATTCCCAGAAGCATGAAAAACTACCCAGGAATAAACCCCTGAAGTATTAGCCCCTAACTCCTAATGTTGGCCGCGGAACCGCCGCCAAACGCATGGTTTGGCCGCGGTTTCGCGGTCCCTTGAGTGAGTTATGGCTTCGTACTTCACAGTAATCCTTAGAATTCCCTGCATGATTTTCAGAGTATTTTTAATAAGAAAATTTTAAAATTTTAAAAAAATTTCCAGAAAGTGGGATTTTTCAGGGTTTCGGAGTTCGATCGGAATTTAAACTTCGCCTACACGACGCCTAATGCTCTAGCTTGGTTCTGATACCACTGTAGGGTTAGCTTAGCACCTTGTGAAGGTTTTGGCAAGCATCAATCATGCTACTTTAAACTGTTTGGGTTGCTAAACCAACCCGCTAAGTAATCGAACTAGAGAATTAAGGTTAAACATGATATGTAAACTCTTTATATCTAAGTGAACAAGGAATACAACCTTTGTAGACCGGTCCTTCACTTCAATAGCTCCGTGTAGTAGTCCCTTCGCTGCGATCATGAACTTCCGGACTCTAGAGAGGCTCCCATGAAGAAACGAACAAGCTTGTTTCGAAGTCTTCGAGGCCGAAGATGATCTACGTCGAGGAGACACTAGCTCATGCTATCTCTTCACTAATTGTGTAGATTAGTGAAGCAAACACCCTAAACTAAATGGCTAATAGTAGAGGATGATGAAGTAGGAATATTGCTCACTTTAGATTTGGTTTTCCCACAATCAATCATCACTTTGTCAAAAACTAGAAAGCTTAAAATGAGGAAGAAGAAGATGAATCTCAAGTGATGAAAGAATGAATCCATTAAGGTTCAAAATGCAACCATGGGTGAGTATATCATATATCTAACCCTTATAGAGAGTTAACCCTTGTGTATGGTTAATGGTTTGTAGGGTTCCTAGGTACACTCAAGTGGTTCCACAAGGCATCAACCATGCCAAATTCAAAATTTTCCGGTGCCTAAGAAACCCTAATGCGATCGTTAACTTGATATTAGGCGAAACATGCAAGTTAACAACTTAACTAGATAGTGAAAGTGACTACAACCTTTGTAGATCCGGTCCTCTACTTCCTTGGCTCCGTGATGACGTCCTTCCGCTGCAACCATCGGAATCCTAGACTCTCGCGGTGGTTTCATCGGAGAAAAGATCGGGCTAGGTCGTCGACTTCGATGCCGAAGATGATCTACGTCGAGGCAACTCAAGATCAAGCTCCAACTTCACCAAGTCATGAAACTTGTGAAGAAAACACCCTATACTATATGCCAAGTGGTAGAGGATGAAGAAATAGGAAGTGGGTTCATTTTGGATTTGGATATCTCACTTGAAATCATCACTTGGAAATTTTCAAGAGAACTTTCTTCTCTTCATGAAGAAGAAGAAGAAGAAGAAAAGAAAAAGCATTATCAAAAATAAAATCCAAGTGATTCTTATCATTTTGCAACCATGGTTGAGTGTAGAGAATAAACTAGGGTTTAGTTAAATGGTTAGGTTAAGAATAAAACCAAATGGCTTAGACTTTGTCAAAGGTGCTATGAAGCTTCATGAAGCTTCAAGTCAAAGTGAGAAAAGCCACCACCATTTAGTTTTTGTTTCTTGCCAAAAATAAATAAATGAAATAAATAAATAAGGCAAATAAAACCCTAACCATTAACCAAACATGGTTTAAATCAAACATACACCCAAGTTTGCATGTATCATCAAACATGATACAAACTATTGCACAAAACTATATCATATATACAATGTGCACATCAAGTGAGAAAATCCATCTTAAGTGAACAAATACTAGTTAATGTAAAGTAATATATCTAATATATAATTATACATTAAATCATTAAATCAACGCTTGATTTAACGATCCGGTCATATCGCATATGACCGACTAATATCCAATGTATCGACTTATCGAATCAATCCTCGATTCGATAACTAGGTTATATCGCATACAACCAATCGATACATTCATCGCGAGAATAGAATACGGTATCACATACACGCATTATTCTCGGTCCCGCACATATCTCATATGCGCTCCTATTTCGTTTTGCTTGAGCCAGGAAACCTCTGTGTAGGACTCTAAAGACTCGTCAATACGCCGGCAGCAGGTGATGATCATATCAAACACCCACAAGCCGCAAGCAGTCTGCTAAACGTAACGGCCACCCGGGTATTGAGCGATCAGAAGATCGACGAGCAAGCCCGCTCACACTTCTGTGAATCCAACCAGTAACACTTACCGTACAGTCCAATCTGATCGTCTGATATGTCGCATATCTCGCCTAGGGGTGGTAAACGTCAGACCCCAGTAGCTCGATAAGTCGTGGCGATATGAGGTCTGTAATAGTTCGAGATACTACTGATAACACTTACCAGTAAATCTCAGCAACCCTGGCCAGGGATTTCCAGTTATAGCCAATCGAACACAGTGCAACATCAACTCCCTATACCGGGAGAGACGAATCCCCTCCTATCGCTCATTGCCTCCATGTGATTCGGGACTGTACCCAAAAACCACCGTTTTGCACGCCCTCTTAGACGTGGTAAGGTGAAAATCAAAGCACAGTAGGAATCACACAAGACTCTATGACGATCTCGGTCCTCAGACTAACCTGTACCAGTGTCACCAGAGAACTGCCATCTGACGTAAGGTATAATACCATCTGGGAGTTCTCGGCGAGTCCGTCCAGTGTACCCAGTCTCCACTGAGCACCCGTATATCATCTCTGATGTCAAACACCAATGGATATGGGATCATCCATCGCCCATCTGTATGGGTCGAGAAGGTATACGCTAGTCTACTCTGGTATATCTATGCCCCGTCTCGATACACCCACGACTAGGGACCTTGAAGGATGTACTTATGGACTACCATGTCCCCACTAGTATGATCTGCATCATAGTCCAGGTAGTCAAGTACACATCCTAAGGGCTTTACCAACATGTAACAGAGAGACAATCAGTGTACACGTTAAGGTAAAGAGCAACCAGATAGCATACTATCATGTCGAGCAAGAAAGTCCTCCCTATATATGTCCAAGCATCCACTACAATATACATCCTCTGTATAGTAATGGCCAGTAGGGCATACATATAACTAACAATCTCCCACTTGCACTAGAGCCATCTGTAGCAGTGGTTACAGTATCTCATACTCAACCATCCCATAAAAGTCTCTCTCTTGGAAAAGGCCTTTGTGAGTGGATCCGCCGTGTTGTCCTCTGAGTCTACTCTCCTAACCTCGATCTCCTTGGAAATCAACCATCTCCATGATCAGGTGATACTGCCTTAGAATATGTCTGGATCACTGATGCGACGGACGTTCCTTGGCATAAGCCACAACTCCATTGTCACACAATGGGAGGAACTAAGTTCATCTCATGAACAAATATACATCCAGACTGCCTCTTTGGTAGTATCTTAAGTAGCGATGTATCCAGCCTTTATCGTGTAGTATGCCACGGTATCTAGCTTGAAACTCTTCCAACATACCATCCCTTTACTGAGGGTAAAGACAATGCCTGTGACTGACATTCAGTCGTCCTTATCACTCTGGAACCTTTCCAGTGATTCTCCCCATGATCTACTGATACCATCTCACTACAACTAGTGAGTATCCTAATATCCAATTAGATCTATCTCATAGATCCAAAACCCAGGATTTAGTAGGTATCACTATGATCCTATATGGAGAATCCTTGTGATAAGCGGAGATTGACCGAGCGTAGTATAGGAAACTATTTCCCTATCAAGAGTATGTCATCCACGTACTCTACGAGGATCACTACCATACTTCCTACTACCTTTTTGTATATACAAGGTTCATCTACCATTTTGATGATGTCAAACTCTTTGACTATCTCATCAAGACAGATGTTCCATCTCCGCGATGCCTGCTTTATCACATAAAACATCTTGCACACGTCTCCGCTGCTCCCACTGTCTATGAAGCCCTCTGGCTGTGTTCTTACAGACGTTCTCTTCTAAATCATTATTTAGAAAAGTAGTCATGGCACCCAACCACCAGATATCGTAGTCATGGTATGTAGCCGTGGCAAGTAGGATCTGGATGGACTTAAGCAGAGCTACTTGAAAAGGTTTCACCATTATCCAGGCCTGGTTGATGACGAAAACCTTTAACAAGTCTAGCTTTGAAAGTCTCAACTTTTCCATCTACACCAAGTAATCTTCTCAAGATATACTTGCTCCTAATGGGGATTTAACCCTTCAGATAAAGCAACCAAAGTCCATACTTTGTTGGTGTATAAGGATTCCATCTCAGATCGCTAAGCATCCAACCATTCTTACAGAGTCCCACTCCTGATGGCCAGCTCGAAACTAGTTGGGTCATCATCTCATGATGCATTTCTCGCTCCCACTGTCATAGAGAAACGGAAGTATCTCTCAGGTGGGTGAGGAACCCTACTAGATCGGCGGAGAGGCTGAGGTTCATTGGAAACTATCGAACCCTTTGGTTCTACCAAATCATCGGCTGCAGTTTGTATAGCTGGAACATTTCCAGTTCTACATAACAGACCTTGCCTCGAGGTTGTCCGGATTTTGCCTTTTAGACATAGGCTGGACAACCCCAAATCTTAACAAACTTAAGATATGGGCTCTTCCCTTTCCATATCACATATGAAGCGGTAGGCAACTGTTTTGATTTGAACCCTATTCAATAGGTATGCAGCTTCTCAAGCGCATAACTCCCAAAAGGAAATAGGAAACTCAGTAGTACTCATCATAGAGCACACCATATCACATAGGGTGCTATTGCTCCGCCCCGATATACCATCGTGCTTTGGTGTATACGGAGGAGTGATGCTGAGAGAGAATCTCATTCTCCTTTAGAATAGTCCAGGATTTCCGTGCTCAAGTATTCTCCTCCCTGATTATATCAAAGGACATAATACTTATACCCGTATTTTGCTTCTCTACTTATAACTTATATTCTGTGATTATCTTAAAAGTTTCGGACTTGTGTTTCTATAGGAACATATATCTGAATCTTGAGAGATAATCAGTGAATGTAATTAAGTACAAAGAATCGGTCTTGGCATGTGTAGACAGGGGACCTGCATATATCAACATCTATCATCCCAAGAGTTTACTAACTCTTTCTCTGTTTCCAGTAAACAGAGCTATGGTCATCTTATCTCTGTGACATGACTGGCAAGTTTCACAAGATGTAAATTCAAACTAACTTAAATATGCATCTAAATGTAACTTGAGCCAGTCGGGTCGCATTGATATGACCTAGTCTACAATGCCTCAAGAAGGAACCGTTCAATTCTGAACTCTTCCTCTTGTGTGTGTTCTGTATACTGAGAACTGTAGTTTGATTTAGAATATCAATGCTTTTAGATAACGTGCCTGAACCGATCAACTTTTGATATAGGAAATGTTCAAAACATTATCCCACAATACAAAATTTTATCATTTCTTTACTAATAAAGAGACTGATATGATTTTGTATATCAGGTTCGGTATCTAATAACATTCGTTCAGAATCAATGTATTTGGAATACAGGGTGACAGTGACCAACAGACTTGGCTGCAACACTTGCACCGTTTTCTGTCTCATGAAACTTATCACCCGTTCTCAGTTCTCTACCTTTTTTTAGCCCTATGTAACAGATTACATATCTGGGATCCTGATCCGGTATAAAATACCCAGGACGTAGAGGATACAGAGAAACAGTTCTCTGTAATGAACAGACCCGAAGGAGAGGCATCATATGCACTTTCTTCGTTTGGGCGGCACGGGAATTCTGGTAATCCCCAATTTCCTGCTCTGTCTTATAACAATTATAAGTTGGAGCGGGACCAACGTTCCCCAGCTCAGTATAACAAGCGGGTTCGGTCAATATATCCGGTTTATTATCTTGATTAAGGCGTGACATGGTCGCTACCTGGAGAGAGAGAGAAGAAAACACTCTGCGTGCGCTCTTGCAAGATCAGATTGGTTATTATTTTATCTAATCAAGATGGCTCCCACTGTTTTTATCAAATCTTCCTATAAACCCTAAAAGGAAAGACTAGCCGGGATTAATTACATGCTACAAGTTTGCCAATCTTTCAGCCAGGCCAGTGTCGGTACTTTGAGGGAGGTTCCCCGTGCTTTCGCACGGACCTAATTAATGTAAACCTCTATTTCCCAGAGGCGTAACCCCGTTGACACCTTTCTATACACCTACTTGATCGGCTAATTGTAATGTGTAAAACTCTTCCAGGAGTAACTCTTACTCGCAGCGGGTATCGAGATCCAACTATCTCATAGAAGATATGCAATCTCATTGCAAATTTCAACACTTGAAATTCCCGATAATATTTTGCCCCTAGCGTTCTATGACCTTGACGAATGCCAAACAACCCATAGTCCACTAGACAAGTTCAACCCGTACATTTCTTGGTTGAATTAAACCTACCCGCACGACCCTTGACGAATGCCAAACAACGTCGTACGAATACCCTAATCCAATCTGCATCATATGCATAAGCAGATAAATACTAGTTAGCTACCGTACACTACGCCTTGACGAATGCCAAACTACCGCAGCACAAATACTAAGTAGTACTTATCTGAAATGACGGAGGGCTACGACAGGTTTTTTCTGAAAACCTATTGCGTAATGAACTTGATATCGTTGTAGAATCAAATGATTTTAAAATAGTGTGTTTTTTAGGCTTTTCTAGTTTTGCTAAAGGGGTCACTCCCGGTGAAGGGATCGTCGGACCCTTTTCTCATCGAATAAGGTGCAGGATATATCATATACATCACTGTGCAAAGCAAAAACTATATAAGCAATCAAAAGACAAACCGAGGGTTGTAGCATCTGCCAGTTATTGCTAAAGGAGTCACTCCCGGTGAAGGGATCTCGGTCCTTTCCTTATCGAATAAGGTGCAGGATGTTCTACAAGGAACACCGCGATGCAAAGCAAGAACTGTAGCTACCTGTTTTTGAAAATTCGATTCCACAACATATTTAGGTTTCTTTTTCTTTCATTAATCATATTAATGAAGCCCCATCATTTGAGTACCTAAACATCACAGATAAATATAACGTACACTTATGCCATCCGCATTCGCCTCGATGTCCCCTCATACACCGTTAGGTTAGGTAACTAACGACAGAGCGGGGCAGGGCTAGCGCGGGTGTAAAACATAAGTAACGTCTATATAATATATCATATATACTATATAAAATATCTATCTGAACATATCTCATGATCACATCACAGATAACGCAGCAGAAAATATCATATGAAATATTGGATATACTAGGACGTCCGTGTTTTCAATACGAGCCAATATAAAACACGGATTCCACGGTCGCGATGAATAGCCAAAACCACACACCTAGACCCCTATGAGAGCGGCAAGCAACCCTACCAATTCTAGAGTTAGGAGACCCGGACTCGACTCCTCGAGTTGGTCTCCCACTGGACTTCAGAACCCGGTTACTTGTGCTCTCCTCCTTGGGTCTATCCTAGTGCGGAAAAGTAAATAATATACAAATGGTGAAATCATCCGCAACCTGGAAGTGCCCCAATAAAAGAATATTACATACAAGTTTTTACATGAATGAAAATGAAAAACACTCATCTCACATAAAAAACCCCGGCTATTCAAACACGACGATCCAATATAACATATCCAGCAACACATAACATCACATGTCATCAACGTAAGTAAACATGCGTATCCCAATTGTCGTTGACATATAGCAACGAAACCGGCGATATCACATATTACACTTACGGTAGCAGAAAAGAAAGTGTAAAACTACAACAGTTGGAATCCGCAACCTCCTTAGACATCGCATGCCTAACCATCTTAATTTCTTAGACATCACATGCCTAACAATTATAAACCCCGCATTTTAGTCTCATTATCGAAAACACTGTTCAATATGTAGTCGGGCAATTCAACAAGATTCCTGACAAACTGATCGAATGCTTGTCGCAAACTTTAGTAGACGGTCGCACCCCCGGATGCCGTCGACGAAGTGCACTAAGGCGGAACACCATTGCCGCGAGCACCCGAACGGATGCTTTTGGCGACGGGGTTCTCCAACAGTCACTTGGTCGGGGTTATAGGGCATAGCTGTCTATTAAGTTTATCCGACGAGTATCCGCGTACGCTGTGTGATTGCGACGGACTTTTGAGCGCATCAAAATTCCGTGGCAACCGATCAGGTGAAACTAAAGTGTTATGTTTATAACATCCAAATCAGTTGTCTCATAACTACTTGTGGATTCCAAATATTGTATCACATTCCAGATAAATAGAAAATGTTAAACTTTCCGATCGAATAATCAAACACCCAATTTTTCCCGAAACAACTCAACACATGAAATAGGTTTAAAAATATTCACTTCATGCCTCAGTACCAACGGTCCAGCCGTAGAAGGGTCAAGCCAACGCCTCACATGTAGCACGCTGTACTGCCCCAAACCCTAAGGTTCAAAGGGCAGTTCAAGACGGTCACATAATCGAGTTAAGGTTTGTTGTCTTCTAGAGGGTCCATCGCGTTACTTGCACTACTTAGAACGTCTTTAAACCACGGAAAAATCCAACATTTGGAAATTTCCCGGCAGGGGAAAAATTGGGTATTTATATCCGGTCGAGCTTTCTAACATATTCTAAAATATCCGGAAAAACTCATAGACGAAGTTAAACTTTCCGGTCGAATCTACAAACTCCCAATACAACCCAGAAAACACAACTCTTGAGTATAAAATAAAAATACCCAGAAAACACAGGAAACAGATTGTGACATTACTGTGCAAACTGCAATGAACAAGGTGACTAAACGGCCGCGGAACCGCCGCATAAGCCATGCTCGTGCCGCGTTTCTGCGGTGTTTTGATCGATTTAGCCGCACGTGTTGCACAGTAACTCCTAGAAAACCCTGCTTATTTTTCTGCATATTTTTAATTTGAAAAAATCCACATTTTTAGAAAATGTACATAGAAGGGTTTGAGTTAGGGTTTCGGGGTTCGATCGGATTTTTAACATCGTCTACTCATCGCCTAAGGCTCTAGCTAGGTTCTGATACCACTGTAGGGTTCCTAGGCACACTCAAGAGGTTCCACAAGGCATCAACCATGCCAAATTCAAAATTTTCCGGTGCCTAAGAAACCCTAATGCGATCGTTAACTAGATATTAGGCGAAACATGCAAGTTAACAACTTAACTAGATAGTGAAAGTGACTACAACCTTTGTAGATCCGGTCCTCCACTTCCTTGGCTCCGTGATGACGTCCTTCCGCTGCAACCATCGGAATCCTAGACTCTTGCGGTGGTTTCATCGGAGAAAAGATCGGGCTAGGTCATCGACTTCGATGCCGAAGATGATCTACGTCGAGGAAACTCAAGATCAAGCTCCAACTTCACCAAGTCATGAAACTTGTGAAGAAAACACCCTATACTACATTGCAAGTGATAGAGGATGAAGAAATAGGAAGTGGGTTCACTTTGGATTTGGATTTCTCACTTGAAATCATCACTTGGAAATTTTCAAGAGAACTTTCTTCTCTTCATGAAGAAGAAGAAGAAGAAGAAGAAAAGAAAAGGCATTATCAAAAATAAAATCTAAGTGATTCTTATCATTTTGCAACCATTGCTGAGTGTAGAGAATAAACTAGGGTTTAGTTAAATGGTTAGGTTAAGAATAAAACCAAATGGCTTAGACTTTGTCAAAGGTGCTATGAAGCTTCATGAAGCTTCAAGTCAAAGTGCGAAAAGCCAACACCATTTAGTTTTTGTTTCTTGCCAAAAATAAATAAATGAAATAAATAAATAAGGCAAATGAAACCCTAACCATTAACCAAACATGGTTTAAATCAAACATACACCCAAGTTTTCATGTATCATCAAACATGATACAAACTATTGCACAAAACTATATCATATATACAATGTGCATATCAAGTGAGAAAATCCATCTTAAGTGAACAAATACTAGTTAATGTAAAGTAATATATCTAATATATAATTATACATTAAATCATTAAATCAACGCTTGATTTAACGATCCGGTCATATCGCATATGACCGACTAATATCCAATGTATCGACTTATCGAATCAATCCTCGATTCGATAACTAGGTTATATCGCATACAACCAATCGATACATTCATCGCGAGAATAGAATACGGTATCACATACACGCATTATTCTCGGTCCCGCACATATCTCATATGCGCTCCTATTTCGTTTTGCTTGAGCCAGGAAACCTCTGTGTAGGACTCTAAGGACTCGTCAATACGCCGGCAGCAGGTGATGATCATATCAAACACCCACAAGCCGCAAGCAGTCTGCTAAACGTAACGGCCACCCGGGTATTGAGCGATCAGAAGATCGACGAGCAAGCCCGCTCACACTCCTGTGAATCCAACCAGTAACACTTACCGTACAGTCCAATCTGATCGTCTGATATGTCGCATATCTCTCCTAGGGGTAGTAAACGTCAGACCCCAGTAGCTCGATAAGTCGTATCGATATGAGGTCTATAACAGTTCGAGATACTACTGATAACACTTACGAGTAAATCTCAGCAACCCTGGCCAGGGATTTCCAGTTATAGCCAATCGAACACAGTGCAACATCAACTCCCTATACCGGGAGAGACGAATCCCCTCCTATCGCTTATTGCCTCCATGTGATTCGGGACTGTACCCAAAAACCACCGTTTTGCACGCCCTCTTGGACGTGGTAAAGTGGAAATCAAAGCACAGTGGGAATCACACAAGACTCTATGACGATATCGGGTCTACAGACTAACCTGTACCAGTGTCACCAGAGAACTGCCATCTGACGTAAGGTATAATACCATCTGGGAGTTCTCGGCGAGTCCGTCCAGTGTACCCAGTCTCCACTGAGCACCCGTATATCATCTCTGATGTGAAACACTAATAGATATGGGATCATCCATCGCCCATCTGTATGGGTCGAGAAGGTATACGCTAGTCTACTCTGGTATATCGATGCCCCGTCTCGATACACCCACGACTAGGGACCTTGAAGGATCTACTTATGGACTACCATGTCCCCACTAGTATAATCTGCATCATAGTCCAGGTAGTCAAGTACACATCCTAAGAGCTTTACCAACATGTAACAGAGAGACAATCGGTGTACACGTTAAGGTAAAGAGCAACCAGATAGAATACTATCATGTCGAGCAAGAAAGTCCTCCCTATATATGTCCAAGCATCCACAACAATATACATCCTCTGTATAGTAATGGCCTCTAGGGCATACATATAACTAACATGGTTGAGTTGATAAATATTTTAAGGAAAACAAAAGACTGGACTAAGTCAATGGTTATCTTAAAGCTTCTCCAAGCTTCCAACCATCAAAATATCTCCACTAATTTGTAATTAGTTAAGAATAAATATTAACCCTAATGTTTCCCCTAATCAGAGGAAAGCTCTGTTTTAAAACTGAAGCGACGCTTCTGCTTCTCCCAATCAGAGCAATGCTCTGTTCAAATTCCAAGAATTGAAATGAAGCGACGCTTCTGCTTCTCCCAATCAGAGCAAAGCTCTGTTTGAATTTTAAAATTCAAAAATTGAAGAAACGCTTCAAATCCCTTGCACTGCGCGCTGAGCACCACGTGTCAAAAGCAGACACGCCAGCGCCAGGAGCGCTGCGCCCCAGGCAGCGCACCCCAAATCAGGGCAAAGCTCTGTTTCAAAATTCAAATTTTAAAATTGAAGCAACGCTTCGGATTCCTTGCGCTCTGCGGTGCGCGCCACGTGTCAAACACAGGTGCGCTAGCGCAGTGGCGCTGCGCTCTGCGCTGCGCGGCACGTGTCAAACGCAGGCGCGCTAGCGCTAATTGCGCCAGCACTGGAATTTAAATAATAAATTATTAATTAATCAGAATTAAAATTCTAGACAGATCTTTCCAATCTTATTAAAATAAGAAGATTGTCTTCTATAAAACAGAGGCCTTAGGATCAAAGATCCAACGGTGGGGAAATATCCCCATATCAATCAGAGAAAGATCTCTGTAACTAACTTAACAAATCAATTGGCCCTATAGAAAGGCCCCTAGACTCCAAGTCTCACATATACAGAAGAGAGAGAACCCTCTGCAAACTTTGAGAAAAAACTCAAAGAGAAAGGAAAAGCAAGCCTTTGAAGAAAGAAGATCATCTTCTTCATCTTTAAAGATAAAAAATTTAATTCTTGAAGAACAGAAATGAAAACATCTCACAAAAAGAAGAATTCTCTTCTAAAAAGATCAAAGATCTAAGAACAAGATCAAGATCTCCAATAAAAACGAAAAAGACCAAAGAAAGATCTAATCATAAAAATTTGAAGAAGTAATTTACTACATCCACAGATCATTTGATCTATAAAGGCACAGCCTTTTGTTGAGAACAAGAACTTTGGTTATTGGATCTTGAGGTAAAACCTCTTTTTAGAGAAAAAAAAAACCTGTTCTTTGATCCTAAATTGATCAAGATGCGCTCTTCGCTATTGAATAGTGCCTTGCACTTTTGAAATGCGCCTTTGCGCTTATTGGAGTGACGCACTGCGCCAGAACGCGCCACGTGTCAACCAAAGACACAATCTGCGCTTTGCGCATCTAAAACAGCGCACTACACTCTTGGATTGGCGCATAGCACCAGAGCGCGCCACGTGTCATTCACTGGCGCAGCGCACTCAGAAAGCGCAGTGCGCTAACAGACTTGCGCTTAGCGCAGAGCGTGACACGTGTCACCTTCGCATGTGCTAGCGCATTACGCTCTTTGATTGGCGCAAAGCGCCTGACAAGCCACGTGGCGCACTATCAGAACACTATTTTGCTCCTAATAAATGCTATGCATTATTAAAAGGGCCGAGCACAAATAAAGGCTCAATAGCCAGAACAATAAAATGTTCAACAGAGCCCATATGCTCATAAACCTTCAAACAGACTCTAGTCCCAAATTGGACTATAGATCTCCCAACCAACAATGGTTCAAGGGTACATCTCTGATCTCCTCTGATATTTGTCGTTGTAATCCTTCAACGTCTTCAGAGAGGTGATGGGTCCCGATAGCCATATATTCCACGGACAATGATGGACCACCATGTCCTTAAACTGGTAATCGACCGCAATGTCACTAAACTAAACAATAGAGCCCAATTGCTCTTTTGTCGGATCTAAATGATCCCGTTAAGTCGATCTTAGTCTAAAATTAGACTAACGTGTCCTTAACGAACGTTTAAGTTGATCTTAGCCTCAAATAAGGCTAACGTATCCTTAAACGCAAACCCCCCAACCCAAATCTAAGAAAGATACGGATTTGGACTAATCCACGTCCTACGGGCGACAACACAAATTAGTCTCCGTATACAATCCACGGGCAACCGAACACAAAACAAACACCCATGACACGAAGTGACCATCTGCAGAAGGAGAAAGTTGTTACCGCGATGCGGAACCATAATTAACTGCAGGGACTTACGCCTGCAGGGAAGAGCGTCCCCACAATCAAAAACCCCTCAAGCGAGGGGGAATCTGACTAAGTCTGCTATATCGGCCGCATCCGTTTAAACCTTCGATACATGGTGCCATAAATCAACTTGGCATCTTCGGAGAGGTGGACGGATAACACCAATTAGAATCTGCCCCGAATTTCAGACAAAGGCGTATGACGCGTCTACGTCGCGTCTTTCGGAGGGGAACAGATTCTGGCATGCCCGGTTGGACCTCTTCCTCTTTCCACTCCACACTTCGTGTGTCGTGTTCGCGAACCAATCGCGGTTTGTTATGGTTGCCTGTGGATTCGAGGTACTTAGATTTGGTGTCCTGCTCCGTGCAGAAAACAGAAGATCAATGGCTTCAAACTGCACTAACTGCAACTGCAACTCTCGCTCCGTCTCATCTGGAGGAGTGACTTACGGGCCCCGAGCGGCCTCCATCTTCACTATGCCGGTGGAACAGGTGACTCAGGCCACCACTGGATTGTTCTTTGGGACTATGCTCTTATCGATGAGCTTCAATGCCCCAATGTCGTCGCAAGGAGCTCCAAAGAAGTCGGTCTTTGATCGGCTTACAACTACTGCGGCCTCTCTCAACGGGTCGTCCAACTCCAGCGCCTCAGTCTTTGCCAGATTGAGCAAAAGTTCATGTGGGCCCATGATGAAGCCTGCAATTCCAAAAAAGGTTATTCCGAGAAGGATAACCATCCCTGATGCCGAAGTCGTCAAGGCGGCTTCTCCTGCCAAAAGGTCGGTCTTCACAAGACTGACTTTTCCGGCTCCCGCTCAAATCAAAGTTCTTAAAGCTATTTCCCCCGCCCAGAGGTCTGTCTTGGACAGGTTAGACACTGCTGCTCAACGGACGTCGGTCTTTAAGAGGCTGGTACCGGTGACACCTCACCAGAACAGGGGGCATGGAAAAGATGATCCAACAGTGGAGGTAATCCCGGCCACACGACATGCTCGACGTCGCCATTGGCACCGAGTGAAGAAAGCTGGGGGCAATTTGTAAGTCCATGCTACCTCTCCCGGTACTTACGGGCTTGCGGAATTTGATGAAAAACGATTTTCTAGAGGCGGTAACATGGACTCAAAACGGATCTTTGTTAAACTATCTACCTAACAACCTAACTACGAGTTGTTAACTACTCGGTTAGGGGGTTATACCTTTCTTTCTTGAACTCCTTCGTCTTCATCTCTTGATGGTGTACGGATTGGCTTCATCCCGTCGTCTCCTTGCGCCGAAGATCGATCCACCCGAAAGCTTCTACCTTTGGCTTCTTCTTCGAACTTCGAAGAAACTAGTTCACTTGGTTTGCTAAACCTTGTGAACTAGAGTGAGTAGAGGAGAGTGTGATGGGATTTTCTTTATGGTTCTTGCTTCTCAACACATGAGACAGGTGAACCATAGACAAAAGAGAGAGCAAGAGGAAGAGGGTGAGAGCAAGAGAATGAGAGAGCTCAAAACCAAGAAAGAGAAAGATAATGAAAGAATGAGCCTCTCTTTTCTCTTTCACCCTCTCATAATCCAAAAGTATCATGAGCCATAATGTTAATCAAGTATTATTATGTGATGGTTCACATCATGTCAAAGGCAATATCATTTCCAAGCACTCATTTTGCAAACCATAACAAGCAAGCAAAAGTCTTTGCATGAAAATGACAACCATTGTGATGATGATGGTCAACTAGCCTAACCTAGTCAACCGGTCAACAAAGTCAACAAGTCAACAAAGTCAACCCCTCAACAACCATGTCACTATAATACTTAATTAACATTATTGCTAATTATATATATATATATCATATTCTCATTAGGGTTGAGCAAAATGTCAATAGTCAACAGTCAACGGTCAACAACCCTAATGAGAATCTTCTGCCTCTGTCTCTCCGTCAACTGTGCATACACACCCGCATCCGCGTTCCGAGGAACACGAATACATACTGGATAAAACCAATCCCAAAACGCACACTAGGATCTGGCTTAAACCAAAGCCCGCTAGTGTTAACTGTCCGGACACTGTACGTGCACAAGTGCACGGATGTGACCGAACCCTGTCGCAAAACCATGCGACCTGTCGCAAAACCATGCGACCTCTACTCTTTTGCCTAAAGGCGAATAGCTTTCTGTGTGGGACTCTAAAGACTCGACACTACGCTGGCAGTGGGTTTAACCACAGACCGCAAGCGGCACTAGCTGTGCGTAACGGTCCCTAGGTAGATGCCGACAAGAAGACTGACAAGGTGAAACCCATCTGAACTCCTACTGAGCCTGAATGTGACAATCTCCGTACAGTCCGGTCTGTTCGTCTGATACATCGCATGGCGGGCCTAGGGGGCGGTAAATGTCAGTCCCCTAATAGCGGTACAAGTCGTGTCGGAGTGAAGCCCAATACACCCTGAGATAACACTGGAAGCCTACCAGTATATCTCGCTTGCCCTTGCCAGGGACTACTCGTGTAATGGCTCTCCTAGACACAGCGCGATGTCAACCCCCAATACCGGGAGAGACGAATCCTGTCTAACCGTCACTGCCTCCAAGTGCTTCGGGACTGCACCCAAAAACTACATGTTTGTACGACTCCTTTGAGCCGTGGTAGGGTAGTAATCAAAGTGCAGTGGGAACACACTCGAGGCGAAGTGACAGTGTCAAGTCAGCGGACTAAACAGTACTCATGTCACCTGGGAACTGATAACTGACGATAGGTATAATACCAACCGGTCAGTTCCCGACGAGTCCTGTCCAATGTACTCGTAACCTAACGAGCACCCGCATACTATCTCAAGTACGACGTACTGACGGCTGTGGGACAGACCGTCTCCCACTCTGGGATGAGAAGCGCATACGCTAGTCTACTCCAGAGTATCGATGCCCTGTCTCGATAGTCCTGCAACTAGGGACCTGCATAAGGATGTGCTTATAGATTACCCAGCCCCCACGAGTGTGACTGCCATCACAACGCTGGTAATCAAGCAAAGATCCTAAGGGCTCTACTAATATTTATAAGCGATATGCTAAAAGAAACACATGCACACATTAAAGTAGAAACAAACCAAGTAGCATACTACCATTTTGAGCAAGATTGTCAATACAAGGTGAATATCCCAAGCTTCCATTAAGTAATATACATACTAGTATGATACAGTAATGGCCTCTAGGGCATATACACTAACAATCACCCACTTGCACTAAGGCCATGTACTGGCGTATCGAAGACCTATCATCTCGATCAGCCGCTCGAACTGAGTCTGGGGTAAGGCCTTCGTGAGTGGATCAGCAGTGTTATCTTCCGTATTTACTCTCTTCACCTCGATCTCCCGGCGATCAACGATCTCCCTGATCAGCTGGTACCGCCTCAAAATATCCTTGGACTTCTGATGGGACATGGGTTCCTTCGCTAAAGCTATAGCGCCGTTGTTGTCACAATACAGCGGTATTGGATCAACACTGGTAGGAACCACCTGAAGTTCCGTGAGGAACTTCTTCATCCAGACAGCTTCCTTTGCGGCATCGCAAGCAGCTATGTACTCCGCTTCCATAGTTGTGTCAGCAACGGTTTCCTGCTTGGAACTCTTCCAGCAAACCGCCCCTCCATTGAGGGTAAAGACATAACCCGACATGGACTTGGAGTCATCCTTGTCACTCTGGAAGCTGGAGTCAGCAAAGGCCTCAATCTGGAGGTCTTTTCCGCCATACACCAAGAACATCTCCTTAGTCCTTCTCAGGTACTTGAGAATGTTCTTTACTGCTATCCAGTGTTTCTCCCCTGGGTTTGACTGATACCGGCTTACAACGCTCAATGCGTATGCTACATCTGGTCTGGTACACAACATCGCATACATAATAGAGCCTACCGCAGATGCGTAGGGTATTGATGACATGCGAGCCCTTTCCAAATCAGTCTTGGGAGACATTTCTTTGGAGAGGGTGATTCCGTGACAAGCCGGTAGATTACCGCGCTTGGAATCTTCCATACTGAATCTCTTCAGTATGGTGTCGATGTACCTTGACTGTGAAAGTCCCAACATCCTCTTAGATCTATCACGATAGATCTGGATCTCCATAATGTAGTTGGCGTCGCCTAGGTCCTTCATGGAGAACCTCTGCGACAAGAATCCTTTGACTGACTGTAGCATAGGAATATCATTTCCTATTAGGAGAATGTCATCGACGTACAAGACGAGGAATACGACATTTCTCCCTACAATCTTACTGTAAATGCATGGTTCATCTGGGTTTTTGACAAAGTCGAATTCTTTGACAGTATCATCAAAGCAGATGTTCCAACTCCGCGATGCCTGCTTGAGTCCATAGATGGACTTGAGCAATTTGCACACTTTTCCGCTGCTCCCACTCTGAATGAATCCTTCTGGCTGATCCATATAGACGCACTCTTCCAAATTTCCATTTAGAAAAGCCGTCTTTACGTCCATCAGCCAGATTTCATAATCGTAGAAGGCAGCAATGGCAAGAAGGATCCGAATGGATTTGAGCATGGCAACCGGAGAAAAGGTCTCGTCATAGTCCAAACCAGGTCTTTGACGAAAACCCTTTGCAACAAGCCTAGCTTTATAGGTTTCAACCTGCCCATCTACACCAATCTTCTTTCTGAAGATCCATTTGCAGCCTACGGGTCTTACCCCTTCTGGAGCAAAGTCCAAACTCCAAACTTTGTTGGTGTACATGAACTCCATCTCGGTCCACATTGCATCCAGCCATTTTATTGAGTCACCGCTCTGAATGGCTTGCTAGAAACTAGTAGGCTCATCATAATCAACTGTGCAATCCTCTCTATCCTCGTCTATGAGAAAACCGAAGTATCTCTCGGACGGATGAGACTGCCTACTACTTCTGTGGAGCGGCGCAGGAATGTCCGGTTCCCCTGAACCTTCTGGTTCTACTAAGGTTTTAGTAATAGCTTGTGGTTCTGGAATTTCTTCCAGTTCTATTGCGCTCCCACTTATCTGATTTTCTAAAAACTCAGTTTCCAAGAAGCGGGCATGACGAGAAACAAAGACTTTTTGCTCCTCTGCGTAATAGAAAAGATACCCCTTGGAGTTCTTTGGGTATCCCACAAACTTGCACTGTACTGAACGTGCCTCGAGCTTGTCCGCGTGCTGCTTTTTTACAAAAGCTGGACATCCCCATGTCTTAAAGGGTTTAAGACAGGGTTTCTTCCCACTCCACATCTGATATGGTGTGGTAGGCACTGTCTTAGTAGGAACTTGGTTCAAGAGATATGCAGCTGTTTCTAGTGCATAACCCCAGAAAGATCGCGGTAACTCAGCCTTAATCATCATGGAACGAACCATATCCAATAGGGTTCGATTCCTCCTTTCCGATACACCGTTGTGTTATGGTGTGTATGGAGGAGTAAGCTGAGAGAGAATTCCATTCTCTTTTAAGTAGCCCAGAAACTCGGCACTCAAGTATTCGCCACCTCGATCAGATCTCAGTGTCTTGATACTTTTGCCTGTTTGTTTTTCAACTTCATTCTTGTATTCCCGAAATTTCTCAAAGGCCTCGGATTTGTGCTTCATTAAGAAGACATGTCCATACCTAGAGAAATCATCTGTGAAAATAATGAAGTATGAATAACCACTTCGCGCATGTGTGTACATTGGACCACACACGTCACTGTGTATGAGTCCCAAGAGCTCGCTCGCTCTATCTCCGTGTCCAGCGAACGGAGTCTTTGTCATCTTTCCCATGAGACAAGATTCACAAGTGGCATAAGACTGGTACTCGAACGGATCCAAGTATCCTTCTTTATGTAACTTTGTCAACCGTGTCTCATTGATGTGACCCGGTCTACAATGCCATAAGAAAGCCTTATTTAATTCCGGAGACTTTCTTTTAAGTGTGTTCTGGACACTGAAGACCTGAGCTTGATTCAAAACGTATATACCGTTCTTCAATGTACCTGACCCAATCAAAACTTGATTTAGGTGGATGTTTACTACATCGCTTACAAAAGTAAAATCACATCCTTCCTTAGAAAGTAAGGATACAGATATGATATTACAAGTCGCACCTGGTACATAAAAACAGTCACGCAGAATCAATATCTGCCCAGTTGTCAGTCCTAGATGATATTCCCCTACGGATTCAGCATACATGCTCATTCCGTTAGCAACCCTGAGAGTCATATCACCTTTCCTGATAACCCTACGGTTTCTCAGACCCTGTAACGAATTACAGATATGAGATCCTGATCTGGTATCCAATACCCAAGAAGTAGGGTTAACTGACATACAGTTCTCAATTATTAACACACTCGAAGCCGAAGCCACAACATGCTTCGAATTCTGGCTACTGGCTTTGCAAGCCCTGCAATCTTTCTGCCAATGTTCATTCCCGTTACAATAGGAACGTCCCTCTTTCACTACATCCAGTCCTGAAACTTTTGCCCTTGCTTTTCCTTCTTCTTCCCTGGTTTCCTTCAGGGTATAAGCAGAGGGTAGGGACTTTAGAATTAACTCAGTACTTGACCCATTCTTCAACGTGGTCTCTAGGTCCATGAGCTCAAAATAGCTGGTCTTTGTAAGGACGTTGTCCCCTACAGATGACCCGACAGCCAACCTCGCTTGAAGCAATTCGTTCGAGGTCTTATATCTTGCGATACGAGATTGCTCTCCATATAAATCTTTGTTATGGAGGAAGATAGAAACTGAGTCCATCTTCTCGTGCTGCCTCTGGTATGCACCATCAACTGAGGCTAACACGAGGCACTTGGCTTTCGCACAATCCTTTTCCGATGTCCTGCAGATGTAAAAATCCGTGACAGGGGAAACTGGACCTGAGACGGCAGGGGTTTGATTAGTTAAGAGGTGTCCCAGCTTGTCATGGGCAATGGACATCTGGATAGACCTTTGCCAGTCATAACAGTCAGATTCAGTCATTTTATTATCTAGATGTAACCTAGGTGCGGTCACTTGGTCGCTGCAATTAAGAGAGAGAGAAGAAAACACTCAGCATGATGCTCTTGCAAGTTTAGAGTGGTTTTTAATTTGTCTAAACAGGATGGCTCCCACTGTCTCTTGAATCCCTCCTCAAACCAAAAAGGAAGAATTAGTCAGGATCAATCTCACCGTACAATTCTTGCTTAACCGTTCGGCCAGGCTGGTGTCGGTACTTCGAGGGAGGTTTTCCAACGCTTTCGCGAAGTTCCTTAATTAAATAACCTCTTTTCCCTGTGGGCGTAGCCCCGCTAAAACCTTTCTAGACACCTACTTGGTTTATAGCATTGATCGTTAAGTGAGAAATTTCCCGAGGAGTAGCATATACTCACAGTAGGATCGGGATCCAAATATCATCGCGTGACAAAACTGAAGGAATCCTACCAGAATCATCACACTCCAAATGGTATGCAACGCTAGCAAGTTTCAGTTCTTTTGAAACTCCCGATGTGGATTTTTGCCCCATGCTCTTATGACCTTTACTAAGGCCAACAAATCATAAGTCACATGTTAAGTTCTACCCGTCGTTGTCCAGGTTAATTTGAACCCATCCGTATATACCCTTAACTATGGCCAACAAAGTAATACGACTGTCCCAAACCAACGCATCTATCTATGCAACATATGAATATCCACCAGCTACCAATCACTGTGCCTTGACTAAGGCCAACAAACACAGCTTGAATACTGTTGAATATTCATATGAAACGACGGAGGGCTACGAATGGTTTTGGCGAAACCTTGAACGTAGTGAACTTGATATAATCGATGGAACGAGATAGCTTTTAAAAGGAGTGGCTCAAGCTCCGCATTTAAAAGTTGGTTTTGAAAAGAACCGAGTGGTTTTTCGAAAGTGTTCCAACGACTTTTACTTGGTTTATTTTCTTGCATTAGTTCTTTTAATGCGTGTTATTCTTGCATTAGTTCTTTTAATGCGTCCCATCATTTAATCCTACCATTGCAGAAAACAACCAAAATATGACGTACGCTTATGCCATTCGCATTCGCCACGGGGCCCCGTCATTACCCGTTAGGTTACTTAACTAACGACAGAGCGGGGGCTGGGCTAGCGCGGCTGTAAAACATAAGCAACGCCTAAATAATATCATATATAGATATACATTGCAATAATAGCCATTTCAGATCACAAATGAACACATTGGATATACTAGGAATCCGCAATTCCTACGAGCCTGTAACGAAAAGCAGATTACACGGTCACGGTGAATAGCCAATACCCCACTCAAGACCCCTATGGGTGCGGCAAACTACCCGCCAAGTACCCGAAGCGAAGCAACCTCCCTCAACTCCATGAGTAGGCCACTCGGCACTTCGGCATACCCGGTAGTTTGTGCACCCCCTCCATGGGTCTATCCTAGGAGCAAAAACAGTAAAAAGAAATTATACAATGACGGCTACAACCCCGACCCGGTTGTGCGGCCATACAAATAATTATTACATCAATTTACAAATTTACATGAATTGAAAGAAAAGAAAACTCTCATCTCACAACCCCCGGCTATTCACCCGTGACAATCCAATGAATTCATATACACATACCAATATTATTACAGATCACAGATTTGTATAACCCCCACTAATCGCCATATAGCGATTAGCAGACGTTCAATACAAATATCACATCACAGAAATAAACCCGTCGGCTTAAGTCATAAGAAACTCGATCAAAATACGGTTTTTAAAGCCCCAAAAACAAAATTTTCTTTCTGGAAAATCTGGGCTGAAAAAACATATACCAAAATTCCCAAAATACCCCACTAATTATACTGCAGTGAAGAAAATCTACAGAGAAGTTCAATCGGCCGCGGAACCGCGGCAAGAGCAAGCTCTTGCCGCGTTTCCGCGGCTCTTTGATGAGATCTCGTGATCGTATTTCTTCAGTGCACTATAAAAACCCTGAGTCGATTTTTGAAGCATGATTTATTATTTTTACAGAACTTTAAAAATCGACAGCAAACATGAAATCCGGGTGTATTTCGCGACTTTTTCTCCGATCGAATTTCTAGTTACTATGCTAACATGTTAGGTAGTGTTTAACTAGGCTCTGATACCACTGTAAGTCCATGCTACCTCTCCCGGTACTTACGGGCTTGCGGAATTTGATGAAAAACGATTTTCTAGAGGCGGTAACATGGACTCAAAACGGATCTTTGTTAAACTATCTACCTAACAACCTAACTACGAGTTGTTAACTACTCGGTTAGGGGGTTATACCTTTCTTTCTTGAACTCCTTCGTCTTCATCTCTTGATGGTGTACGGATTGGCTTCACCCCGTCGTCTCCTTGTGCAGAAGATCGATCCACCCGAAAGCTTCTACCTTTGGCTTCTTCTTCGAACTTTGAAGAAACTGGTTCACTTGGTTTGCTAAACCTTGTGAACTAGAGTGAGTAGAGGAGAGTGTGATAGGATTTTCTTTATGGTTCTTGCTTCTCAATGTTAGTGTATATGCCCTAGAGGCCATTACTGTATCATACTAGTTTGTATATTACTTAATGGATGCTTGGGATATTCACCTTGTATATACAATCTTGCTCAAAATAGTAGTATGCTACTTGGTTTGTTTCTGCTTCAATGTGTACATGTGTTTATATTTTGTATATCGCCTATACACATTAGTGGAGCCCTTAGGATCTTTGCTTGATTACCAGTGATGTGATGGCCGTCACACTAGTGGGGCTGGGTAATCTATAAGCACATCCTTATGCAGGTCCCTGGTCGCAGGACTATCGAGACAGGGCATCGATACTCCGGAGTAGACCAGCACATGCGCTTCTCATCCCAGTGTGGGAGACGGTCTGTCCCACAGCCGTCAGTACGTCGTACTTGAGATAGTATGCGGGTGCTCGTTAGGTTACGGGTACACTGGACAGGACTCGTCGGGAACTGACTAGTTGGTATTATACCTATCGTCAGTTATCAGTTCCGAGGTGACATGAGTACAGCTTAGTCCGCTGACTTGACACTGTCACTCCGCCTCGAGTGTGTTCCCACTGTACTTTGATCACCACCCTACCACGGCTCAAAGGAGTCGTGCAAACAGGTAGTGGTTGGGTGCAGTCCCGAAGCACTTGGAGGCAGTGACGGTTAGACAGGATTCGTCTCTCCCGGTATTGGGGGTTGACATCGCGCTGTGTCTAGGAGAGCCATTACACGAGTAGTCCCTGGTCAGGGCAAACAAGATATACTGGTAGGTTTCCAGTGTTATCTCAGGGTGTTTTGGGCTTCGCTCCGGCACGACTTGTACCGCTATTGGGGGACTGACGTTTACCGCCCCCTAGGCCCGCCATGCGATGTATCAGACGAACAGACCGGACTGTACGGAGAATGTCACACTCAGGCTCAGTAGGAGTTCAAATGGGTTTCGCCTCGTCGGTCTTCTTATCGGCACTACCTGTGGACCGTTACGCACAGCTAGTGCCGCTTGCGGTCTGTGGTTAAACCCACTGCCAGCATAGTGTCGAGTCTTTAGAGTCCCGCACAGAAAGCTTTTCGCCTTTAGGCAAAAGAGTAGAGGTCGCATGGTATTGCGACAGGTCGCATGGTTTTGCGACAGGGTTCGGTCACATCCGTGCACTTGTGCGCGTACAGTGTCCGGACAGTTTACACTAGCGGGCTTTGGTTTAAACCAGATCCTAGTGTACCTTTTGGGATTGGATTTATCCAGTGTGCATTCGTGTTCCTCGGAACGCGGATGCGGGTGTGTATGCACAGTTGACAGGGAGGCAGAGGCAGCGGATTCTCATTAGGGTTGTTGACAGTTGACCGTTGACTTTTTGACTTTTTGCTCAACCCTAATGAGAATATGATATGTGATTAACTATTATATTAATTAAGTATTATGGTGATATGGTTGTTGACTTTGTTGACTTTTGTTGACTTGTTGACTTTGTTGACTTGTTGACTTTTGTTGACTTGTTGACTTTGTTGACCGGTTGACTAGGCTTGACTAGTTGACCATCATGATAACCATAGCCATCATTTCATGGCAAAGACTTTTTCTTGCTTGCTCATTTGTGTAAAATGAGTGCATGAAATGATATGGTTATGGTTGCTTCAAACCATCACATAAGACTTTTTTAGTATGATGAGTTATCATGACTTTGGATTATGAGAGGGTGAAAGACAAAAGAGAGCCTCATTCTTTCTTGCTCATTCTCTCTCTTGTTCTTGAGCTCTCCTTTTGCTCTCACCCTTTTGCTCTTGCTCCCTCTCTTTAATCTATGGTTCTCTTGTCTCATGAGTTGAGAATCAAGAACCATAGATAAAATCCCACACAAAGTATTCTCTACTCATTCTAGTTCACTAGGTTTAGCAAACCAAGTGAACTAGTTTCTTCAAAGAACGAAGAAGGAGCTAAAGGTTGGAGCTTTCAGGTGGATCTATCTTCGGCGTACGGAGACGACGAGAAGAAGCCAATCGGACCACCACCGGAGCTTGAAGACGAAGGAGTTCAAGACAAGCAAGGTATAACCCCCTAACCGAGTAGCTAGAAACTCATAGGTAGGTTGTTAGATAGATGTTTAACCAAGATCCGGGTTTTAGGTCCATGTTAACACCTCCGTAAAAATCGTTTTTTACCAAATTCCGCTTTCCCGAAAGTACCGGGAGAGGTAGCATGGACTTACACTCAACACATGAGACAAGTGAACCATAGACAAGAGAGAGAGCAAGAGGAAGAGGGTGAGAGCAAGAGAATGAGAGAGCTCAAAACCAAGAAAGAGAGAGATAATGAAAGAATGAGCCTCTCTTTTCTCTTTCACCCTCTCATAATCCAAAAGCATCATGAGCCATAATATTAATCAAGTATTATTATGTGATGGTTCACATCATGTCAAAGGCAATATCATTTCCAAGCACTCATTTTGCAAACCATAACAAGCAAGCAAAAGTCTTTGCATGAAAATGACAACCATTGTGATGATGATGGTCAACTAGTCCAACCTAGTCAACCGGTCAACAAGTCAACAAAGTCAACCCCTCAACAACCATGTCACTATAATACTTAATTAATATTATTGCTAATTATATATATATATATATATATATCATATTCTCATTAGGGTTGAGCAAAAAGTCAATAGTCAACGGTCAACGGTCAACAACCCTAATGAGAATACTCTGCCTCTGTCTCTCCGTCAACTGTGCATACACACCCGCATCCGCGTTCCGAGGAACACAAATACATACTGGATAAAACCAATCCCAAAACGTACACTAGGATCTGGCTTAAACCAAAGCCCGCTAGTGTTAACTGTCCGGACACTGTACATGCACAAGTGCACGGATGTGACCGGACCCTGTCGCAAAACCATGCGACCTGTCGCAAAACCATGTGACCTCTACTCTTTTGCCTAAAGGCGAATAGCTTTCTGTGTGGGACTCTAAAGACTCGACACTACGCTGGCAGTGGGTTTAACCACAGACCGCAAGCGGCACTAGCTGTGCGTAACGGTCCCCAGGTAGTTGCCGACAAGAAGACTGACGAGGTGAAACCCATCTGAACTCCTACTGAGCCTGAATGTGACAATCTCCGTACAGTCCGGCCTGTTCGTCTGATACATCGCATGGCGGGCTTAGGGGGCGGTAAATGTCAGTCCCCTAATAGCGGTACAAGTCGTGTCGGAGTGAAGCCCAATACACCCTGAGATAACACTGGAAGCCTACCAGTATATCTCGCTTGCCCTGGCCAGGGACTACTCGTGTAATGGCTCTCCTAGACACAGCGCGATGTCAACCCCCAATACCGGGAGAGACGAATCCTGTCTAACCGTCACTGCCTCCAAGTGCTTCGGGACTGCACCCAAAAACTACCTGTTTGCACGACTCCTTTGAGCCGTGGTAGGGTAGTAATCAAAGTGCAGTGGGAACACACTCGAGGCGAAGTGACAGTGTCAAGTCAGCGGACTAAGCTGTACTCATATCACCTGGGAACTGATAACTGACGATAGGTATAATACCAACCGGTCAGTTCCCGACGAGTCCTGTCCAGTGTACTCGTAACCTAACGAGCACCCGCATACTATCTCAAGTACGACGTACTGACGGCTGTGGGACAGACCGTCTCCCATTCTGGGATGAGAAGCGCATACGCTAGTCTACTCCGGAGTATCGATGCCCTGTCTCGATAGTCCTGCGACTAGGGACCTGCATAAGGATGTGCTTATAGATTACCCAGCCCCCACGAGTGTGACTGCTATCACAACGCTGGTAATCAAGCAAAGATCCTAAGGGCTCTACTAATATGTATAAGCGATATGCTAAAAGAAACACATGCACATTAAAGTAGAAACAAACCAAGTAGCATACTACCATTTTGAGCAAGATTGTCAATACAAGGTGAATATCCCAAGCTTCCATTAAGTAATATACATACTAGTATGATACAGTAATGGCCTCTAGGGCATATACACTAACACAATTCCCCTTCTGGACTGACTCCGCCAGCTCCAATGGTGGAAGTTGATGCCGCTGTTCCAACTGGGAATAGCTTTGAACCACTAAGCAGGATGCGCAAGAATTCTCCGACTGCTGTGCTGAAAATATCTCCTCCACCTGTGGAGAACGTTACAGAAACAAAGCCGGAGCAGCCCCCTCAACGGCTGTCCTCTAAAATTTACAAGGTCTGGCGTCAAGTCCAAGACTCCGTGACGGATCAAGACTATCTCCACCGACAGAAAAAAAAATGAAGGTTCGGCAGGAGAAGGACTACTCTGTCAAGCCACAAAAAGCGACAGCTACTTGGGTGCCCACTACAACGGCCCCCTCAACTTCGACCGCCCACAAAAGAAGGAGGTCGGATAAGATCCCTGCTTCTTTGGCAAATCGCAAAGACACCGAATCTAAACACCCCAAGTCTGGGGGTATAATGGTGCATACTGTTTACATGGCTTCCAGAAAAGAGGAAAGCCGCGCTTCGACGGGTCACCGACCGCTCACCCGATCCATGACAAAAGCCCAACAGCAACAGCAGAAGCTCCAGGAGATGCTGACTGCAATGGCCACACTCACCGGGCCAAAAGAAAATCCGGAGACGTCATCGGAACAACGTCGCGAACACGAGACTGATGCTGAATTCCTTCGTAGAATGCTCGAAAAGAAGGACAAGGAGGCTGCGGAATAAGCGGCTAATATAAAGCAAATGGCCCTTCTATTCTAAGATATGGTGGGCATGATGATCCAGCCGGATCTCCCAGCCTAAGATCCTCCAGTAATAATTAAAGATGACAGAGGAGAGACATCGAATCCACCTCCGGCCCTTTCAGCAGCCAAGGAGGAAACTATCTCCAAGTCCGCCCTGGATGATTATATTGCTCAGCAAATACGAGTTCACCAGGCGAACGAAGCGGGTGGACAAGTTGTTAGAACTGGGCGACCGTATCCAGGCTGGTATGACCAAATAAGTTACCCGCCGGGATATACGATCCCTAAGTTCCATGTGTATAAAGGGACGGGGAATCCACATTCGCTCAATTCAGGGCTCTATGCGGCAACACTGGAGGTGACGACAAACTGTTGCTTCGCCAATTCGTCGGCAGCTTAGCGGAAACGGCCTTCGAATAGTATTCGGAGCTACCTAACGACTCTGTCAAAATATTTGCGGAGATGGAGCTGCTGTTTACACAAAGATTTGCAAGCGCCAGCGAGCGCACCCCGGTCACCGCATTGATCAATGCCAGGGTAAGGCCAGGCGAAACGTGGGTTTAGTACGCAATACGGTGGCGAAACTTATGGTCGAAATGCGAACAACGCATCGAAGAAGCGCCTGCGGTAGGCATGTTCGTGGGCACTCTTGATCCACAAACGACCATCTCGCAATTCATGATGTTCTTCAAGCCAACTACTTTCCAGGCCTTGATTGATAAGTTAGCCTAAATGGATTAGATGGGTCATAGACCATCTCCTTCAAAGACGGATCCTCGGAATGAAAAGGGAAAAGGAAAAGCAACTTTCGTCGCCAATACTCAACAACAGCCGAGCAACTTAAAGCCGGTTGTCTGTCAAAACAATATGCGTCCACGCCCATCCCTTGAGGAAAGACTAGGATGTCCTTACTCGTTTCCTCAGGATAAAACGAGAAGACTGTTTGACCTGGCAGTGCGCAACAGACTCATCAATCTGCCGAGTCCAAAACGTCCAATGCAGCTAGGCAATCTCAACAATCCTAATTACTGTCCTTACCATCAAGCAGTAAGCCATCCAATCGAAAATTGCTTCGTTTTCAAAGGCTGGATTGAGGACCAATACCAACAAGGCAAGTTCGCGTTATCCGAAAACTGGAAGGTGAACCCGCCACAGCCTCATGCTCCTAAAAAGGTGGACACGTCGGGGGCAACGTGCTCTTTTGTTGAAGAAGCTCCATGGGAGGCCGTTCTTTCAGCCAAGACGAAAAGGATGCTGAAAGATCTCCAAACGTGCCCGACAATCAGGTGGAAAAATTCACTGGAACCCGAGGTCGTCGAGGGAATGCTGAAACCGCGCCCAACTACAAAATCCGGTGGTGATGGTCAAAGCGCTCGCAGCCAGCCGTCAAAATCTTCGAAGAAGGAGAAGACCCAAAAGCCCATGAAGTTTGATGACAAGCGCACAGATCTGCAAAATCATATTGACGCACTGGAAGAATATAATCAGAAGGCGCTGACCCCAATCACACTCCAAGAATCCCTCAGCCGCGTCCTTGAGGACGGAGATGATGACAAAGACTCGTCAGATGAATCTGAGGATTATGTGGCAAGCTGCCATGTGATCTCTCACTCGTCGATAGACGATAAAGAAGCTCCTTGCACCGAGAGACGGGGGGCAAGTCCTGAACCAAAACTTCTATGGTCGTCAGACGAAATGATCGACACCTTCCTGAATGAAATTCATCTGAAAAGTAAAGCCGATCGAAAGCGCGAGATGGCCATACTTGAAAAGGGCAAACGCCGGCGACTGGACAAAAAGGTTGGAACACTCCCACCAGATCAAAGTACATCCGCCGCAAATGAAAGCATGATCAAGACAAGGAAACGATTCTCCAAAGCCATATCGATAGGGATGAAGCTGCCCTCTTTCAGAGAAAATTCTCCTGGCGGTATACATCTTGATGAAGCGGACGTACATCCTAACTTCTGCTTATATAATCAGAAGATCGCACATCCTACTAAAGACTGCAACTCCTTTAAATGTTGGTGGCAAGGGTATGTCGCTCACAGGCAACACTTCAACAGGACAAAGCGTGAAGCTCGTAGACAATGGAAAAATGCGATAGATGAGCTTAAAAGAAGTGTCAGCAATTGTCATAAGGTTAATCCCGGGGGATCACGAGTTCTCACCTTCGGGAGCGACTCTGACGAAAAAGTAGCCCTCGGTCCTCTCTTCAAGGAATCCATCTCTGAAACGAAAGAATTGAGGAGTTGCGAGAACATTCAGCCGTGCAATCGCACGTTACCCGGAAAGAATCTCGGACCCACAAACAAAGGATCGAACAAAAGGGATAAAGAGAAAGGAAAAACGGCCTTTGTCGCCAACGCTCAACAACACTCGAGTGGACCTAGGCCGGTTGTTCGCCAAAGCAACAAACGGCAACCCCTCTATGAGAAGTTGAAACGTCCTTACTCATTTCCCCGGGATGAAACAAGGAGGCTGTTCGAACTAGCAGTACACAACAGGCTTGTCACTCTATCAGAGCCGAAACACCAGTTACAACTGAATGATGTCAACAATCCTAATTACTGCCCTTACCACCAAGTATTGGGCCATCCGATCGAAAACTGCTACGTCTTCAAAAACTGGGTTGAAGACCAAGACCAACAGGGCAAGTTCGCGCTGTCCGAAAGCTGGAAGGTGAGCCCGCCACAACCACATGCTCCAAGAAAGATGGATATGCTGGGGGCATCATGCTCATTCATAAGGAAAGCCCCATAGACCGAAAAGTCAGTAAACTAGAGATTCGCCTCAAATACGGCAACGGTGGACCACTATGTCCTAAAACTGGCTGCGGACCGAAACGTCCATAAACTAACGACGGACCGCAATGTCCTAAAACTTGTAAATGACCGAAACATCGTGAAACTACTACAAACCCGCGGCATCCTTAGGCTGACGTGGTAAAAAAAAACAAAAAACAAAAAACGCTATGGCCATAAGCAAAATGGGCACGGATGAAAACCCGAAAGGGCTCCGTGAGTAAAAACAGAAGGGCTACCGGAGAGTGTTTGTGAAAACCCGAAAGGGCGCAACCTCGTTAAAAGACACTTACAGGGTCCTCTCGACCTTGTGAGGAGAAATCACCCGTGTGAGATCCTTACAACTCACAAGGGAGCAACACACTTAGGGATCCCCACGATTCCTAAGGTGAAATTACACTTGCGAGATCCTCACGACTCGTAAGGAGAACTCTCTTATAGGACCCTCACGGCTCATAAGATTTGAAAGTCTTAAGCTACAAAGACCTGAACCTGTTCTTAAGCAATCCCCACAACCTCCAATACTGCCGTACAAGTGGCTCAATACTGACCCTTGTATACAATCCACGGGCGCGAATAAACATTTCCCTAGCCAAGTCCCATCCGTGACTAGGGATATGTTCGCACGGTGAACAACCCTTATGAGTCCTCTCGACTTATAAGGAGAAAACTCTCTTGTAAGATCTTTACGACTTACAGGAGAACATGCACTTAGGAATCCTCATGACTCCTAAGGAGAAAACACACCTATGAGATCCTCCCGACTTGTAGGGAGAAATACCTTTGTGAGACCTTTACGGCTCATGAAGTCAAAAGCCTTAGTCGACAGAATCCTAACCCTGTTTACTAAGACACCTTTGTCCGACATCGACAGGGGCAAATGATGATTCGCTCCTGGAAATATCCCAGTCGTAGCGGTGCTGATGCCAAAATCGGTGTCTAATCCCAAGCTTGCAGTAAGAAGCTAGCGAGCCACACATGCGTATGAAACAGCCGAAATGATAGGACAACTTGCAAACAAAATCAGCAAGTAAAAATGTATGCATGCCAAATAGCCGAAATGATTGGGCAACTCGCAATAAAAAGCAGCGAGTAAAAATGAAATAAATAGCCGAAATGATTGGGCACCGCGAAAAATAGCCGAAATGATTAAGCAATCGCGACATTCGCTATATAAAATCTGAAATGATAGAGCATCATGGAAAGAAATAAAAAAATGAAATGAAATCTATGCCCTATAGGTGAGATCATATCGATCCCTGTATACAATCCAGGGGCACAAACAAAGAAGGAAGCACGCCTTCCCTCCCCAGGCTCCATCAGAAAGAGAGCCAAGTCTCGACGGTCACATCTGCATCCCAGAAGACCAACAACAGCGTTCCTCCTTATGCCAGCAAGGCACGGAAGCGACACAACGAAACGGAACCACGGCATAGTCCCTAATTCCAAATCTTAACGGCAAAATCTGCAGGATAAAAAAAATCAGCAACGGCGTTCCTTTGCAGTCCAGCAGGACACAGACACAACGTCGACAAAAGACCTCACGTCAAAACAAAGCGGAGTGATGGCAAAATCCCAACTCCACCTCAGCATTCGTCTCGTTACACCAGATGCAATGTCAACAACGGCGTTCCTTCGCAGTCCAGCAGGAGGCAGATGCAACGTCAACGAAAGACCTCATGGTCGAAACAAAGCGGAGTGACGGCAAAATCCCAACTCCACCTCAGCATTAGTCTTGTTACACCAGACGTAGTGTCAACAATGCCGTTCCTTCGTTGTCCAGCAGGATGCAGATGCAACGTCAACAAAAGACCCCATGGTCGAAATAAAGCGGAGTGATGGCAAAATCCTAACTCCACAGCGACGTTCGTCTCGATACAGCAGACGAGATGTCACCACAGCGTTCTTCCTCCAACAGGATTCGGACACGCCAAAGCAAACGAAGCAAAGGCCAAATTCCTAGCTTCAGGGTCTTGATGGCAACTCATATAAAACCAGAAAGACCATCGGAGATCATCTCACACCAGCATGGAGTGATCACCGCCTCGACGTTCGTCTCGACACAACGGACGAAATGTCACTACATCGTTCTTCTTCCAGCAGGATTCAGACACGACAATGAAACAACGGAGCCACGGCAAAATCCCTAGTTCCAAACCTCGACGGTTCACCAGCAACCTAGAGACAACCGCGACATTCGTCTCGATACAGCAGACGCAATACCGGCAAACGAAGCAAAGGCCAAGTTCCTAGCTTCAGGGTCTTGACGGCAACTCATATAAAATCAGAAAGACCATCGGAGGTCTTCTCGCCCCAGCGCGGAG
This sequence comes from Agapanthus africanus, assembly GCA_030015575.1. NCBI lineage: Eukaryota > Viridiplantae > Streptophyta > Magnoliopsida > Asparagales > Amaryllidaceae > Agapanthus > Agapanthus africanus. Next base: position 435,739,522 of record CM057345.1, on the reverse strand, counting down.
TGATGGCAAAATCCCAACTCCACTGCGACGTTCGTCTCGATACAGCAGATGAAATGTCGCTACAACGTCCTTCCTCCAACAGGATTCGGACATGACAAAACAAACGAAGCAAAGGCCAAATTCCTAGCTTCAGGGTCTTGACGGCAACTCATATAAAACCGGAAAGACTATCGGAAATCATCCCATACCAGCGCATACTGGTTATGACTCATCGGGGCTCTCCAAAATGAGCCTAATCTCAAGTAAAAAGCGGCATGGCAAAATTCCTAACGTTCGCTCTTCCGACGGTCAAACTGCCTAGGAGGATTGCTTGAAGACGTATTGTCCAGCCCTCGAAAGGATCAGAGACATGACAGTCACAAGGCTACTCGAATAGCAAGATTGCCTATCGAGGAATACATCAGCCAACGCGACGGTACGATGGACAAAACCCTAGTACCACAGACCCTAACGGACCTTTGTCGTAAAGAGCAGAGGTTAACTGTGACGTTAGGATATTCTTGCGAGAAATGCTCGATTCGTCTCGACTCGTGAGGAAAAGCCTTAGGCAGCGGGGATTAAAAAACCTGTTTCCTAAGCACTGGGGCCCTGCAAGTCGGTCCAAAATGGACTCTTGCATACTATTCACGGACCACACTCTCTAAAGTCGAATCTCGATAAGGAGGGAAACAACCACTTACGAGTCCTCTCGACTTGTAAGAGGGAAAATTCTCTAGTGAGATCCTTACGACTCTTAAGAGAAAACGCACTTAGGAGTCCTCACGGCCCCTAAGGAGAAAATACACCTACGAGATCCTCTCGACTCGTAGGGAGAAAAGCCTTTATGAGACCCTCACGGCTCATAAATTTGAAAAGTCTTTGGTGGCAGATCCTGACCCTGTTTCCTAAACCATCGGTGTCCTACAAGGAGGTCAAGATAGACTATCTGCAGGCCACACTCTCCAAAGTCGAACATCGACAAGGAGGGAAACAATCTCTTATGAGTCCTCTCGACTTGTAAGGGAGAAAATTCTCTTGTGAGATCCTTACGATTCTCAAGAGAAAATGCACTTAGGAGTCCTCACGACCCCTAAGGAGAAAATACACCTACAAGATCCTCTCGACTCGTAGGGAGAAAAGTCTTTATGAGACCCTTACGGCTCATAAATTTGAAAAGTCTTTGGTGGCAGATCCTAACCCTGTTTCCTAAGCCATCGGTGTCCTACAAGGAGGTCAAGATAGACTATCTGCAGGCCACACTCTCCAAAGTCGAACATCGATAAGGAGGGAAACAATCACTTATGAGTCCTCTCGACTTGTAAGGGAGAAAATTCTCTTGTGAGATCCTTACGACTCTCAAGAGAAAACGCACTAAGGAGTCCTCACGACCCCTAAGGAGAAAATACACCTACGAGATCCTCTCGACTCGTGGGGAGAAAAGTCTTTATGAGACCCTCACGGCTCATAAAGTTGAAAAGCCTTTGGTAGCAGATTTGAACCTGCTTCCTAAGCCATCACTACTCCTCGAAGTATTCAAGACGGAATGTTCTATATCACCTACAGGCTACGCTTACTTAAGGAATATGCCAATAACAAAGCAGAAAATAAAAGGAAGGAGGCAAAGGATTTGTCATTCATACTCGGAAAATTTTTACATCAATAAAGACAATAAACAAAAGCAGCATTATCAAGATGGTTACAATGGCAAAACCTCGGATCCAGGGCATGGATTGAGGAACTCAAAAGTGACTTTGTCCAGAATTTTCCAGGCCTGGCGAACCATCCTAGTATGCTTTCTTTCGCGATCGCAAGCGTCGGGATCCCCACTGATGTCCTCCACCCTCCGATAGGCAGCAAGTATGGCAGACTGTTGAAAAGCCTGGTGCAGGAGATCGACAAGATTGTCTCGCCGTCTCTTTGAGATTAGGCTCATCAGATACACCGAGCGCACCTTATCCTCAGCGGCATCCAATGCTCTAAGCAGCACGCCGGCACAAAATAGAGGGAGAGCTTCCCAGATCGCTCCCACAATAAGCTTCAGGAGAGGGGAACGCCGAGAAAGCAGTTGACCATTGTATGCGTCAAAGTGACTCATAATTTCGGCACACTCGACGTTTGTAAATTCTCGATTCTGAGAACGGCCGAGTCGGCGGATGTCTCCGTAAGAGATAATCTCGTTGAGATCGTACATATGAGCGTCCATTACTCCTGCAAAAGAAAATCAACAAAATTAGCAGACAGACTGGTTAAGCAATTTCTGATTCAAAACAGGCACAGGAAATTAAACTCCTCGAGAGCAATGCTCTACAGACAAGAATGACATCTGGCAAAATCAATTATTTAGGGAATTTAAAAGAAATTCCCCGAAAATGCTCAGAGCCTTGCTCTGAGAAAATGATATAATTCATCAAAAATAAAATTCCAAGTTTGATCTTCATGATCTATGAAAAAACTCTTAAGAGTTCTTCTATATGATCTAAAACGAGTAAAGCTCCATTAATGAACTAAGAAATCATAAGTGAAATCCTTTTAGAGAGCAAAGCTCTATTGATCGAACCCTAAAAGGGTTCTCTTTAGATCAAAGATCAATGAAGAGCAGATCTCTTTTAATGGGTAAAACCCTAATCTAGTGAAAGTTTTAAAAACATGACCTAAATTTTAGCAGAGTTCTGACTCTTAAAAGTTTTTTAACAGGAGAGCAATGCTCTGACGAAGAGATAATTCTCAAAGTGGAGATGAAAATCATCTAAGGGACCAAAGGTCCTATTTATTGGCATTGAGAGCCGTTTCAACTTCCAAAAGTTGATCCAACAATTGAGATGTTGCCACCGCTGCGCTCACGCTTGGGCCACGTAAGTGCAACGGTGGGGGGGCATTTGTTTCCTTCAATCAGAGCAAAGCTCTGTTTTAAAAATGAAGCGACGCATCTGCTTCTCCCAATCAGAGCAAAACTCTGTTCAAATTCCAAGAATTGAAATGAAGCGACGCTTCTGCTTCTCCCAATCAGAGCAAAGCTCTGTTTGAATTTTAAAATTCAAAAATTGAAGCAACGCTTCAGATCGCTTGTGCTGAGCGCCACGTCTCAAAAGCAGACACGCCGGCGCCAGGAGCGCTGCGCCCCAGGCAGCGCAGCCCAAATCAGAGCAAAGCTCTGTTTCAAAATTTAAATTTTAAAATTGAAGCAACGCTTCAGATTCCTTGCGCTCTGCGCTGCGCGCCACGTGTCAAACACAGACGCACTAGCGCAGTTGCGCTGCGCTCTGCGCTGCACGACACGTGTCAAACGCAGGCGCGCTAGCGCCAATTGCGCCAGCACTGGAACTTAAATAATAAATTATTAATTAATCAGAATTAAAATTCTAGAAAGATCTTTCCAATCTTATTAAAATAAGAAGATTGTCTTCTGTAAAACAGAAAGCTTAGGATCAAAGATCGAACGGTGGGGAAATATCCCCAGATCAATCGGAGAAAGATCTCTGTAACTAATTTAACAAATCAATTGGCCTTATATAAAGGCCCCTAGACTCCAAGTCTCACATATACAGAAGAGAGAGAACCCTCTGCAAATTTTGAGAAAAAACTCAAAGAGAAAGAAAATGCAAGCCTTTGAAGAAAGAAGATCATCTTCTTCATCTTTAAAGGTAAAAAATTTAATTCTTGAAGAACAGAGATGAAAACATTTCACAAAAAGAAGAATTCTCTTCTAAAAAGATCAAAGATCTAAGAACAAGATCAAGATCTCCAATAAAAAAGAAAAAGATCAAAGAATGATCTAATCTTAAAAATTTAAAGAAGTAATTTACTTCATCCACAGATCATTTGATCTATAAAGGCACAACTTTTTTGTCGAGAACAAGAACTTTGGTTCTTGGATCTTGAGAGAGAACAAAAAAACTTGTTCTTTGATCCTAAATTGATCAAGATGCGCCCTGCGCTATTGGACAGTGCCTTGCACTTTTGAAATGCGCCTTTGCGCTTATTGGAGTGACGCACTGCGCCAGAACACGCCACGTGTCAACCACAGACACAATCTGCGCTTTGCGCTTCTAAAACAGCGCACTGCGCTCTTGGATTGGCGCATAGCACTAGAGCGCGCCACGTGTCATTCACTGGCGCAGCGCACTCAGAAAGCGCAGAGCGCTAACAGACTTGCACTTAGCGCAGAGCGTGACACGTGTCACCTTCGCATGCGCTAGCACATTGCGCTCTTTGATTGGCGCAAAGCGCCTGACAAGCCACGTAGCGCACTATCAGACCAGTATTTTGCTCCTAATAAATGCTATGCATTATTATAAGGGCCGAGCCCAAATAAAGGCTCAATACCCAGAACAATAAAATGTTTAACTGGGCCCATATGCTCATAAACCTTCAAACAGACTCTAGTCCTAAATTGGACTATAGATCTCCTAACCAACAATGGTTCAAGGGTACATCTCTGAACTCCTCTGATATTTGTCGTTGTAATCCTTCAACGTCTTTAGAGAGGTGATGGGTCCCGACAGCCATATATTCCACGGACAATGATGGGCCACCATGTCCTTAAACTGGTAATCGACCGCAATGTTACTAAACTAAACAATAGAGCCCAATTGCTCTTTTGTCGTATCTAAATGATCCCGTTAAGTCGATCTTAGTCTAAAATTAGACTAACATGTCCTTAACGAACGCTTAAGTTGATCTTAGCCTCAAATAAGGCTAATGTATCCTTAAACGCAACCCCCCCAACCTAAATCTAAGAAAGATACGGATTTGGACTAATCCACGTCATACGGGCGACGACACAAATTAGTCTCCGTATACAATCCATGGGCAACCGAACACAAAACAAACACCCATGATACGAAGTGACCATCTGGAGAAGGAGAAAGTTGTTACCGCGATGCGGTAGCGTAATTAACTGCAGGGGCTTGCGCCTGCAGGGAAGAGCGTCCCCACAATCAAAAACCCCTCAAGCGAGGGGGAATCTGACTAAGTCTGCTATATCGGCCGCATCCGTTTAAACCTTCGATACATGGTTCCATAAATCAACTTGGCATCTTCGGAGAGGTGGACAGATAGCACCAATTAGCATCTGCCCCGAATTTCCGACAAAGGCGTATTACGCGTCTTCGTCGCGTCCTTCGGAGGGGAACACCTAACATTAACCCTAACATGGTGTTAGTCTCATACATGTTGCATGTGTAACCTGGCATGACACAACAATATATATCACATATATATATTTTGTGCAAAAAGAATACTATTAATATATATCACATATATATCAATGTATCAATAAAGTGAGAAAGAAATTTTAAGTGAGCTAATATTAGTTAATGTAATTTGATATATCAAATATATAATTATACATTAAACTTTTAAATCAACTCTTGATTTAATAATCCGGCTATAGTACATATAACCGACTAATATTAGATGAATCAACTTATCGAATCAACACTTGATCCGATAATCGGGCTATATCACATATACCCGACCGATATCATATATTGCGAGAATAGAATACGGTATCACATACTCGTATTAATCTTGGTCCCGCACATATCGCATATGTGTTCCTACTCCGTTTCGCATGAACCAGGAAAGCTCTATGTAGGACTCTAAAAACTCGTCAATACGCCGGCAGTAGGTGATGATCATATCGAACACCTACAAGCCGCAAGCGGTCTGCTACACGTAACGGCCACCCGGGTATTGAGCGATCAAAAGATCACAAGCAAGTCTGCTATAACTCCTGTGAATCCAATCAGTAACACTACCGTACAGTCCGGTCTCTTCGTCTGATATGTCGCATATCACAGCCTGGGGGTGGTATAACGTCAGACCTCAATAGCCTGATAAGTAATGCCGATACAAGGTCCATAAAGGTTCGAGAAACCACTGATAACACTTACCAGTAAATCTCAGCAACCCTGGCCAGGGATTTCCTGTTATGGCTAATCGAGCATTGCGCAGCATCAACTTCCAATACCGGGAGAGACGAAACCCCTCCTATCGCTCATTGCCTCCATGTGACTCGGGACTGTACCTAAAATCCACATTTTTGCATGATCTCTTGACCGTGGTATGGTGGAAATCAAAGCACAATGGGAATCACACAAGACTCTATGACGATCTCTGGTTTACAGACTAAACTGTACCAGTGTCACCAGCGAACTGCTATCCGGCGATAAGTATAATACCATCTGGGAGTTCTCGGCGAGTCCGTCCAGTGTACCCAGTCTCTACTGAGCACCCGTATGCCTTCTCTGATGTCAAACACCAATGGATATGGGATCATCCATCTCCCATCATATGGGTCAAGAAGCGCAAACGCTAGTCTACTCTGGAGTACCGATGCCCTGTTTCAATACTCCCACGACTAGGAACATTTGAAGGATATACTTATCGACTACCCATTCCCCACTAGTATGATCTACGTCATAGTCCTGGTAGTCAAGTACTCATCCTAAGGGCTTTATCAACATGTGATCACAAAACAGTATTTGTTTACATGTTAAGATAAAGTGCAACCAGATAGCATACTGTCATATCGAGCAAGAAAGTCCTTCCTATATATGTCCAAGCATCCACTACAATATATCGCATGTATAGTAATGGCCTCTAGGGCATACATATAACCAACAATCTCGAGTAATACTGTTCTACCGGTATAGGTCATCTCTCAATCATCATAATCACCTGCCTGCGACTATAAAAATTGCCTTGAGGGCACTATAGCTAACACTTGTGGTTATGAATTTATCTAGTAACTCACTGGCGGCGTACTGTCAAGTCTTTAGAGTCCCACGCAGAGAGTTTCTCTAGTTCAGACGAAATGATATAGTAGCCGTATTTTGATACGCGCATGGTTCCAATCGAATGATTGTACTAGTTACGCGGACTTTCGATCGGGATACGTATAGGACTCCGATCGAATGATTGCATTAGTTACCCGGACTTTCGATTGGACAGTTGATAATACTAGCCGGCTTGGGATTGAGCCTAATTATTAAATCAGGTATTGATTTGATAATTTACGTATATATATTTCGATATGTATATTCTAGTATTATGTTCTTTGTGTTATTCTATCTCTTTTGGTATTTGTATTTTGATACGAATACGGGTATGTATATTCGGTTGAGTGTATTCCGTATTTATACGGAAAATATTTTAGAAAGTGGACACCTCATTTTATTTTATCCATTTATTAATTTAAATGGAAAATAAGATGTAAAAGTAGTGAGATGAGAATGGTAAGAGCCATACTTGAATAGTGTTGACAAATGAATTGTATATTCATTTGTCCAAACTATTCAAACATGATAGTGGTTCTTTATTGGAAAAATGATTTTACAAAACCATACTTCATGATTTTCTCTTACTTGAATGAAATCATTCTCACCATTTTGCTTATCTCTCCTCACCAGCCTTTCTTGAGCTCTTCCTCCTTCTTCTTGATCTTCCTCCCTACAATCTCATATGTTGAGAATCAAGGATGAAAGAGAGATAGATATACACTAAGAACAATTCACTACATCACTAGACATTTTACATTAGCAACATAGAGTTTCTAGTTGATCCACTAGATTTTTAGTGTGGAGCTAGAGCTATGAAACACATCTCTCGGGTGGATTATTTTCGATGGAGGAAGACCGGTGATCAAGCTCAATTAAGAAGACATAAAGGAGCTAAGGAAGAGGATAGAAGACCGAAGGACACGAATCTTTTGGTAAAACAATTATATCAAAATAGCTAATCTTTTTGTAGCTTACTAGTTTCATATTTGGTTTCGATTCTAGGTAGTTGTTTCTAGCGCCAAGTTTTTAAACACCAAAATTTTTTGTTTCCCAACGGCCGCAGTTAGCGGCTAGGGCGTTAAGAACCCTAATAATTTACAAAGGAGGTGCTGTAAAAATTTCACATGACGAAAACGTTTTCAAAATTTAATATACATCCTCTTGTATTTCTATAAACTTTACTTATTGTTTAAAAGTGGAACTTGATTTCATTAATACCCATTTTCAAAACTTCACCTCTACTATTTTATTTATAAAGGTTTAGATTCTTTGTTTTCGGCTTATTTGGGTTACGATGGGGTCCTATAGATTTCACGTGATCCAAGTACCAGTCACGTACCATTTCCGAGTCGTGACAAGTTATCGCTAGTCCAAAATGATCTCCAAACAACACAAATTTAAGATTTTGGAGTTTGGTTTTGTTAACTTTATGAAACTACAATTTTGAAGACTTAACTCCATTCCCAAACAGGGCCTAATATGGCGAAACGCAGGGAGTGCAAGATTTTGGCATACGGTCGTGTGTGTCTCTCTCTCTATATATATTAAGTTTTATGTCTTGAAAGCATACGAGGACCACAAATTTAAATGGGTCAATTTCAGGTCGATACCATGGACTTTAGTCATTTTCCTTCAAAATTACCACAAAATTTTAAAATGATGCAACACTACCATGAACTTTCCTTCTAGTAGAAAACTCCTTAATAGAGTAAACATTTGATTAACCAAAAACAGAAAATGACTTAATTAATACCCAACATATATTAATTTTTAGCAAAAAACCAGTTTTTAAAATTGATATATGTTGAGTAATTTTATCTTTTTAATTAATAATATGTTAACTCCATTAGAGAGTTTTCTAGTATAAAGAAAAGTTTATGATAGTTTTGTATCATTTGAGAAGTTCATGATAGTTTTGAGGGAAGTGACCAGTATAAAGAAAAAGTTTTTTATAGTTTATCACTGAGAAGTTCATGGTATTTTTGAGGAAGTGGACAAAATGCGTGGTAACAGATTAAACTTTAGCCAATTTAAATTAGCCAGAGGGAGGAGGGAGGATGTGTATTTTTTTTTTAAGGGTAATTAAATTAAAAGTTCTCTTCTTTTGATTTTTTCCTTTCAAATTGAGAAGATATCATGTAATCTTTCTACTAGGTTTGAGTTACGACAGTAAGGGAGTACTTTTGTACCTTTGTTTTTTTTAATTATTAAATATCAGGTTTTGCAATGTAAAGGGAAACCTAGTCAGTGTTAATAAGGTTAACACTTTGGAGCCAATAGTTTCTAATAAATGAAGATAATAATAGCAGCCATATGGTTTTGGTGAAAAATATTTTTATGGAGGCTATTATGTCAAATATGGATATTCTTATCCAAAGCAAATCAATAGAATTAATGGCTAATATTATTTATTTTTATTTGCAAATTCTTGGTTGATTTTGTATGTTCCTTAAAATAGAAAGCCAATAATATCAATTGTTGATTTTCTGTGGGAATGTAGGATTCTGAACAGTATAGATATTGATCTCCAACTAAAAAAACTTCAAAAACAACTCACACACTAACAGCATCACATTCGGAATCCGTTTAATTAACCCATCTCTTTTAATATTTCTATAAAAATAATATTACTTCTTCTCATTGAAAGGTACATGACTTCATTTACGTGGGTGGAACAAATACCACCCTCTACTTTCTCTCTCTAAATCCCTAGAGAGAGAAACCCAGCCTGCACCCTTTATATACAACACCACCAGCTTTTCCATCATATCTCAAGCAACTGCGCTTCAAAAAAAACCCAAACCCAAGAGAGAGAAAATCTAGAGGGAGAGGGAGAGAAAATGGAGGAAGAAAAATTGATGATGAAGGTTGAGAAATCAAGGTTCAAGAGGGTTTGTGTCTTCTGTGGGAGCAGCTGTGGCAAAAGAATCTGCTACCAAGATGCTGCTGTTGAGCTTGGCAAAGAGCTGGTACAATTTTTTATAAATTTACATAAATATTGTCTTAATGATTTATATTTATTTTTAAGATTTAATACAAAAAAACTAATTTTTTTTGGTTAAATTATAATAATTTTGCAGGTGGCAAGGAAAATGGATTTGGTGTATGGGGGAGGGAGCATTGGGCTCATGGGTTTGGTTTCTGAAGCTGTTCATAGTGGTGGTGGCCATGTCATAGGGTCTCAACTTATTTCTTTATTTTTTTTGAATATATATTTTATTTTTTATTTGAGATCTTTGTTAGTACTATATTTTTATTAATGGGTTTCTGTTCCTTTTTTCTCTTTCGAAAAAATGAAGGATCATACCAAGGACTCTAATGGGAAAAGAGGTATTCCTTTTGATTTTTTCCAAAGGACTCAACTTTGAATAATATCTTTATTCCTTGCTTAATTAATTAATTTTATTTATTTTTTAAGGTCACTGGTGAAACATTTGGAGAGTGTAAAGCAGTTGCTAGCATGCATCAAAGGAAGGCTGAAATGGCTAGCCACTCTGATGCCTTCATTGCTTTGCCTGGTATTTCCTCTTCATTTTTCAATTTTTTTAATATCTTTTTTAAATTTTTTGATCAATTGTTATGTTTTATTTATTTATTTATTTTAATTTTTTTTTGTAGGTGGGTATGGGACATTGGATGAGTTGTTTGAAGTGATAGCATGGGCTCAACTAGGCATTCATAAAAAACCAGTAATTAATTAATTAATCACTAATTTTCATTCTTCTAAAAAAAATTACGAAAAAAATGTTAATTTTATTGCAGGTTGGCTTGTTGAATGTGGATGGCTACTACAACTCTCTCTTGGCTTTCATTGATCAAGCAGTTGATGATGGCTTCATAAAACCATTTCAGCGCAAAATCATCGTCTCAGCAACTAGTGCCAAAGATTTACTCCAAAAACTAGAGATATATCATTAGCACTTAGGAATGAAAATATAATCAATATATACCATGAACTTGGAATTTTCTAGAGATACCGAAATCTCATGATATTTTAGTGAAATTTAGTCGAAAACTCAACGGTAACTCCTTCTAATGTATCTTTTTGGAAATGAAAAGTCGGGCAAGATACCGTACTTATAAGCTCGTCCAATACTAGGAGCAAATTATAAAAAAAGATATTATTTTCTCGCCCAAATTTTGATGTTGAAAATTTTTAAATTTTTTTGGAGGAGTGCCTATTGAAAGACCCAGAGTGGGCAAAGCTGAGATGGGAAAAGGTGCAGGTTGGCTATAATTCTGCACTGCATTCTGAAATTTCAAGATAGAAGCAGCAAAATCACTACAGGACAAGAAAAAGAGAAGAAAAGATAGTCAGATGAGCACTAAATATGATATATGTAGTTATTGCTCTCATTTTGGCTTTTCTAGTGTAGAAATTTTGTAGGCTTATATAATTTGGGTCATTTTGTCACTAAGTTTACTATGCATGTAAAATATTAATGATACATATTTTGTCTCCTGCAGTTTGTGAAAGCAGGTGGGCATGTAGCTATTTGATCAGAAAAAGCTATGATGTATGGGCTTGCATGGTACAAGTCACTTACAAACTTTTGGATGGTTTTAGGTTTTATGCAAGGGAAGCTCATCCAAAGGCTTAAAGTGGTTTGCACGATACAAGTCCTTGCATAAAAGTTTTATCCTATTTGATCCTTGATCTTATCTATATAAATGTGTATATATTTATATTTTGTGCGCATGCATTGAGGAAGTTGAGTGCATTCTTCTCTGATGCTTATGTGCTGGGGCTCTTTCAGGCTCTGAGCTCTTGCTGCTTTTTTCTTTATTCATTTGTTCTGTTCTGTTATTTTGTGGACTATTTTTTGTTGCTTTGAACTTTTTGTGGGATTGATTATTGCTATAGATAGAGAGTGAGTTGGGGAATCAGTGATGGATTTTAACCAACTCTATGAATGATTTTCTTTCCCTCTCTTTGTGGGTAAAAGATATTTAATGTTGGAAATTTTTTTGGAATAAGCCATATTAAATTAATATTATTAAAAATAAATCACTTTAAATAAATATTACAAAAGCAGGTCATTTTCTGTCACTGGATGCCACATCGGCGTCAGCTCATCGTTGGTGCTGGCGTGTAATTTTTTTTTAAAGGGCGTAATTTCAAATTGCGTCCATTACATTTGTATTAATGGACGCACTTTCAAAGCGCGCCGATATATTTTCCTGAAAATCAATAGGGCACATTTTAAAAGTGTGTCCCATTGCCCAATTTAAGTTTAAATAGATACGATCTGTTTCTTTTCTTCATTCCTCTCTACTCTCTCTCTCTCTCTGTGTGTGTGTTTGTGTGTGTGCGCTCGGTCTCTGCCCTCTCTCTCTCTCAGATACACTCTTTGCTCTCTCTTATCTCTCTCCCATCGTTCCCGATCTCTCCCTCTCGGTCTCTCTCATCTCTCTCATCTCTCGTTCTCTCTTCTTCTCTTGATCTCTCCCTCTCTCTATGTCTCCCCCTTTCTCAGTCCGATCTCACTTTCTCTCTCTCGTCCAGTTTTAGGTGGAAATTCATCGGCTAATATTCATCTTCAATCTCGCTATCGTCATTACCACCGTGAGCATAAAAAAGGTTAGAAAAATCTTAGTTTTCATTAAAAATTATTCCTAAAAATATTTCGTTGAAATTTAGTATTGAGAAAACAATTCGAAAAAATTGGATACATATTCGGGGTTATCCCCAACTTTGCTTGTGATGGATCAATGAGTAAAATACAAATTCCTGCAACTGTTACATGTTAGAAATATGGATTTATTGTAAATTTACGTAATTAGGCGAGTATAAATGTGAAGATAAATAAATATATTGTTTGATGAGAACTCTCAAAGCATACGTCAATTTTTCTGGCAGGTGGAAAAATAACGGATAATTATATCCATCTAGTTTGCTATTTCAGTGGCCAATTATCGATTGGAAAAAATAATATTCCTGAATATGTCGGAGGAAAATCTATGATGATTAAAGTCAAGAAATCTATCACATAAAACGAGCTGTGCCAAGTAGTATACAAACCTATCAAAATCAATCCGTTAGAGTTGAATATATTCTTAATATGCAAATGGTCGACGGAGTATGAATATACCGCCATTGAAGTATCCGATGACGGGGATACAAAAATTATGCTTGCATCGAAATCGAAATTGATCGAGCTATATGTTAAGAAAGCGATACTGACGTCCGCTCAATTGCCCGAACCTTCTTCTGAAGTGTCTGATCCTTGTTTTCGAGCATCCGAGCATTACCTGAATGGAGAAATGACACGCATGCTCAATATGAGTGCTGATTCTATTATTTTTATGTCTCCACCAACGATGAACAATGCAGAGATCAAAATTGCATAGGTGAAGACGCATCAAGCGGGATGCCAGTGAATTGGATGTAAGTTCGCTATGCTCTTTACAATAAAGTTTATAATATACCGAAAGTGATAATTATAAAAATTAAGAGAGCAATTAGAAGCAAACATAGGATCATGAACAACAATTAAAATATGCAACAAAACTAGTGATATAATTCTACAAGTTTAAAAAACCTACAACTTTTGTAGCGCGTTAACCATCTCACCTTGGACTCCAGCTAGCCTCCACGAAATCCGGAACAAACTTACTCGATGATCTTCTTGCCGAAAATGATCTACTTTGAGATAACTCTAACACAAGCTATAGTTTTAAATTGATCTCATCAAAATGAAGCAACCTACTAATTAAACTTGCTTAGAATAATTAGTAGGAGATGTAGAATAATTAGCTCATTTTATTTTTCTCTTTTATTTTTCCACTTTCTAACTTGAAAAAATCAAGAAAGATAACCATGGAGGCTAAGAGTATGAAGAAGATGATGTTTAAGATGTGAACAAATCCAAGAATGAGTCATCAAAGAAAAAACATCTCATGAATTCTACAACCATCCAATATGCATGACTTATTCTCATTTCTTTTCTTTCATATAAGTGTCATCATCCCATCTCTAATGTATCAACATACATGTCACGACCGGGAATTGGCACGCGACCGGTACGAGAATTACGTGAAGTCTACAGGACCCCTCCGTAATTCAAGTAAGCTGAAGCCCAGAAATCTAAACTTTTTTACGGAAAAATAGTGGATGTGCAGTTTTGAAATATTGGTATAATGAAATTCAAGCCATCCTTTTAAAGTATAAGTCATATCATATGAAAATGCAATAGTTTGTATCTATCTTTGAAAAACATTTTCAACCTTTACATTTGGGCTGCACTTCCCTTATATATTTTGATCCAAAACCACATACATGCAATAATATAAGCATCCCCAAGCGGGAGCTAGCTCTTCGCCAATTGGCAGAATCACAACCACGCAATAAGCATATATACGACGCCCTACAGCGAAAATCAAATAAAGAAAGAATAATAAGTAAAGCAAGACATCATCCAGCTCAAGTAACGAACATACACTCATCTTTCTCTATGCCTCGCAAATATATAAGTCTGTGTCTAGGTCTACCAATATACAAACTCTAGTTTCTGATTGATGGAGTTTTAACTAGATACAATAGAAATAATAGGTACAAGAGTGGTCACGATCCAAATGTGTGTCCCACCTACCAAAACAAAACACCCTGAAGAAAGCAGTGTACCAGCGATACCGCTAGATCCAAGCGGTCGAACCTGTAAGAAAACTGTGGCATAATGGGGTGAGTTACCAACTCGTAAATAGAAAATATCAGCAGTTAGAAATTGAATGAACAACGATCCCTAAGTTCTACTGTATCAGAAAGGTAATACTATGGTATTTAGGGTGATCATGTATGCACATATGTACAACAATAATGTCGTGCCAGTAACAGTATGTAATGATAGTCATCTGAATATATATACATGTATGCTTGTGTATCAAGTAACGTGTGTCCATCAACAACACATCAATATCATGAAACCTGAGTGTCCAATATCGACACTCAAAACATCATGAAACCCATTTCCAGTATCGACACGTAAATCTTCATATCTCAGGTGCCACATCATCGGATTAGCCCTTATATCCATCTGAACTCATGACTCCGGTCGGTATCCTCCGGATAACCGCCGGGTCCAAACTATCACCAGTAGGTAGTGCATCCCCTGCCAGACTCATCGTCTACTCCATAATTTTTTGCCCTGGGATACCTTACCGGGTCCACCATGTATCCGCAGACGGTTCCTCCTCACTCCTCGAATCGGGTATCACATAACTCAGAACTGAGAAAACTTATGGTGGAAATGAAATATCACATTATGGGAAACCGCGTTTTTAAAAAAAATCATAATTTCCTTTGAAATATAACAACGGTTGAGATCTCATGAAAATAGCATCTCAATGCATGTAACCATAAAGCAGTATATGAAAATATAGAACAGTACTGTAAGTATCTTAAGTATTATCATGTAAGCATATCATGTGATAATTACTGAACAATGATTGTACTTTACAGTTAAGAATAATACCGTGATATAGCAGTTCTACTGTGTAAGTGCCATGGCAATTACCGATGATGAATGTGTGAGCCGGCGAATCTGTGTAAGTGTAACATGCACATCATCGGTAATAGTGCAGGTGTATGAGTAGACAAAGCCATATACGGGTAAGTGCTGGGAACATGGTACGTATATCACGGGGAATAATACAACATAACCTGAATGGTAATAAGATATGTAACTACCCCTGAATACATCAAATATAACCCATTATCCACTATGGTGTTTAGCAGCAATGATTCTCCGAATTAAGACAAATCCATAAGTCGGCAATCTAGTCTCATAGTATCAGGTGCGATATAATCCTCATACATCATTCTCGAGTCGAGAGTGCAGATCAATCATCCGGTATCCTGTCACGTACGGTATAATCTATCGTACAGTGTCATCAAATCAGAATAAGGATCTCTCGTCCTGAAACATAATATCATCTCATATTCTCACACACACATATATATATATATATATATATATATATATACATGTATCAACCTCATATCATATCTATATCAATCTCATATCATATCTTATCATATCTTGGCATATGTAATTATATATTCATATCGCCTCACATCCTCATATCAAGCATATCCACTCATGTCATCTTATTTCATCATATCTGTTAGTTATATGTATGCCCTAGAGGCCATTACTAAACATGTGTTGTATATTGTAGTGGATGCTTGGACATATATAGGGAAGACTTTCTTGCTCAACATGATAGTATGCTATCTGGTTAATTTTTACCTTAACATGTATACTGATTGTCTCTTTGTTACATATTGGTAAAGCCCTTAGGATGTGTACTTGACTACCTGGACTGTGATGCGGATCATACTAGTGGGGACATGGTAGTCCATAAGTATATCCTTCAAGGTCCCTAGTCGTGGGTATATCGAGACGGGGTATCGATATACCAGAGTAGACTAGCGTATACCTTCTCGACCCATACAGATGGGCGATGGATAATCCCATATCCATTGGTGTTTGACATCAGAGATGATATACGGGTGCTCAGTGGAGACTGGGTACACTGGACGGACTCGCCGAGAACTCCCAGAAGGTATTATACCTTACGTCAGATGGCAGTTCTCTGGTGACACTGGTACAGGTTAGTCTGTAGACCCGAGATCGTTATAGAGTCTTGTGTGATTCCTACCGAGCTTTGATTTCCACCTTACCACGTCCAAGAGGGCATGCAAAACGGTGGTTTTTAAGTACAGTCCCGAGTCACATGGAGGCAATGAGCGATAGGAGGGGTTTCATCTCTCCCGGTATTGGGGGTTGATGTTGCGCTGTGCTCGATTGGCCATAACAGGGAAGTCCCTAGCCAGGGCTGGTTTAGAGATTTACTGGTAAGTGTTACCCGTAGTTTCTCGACCCGTTATGCGCCTCATATCGGCACGACTTATCGGTTATTGGGGTCTGACGTTTACCACCCCTAGACTTGATATGCGACATATCAGACGAGAAGACCGGACTGTACGGTAGTGTCACTGTCAGGCTTTTTGCAGGAGTTGGAGCGGGCTTGCTTGCCGATCTTCTGATCGCTCAATGCCCGGGTAGCCGTTACGTCCAGCTAGTACCGCTGACAGCTTGTGGGTGTTTGATATGATCATCACCTACTACCGGCGTATTGACGAGTCTTTAGAGTCCTACATAGAGGTTGTACTGGCTCAGGCAAAACGAGATAGGAGCGCATATGTGATATGTGCGGGACCGAGAATGATACGAGTATGTGATACCGTATTCTATTCTCGCGAAGATTGTATCGATTGGTTGTATGCGATATAACCTAGTTATCGAATCAAGGATTGATTCGATAAGTCGATACATTGATATTAGTCGGTTATATGCGATATGACCGGATCGTTAAATCAAGTGTTGATTTAATGATTTAATGTATAATTATATATTTGATATATTACTTTACATTAACTAGTATTGGTTCACTTAAGATTGATTTTCTCACTTGATGTGCACAAGTTGTATATGTGATATATTTTTGTGCACAAGATTGTATCATGTTTGATGATACATGCAAACTTGGGTGTGTATGCTTTAAACCATAGTTTAGGTTAATGGTTAAGGTTTTATTTATTTAATTTTGGGAAAACTAAATGGTGGCTTTTTTGTTTCATTGCTAGAAGCTTCATGAAGCATGCTAGCATCTTTGAAAAAGTCATGCCATTTTGTTTTATCCTTAACCTAACCATCAACCTAAACCCTAGTTTATTCTCTACATGAGTTAACCTCACCCATGGTTGCATTATGATAACTCTTCACTTGATTTTCTATTATTGATTGATTCTTTTCTTTCTTCTTCTTCTTCTTCATGAAGAAAAAGAATAGCTTGCTAGAAAATTATCAAGTGATGAATCCAAGTGAGAAATCAAAATCTAAAGAGTACCCACTTCCTATCTCACCATCCTCTACTAGACTAGCACTTTAGTTTAGGGTGTTTGCTTCACTAATTCTATTGTTAGTGAGGTAGAAGCTTGAGTCCGTATTCCCTCGACGTAGATCATCTTCGGCACCGAAGACTTCAAGCGATCCCGTTGCAATTTCCTCATGGAGCCGTCCGAGAGTCCGGAAGTTGGTTGATTGCAGCGAGGGGACGTCGTCATGGAGCTATGGAAGTGGAGGACCGGATCTACAAAGGTTGTAGTCCCTTTCCTGTAGTGTAAATATGATTTACTTGCTTTTGATTCGCCTAATATCTAGTTAACGATCTCGCTTAGGGTTGTTAAGCTCCTAAATTTTTTAATCCGGCATGGTCGATGCCTTGTAGAGCCCCCTTAGTGTGCCTAGTAACCCTACAGTGGTATCAGAGCCTAGCTAGAGCTTTAGGCGATGTGTAGACGATGTTAGAAACCCGATCGAACCCCGAAACCCTAATCGATACCCCTTTCTGTTCATTTTCTGTAATTGTGGATTTTTCTAGATTAAAAATATCCAAAAAATTCAGCAGGCTTTTCTAAGAGTTACTGTGCAGCACGTGCCCGTAACTCGACAGATGCGCCGCGGAACCGCGGCCCTACCCTGGTATTTGCGGTGGTTCCGCGGCCAATTTGTTGAATCAGGGCACGTGGTTTGCACAGTAATTTCTCTCTGTTAGTGCTGTGTTTTCTAGGAATTTTTAATATTTACTCAAGAGTTGAGTTTTCTGGGTTGTATTAGAGACTCGGTGTTTCGATCGGGATGTTTAACTTGGTCTATAGGTTTTTCCGGATATTTAGAATATGTTAAAAGGTTCGACCAGATATAAATACCCACTTTTTCCCCTGTCGGGAAATTTCCAAGTGTTGGATCTTTTCGTAGTTTAAAGACGTTCGAAGTAGTGCAAGTAACACGATGGACCCTCTGGAAGACAACAAACCTTAACTCGATTATGTGACCGCCTTGAACTGCCCTTTGAACCTTAGGGTTTGGGGCAGTACGGCGTGCCGCATGTGAGGTGTTGGCTTGACCTTTCTACGGCTGGACCGTTGGTACTGTGGCATGAAATGGATGTTTTTAGACTTATTTCATGTGTTGAGCTGTTTCGGGAAAACTTGGGTGTTTGATTGTTCAATCGAAAAGTTTAATATTTTCTATTTTATCTGGAATGTGATACAATATTTGGAATTCACAAGTAGTTATGAGATAACTAATATGAATGTTATAAACATAGCACATTGGTCTCACTTGATCGGTTGCCACGGAATTTTGATGCGATCAAAAGTCCGTCACAATCACGTAGCGTACGCGGATACTCGCCGGATAAACTTAATAGAAAGCTACACCCCTTAGCCCCGACCAAGTGACTATAGGAGAACCCCGTCGCCGAAAGCATCCGTTCGGGTGCTCGTGGTAGCGGTGTTCCGTCTTGGTGCACTCCGTCGACGGTATCGGGGGTGCGGCCGCCTACTAAAGTTTGCGACGAGCATTCGATCAGGATGTCGGGAATCCTGTTGAATTGCCCGACTTGATATTGAAAAGAGTTTTCGATAAAGAGACTAAAATGCGGGGTTTATAATAGTTAGGCATGCGATGTCTAAAGGATTCATTTGGTTAGGCATGCGATGTCTAAAGAGTTTGCGGATTCCAACTATTGTAGTTTTACACTTTCTTTTCAGTGACCGTAAGTGTAATATGTGATATCGCCAGTTTCGTTGCTATATGTCAACGATAATTGGGATGCGCATATTTACTTACGTTGATGACATGTGATGTTATGTGTTGCTGGATATGTTATATTGGATCGTTGCATTTTGAATAGCCGGGGTTTTTTATGTGAGATGAGTGTTTTTCATTTTCATTCATGTAAAAACTTGTATGTAATATTCTTTTATTGGGGCACCTCCAGGTTGCGGAAGATGTCACCTTTTGTATATTATTTACTTTTCCGCACTAGGATAGACCCAAGGAGGGGAGCACAAGTAACCGGGTTCTAGAGTCCAGTGGGAGACCAACTCGAGGAGTCGAGTCCGGGTCTCCTAACTCTAGAATTGGTAGGGTTACTTGCCGCTCTCGTAGGGGTCTAGGGGTGTGGGTTTGGCTATTCATCGCGACCGTGGAATCCGTGTTTTATACTGGCTCGTGTTGAAAACACGGACGTCCTAGTATATCCAATGTTTCATATGTTTCTTTTGCTGCGATATCTGTGATGTGATCATGTGATGTTCTGTGATAGATACAGTATATAGTATATATGATATATTATATAGAAGTTACTTATGTTTTACACCCGTGCTAGCCCTGCCCTGCTCTGCCGTTAGTTACCTAACCTAACGGTGTACGAGGGGACATCGAGGCGAATGCGGATGGCATAAGTGTACGTCGTATTTATCTGTGATGTTTAGGTACTTAAATGATGGGACTTCATTAATGTGATTAATGAAAGAAAGAAAAAGAAACCTAAAAGATGTTGTGGAATCGAATTTTCGAAAACGGGTAGCTACAGTTCTTGCTTTGCATCGCGGTGTTCCTTGTAGAACATCCTGCACCTTATTCGATGAGGAAAGGGCCGAGATCCCTTCACCGGGAGTGACCCCTTTAGCAATAACTGGCAGATGCTACACACTCGGTTTGTCTTTTGATTGCTTCTATAGTTTCTTCTTTGCACAGTGATATATATGATATATCCCGCACCTCATTCGACGAGGAAAGGGCCGACGATCCCTTCACCGGGAGTGACCCCTTTAGCAAAACTAGAAAAGCCTAAAAAACACTCCATCTTAAAATCATTCGATTCTACAACGATATCAAATTCATTACGTAATAGGTTTTCAGAAAAACCTGTCGTAGCCCTCCGTCATTTCAGATAAGTAGTAGTTAGTATTCGTGCTGCGTTTGTTGGCCTTTGTCAAGGCGTAGTGTGCGGTAGCTGACTGGTGCTTATCTGCTTATGCATATGATGCAGATTGGGTTAGGGTAGTCATGCGACCTTGTTGGCCTTTGTCAAGGGTCGTGCGAGTGGGTTAAATTCAATCACGAAATGACGGGTTGGACTTGACTAGCATCCTATGGTTTGTTGGCCTTTGTCAAGGTCATAGGAGGTTAGGGGCAAAATTATCGGGAATTTCAAGTGTTGAAATTTGCAATGAGATTGCATACCTTCTATGAGATAGTTGGATCCCGAAACCCACTGCGAGTAATTGTTACTCCTGGAAGAGTTTTACACATTACAATTAGCCGATCAAGTAGGTGTCTAGAAAGGTGTCAACGGGGTTACGCCTCTGGGAAAACGAGGTTTACTTTAATTAGGTCCGTGCGATAGCACGGGGAACCTCCCTCAAAGTACCGACAATGGCCTGGCTGAAAGATTGGCGAACTTGTAGCGTGTAATTAATCCCGGCTAGTATTTCCTTTTAGGGTTTGAAGGAAGATTTGATAAAAACAGTGGGAGCCATCCTGATTAGATAAAATAATAACCAATCTGATCTTGCAAGAGCATACGCTGAGTGTTTACTTCTCTCTCTCTCCAGCTAGCGACCATATCACGCCTTAATCAAGATAATAATACGGATTATTGGCCGAACCCGCTTGTTATACTGAGCTGGGGAACGTTGGTCCCGCTCCAACTTATAACTGTTATAAGACAGAGCAGGTAATTGGGGATTACCAGAATTCCCGTGTCACCCAAATGAAGAAAGTGCATGCTGATGCATCATCTTCGGGTGTGTTCATTACAGAGAACTGTTTCTCAGTATCCTTTACGTCCTGGGTATGTGATACCGGATCAGGATCCCGCATATGTAATCTGTTACATGGGCTACAGATAGGTAGAGAACTGAGAACGGGTGATAAGTTTCATGAGATAGAAAATGGTGCAAGTGTTGCAGCCAAGTCTGTTGGTCACTATCACCTTGTATTACCAGAATACATTGATTCTGAACGAATGTTATTAGATACCGAACCTGATATGCAAAATCATATCAGTCTCTTTATTAGTAAAGAAATGATATAATTTTGTATTGTTGGATAATGTTTTGAACATTTCCTATATCAAAAGTTGATCGGTTCAGGCACGTTATCTAAAAGCATTGAAGTTCTAAATCAAACTACAGTTCTTAGTATACGGATCACACACAAGAGGAAGAGTTCAGAATTGGCCGACTAGCTGAAGTTACATATAGATGCATATTTAAAATTAGTTTGAATTTACATCTTGTGTAACTTGCCGGTCATGTCACAGAGATACGATGACCATATCTTCGTTTATTGGAAACAGAGAAAGAGTTAGTATACTCTTGGGATGATACATACTGATGTATGAAGGTCCCCTGTTTACACATACCAAGATCGGTCCTTTGTACTTCATTACATTCTCTGATAATCTCTCAAGATTCAGACATATGTTCCTGTTGAAACACAAGTCCGAACCTTTTGAGATATTCACAGAATATAAGTTAGAAGTAGAGAACCAAAACGGGTATAAGTATTATGTCCTTTGATGAGATCAAGGAGGAGAATACTTGAGCACGGAATTCTTAGACTTTTCTAAAGGAGAATGAGATTCTCTCTCAGCATTACTCCTCCGTATACACCATAGCACGATGGTATATCGGGGCGGAGCAATAACACCCTATCTGATATGGTGTGCTCTATGATGAGTACTACTGAGTTACCTATTTCCTTTTGGGAGTTATGCACTTGTGAAGTTGCATACCTATTGAATATGGTTCCGATCAAATCAGTTGCCTACCACTTCATATGAGATATGGAAAGGGAAGAGCCCATATCTTAAGTTTGTTAAGATTTGGGGTTGTCCGGCCTATGTCTAAAAGCACAATCCGGACAAGCTCGAGGCAAAGTAAGATCTATGAAAGTTTGTTGGATATCCCAAGCATTAGCAAGGGAATATCTTCTACCAAACCAAGGAACAAAAATGTTTTGTTTCTCAACATGCCACCTTTGTGAAAGGGAATTTCTTGAGAAGAAATTAGTGGTCATGAGGTAGAACTGGAAAAGGTTCCAGCTTATAAATTACAGCAGATGATTTGGTAGAACCAAAGGATTCAGTAGAATCCAACGAACCTCAGCCTCTCCGCCGATCTAGTAGGGTTCCTCACCCACCTGAGGGATACTTCGGTTTCTCTATGACAGTGGGAGTGAGGATTGCATCATGAGATGATGACCCAACTAGTTTCGAGCTGGCCATCAGGAGTAGGACTCTGTAAGAATGACTGGATGGTTAGTGATCTGAGATGGAATCCATATACACCTACAAAGTATGGACTTTGGTTGCTTTATCTGAAGGGTTAAATCGCCATCAGGAGCAAGTATATCTTGAGAAGATTACTTGGTGTACATGGAAAAGTTGAGACTTTCAAAGCTAGACTTGTTAAAGGTTTGCATCATTAACCAGGTATGGATTATGTTGAAACCTTTTCTAAGTAGCTATGCTTAAGTCCATCCAGATCCTACTTGCCACGGCTACACACCATGACTACGATATCTGGTGGTTGGGTGTCATGCCAGCTTTTCTAAATGATGTTTTAGAAGAGAGCGTCTATAAGTACACAGCCAGAGGGCTTCGTAGACAGTGGGAGCAGCGGAAACATGTACAAGATGATTTATAGGATAAAGCAGGCATCGCGGAGATGGAATGTCTGTTTTGATGTGGTAGTCAAAGAGTTTGACTTCATCAAAATGGTAGATGAACCTTGTATATACAAAAAGGTAGTAGGGAGTATGGTAGTGATCCTCGTAGAGTACGTGGATGACATACTCTTGATGGGGAAAAAGTTTCCTATGCTATGCTCGGTCAATCTGCGCCTATCATAAGGATTCTCCATATAGGATCAAAGTGATACCTCCTGAATCCTAAGTTTTGGATCTATGAGATAGATCTAACTGGATGTTAGGATTCTCACTAGTTATAGTGAGATGGTATCAATTGATCCTGGGGAGAATCACTGGAAAGGTTCCAGGGTGATAAGGACGACTGAATGTCAGTCACAGGCATTGTCTTTACCCTCAGTGGAGGGACGGTGTTAGTTATATGTATGCCCTAGAGGTCATTACTGTACATTTGATGTATATTGTAGTGGATGCTGGGACATATATAGGGAGGACTTTCTTGCTCGACATGATAGTATGCTATCTGGTTACACTTTACCTTAACGTGTATGCTGATTGTCTCTCTGTTACATGTTGGTAAAGCCCTTAGGATCTGTACTTGACTACCTGGACTATGATGCGGATCATACTAGTGGGGACATGGTAGTCCATAAGTACATCCTTCAAAGTCCCTAGTCGAGGGTGTATCGAGACGGGGCATCGATATACCAGAGTAGACTAGCGTATACCTTCTCGACCCATATAGATGGGCGATGGATGATCCCATATCCATCGGTGTTTGACATCAGAGGAGATATACGGGTGCTCAGTAGAGACTGGGTACACTGGACGGACTCGCCGAGAACTCCCAGATGGTATTATACCTCACGTCAGATGGCAGTTCTCTGGTGACACTGGTACTGAGTAGTCTGTTGACCCGAGATCGTCATAGAGTCTTGTGTGGTTCCCACTGTGCTTTGATTTCCATCTTACCATGTCCAAGAGGGCGTACAAAACGGTGGTTTTTGGGTACAGTCCCGAGTCACATGGAGGCAATGAGCGATAGGAGGGGATTCGTCTCTCCCGGTATAGGGGGTTGATGTTGCGCTGTGTTCGATTGGCTATAACAGGAAATCCCTGGCCAGGGTTGCTGAGATTTACTGGTAAGTGTTACCAGTAGTTTCTCGAATTGTTATAGACCTCATATTGACACGACTTATTGAGCTATTGGGGTCTGACGTTTACCACCCCTAGGCGAGATATGCGACAGATCAGACGATCAGACCGGACTGTACGGTAGTGTTACTAGTCGGATTCACTGGAGTGTGAGCGGGCTTGCTCGTCGATCTTCAGATCGCTCAATACCCGGGTGGCCGTTACGTTTGGCAGACCGCTTGCGGCTTGTGGGTGTTTGATATGATCATCATCTGCTGCCGGCGTATTGACGAGTCTTTAGAGTCCTACACAGAGGTTTCCTGGCTCAAGCGAAACGAAATAGGAGCGCATATGAGATATGTGCGGGACCGAGAATAATGCGTGTATGTGATACCGTATTCTATTCTCGCGATAAATATATCGAATGGTTGTATGCGATATAACCTAGTTATCGATTCAAGCGTTGATTCGATAAGCCGATATATAGTATACTAGTCGGTTGTGTGCGACATAACCGGGTCATTGAATCAAGTGTTGATTTAATGATTTAATGCGTATTTATATATTTGATATATTACTTTGCATCAACTAGTATCGGTTTACTTAAGATGGATTTTCTCACTCGGATGGGCGCATTGTATATGCGATATACTTTTGTGCACTTGATTGTATCATGTTTGATGATACAAGTCAATCTAGGGTTCAAGTGTAAAGATTAAACCTTGGTTAATGAAATGGTTAGGGTTTATTATTTATTATTCATTTATCTTATTTAATTATCCTTTTTATTTTTGATAAATGAATAAAAGAAAAGAGAAAAGAATGGTGGCTAATTTTGTTCTTTAGTTGAAGCTTCATGAAGTTTTGTTCAAGTCAACCATTCTTATCTCATTCTTAACCCTAACCATTCCCACTAACCATGATTCATTCTCTACACTTGACTCTAGTTAAAATTATGATAAGAATTCATTTTCTTTTCTTATTCTTTTAACTTATCATAACATTTCTTCTTCTTCTTCCTTGCTTCAAGTGAAGAAAAGCTTACCTCATCAATGGTGATTGATGTTTTTGAGTGAGAAATCCAATTCTAAAGTTAACCCACTTCCTATTTCTTCATCCTCTACCTCTTGCCAAGTAGTAGAGTGTGTTTACTTCACAAGTTTCTTGACTTGGTGAAGTTGTGAGCTTGATCTAGAGATGCCTCGACGTAGATCATCTTCGGCATGGACATCGACGACCTAGCTTGCCCATTCTCCGACGAAGCCGATCCTAGAGCCCGGATTTGATTTGGACAGCGGAGACGACCTCGTTGCGGAGCCGTGGAGGTGGAGGACCGGATCTACAAAGGTTGTATTTCCGTATTCCCAATAGTTAAGTGTTAACTAGTTCTTTTTCGCCTAGACATCTAGTTATCGATCCGTAGTTTAGGGTTTGTAGGCACCATATTTTTTGAAATTGCCATGGTTGATGGCTTGGGAGACCTCACTAGGGTGCCTAGGAACCCTACAGTGGTATCAGAGCCTAGCTAGAGCCTTAGGCGAAGTCCAGACGGAATTTGAAGTCCGATCGAACCAAAACTTTACCCGGAAAATTCCTCTCTGTACTTTTTTCAAAAACGTGGATTTTTCCAAATTAAAAATATGCAGAAAACCCAGCAGGAAAATATAAGAATTACGGTGAAAAATTGGGGTCATGAACTGTTCATCTTAGCGCGGAAGAGCGGCATATACCTGCATTATGCGGCGGATCAGCCGCACATTGATGACGTCATCCTCCACTATTTACACAGTAATTCTTATTATTTTATTCTGGATTTTCTGGGAATTTTTAATACTGTTTCCAGAGTTGTATTTTCTGGGATAGTTTTGGGGATTCGGTGTTTCGATCGGAGTATCAAATTTTGTCTGTGTGGCTTTCCGGATAAATTTTAGAATATGTTAAAAAGTTCGACCGGATATAAATACCCAACTTTTCCCCTGTCGGGAAATTTCCAAGTGTTGGATTTTTCCGTAGTTTAACGACGTTCTAAGTAGTGCAAGTAACGCGATGGTCCCTCTAGAAGACACAAACCTTAACTCGATTATGTGACCGTCTTGAACTGCCCTTTGAACCTTCGGGTTTGGGGCAGTACGGCGTGCCACATGTGAGGCGTTGGCTTGACCCTTCTACGGCTGGACCGTTGGTACTGAGGCACGAACGGAATGTTGTTAGACTTATTTCATGAGTTGATCTGTATCGGGAAAACTTGGGTGTTCGATTGTTCGATCGGAAAGTTTAACATTTTCTGTTTATCTGGAATGGGATACAATAATTGGAATTCACAAATAGTTATGTGATAACTGAATGAATGTTATAAACACAGCAGTTTAGTCTCACTTGATCGGTTGCCACGGAATTTTGATGTGATCAAAAGTCCGTCGCAGGCACGTAGCGTACGCGGATACTCGCCGGGTAAACTTAATAGACAGCCTCACTCCATAGCCCCGACCAAGTGACTGTAGGAGAACCCCGTCGCCGAAAGCATCCGTCCGGGTGCTCGCGGTAGCGGTGTTCCGCCTTGGTACACTTCGTCGACGGTATCGGGGGTGCGGCCGCCTACTAAAGTTTGCGACGAGCATTCGATCAGACTATCGGGAATCCTGTTGAATTGCCCGACTTGATATTGAAAAGTGTTTTCGATTTTGAGACTAAAATGCGGGGTTTATAATTGTTAGGCATGCGATGTCTAAGTAATTCATTTGGTCAGGCATGCGATGTCTGAAGAGATTGCGGATTCCAACTGTTGTAGTTTTACACTTTCTTTTCTGTGACCGTAAGTGTAATATGTGATATCGCCGGTTTCGTTGCTATACGTCAACGACAATTGGGATGCGCATATTTACTTACGTTGATGACATGTGATGTTATGTGTTGCTGGATATGTTATATTGGATCGTCGTGTTTGAATAGCCGGGGGTTTTTATGTGAGATGAGTGTTTTTCATTTTCATTCATGTAAAAACTTGTATGTAATATTCTTTTATTGGGGTGCTTCCAGGTTGCGGAAGATGTCACCTTTTGTATATTATTTACTTTTCCGCACTAGGATAGACCCAAGAAGGAGGGCACAAGTAACCGGGTTCTGGAGTCCAGTGGGAGACCAACTCGAGGAGTCGAGTCCGGGTCTCCTAACTCCAGAATTGGTAGGGTTGCTTGCCGCTCTCGTAGGGGTCTAGGGGTGTGGGTTTGGCTATTCATCACGACCGTGGAATCCGTGTTTTGTACTGGCTCGTATTGAAAACACGGACGTCCTAGTATATCCAATATTTCATATGTTTCTTCTGCTGCGATATCTGTGATGTGATCATGTGATGTTCTATGATAGATACAGTATATAGTATATATGATATATTATATAGACGTTACTTATGTTTTACACCCGCGCTAGCCCTGCCTCGCTCTGCCGTTAGTTACCTAACCTAACGGTGCACGAGGGGACATCGAGGCGAATGCGGATGGCATAAGTGTACGTCGTATTTATCTGTGATGTTTAGGTACAGTATGATGGGACTTCATTAATGTGATTAATGAAATAAAAGAAACCTAAGATGTTGTAGAATCGAATTTCAAAATAAAACAGGTAGCTACAGTTCTTGCTTTGCACAGCGGTATATGCGATATATCCTGCACCTTATTCGATGAGGAAAGGACCGAGATCCCTTCACCGGGAGTGACTCCTTTAGCAATAACTGGCAGATGCTACACAATCGGTTTGTCTTTTGATTGCTTTTAAGTGTTTTTGCTTTGCACAGTGATATATATGATATATCCCGCACCTCATTCGACGAGGAAAGGACCGACGATCCCTTCACCGGGAGTGACTCCTTTAGCAAAACTAGAAAAGCCTCAAAAACACTCCATTTCAAAATTCATTCGATCCTACAACGATATCAAGTTCATTACGCAATAGGTTTTCAGAAAAACCTGTCGTAGCCCTCCGTCATTTCAGATAAGTACTGGTTAGTATTCGTGCTACGTTTGTTGACCTTAGCCAAGGCGTAGTGTGCGGTAGCTGATTAGTGCTTATCTGTATAAGCATATGATGCGATTGAGTTAGGGTAGTCGTGCGACTTTGTTGACCTTAGCCAAGGGTCGTGCGGGTGGGTTTAATTCAATCGGGAAATGACGGGTTGAACTTGGCTAGCACTTATGATTTGTTGACCTTAGCCAAGGTCATAAGCTGCTAGGGGCAAAATATTATCGGGAATTTCAAGTGTTGAAATTTGCAATGAGATTGCATACCTTCTATGAGATAGTTGGATCCCGATACCTACTGCGAGTAAGAGTTACTCCTGGGAGAGTTTTATACATTACAATTAGCCGATCAAGTAGGTGTCTAGAAAGGTGTCAACGGGGTTACGCCTCTGGGAAAACGAGGTTTACAGTAATTAGGTTCGTGCGAAAGCACGGGGGACCTCCCTCAAAGTACCGACACTGGCCTGGCTGAAAGATTGGCGAACTTGTAGTGTGTAATTAATCCCGGCTAGTCTTTCCTTTTAAGGTTTGAAGGAAGATTTGATAAAAAGCAGTGGGAGCCATCCTGATTAGATAAAATAATAACCAATCTATTCTTGACAGAGCGCACGCTGAGTGTTTTCTTCTCTCTCTCTCCAGGTAGCGACCATATCACGCCTTAATCAAGATAATAATACGGATTATTGACCGAACCCACTTGTTATAATGAGCTGGGGAACGTTGGTCCCGCTCCAACTTATAATTGTTATAAGACAGAGCAGGAAATTGGGGAATACCAGATTTCCCGTGCCGCCCAAACGAAGAGAGTGCATGCTGATGCATCATCTTCGGGTGTGTTCATTATACAGAACTGTTTCTCAGTATCCTTTACGTCCTGGGTATGTGATACCAGATCAGGATCCCATATATGTAATTTGTTACATAGGGCTACGGATAGGTAGAGAACTGAGAACGGGTGATAAGTTTCATGAGGCAGAAAACGGGGCAAGTGTTGCAGCCAAGTCTGTCGGTCACTGTCACCCTGTATTACCGATACATTGATTCTGAACGAATGTTATTAGATACCGAACCTGATATACAAAATCATATCTGTCTCTTTATAAGTAAAGAAATGATAAAATTTTGTATTGTTGGATAATGTTTTGAACATTTCCTATATCAAAAGTTGATCGGTTCAGGCACGTTATCTAAAAGCGTTGATGTTCTAAATCAAACTACAGTTCTTAGTATACGGATCACACACAAGAGGAAGAGTTCAGAATTGAACGAATCCTTCTTGAGGTATTGTAGACTAGGTCAGATCAATACGACCCGACTGGCTAGAGTTACATAAAGATGCATATTTAAATTAGTTTGAACTTACATCTTGTGAAACTCGCCAGTCATGTCACAAAGATAAAATGACACTAGCTCTGTTTATTGGAAACAGAGAAAGAGTTAGTGAACTCTTGGGATAATACATGTTGATGTATGTAGGTCCCCTGTCTACACATGCCAAGACTGGTTCTTTATACTTCATTATGTTCTCTGATGATCTCTTTAGATTCAGACCTATGTTCCTGTTGAAACACAAGTCCGAACCTTTTGAGATATTCACGGAATATAAGTTAGAAGTAGAGAACTAATACGGGTATAAGTATTATGTCCTATGATGAGATCAAGGAGGAGAATACTTGAGCACGGAAATCCTGGACTATTCTAAAGGAGAATGAGATTCTCTCTCAACATTACTCCTCCGCATACACCATAGCACGATGGTATATCGGGGCGGAGCAGTCACACCCTATATGATATGGTGTGCTCTATGATGAGTATTACTGAGTTACCTATTTCCTTTTAGGGGTTATGCACTTGAGAAGCTGCATACCTATTGAATAGATTCGAATCAAATCAGTTGCCTACCACTCCATATGAGATATGGAAAGGGAAGAACCCATGTCTTAAGTTAGTTAAGATTTGGGGTTGTCCGGCCTATGTCTAAAAGCAAAATCCGGACAAGCTCGAGGCAAGATCTGTTATGTACAACTGGAAAGGTTCCAGCTATACAAACTATAGCAGATGATTTGGTAGAACCAAAGGATTCAATAGATACCAACGAACCTCAGCCTCTCCGCCGATCTAGTAGGGTTCCTCACCCACCTGAGAGATACTTCTGTTTCTCTATGACAGTGGGAGCGAGGATTGCATCATGAGATGATGACCCAACTAGTTTCGAGCTGGCCATCAGGAGTGAGACTCTGTAAGAATGGCTGGATGCTTAGTGATCTGAGATGGAATCCATATACACCAACAAAGTATGGACTTTAGTTGCTATATCTGAAGGGTTAAATCCCCATCAGGAGCAAGTATATCTTGAGAAGATTACTTGGTGTAGATGGAAAAGTTGAGACTTTCAAAGCTAGACTTGTTAAAGGTTTGTATAATTGACCAGATATGGATCATAATGAAACCTTTTTCTAAGGATCTATGCTTAAGTCCATCTAGATCCTACTTGTCACGGCTACATACCATGACTGCGATATCTGGTGGTTGGGTGTCTTGACTGCTTTTCTAAATGATAATTTAGAAGAGTGCGTCTATAAGTACACAGCCAGAGGGCTTCGTAGACAGTGGGAGCAGCGGAAACATGTGCAAGATGTTTTATCTGATAAAGCAGGCATCGCGGAGTTGGAACATCTGTTTTGATGAAGTAGTCAAAGAGTTTGACATCATCAAAATGGTAGATGAACCTTGTATAAACAAAAAGGTAGTAGGGAGTATGGTGACGATCCTCGTAGAGTACGTGGATGACATACTCTTGATAGGAAAGGAGTTTCCTATGCTACGCTCGATCAATCTCCGTTTATCACAATGATTCTCCACTTAGGATCAAAGTGATACCTACTAAATCCTGGATTTTGGATCTATGAGATAGATCTAAATGGATGTTAGAATTCTCACTAGATGTAGTGAGACGGTATCAACCGATCCTGGGGAGAATCACTGGAAGGGTTCCAGAGTGATAAAGACGACTGAATGTCAGTCGCAGGCATTGTCTTTATCCTCAGTAAAGGGACGGTATGTTGGAAGAGTTCCAAGCTAGATACCGTGACATACTAGACGATAAAGGCTGGATACATCGCTACTTAAGATGCTACCCTAGAAGCTGTTTGGGTGTATATTGGTTCATGAGATGAACTATGTTCCTACCATTGTGAGACAATGGAGTTGTGGCTTATGCCAAGGAACGCCGGTCCCATCAGTGATCCAGACTTATTCTAAGGCAGTATCACCTGATCATGGAGATGGTTGATCTCCAGGGTAATCGTGGTTTGGAGAGTAGACTAAGAGGACAACACAGCGGATCCACTCACAAAGGCCTGTTTCCAGAGAGAGATTTTTATGGGATGGTTGAGTATGAGATACTGCAACCACTGCTACAGATGGTCCTAGTGCAAGTGGGAGATTGTTAGTTATATGTATGCCCTAGAGGCCATTACTGTACATTTGATGTATATTGTAGTAGATGCTGGGACATATATAGGGAGGACTTTCTTGCTCGACATGATAGTATGCTATCTGGTTACACTTTACCTTAACGTGTATGCTGATTGTCTCTCTGTTACATGTTGGTAAAGCCCTTAGGATCTGTACTTGACTACCTGGACTATGATGCGGATCATACTAGTGGGGACATGGTAGTCCATAAGTACATCCTTCAAAGTCCCTAGTCGAGGGTGT
This sequence comes from Agapanthus africanus, assembly GCA_030015575.1. Lineage (NCBI taxonomy): Eukaryota > Viridiplantae > Streptophyta > Magnoliopsida > Asparagales > Amaryllidaceae > Agapanthus > Agapanthus africanus. Next base: position 435,707,326 of record CM057345.1, on the reverse strand, counting down.
ATCGAGACGGGGCATCGATATACCAGAGTGGACTAGCGTATACCTTCTCGACCCATATAGATGGGCGATGGATGATCCCATATCCATCGGTGTTTGACATCAGAGGAGATATACGGGTGCTCAGTAGAGACTGGGTACACTGGACGGACTCGCCGAGAACTCCCAGATGGTATTATACCTCACGTCAGATGGCAGTTCTCTGGTGACACTGGTACTGAGTAGTCTGTTGACCCGAGATCGTCATAGAGTCTTGTGTGGTTCTCACTGTGCTTTGATTTCCATCTTACCACGTCCAAGAGGGCGTACAAAACGATGGTTTTTGGGTACAGTCCCGAGTCACATGGAGGCAATGAGCGATAGGAGGGGATTCGTCTCTCCCGGTATAGGGGGTTGATGTTGCGCTGTGTTCGATTGGCTATAACAGGAAATCCCTGGCCAGGGTTGCTGAGATTTACTGGTAAGTGTTACCAGTAGTTTCTCGAATTGTTATAGACCTCATATCGACACGACTTATTGAGCTATTGGGGTCTGACGTTTACCACCCCTAGGCGAGATATGCGACAGATCAGACGATCAGACCGGACTGTACGGTAGTGTTACTAGTCGGATTCACTGGAGTGTGAGTGGGCTTGCTCGTCGATCTTCAGATCGCTCAATACCCGGGTGGCCGTTACGTTTGGCAGACCGCTTGCGGCTTGTGGGTGTTTGATATGATCATCATCTGCTGCCGGCGTATTGACGAGTCTTTAGAGTCCTACACAGAGGTTTCCTGGCTCAAGCGAAACGAAATAGGAGCGCATATGAGATATGTGCGGGACCGAGAATAATGCGTGTATGTGATACCGTATTCTATTCTCGCGATAAATATATCGAATGGTTGTATGCGATATAACCTAGTTATCGATTCAAGCGTTGATTCGATAAGCCGATATATAGTATACTAGTCGGTTGTGTGCGACATAACCGGGTCATTGAATCAAGTGTTGATTTAATGATTTAATGCGTATTTATATATTTGATATATTACTTTGCATCAACTAGTATCGGTTTACTTAAGATGGATTTTCTCACTCGGATGGGCGCATTGTATATGCGATATACTTTTGTGCACTTGATTGTATCATGTTTGATGATACAAGTCAAGCTAGGGTTCAAGTGTAAAGATTAAACCTTGGTTAATGAAATGGTTAGGGTTTATTATTTATTATTCATTTATCTTATTTAATTATCCTTTTTATTTTTGATAAATGAATAAAAGAAAAGAGAAAAGAATGGTGGCTAATTTTGTTCTTTAGTTGAAGCTTCATGAAGCTTTGTTCAAGTCAACCATTCTTATCTCATTCTTAACCCTAACCATTCCCACTAACCATGATTCATTCTCTACACTTGACTCTAGTTAAAATTATGATAAGAATTCATTTTCTTTTCTTATTCTTTTAACTTATCATAACATTTCTTCTTCTTCTTCCTTGCTTCAAGTGAAGAAAAGCTTACCTCATCAATGGTGATTGATGTTTTTGAGTGAGAAATCCAATTCTAAAGTTAACCCACTTCCTATTTCTTCATCCTCTACCTCTTGCCAAGTAGTAGAGTGTGTTTACTTCACAAGTTTCTTGACTTGGTGAAGTTGTGAGCTTGATCTAGAGATGCCTCGACGTAGATCATCTTCGGCATGGACATCGACGACCTAGCTTGCCCATTCTCCGACGAAGCCGATCCTAGAGCCCGGATTTGATTTGGACAGCGGAGACGACCTCGTTGCGGAGCCGTGGAGGTGGAGGAACGGATCTACAAAGGTTGTATTTCCGTATTCCCAATAGTTAAGTGTTAACTAGTTCTTTTTCGCCTAGACATCTAGTTATCGATCCGTAGTTTAGGGTTTGTAGGCACCATATTTTTTGAAATTGCCATGGTTGATGGCTTGGGAGACCTCACTAGGGTGCCTAGGAACCCTACAGACGGTATGTTGGAAGAGTTCCAAGCTAGATACCGTGACATACTAGACGATTAAAGGCAAGATACATCGTTACCAAAGATGCTACCAAAGAGGCAGTTTGGATATTTTTATAAGTTCATGAGATGAACTTCGTTCCTACCATTGTATGACAATGGAGTTGTGGCTTATGCCTGGGAATGCCCGTCCCATCAGTGATCCAGATATAATTCTTAGACAGTGTCACCTGATCATGGAGATGGTTGATCTCCAGGGGATCGAGATTAGGAGAGTAGACTCAGAGGACAACACGGCGGATCCACTCACAAAGGCTTTTTCCCAGAGAGAGACTATTATGGGATGGTTGAGTATGAGATACTACAACCACTGTTATCAGATGGCCCTAGTGCAAGTGGGAGATTGTTAGTTATATGTATACCCTAGAGGCCATTACTATACATGTGTTGTATATTGTAGTGGATGCTTGGACATATATAGGGAGGACTTTCTTGCTCGACATGATAGTATGCTATCTGGTTACTCTTTACCTTAACATGTATACTGATTGTCTCTCTGTTACATGTTGGTAAAGCCCTTAGGATGTGTACTTGACTACCTGGACTGTGATGCGGATCATACTAGTGGGGACATGGTAGTCCATAAGTACATCCTTCAAGGTCCCTAGTCATGGGTATATCGAGACGGGGTATCGATATACCAGAGTAAACTAGCGTATACCTTCTCGACCCATACAGATGGGCGATGGATGATCCCATGTCCATTGGTGTTTGACATCAGAGATGATATACGGGTGCTCAGTGGAGACTGGGTACACTGGACGGACTCGCCGAGAACTCACAGATGGTATTATACCTTACGTCAGATGGCAGTTCTCTGGTGACACTGGTACAGGTTAGTCTGTAGACCCGAGATCGTCATAGAGTCTTGTGTGATTCCTACTGAGCTTTGATTTCCAACATACCATGTCCAAGAGGGCGTGCAAAACGGTGGTTTTTAAGTACAGTCCCGAGTCACATGGAGGCAATGAGCGATAGGAGGGGTTTCGTCTCTCCCGGTATTGGGGGTTGATGTTGCGCTGTGCTCGATTGGCCATAACAGGGAAGTCCCTAGCCAGGGCTGGTTTAGAGATTTACTGGTAAGTGTTACCCGTAGTTTCTCGACCCGTTATGCGCCTCATATCGGCACGACTTATCGGTTATTGGGGTCTGACGTTTACCACCCCTAGACTTGATATGCGACATATCAGACGAGAAGACCGGACTGTACGGTAGTGTCACTGTCAGGCTTTTTGCAGGAGTTGGAGCGGGCTTGCCTGCCGATCTTCTGATCGCTCAATGCCCGGGTAGCCGTTACGTCCAGCTAGTACCGCTGACAGCTTGTGGGTGTTTGATATGATCATCACCTACTGCCGGCGTATTGACGAGTCTTTAGAGTCCTACATAGAGGTTGTACTGGCTCAGGCAAAACGAGATAGGAGCGCATATGTGATATGTGCGGGACCGAGAATGATACGAGTATGTGATACCGTATTCTATTCTCGCGAAGATTGTATCGATTGGTTGTATGCGATATAACCTAGTTATCGAATCAAGGATTGATTCGATAAGTCGATACATTGATATTAGTCGGTTATATGCGATATGACCGGATCGTTAAATCAAGTGTTGATTTAATGATTTAATGTATAATTATATATTTGATATATTACTTTACATTAACTAGTATTGGTTCACTTAAGATTGATTTTCTCACTTGATGTGCACAAGTTGTATATGTGTATATTTTTGTGCACAAGATTGTATCATGTTTGATGATACATGCAAACTTGGGTGTGTATGCTTTAAACCATAGTTTAGGTTAATGGTTAAGGTTTTATTTATTTAATTTTGGGAAAACTAAATGGTGGCTTTTTTGTTTCATTGCTAGAAGCTTCATGAAGCATGCTAGCATCTTTGAAAAAGTCATGCCATTTTGTTTTATCCTTAACCTAACCATCAACCTAAACCCTAGTTTATTCTCTACATGAGTTAACCTCACCCATGGTTGCATTATGATAACTCTTCACTTGATTTTCTATTATTGAATGATTCTTTTCTTTCTTCTTCTTCTTCTCCATGAAGAAAAAGAATAGCTTGCTAGAAAATTATCAAGTGATGAATCCAAGTGAGAAATCAAAATCTAAAGAGTACCTACTTCTTATCTCACCATCCTCTACTAGACTAGCACTTTAGTTTAGGGTGTTTGCTTCACTAATTCTATGGTTAGTGAGGTAGAAGCTTGAGTCCGTATTCCCTCGACGTAGATCATCTTCGGCACCGAAGACTTCAAGCGATCCCGTTGCAATTTCCTCATGGAGCTGTCTGAGAGTCCGGGAGTTGGTTGATCGCAGCGAAGGGATTGTTAGTTGTATGTATGCCCTAGAGGCCAGTATTGTACAGATGATGTATATTATATTGGATGCTTGGACATATATAGAGATGACTTTCTTGCTCGATATGATAGTATGCTATCTGGTTGCACTTTATCTTAACATGTATACTAGTCACTTTAAACTGTCTTATAGCTACATGTTGATAAAGCCCTTAGGATGTATACTTGACTACCTGGACTATGATGCAGATCATACTAGTGGGGACATGGTAGTTCATAAGTACATCCTTCAAGGTCCCTAGTCATGGGTGTATCGAGACGGGGCATCGATATACCAGAGTAGACTAGCGTATATGCTTCTCGACCCATGAGATGGGCGATGGATGATCCCATATCCATTGGTGTTTGACATCAGAGATAGTATACGGGTGCTCAGTGGAGACTGGGTACACTGGACGGACTCGCCGAGAACTCCGAGATGGTATTATACCTCACGTCAGATGGCAGTTCTCAGGTGACACTTGTGCAGGTTAGTCTGTAGACCCGAGATCGTCATAGAGTCTTGTGTGATTCCCACTGTGCTTTGATCTCCACCTTACCACATCCATGAGGGCGTGCAAAACGGTGGTCTTTGGGTATAGTCCCGAGTCACATGGAGGCAATGAGCGATAGGAGGGGTTTCGTCTCTCCCGGTATTGGGGGTTGATGTTGCACTGTGCTCGATTGGTTGTAACAGGGAAGTCCCTGGCCAGGGCTGATCAGAGATTTGCTGGTAAGTGTTACCAGTAGTTTCTTGACCCGTTATGAGCCTCACATCGGCACGACTTATCGGTTATTGGGGTCTGACGTTTACCACCCCTAGACTTGATATGCGACATATCAGACGAACAGACCGAACTGTACGGTAAGTGTTACTGGTTGGATTCACAGGAGTGTGAGCGGGCTAGCTCGTCGATCTTCTGATCGCTCAATACCCGGGTGGCCGTTACGTTTAGCAGACCGCTTGCGGCTTGTGGGTGATTGATATGATCATCATCTGCTGCCGGCGTATTGACGAGTCTTTAGAGTCCTACACAGAGGTTTCCTGGCTCAAGCGAAACGAAATAGGAGCGCATATGAGATATGTGCGGGACCGAGAATAATGCGAGTATGTGATACCGTATTTAATTCTCGCGATGAATGTTTCGATTGGTTGTATGCGATATAACCTAGTTATCGAATCATTGATTCGATAAATCGATACATTGTATACTAGTCGGTTATGTGCGACATGACTGGATCATTGAATCAAGTGTTGATTTAATGATTTAATGTATAATTATATATATGGTATATTACTTTGCATTAACTAGTATTGGTTCATTTTAAATGGATTTTCTCACTTGTAGTTCACAAGTTGTATATGTGATATACTTTTGTGCACTACATTGTGTCATGTTTGATGATGCATGTAAATTGGCTTTGTGTTAAGACTTAAACCATGGTTATGATAATGGTTAGGGTTTTGATTTATTCACTTATTTATTTATCCATTCTTTCTTGACAAATAAATAAAGGAAAACAAAATGGTTTCTTTTTATCATGAAGCTTGTTGAAGCTTCATGAAGCTTTGACTAAAGTGACCATTTTGTCTTCATCCTTAACCCTAACCATTCCCAGTAACTATGGTCTATTCTCTACACCTAACCAAGGTTAGAAGATGATAAGTATTCATTTTAATTATTCTTTTTATATAACACTTATCATATTCTATCTTCTTCTTCTTCTTCATCTTCATGAAGAAAACCTTGCCTCCATCAATGGCACCTTGAGAAAAAGAGTGAGAAATCCAATTCTAAAGTGAACCCACCTCCTATTTATTCACTCTCTACCTCTTGCCAAGTAGTATAGGGTGTTTTCTTCATAAGTTTCACAACTTGGTGAAGTTGGAGCTTGATCTTGTGCAACCTCGACGTAGACCATCTTCGGCATCGTAGCCGACGACTAGTCCGCTCATTTTCTCCGATGAAGCCGACGCAAGAGTCCGGGATTTGAGATGGACAGCGAGGGGATGACTACGTGGAGCTAAGGAAGTGGATAACCGGATCTACAAAGGTTGTAGCTTCTTAACTTTAGTTAAGTTGTTAACTAGTTCAATGTTTCGCCTACAATTCTAGTTAACGATCCGTATTAGAGTTTCTCGGCACACATAAAATGAGAAATTGGCATGGTTGATGCCTTGTGAGACCTCTTGAGAGTGCCTAGGAACCCTACAGTGGTATCAGAGCCTAGCTAGAGCCTTAGGCGATGCTTAGACGATGTTTGAAACCCGATCGAAACCGAAAGCCTAAAACCAAATCGCTCTCTGGACTTTTTCTAAAAACAGGGTTTTTTCCATATAAAAAATGCTTAAAAAATTCAGCAGGAAGTTATAAGAATTACGGTGCAAAATTGGACAAATGATGCCTCCAATCTGCGGCGGAACCGCGGCCTAAGCCTAGCTTCTACGGCGGTTCCGCGGCGACATGATGACGTCAGCCCTCCAAATTTGCACAGTAATTCCTAATTTACAGTGCTGAGTTTTATGGGAATTTTTAATATTTATTCAAGAGTTGAATTTTCTGGGGTGTTTTGGGAGTTCGCTGATTCGATCGGATTATCAGACTTTGTCTATGTGGCTTTCCGGATATTTTGGAATATGTTAAAAGGTTCGACCGGATGTAAATACCCAATATTTCCCCTGCCGGAAAATATCCAAGTGTTGGATTTTTCTGTGGTTTAAGGACGTTCTGAGTAGTGCAAGTAACGCGATGGTCCCTCTAGAAGACAACAAACCTTAACTCGATTATGTGACCGTCTTGAACTGCCCTTTGAACCTTCGGGTTTGGGACAGTACGACGTGCCACATGTGAGGCGTTGGCTTGACCCTTCTACGGCTGGACCGTTGGTACTGAGGCATGAAGTGAATGTCTTTGAACTTATTTCATGTGTTGAATAGTTTCGGGAAAAACTTGGGTGTTCGAATGTTCGATCGGAAAGTTTAATATTTTCTATTTATCCGGAATGGGATACAATAATTGGAATTCACAAACAGTTATGAGATAACTGGATGACTGTTATAAATCTAGCGGTTTAGTCTCACTTGATATTGAAAAGAGTTTTCGATAATGGGACTAAAATTCGGGGTTTATAATTGTTAGGCATGTGATGTCTAAGTATTTCATTTGATTAGGCATGCGATGTCTAATGAGGTTGCGGATTCCAACTGTTGTAGTTTCACACTTTCTTTTCTGTGACCGTAAGTGTAATATGTGATATCGCCGGTTTCGTTGCTATATGTCAACGACAATTGGGATGCGCATATTTACTTACGTTGATGACATGTGATGTTATGCGTTGCTGGATATGTTATATTGGATAGTCGTGTTTGAATAGACGGGTTTTTTTTATGTGAGATGAGTGTTTTTCATTTTCATTCATGTAAAAACTTGTATGTAATATTCTTTTATTGGGGCACTTCCAGGTTGCGGAAGTTGTCACCTTTTGTATATTATTTACTTTTCCGCATTAGGATAGACCCAAGGAAGGGAGCATAAGTAACCGGCTTCTAGGGTCCAGTGGGAGACCATCTCGAGGAGTCGAGTCCGGGTCTCCTAACCCTAGAATTGGTAGGGTTGCTTGCCGCTCTCGTAGGGGTCTAGGGGTGTGGGATTGGCTATTCATCACGATCGTGGAATCCGTGTTTTATACTGGCTCGTATTAAAAACACGGACGTCCTAGCATATCCAATGTTTCATATGTTTCTTCTGCTGCGATATCTGTGATGTGATCATGTGATGTTCCGTGATAGATACTGTATATAGTATATATGATATATTATATAGACGTTACTTATGTTTTGCATCCGCACTAGCCCTGCCCTGCTCTGTCGTTAGTTACCTAACCTAACGGTGCACGAGGGGACATCCAGGCGAATGCGGATGGCATAAGTGTACGTCGTATTTATCTGTGATGTTTAGGTGAATTAAATGATGGGACTTCATTAATGTGATTAATGAAAGAAAAGAAACCTAGGACGTTGTAGAATCAAATTTTAAACAAAACAGGTAGCTACAGTTCTTGCTTTGCATAGCGGTATATATGATATAGCCTGCACCTTATTCGATGAGGAAAGGACCGAGATCCCTTCACCGGGAGTGACTCCTTTAGCAATAACTGGCAGATGCTACATACTCGGTTTGTCTTTTGATTGCTTTTAAGAAGTTTTTGCTTTGCACAGTGATATATATGATATATCCCGCACCTTATTTGATGAGGAAAGGGCCGACGATCCCTTCACCGGGAGTGACCCCTTTAGCAAAACTAGAAAAGCCTCGAAAACACTCCATTTCAAAATCATTTGATTCTACAACGATATCAAGTTCATTACGCAATAGGTTTTCAGAAAAACCTGTCGTAGCCCTCCGTCATTTCAGATAAGTACTAGTTAGTATTCGTGCTACGTTTGTTGACTATGTTAAGGCGTAGTGTGCGGTAGCTAATTAGTGCTTATCTGCATAAGCATATGATGCGATTGGATTAGGGTAGTCGTACGACTTTGTTGACTATGTTAAGGGTCGTGCGGCTGGGTTTAATTCAATCGGGAAATGACGGGTTGAACTTGATTAGCACTTATGATTTGTTGACTATGTTAAGGTCATATAGCTGCTAGGGGCAAAATATTATCGGGAATTTCAAGTGTTGAAATTTGCAATGAGATTGCATACCTTCTATGAGATAATTGGATCCCGATACCCACTGAGAGTAAGAGTTACTCCTGGGAGAGTTTTACACATTACAATTAGCCGATCAATTAGGTGTCTAGAAAGGTGTCAACGGGGTTACGCCTCTGGGAAAACGAGGTTTACTCTAATTAGGTCCGTGCGAAAGCACGGGGAACCTCCCTCAAAGTACCGACACTGGCCTGGCTGAAACATTGGCGAAGTTGTAGGGTGTAATTAATCCCGGCTAGTCTTTTCTTTTAGGGTTTGAAGGAAGATTTGATAAAAACCAGTGGGATCCATCCTGATTAGATAAGATAATAACCAATCTGATCTTGCAAGAGCATACGCTAAAGTGTTTTCTTCTCTCTCTCTCCAGGTAGCGACCATTTCATGCCCTAACAAAGATAATAATATGGATATATTGACTGAACCTGCATGTTATACTGTGCTGGGGAACGTTGGTTCCGTTCTTTCTTATAAAGGTTATGGGAATGAACAGGACATAGGGGAATACCAGGATTCCTATGCCACCCGAAAGAAGAAAGTACATGTTGATGCATTTTCTTCGGGTGTGTTCGTTACTGAGAACTGTTTCTTTATTTGCTCTACGTTCTGGGTATTAGATACCGGGTCAGGATCCCATATATGTAATCAGTTACATGGGCTAAGGAAAGGTAGAGAACTTGGAGAAGGTAATAAAGACATTAGAGTTGGAAATGGTGCAATTGTTGCGGCTAAGACTGTCGGGGAATATCACCTTGCATTACCTACTGGTATTACATTGGTTCTGAACGAATGTTATTACATGCCAAACCTGATATGTAACATTATATCGGTTTCTTTGTTGAGTAAAGAGGAATATAATTTTGTATTACAGGATAATGTTATGAACATTTTCCGTAACCAAAGGTTGGTTGGATCAGGCACGTTGTGCAATGGCATTTATGTTCTAAATCAATCAACAGTTCTGAACATAACAAAGACACACAAGAGGAAGAGTTCAGAACTGAACGAATCCTTCTTATGGCATTGTAGACTGGGTCACATCAATGTGACACGACTGGCTAAGTTGCATAAGGATGGATATTTGAAACCATTCGAATTTTCATCTTATGACACTTGCCAGTCATGTATCAAAGGCAAGATGACCAAAACTCCGTTTACGGGACACGGAGAAAGAGTTACCGAACTCTTAGGACTGATACATAGTGATGTATGCGGTCCCATGTCTACACATGCCAGGGATGGTTCTTCGTACTTCATTACATTCACTGACGATCTCTCTAGGTTCGGGTATGTGTTCCTGATGAAACACAAATCAGAAGCTTTTGAGAAATTTAGAGAATATAAACAAGAAGTTGAGAACCAAACCGGAAAAAGTATTAAAATCCTACGATCTGATCGAGGAGGTGAATACTTGAGCAATGAATTCCTGGACTTCCTAAAAGAGAATGGGATTCTCTCTCAGCTGACTCCTCCATATACACCACAGCACAACGGTGTATCAGAACGGAGAAACCGCACCCTATTAGATATGGTGCGCTCTATGATGAGCACAGCTGAGTTACCTATTTCCTTCTGGGGATATGCGCTGGAGACAGCTGCATACCTATTGAATCAAGTTCCATCTAAATCTGTACCTACCACACCATATGAGATATGGAGTGGGAAGAGACCATATTTTAAACGAGTTAAGATATGGGGTTGTCCGGCCTATATCAAAAGGCAAAATCCAGACAAACTCGAGGCAAGGTCAGTTCTTTGCAAGTTTGTGGGATATCCTAAGAATTCACAAGGATATTTTTTCTACCATGCTGAAGAACAAAAGGTGTTTGTTTCTCAATATGCCACCTTTTTAGAAAAGGAATTCCTTGAAAAAGAAATTAGTGGCAAAATGGTAGAGCTGGAAGAAGTTCCAGATACACAAACCGTAACTGAAGATTTAGTGGAACCAGAAGATTCAGTAGCTCCCAATAAACCTCAGCCTCTCCGCCGATCTAGTAGGGTTCCTCGCCAACCTGAGAGATACTACGGTTTTCTCATGGATGGTAGGAGCGAGGATTGCATCATGGAGGATGATGACCCTACTAGCTTCGAGCAGGCCATCACGAGTAAAGACTCAGTGAAATGGCTGGATGCAATGCGGTCCGAGATGGAATCCATGTACACCAACAAAGTATGGACTTTGGAAGTTGCTCCTGAAGGGGTAAAACCCATTGGGAGCAAGTGGATCTTCAAGAAAAAACTTGGTGTAGATGGGAAAGTGGAGACTTTCAAAGCTAGACTTGTTGCAAAGGGTTTTCGTCAAAGACCAGGTGTGGACTATGACGAAACCTTTTCTCCAGTAGCTATGCTTAAATCCATCCGGATCATGCTTGCCATCGCTGCATATCATGACTACGAAATCTGGCAAATGGATGTTAAGACCGCCTTTCTAAAAGGTGATTTAGAAGAGTGCGTGTACATGACTCAGCCAGAGGGCTTCGTAGACAGTGGGAGCAGCGGGAAGGTGTGCAAGCTGCTTAAATCCATTTATGGATTAAAGCAAGCATCGCGGAGTTGGAACATCTGCTTCGACGTCGTTATCAAAGAGTTTGATTTCGTCAAAAACCCAGATGAACCTTGTATCTACAAGAAGGTAGCAGAGAGTAAGGTTGTCTTCCTCGTATTGTACGTGGATGACATACTCTTGATAGGAAATGATATTCCTATGCTGCAATCGGTCAAGCTCTTCTTATCACAAAGATTCTCGATGAAAGATCTTGGTGATGCCTCCTGCATATTGGGAATTAGGATCTATAGAGATAGATCCAAACGGATATATAGAGATAGATCCAAATGGATATTGGGATTGTCCCAATCCAGGTACATTGATACCATACTAAAGAGGTTTAGTATGGAAGAATCCAAGCGTGGGAATTTACCCATGATTTCTGGAGTCACTCTCTCCAAAGAGATGTCTCCCAAGACTGATTTGGAGAGAGCTCGCATGCAAGGGATACCCTATGCTTCGGCTGTAGGCTCTATCATGTATGCGATGCTATGTACCAGACCCGATGTAGCATACTCACTAAGTATAGTGAGCAGGTATCAAGCTGATCCTGGAGAGAGTCACTGGACAGCTGTGAAGAGCATTCTCAAGTACTTACGAAGGACTAAAGAGATGCTCTTGGTGTATGGTAATGGAAAACTCCAAGTGGAGTCCTTTACCGATTCGAGCTTCCAGAGTGATAAGGACGACTCTAAGTCGCAGTCGGGATTTGTCTTTACCCTTTACGGAGGGGCGGTTAGCTGGAAGAGTTCCAAGCAGGAAACCGTGGCAGACTCGACGATGGAGGCTGAATACATCGCTGCCAACGATGCTGCTAAAGAGGCTGTCTGGATCAAGAAATTCATTACTGAACTTGGAGTGGTTCCATCCATTGAGCATCCAATACCTTTGTATTGTGATAACAATGGAGCGGTGGTTTTGGCCAAGGAACCCAGGTCCCATCAGCGATCCAGGCATATTCTGAGGCGGTATCACCCGATCCGGGAGATAGTTGATCGCCGGGAGATCGAGGTCAGGAGGGTTGACACGAAGAACAACACGGCGGATCCACTCACGAAGGCCATTCCCCAGATACAGTTTGAGAGACTCTTCGGGATGCTCGGTATGCGATACTACAGCAGCTGGCCCTAGTGCAAGTGGGAGATTGTTAGTTGTATGTATGCCCTAGAGGCCAGTATTGTACAGATGATGTATATTATATTGGATGCTTGGACATATATAGAGATGACTTTCTTGCTCGATATGATAGTATACTATCTGGTTGCACTTTATCTTAACATGTATACTAGTCTCTTTAAACTGTCTTATAGCTACATGTTGATAAAGCCCTTAGGATGTGTACTTGACTACCTGGACTATGATGCAGATCATACTAGTGGGGACATGGTAGTCCATAAGTACATCCTTCAAGGTCCTTAGTCGTGGGTGTATCGAAACGGGGCATCGATATACCAGAGTAGACTAGCGTATATGCTTCTCGACCTATGAGATGGGCGATGGATGATCCCATATCCATTGGTGTTTGACATCAGAGATAGTATAGGGGTGCTCAGTGGAGACTGGGTACACTGGACGGACTCGCCGAGAACTCCCAGATGGTATTATACCTCATGTCAGATGGCAGTTCTCAGGTGACACTTGTGCAGGTTAGTCTGTAGATCCGAGATCGTCATAGTGTCTTGTGTGATTCCCACTGTGCTTTGATCTCCACCTTACCACGTCCATGAGGGCGTGCAAAACGGTGGTCTTTGGGTACAGTCCCGAGTCACATGGAGGCAATGAGCGATAGGAGGGGTTTCGTCTCTCCCGATATTGGGGGTTGATGTTGCGCTGTGCTCGATTGGCCGTAACAGGGAAGTCCCTGGCCAGGGCTGATCAGAGATTTGCTGGTAAGTGTTACCAGTAGTTTCTCGACCCGTTATGAGCCTCACATCGGCACGACTTATTGGTTATTGGGGTCTGACGTTTACCACCCCTAGACTTGATATGCGACATATCAGACGAACAGACCGGACTGTACGGTAAGTGTTACTTGTTGGATTCACAGGAGTGTGAGCGGGCTAGCTCGTCGATCATCTGATCGCTCAATACCCGGGTGGCCGTTACGTTTAGCAGACCGCTTGCGGCTTGTGGGTGATTGATATGATCATCATCTGCTGCCGGCGTATTGACGATTCTTTAGAGTCCTACACAGAGGTTTCCTGGCTCAAGCGAAATGAAATAGGAGCGCATATGAGATATGTGCGGGACTGAGAATAATGCGAGTATGTGATACCGTTTTTAATTCTCGCGATGAATGTTTCGATTGGTTGTATGCGATATAACCTAGTTATCGAATCATTGATTCGATAAATCGATACATTGTATACTAGTCGGTTATGTGCGACATGACTGGATCATTGAATCAAGTGTTGATTTAATGATTTAATGTATAATTATATATATGGTATATTACTTTGCATTAACTAGTATTGGTTCATTTTAAATGGATTTTCTCACTTGTAGTTCACAAGTTGTATATGTGATATACTTTTGTGCACTACATTGTGTCATGTTTGATGATGCATGTAAATTGGCTTTGTGTTAAGACTTAAACCATGGTTATGATAATGGTTAGGGTTTTGATTTATTCACTTATTTATTTATCCATTCTTTCTTGACAAATAAATAAAGGAAAACAAAATAGTTTCTTTTTATCATGAAGCTTGTTGAAGCTTCATGAAGCTTTGACTAAAGTGACCATTTTGTCTTCATCCTTAACCCTAACCATTCCCACTAACTATAGTCTATTCTCTACACCTAACCAAGGTTAGAAGATGATAAGTATTCATTTTAATTATTCTTTTTATATAACACTTATCATATTCTATCTTCTTCTTCTTCTTCATCTTCATGAAGAAAACCTTGCCTCCATCAATGGCACCTTGAGAAAAAGAGTGAGAAATCCAATTCTAAAGTGAACCCACCTCCTATTTCTTCACCCTCTACCTCTTTCCAAGTAGTATAGGGTATTTTCTTCACAAGTTTCACAACTTGGTGATGTTGGAGCTTGATCTTGTGCAACCTCGACGTAGATCATCTTCGGCATCGTAGCCGACGACTAGTCCGCTCATTTTCTCCGATGAAGCCGACGCAAGAGTCCGGGATTCGAGATGGACAGCGAGGGGATGACTACGTGGAGCTAAGGAAGTGGATAACCGGATCTACAAAGGTTGTAGCTTCTTAACTTTAGTTAAGTTGTTAACTAGTTCAATGTTTCGCCTAAAATTCTAGTTAACGATCCGTATTAGAGTTTCTCGGCACTCATAAAATGTGAAATTGGCATGGTTGATGCCTTGTGAGACCTCTTGAGAGTGCCTAGGAACCCTACAGGGATGTCGTCACGGAGCTATGGAAGTGGAGGACCGGATCTACAAAGGTTGTAGTCCCTTTCCTTTAGTGTAAATGTGATTTACTTGCTTTTGATTCGCCTAATATCTAGTTAACGATCTCGCTTAGGGTTGTTAAGCACCTAAATTTTTTAATCCGGCAAGGTCGATGCCTTGTAGAGCCCCCTTAGTGTGCCTTGTAACCCTACAATATCCTCATATCAATATATATCATCTCGTACTTGCCCTCTTTTCAATTTTATATATATATATATATATATATATATATTGCTTCACATCCTCATTTCATCATGTCATCTTATATTAAATCCTTTGATTATATTCATAAGTTCATTGCATAGGTTTCTCCAAATTATATTCTATATATCGATTTTCTATTATTATGGTTGCGGGGGTGCTATACACCATTCACCCGACTTCCCCCATAGATATAGATCTACTAACCTGCAATGCCCTTGCTTAGTCGAAGTTGATGAACGTCTTGATCTCTTTCGTCATCTCGGAAGTCCACGCGAAGGTACCTACAATCAATACACATCGTAACGATATTAAAACCAAGTCCGAAAACCGATACGGCACACGAAGTGCTCATAGGTTAGAACCTATAGAATACGCATGCAAGAACAACCAATTAACCCTCTGCGTTGATGTCTAAATGTCCAACGACCAAGTCCAAACTGAAATACCAAAACCAAGTTTTCACGAATCGGACATTCAAAATCAACAACATGGGAAAACACCCCCAGATTCTACCCTAGGTCAAATTAGGATATTTTGCATATAGGGTAGGTCTACATATCAGATAAGGGAACCACGGACCAAACAACAACCCAAAATTCTCAGGCCAGGCCGCAATTTGCGGCCTGGAAGATTAAATCTACGGCCAACAAATTGAGGTAGGGGCTCGGGTTTCTAGGTAAAATTCTATGTGTCCTGCACGTCTCACTGTGATGGCAACTTATTTTTCAGAGTTCTCGAGTGATATCAGATTCCATATAAACATCACAAACTATCAAAAACCGACATCGAGAAAATTCTAAGTTCGTGTATTAGGGTTCTAATCTCAAGTTTATCCAGAATATCATTACTAAAGGCTTGGGGGTCACTAACTAAACCTCAATTGCATCTCTACTACTCAAATCATCCACTAAAAGCATTCTAGAAATTTCTAAAGTCACTAATCTAACTTAATCGAACACTAAACATAACTTGGAGATTAATAAACTTGATAATATGAAGGATGGTGAAGGTTTTACCTCTTGGAAGCAACTCAAGAAAAACCCTAGATGCTCCAAAATGCTCAAAGTTCTAATTTGATCCCACCAAAAGGTGTAGGATGAGGCGGTGGTCATTTTTTGTGAAGGAAGCCGTTGGTTTTGATGAGGTTTTGGAGATGATTCCCATGGGTAGTAAGGTGGAGGAAGGAGGAGATGAAGAAAGATGAAGGAGTTGAAAGAAATGGAATGAAGTGAAAAAGTAAGGAATGGGAGCCATTGTTGCGTACACCCTCTCTTTCTCTCTCTCTCATTCTCTCTCTTGCCTATGCCCTCTTGTCCCCATCCAAGTCACCTTTGTCCCTTACGCACACAAATATCTTTTCTTTTTCTCTTTTCCTTTAAAAAACCAAATATCAACAAATTCTAAGAAGCCATGCTTGAATCAAATGCAATATGTCATTGTGCACTAGCCATGGTTAATACAAAAGTGGATTTGGCTTAATCATGATTAGTAGTGCACTAATCATTTTTAACATAAACTCGCATGTAATTAACTGCATAATTCTTTATAATATATAGATATCCAATAAATACCTTTTTAATTAATAATTCATATTAATATCCAAATAATTTCCGAATATTAGTATTTAATTATACATTTTATGAAAACCCTAATTTTATGCTCGAATAGATTTTGTGAAATATATTATTTTATTTTTTAAATTCCAAAAATATTATTTTATATTTCTGAAATGTTACAATCTTCCCCTCTTAAATAAATTCGGTCTCCGAATTTAAATTTAAACCGCCAAATATTAAAACATTTCCATAATCAGTCAAATCAACGGGGCTCCGAAATCATGCAATACATGGAAATACCACAGCGCATTGAGTGCGCATGAAAATGAGTGCGAAACTCAAAATCGAACTCTGTCAAGCGTCACGCAATCATGAGAGTTATAATGAAGATGCAAATCTCGAAATCCACTGCAAAAATCCAAATATACTATAGTCAAAATCATAATATGTATATAGTACGCATCCTTATAAAACCCTCTAAAAACTGAATAAAACACATGCAAAATCTTTTCCGAATCGCCGTGCGATATGTAACTCACGGTACAAGTGGATGACGCTCATTTGTAAAGTAGTAAATATACGTTCATATATGTTTTGCTCAAAATATACGTTCTACCTTTTTGAAATATCCCAATAGGCTTCCTTTATAAAAGTTCGTGTCTCTATTGGGCACGTAAGAAATAGCAAAACTATAGCTCCTTTTTAAAAACCTCTTGGTAAATACTGATGCATGCAAAAATACTCAGGTACTGTCCTCAGACCAGTCCTGCTCGGCTACTATACAATATAGCACCTATCATAAGATATAATGCTCATGAGTAAAATTAGCCTCAAAATGAGTATCCAATATCACGTGCGTCTGGTGTACAAGAAAATCCAAGTCAAATACAAGTGCCACAAATATGCACAAAAGCAAAAATTAAGTGCAATGGGTGTGCATAAAAGCATCTGTCATATGCAACGGGTGTGCACGAAAACAATATCAAGCGCATCTAGAGTGCACGAAAATCTCAACCAAGTGCAATTATCATGCACGGACAAATAGAAATCTCGGTCTGGTGCATCTAATGTGCACAAAATCACTTCCCATGCACCCAGTTTGCGCAAAAATCTAAATCAACTGCGTCAGGTCTGCAAAAAAACATCTAGTGCAGTAGAGTGCACGATAACGAACATCAAGTGCACACGGTGCACGAAAACATAAATCTAGTGTAATAGGTGCACGAAAACAAATATCATATGCAGTAGATGTCCAAAAACTCGTCCATGTACCAAAAGTGCATAAAAACAATACCGAGTGTACCGAGTGTATAAAATCATAAACGTGTGCAATTGCATGCACAAAATCCGTATAAATGCACTGCAAGCACATATGAGCTATACCGAGTGCATAAGTCAAGTCGAGTATGTACAACATACACGAAATCAAATCGACAGTATCGAAATCCACGGAATCATAATTATGTGCAGCCAAGGCACAAAATCGATATCAAGTGCAATAAATATGTACAAATCATAAACCAACATAACAGATGTATAAAACATAAATCAAGTGCAACAACTGTGCACAAATGAAAATGTCCAGTGGGTGCATCTACGGTGCACGAAAACAAATACCATGAAACCAAATCATTAAAACTCAAGTCCAAGCGAATAAAGTGTGATACTCGGATCACTAAAACGCAAATCGCAATAACTGACATTGAGGTACACCTCCTTCATTGTCAAAAAATGCCGGTGCCCCCAAAGCTGGCTGAGCAAGAACATCTACTTGCCTCCTGCTCACGGTCTGGCATCCTCTGTCTCTGGTTCCTTGTCTTTTCTGTGGATCACCAATCCAACAATCTTCCTTCTCGTCGGCTCGGTCAGGTGTAATAACAGAAAAATTTCGCACGGGCACTCCTCTGATCATCTCTTGGCCAATTAACATGACACTCGTAAGGTAGCACGTTACTGATGGCGGCATCTAGCCCTCTGATTATTCGTGATATAACTGATCCTGGGTGCAAATCCTTATCGCTGCAGTGTCCTGGAAAGAACCTGCTTATGGTCTTTTTCTATCTCACCTATACTGAACTGTACGGAGGTTGTCACTCTTTACTTAAATTCCTTTTTCATTTCCGGACAGCTGCGTCCTCAGTACGACTTTTCTCTGGAAATTGGCCGTATCCAACGCCTCTGCATACATATCCATCCTTTGGTATCAACGGGGAGTAACAACAGCTTGTTAATATCTCACACGAATCTCTTGTTCCACCTATCTTCATTATCGTCCATTTCGATGTCACTTCTTGCTGGCTGCGTACTACAGTTCATCCTCGACCACAGTTAATCTAGAGTCTCTCACAAAGACTCAAAATTACGAACTCGGGTATCTTCACCACTCTGTGGAAGATATATAACCAATTACATCTGTCACGACCCGAAATGGTACGTGACTGGCACTTGAATCATATGAAGTCTATAGGACCCCATCTAATTCAAGTAAGCCAAAAGCCCAGAAATCTAAACTATTTTAAATAAGAAGTGAAGGAAAACTTGTTTAAAGCAAGTGGTTTAAATAACATAAATGTCATTAAACATTTAAAAGCAACATCATATTTTCTCAAAAATTTCGGCAGAGTCTCCTTTATAAATACTGGCCCCAAACGGGTACAACATATGAAATATATATAAATGATGAATAGAGGCATCCCCAAGCGAGAGCTAGCTTTTCGCCAATTGGCGGTCACAACTACGCAGCAATATAATATACAACGCCGAAGGGCGAGAATCAAAACTCAGAAGAAAACCAAAGGAAAACCATAATAATATAACGCGCGACTCTAAGGTCGAAAGAATATACAACTGGTCTTCTAAGTCTATCAATAATACAAGTCCGGTTGATGGAGTTACTAGATACAACTGAATATAAATAAAATACAATGATGGTCATGATATGAGTGAACCCACCTACCAAGGCAATCACCCGGAAGGAAGCAGTGTACCAACAAGCCGCAACGAAACCTGTACGGCAAAACCTGCAAGAAACTGTGGCACAACGGAGGTGAGTTGCCAACTCGTGAGTATAAAAAATCACCGAGCAGAAATAGTATGTATGACTCAATCCTAGGTTATACGATAATAATATATCCTCAATAATATATCCTGAACCATCTACACATAAGTGTAATACCACATGCTCGTATCAGTGCCTCAGGTAGCAACATATCATATATATGATATATGAATGCATCGAAATGAAAACAGAATACTTTATGAATGAGAAAACTATTTTCTTAATATAGTGAGATTTCTGTATATTTAAATCGAGGTATCATCAATGAAATCAGCATAAAATCCGTGTCAAGTATCGACACAAAACATATATCCAAATATCCAATATCTCGGGCTAAAATCTCAATACCTCAAAATCTCAATATCTCGGGCTCCAGCTATCCGGACTGGCCCCTGGGCTCCGACTATCCGGACTGGCCCCAAAACATCAAATCTCACGACTACGTCGGTATCCTCCGGATATCCACTACGTCATAAATAACCGGTCGTTAGTGCTCCCCTGCCAGGCTCAACGCTATCATCTGCGACCATCTTGCCCCGGGGTACCGCACCAGGTCCACCATGCACCCACAGACAGTTCCTCCTCCTTCTTGAATCGGGTGTATGATATCGCTCAAGAGCCGAGGAAACACATGGTGGACGTATCTCATATCATATAACAAGAAAACCACACTTTTATCTTTTGAAAATGATAAATGAGTTCATAAAATCTCGCGGTTTCTCCAAATCCAGAAATCTCATGGAAAATCCAAAATCTAAAAATGAAGAATCAATAATAGTGAATATCGAGCTCCGGTAGTCCGGACCGGCCTTATAATATTGCATGATAAATGAATATATAAACATGCATGGGTGTCTAATAAAGAATGCAATATCTAAACTAGCACAGCAATGATATATCGGAACTATCAGCTAACAAGCGATATCAATAAAGTAATATTCTCTAAAGTGTATGTAACATGGCAATTACCGATGATGATGTGTGTGAGCCGGCAATTACGAAACGATATGGTTGCCAAAGGACTCAATGAAAGTATATTGTTCGATAGGAGTGAGTGGAGGCAGAGGATTCATGTGCTGGACCCGGCGTGATTCTCATGTTGGTTCATATAGTTTACCCCATATGCTTGGGATAAAAGGCTCAGTTGTTATTGTTGTTTGTTGTTGATGTGTGTGAGCCGGCAAGCAACTGTACGTGGAGCATACGCATCATCGATAATGGTGCCGGTGTCCTGACAGCATGGTTTCATAATCACTAAAGTACACAATAAGCATGCAATGCGATGATAACAACATGAATAAACAGAGAATGAATAATAAACGCAGCAATACAGAAAATACATATCTGTATACGAGTCATATAATTTGTTGTCTGAAATCGCACGAATCGTGGTGTTTAGAAAATAGGGCTACGGTGTTTTTAAGAAAATGTACGTCCTTTAAAATATCCGTAGTATCCCTTGACCTGTCTTTAAAATACCCAGGATTCGTTAGTTTTGGAAATAAGTATGACTCGCGCCCAACTCTAACATCTAGTAAGTAAACTACAGGACAAGCTAAAAAACTAACTAAAGGGTAAGGAAATCCATCTAAGTCCGAGTTGATCCATATATCTAGTAGTCGGTGATCCCGCCTCAATAGCGTCACATACGATAACATATATATAATATGACATCCTCGAATCATGAATGCGGATTAATCATCATATTTATATCTTGTACGGTAAATCCACCGTACGGTAGCCAAAATCTGGTTACGGGTTGCCTATCACATGTACATCAATATCCGTATGGTATCATTATCAATATATCATGAACAGGGTATTGATCTAAGTCTAGTACATACCGATACCATCAGCATATATCTGTGTGTGTATGAAAACACATCGTCCAACGATCCGCTATAATTATATGTCGTATCTCATAACACGACCCAAATCATATCATCGATCTCACGGCATCGAGCCCAATCACATCGACTCATCTCCAAATATCATATACTATCCTCATCATACCTGAATACGTATACATACAGACACACACACACACACACACACACACATCCCCATATACGCACAAGAACATCGAATGCGTGCTTGTGTGCAAAACATTATTCTAAGGTTTCGCGACTAAGAAACTAAACTAAGTTACTATCTTCCGAATAGGCTAACACTAATCCAAGCACACCTAAAATATTACTTACTAAGTATGCACATCTCATAACAACATGTATATACATATAAATATCATAACGCATCGGAATGCTACGAACTTGCGGGGGTGCTATACGCTATCCACCTGTCTTCCCCCGTAGATATATATCTACTTACCTGGTCCTTGTCTGCCGAAGTCGATACCGCCATCCTCTTCTTCATCGTCCGAACTCCACGTGAGAGATACCTATATGCAAACATATATAATACCGTAAACTGAAATCGCGGTCAAAACCAAAACGGCACACGAAACGCACATAGGTTAAAACCTATGACCCGCTCATACAAAAGAACCAAATAACCCTCGATATCAGCGTACAAATGCCGATTGATCGAGAAAAACCCAAACGTACCAATCGTGGTTTCACAACTCACAAATTATAATATGAAATAAGTTGTAACTCATCAAAACCTCAAAATAAATCATATCGATTTATTTCCGAAAACCTAGAAAACATTCATTTACCGTTTTAGTACAAAACTTGATATTTAAACAAAACTTAGTGGCCACAATATTCACCAAATAATTTAATTAGGTCACAAAAATATTAACTAGATTTTTCTCTCAATTATATTCATAATTCCTAAAAACCTAGTTTGCAAAATTATGCAATTTGGACAAATTAATTGTAACAATTTACAATTTAACAACTAAACTAGGTTTTGTATATTTTAAGATGTTAAACTATACATTGCATACTTAATGATGAAATAAAAACCCTAACTTGAATTTCACAAACCCTAATCTTGAATTTAGACTTGAAATTTAAAACCAAATTTAAACCCTTAATTAACTTAGTTTTAAGTAATGCTATATCTGCCAAATTGTAACACTTCAAAAAATATAAAATATTATTTTTGGAATTTAATATTAAAATAATATATTTCCTGAAAACTGTCGATTTGCGAAATTGTGGTTTTCGAAAAAGGGTATAAATATATACCAATAATTGTGAAATAAATGGAAATTAAAATGATTTATTCATTTAAAAATATATTTAAAAGATTTGGCATTTAAAAAATTTATTATATGCAGTTTGGATAAAAACCCGATTAGTGCATTGCTAATCGCGATTAAGCCAAATCCGTGTTTGTACAGTTTTTCATGGTTAGTGCACCATGACATGTTACATATTATTTCTTTTGTGTTGTTTTATTTGGATGTATGTGTTTTTGGTGAGAAAAGAAAGGGAAAAGGTGTTGTGACGACTTGAGGAGAGAGAGAGGGGACATCATGATGAGAGGTAAGCATGCTTGAGAGGGAGGGGGGGGGAGAGCGAGCGAGAGAGAAAGAGAGGTAAGGATCCACCCTCACCTCATCTTTCATTTCTTTTTTTCAACTCCCTCATCCTTCTTCATCTCCTTCTTCCTCCACCTCACTACCCCTGGGAATCATCTCCAAAACCTAATCAAAACCCATGGCTCCCTTCACAAAAATTGATCCCCACCCCACCCTCATCACTTTGGACCAAACAAAGTGGGATTTTGACAACTTTGGGACTTCTAGGGTTTGCTTAAGTGATATCCATGAGGTATAATTTCTTCCATTAGTTTAGTTTTATGTTTTCCTAGCATTTTGTTTAAGTTTAGAAGTCGTTTAGTGATGGATTGGTGATACTTAGAAATCCTAATGAGGGTTTGAGTGAAATTGTGGATTGGTGATATTTGAGTGGCAGTTGAGTGGTTGTTTAAGACATGGAATTTAGTATAGAAACCAAAATACGGATTTAGGATTTTGTCCATGTCGGTTTTGTGAGGATATAGGGTGTACAGGGAAATCTGGAGCAACCCGGGGACTTTCTAAGTTTAGCAAACAATACCAAGGACCTAGATACACCACTAGGAACCCACTGTCGAAGTACGCACTTATTCAGAGCATGGGGGGCTGAGGAGGCCGGAATTTAGTCCTATGTGGCCGGCCTGGTGTGGGAGTTAGGGGTCTAGGTTGATACAGTAGCTCATATACAACTTGTACTACACCCTAGACTTGTTTGTGCAACTCCTTTTCACCTGAGTCAAAATCTGGGAGCACTTTGGTGTGATTTTGGCTATGTTTTCTGTATTTTGAAATGTTTAGTTTTGATATTTGGACTCGTATTTGGTTGTTGGATGTTTATACATCAACAAAAAGGGTTGTTTGGTTGATTTTGTACGTGCAAGCAATAGGTTCTAACCTATGAGCAATGCGCATGCCGTATTGGATTTCGGAACTTGATTTTAATAGCGTGGCGATATGTGTTATTATTGTAGGTACCTTCGTGTGGATTCCGAGGCGACGGAGCGTGGCATCATCAACTTCGGCAAACGAAGACCACGGTGAGTAGATCTATATCTACGGGGGAAGTCGGGTGGATGGCGTATAGCACCCCCGCACATTTTGATGGAAACCGATTTATATATAGATTATGATTAGTGAAACCTTTAATAGAAAACTATAGATAGAGTTAAAAAGGTAGTTAGAGAACCATAATTGAAACTAAAGGATAGTTAGAAGCGATATGATACGGCTAGTATGTGATGACCGGACTTGGGGATGATATTTGATGATTTGCCGTTTAGGGTACTATAAGACTAGATAGCCGACATAGATGTGTCATCCGAACCATACCTATTTCCAAACTGAAGAATCGTATGCCTTGTTTAAACAGATACCTTGAGAGATGTTATGGATTTTCAAATGATATCTTTTCTTTAAAAACACCGTAGCCCTACTTTCAAAACTACGATTCGCATCTTTAAAAAACTGTTTTTATGGTTTGGGTGTGTATGTTAGTTTAGATACTTATGCTCATAGTGAAGGTAGAATGCTTTTGTAAAATTGACTTGATGAGGGATATAAATGGGATGAAAAGGACATATGATACGATATGATGATTTGGTGATATGTTGGTATACGTATGCGAGTCGATTGAGATGATTTATACCCTGCCGGTCTCCTGATATGAGATTATTGCGGATGTGACCTGGGACATAGTTATATAGAGATAATTATATGTGTTGTGAATCGTGAGTGTTAGCCCTACGTGACGTTAGGTCCGTAACCTCCTCGTCTTACAGGGTGATAGGATCCTTGATAACTTAATGCCGCCGTACGATGATTTTCCGTACGTGATGAGTTTGACTTGATGATTGATCCATACCCTTGACTAGAGGATGCCGTACGACCGATTATACCATACACGATGTTGTTAGGCTGGATGCCGATTTATAAATTCACCGACTCGGTCTTGTAGACACTTATACCTTATAGCTTTTAGCTGATGATTTACCTTATGGTGCATTCATGTTATTCGCATTGCATTACTTATACCTGTGCTAGTACACTTACACTATTATCGATGATGCATATGTTACACGTACACAGATTTGCCGGCTCACACACTTCATCATCGATAATTGCCATGTTACTACACAGTAGGGTTGCTGCATCATGATATGCATATTATACACTATACTTGCACACATACATGTTGTATACTATACTTGCGCACATACATATTGTACACCATACTTGCGCACATACATATCTTGTGCATTCATGCCTACGTACATACACATTTGTACATACATAGATGATGCTGGCTTTTCTTTTGGAGAACTGGGGACCACATGCTATATTTTAAAAACTGAATCCATTTAAAATAGCTGTTTTCCCTTAATATGTCATATCACTGTTCCATGTTGCATGATATTTGGATATACTTACATTTCTGTTATATATCGCATACATCATGCTTTATGATTACACGCATTGAGATGTGTTGTTTTCATGAGATTTCATGATTTGAGAACCGTGGCTATTTCAAAAGAAAGCATGTACTGTTTTAAAAAAAACCCGGTTTCTCTTGATATGATATTTCAGCGCGTCCACCATGCGTTTTCTCGGTTCTGAGATGTATGACATGTGAAACTTGATTCGAGGAGTTGGATGAGGCCGATTGCGGGTACATGGTTGACCCGGTATGGTATTCCGGGGCGAGAATGGATTGCTGTACTGAAGACGGTGAGCCTGGCAGTGGGACTACTACCTACCGGTGATAGTATTTGGGCTCGGCGGATATCCGGAGGATACCGACCGGAATCGAGAGATGATATGGGCCGATCCGGACCGACGGAGCCCGTAGGCTGATCCGGACTGACGGAGCCTGAGATATGAGGATTTACGTGTCGATGCTGAACACAGCTTTCCTGATGTTTTCGGGTGTCGATGATGGACACCCAGGTTCCTTGATTTAGATGTGTCGCGAGGGATACCGTTGATTTATATCCTCATACTTTCATGCACACTCTTTTATGATATTTATGCGCATACAGACATTGATTTTATGGTTGGACGAGATCCACATACATACATACATTGTTTATATTGTTGGACGATATCCACATAAAGATAGACCATGATTACATTGTTGGCACATATGATGACCCGGTCACCCTAGATATCATAATATTACTTTTATGATATAGTTGACCTTGGAGTCGTTGTTTATTCGATTTCTATCTATTGATATTTTTCTACTCACGAGTTGGCAACTCACCTCTGTTGTGCCATAGTTCTTGCACGTTGACTGCTTGGATCAGTAGCGGTTTCGCTGGCATACAGTTGCAATTGGGTGTTTTGCTTTGGTAGGTGGGACATTTGTATCGTACCCAATCTTGTATTTATATTTCATATTGTATCTAGTCAACTCCATCAATCAAAAATTAGTATTTGTATAAGTAATGAGACTTAGTGAGATTGTGGTTGCAAAACTTAGAGCGAAGGGTTTTCCGCTACTTGTGGTTTTGATGTCTTACTTATTTCTTTATCTTTTGTGGTGAACTTTGCCGTTGGGCATCGTATACTTATATTCATGCTTTGCGTGGTTGTGATTCGCCGATTGGCGAAGAGCTAGCTCCCGCTTGGGGATGCCATTATTCTTGTTATGTATTTGTGGTTTTGGATCAAAATATACAAATGAGGTGCTGCCCAAATTTTTTTAAAAGACGAAACATGTTTTCAAACTAGTAAATTTCACTTGCATCATTCATGTTCCTTTTCTATGCATTAAGAAAACTTGATTTTCATTATACCTTTATTTCGAAACTTCACCTCCTTTATTTTCTTAAAAAGTTTTTGATTTCTGGGTTTCAGCTTACTTGAATTACGTTACGCCTCTAGACGTTGCGTGATTTATGTGCTGGTCACGAGCTAATATTTCGGGTCGTGATAAAGTTGGTATCAGAGTGCTAGGTTTAACCTTGGTTCGAATCTAGGTTTGACTATGCGGAGTCTACGGCGGGTATGTATTTCGGAACCAAGGCTTGACCATACGGAATTAGACTTGAACGGGGGGGGGGGTATTAGACCCGAACTTTCTTTTCATAGGTTGACCCTGATTAATGGAGTAGGTAGCTTGAGTACAATGACGTACCGTACGTATGTTCCGCGGCATATTTACGATACGATACTCCACTTAAGAAACCTTAGGATGTATATATTTTAAGATTTATGATTCTCTTCATACCCATGATTATACATCCATTTGAGATCCTTGATTCTATTCATTTCCATGATCATACTCTCATTGATGCTGTTCCTTCTTATGATCATGTATCCATTCTGGATTTGTCGTTTCCTTTCATGCCGTAGATCTGCTTCCATCGATACACGCTTGAGGTTCCTGTCACCATGGTTTGAGCGCAGATTGAGCTGTTGCTAGTGTTGCGGTCAGGGCGAGCTCATCTGGTACGAAGGCTGACCATTGTGTTTTTGGGTAACATGGGAATGTCTCGATGTAGTGTTGTGTTGTGACCTCCTTTTGAGGCGAGTGTTTGGTTTTGCACCGGATGATTGGGCCACTGTTAGAGGCTGCCTATTGTGAGAGGACTGTCGATGTATAGCCTACCTCAGAGATTGTGATGTCGTCTACGTGTAGACAGATGACCTAGCCGTTGCTGAGATTGATGGGATGTCGCTTCCAGAGCTTACGAGCTGAGATCGCTGGAGCTCCCAGGCAAAGGTGCGACAGATGATAGCTAGTCTATCCCGATTTGAGAGACGAAGGTGATTCGTCAGATTGATGCGCCGATGCAGGCCCAGTTGAATTGAAGATTTTCAGTGTGGAGAGTCTTACTCAGATCTAGAGAAGACCGATCCAGAGAGGACCGTTCATGTATCGCCTTTCCTGGAGGATTGAGGCATTGTTTAGCTTGCGGATGGAGGGTATTCGCATGTTGCCTAGGCAAAATTAAAAAGGTTTGAGCGAGTGTCAGAAACCCATTTTCCCCATGTTTAAAGTGTTCGGAGGAACATGCAAGTGATTCTGTGGACCCTCTAGAAGAATGAAACCCTAACTCGACATGATGACTATATAACCGCTTTTGAACCTTAGGGTTTGCGGCAGTTTAGCGGTGCCATCAGTGAGGCTTGGGTTTTCCCTTTTATGGCTAGTCCAGAGGTACTGTGGTATATACCAGATATTTTAGACTGTGCTCAGGTGTTGAGCTTTCGGGAAATTTTGGGACTTTGATGACTCGATCGGAAGGTTTAACGTCGTCCGAATATCATGTGATAAGAGATCAGCAGGATGACCAGTTTCGGATAGAGGACCTCACCCAGATGCATTATGAGTTGATAGGGAACGAACGAGTATGGAGTATTCCTCCGAAGGTTGGGACGAGTTCCCGAGGACGTGTTCGGCTAGAGATCTTCTACAGAGTGATGATGATACAGAGTGTGCGATTTCGAGTCCGTGTGAGAGACTTTGGATTCACCGTAGCTGAGAACAGTAGCCGTACGCAGACAGCAAGACGTGACGTCGAAGCGGACGATGATAAAGACGAGCAGAACCAGAGTTTTGTTAGTTATGTATATGCCCTAGAGGCCATTATTGTACATATGATGTATATTATAGTGGATGCTTGGATATATATAGAGAGGACTTTCTTGCTCGATATGATAGTATGCTATCTGGTTACACTTTGTCTTAACATGTTCACTTGTATTGGTTTACTGTCTTACTCTCACATGTTGATAAAGCCCTTACGATATGTACTTGACTACTGGGACTATGATGTGATCATACTAGTGGGGCCAGGGTAGTCAACGAGTACATCCTATAACTGTTATTAGTCGAGGGTGTATCGAGACAGGACATCGATACACCAGAGTAGACTAGCGTATACGCATCTTGACCCATATGATGGGTGATGGATGATCCCATATCCATCGGTATTTGACATCAAAGATGGTGTACGGGTGATCAGTGGAGACTGGGAACACTGAACGGACTCGGCGAGAACTCCTAGATAGATTTATACCTATCGTCAGACAGCAGTTCTCTGGTGACACTGGTACAGGTTAGTCTGTAGACCCGAGATCGTCATAGAGTCTTGTGTGATTCCCGTTGTGCTTTGATTTCCACCTTACCACGTCCAAGAGAGCTTGCAAAACGGTGGCTCTTGGGTATAGTCCTAAATCACATGGAGGCAATGAGCGATAGGAGGGGTTTCGTCTTTCCCGGTATAGGGAGTTGATCTTGTGCTGTATTCGATTGGCTATAACTGGAAGTCCCTACCCAAGGCTGATATGGAGTGCTACTGGTAAGTGTTATCAGTAGTTTCTCGACCTGTTATGAGCCTCACATCGACACGACTTATCGGTTACTGGGGTCTGACGTTTACCACCCCTAGACTGGATATGCGACATATCAGACGAAGAGACCGTACTGTACGGTAGTGTTACTGATTGGATTTAAAGGAGAATGTACAGGCTTACTTGTTGATCTTCTGATCGCTCAATACCTAGGTGGCTGTTACATTTAGCTCATCGCTTGCAGCTTGTGGGTGTTTGATATGATCATGACCTACTGCCGGCGTATTGACGATTCTTTAGAGTCCTACACAGAGGTTTCCTGGCTCAGGCAAAACGGAGTAGGAGCACATATGTGATATGTGCGGAACCGAGAATAATACGATATGAGATACCGTATTCTATTCTTACGATATATGATATCAGCCGGGTATATGTGATATAGCCGTGTCATCGGATCATGTGTTGATTCGATGAATTGGTACATGTTATATTAGTCGGTTATATGCTATAAAGCCGGATTGTCAGATCAAGTGTTGATTCTATAATTTAATGTATAATTATATATTTGATATATTACATTACGTTAACTAATATAAGCTCGCTTTATTGATTCATTTTCTCACCGGATAATACATTGATATATATGCGATATATGTTAATTGTATTATTTTCTTTTATTACAAAAATATATTATATATGTGATATATAATATTGTAATATGTTAGGGTTACAAATGCAAAATGGTTGTTAAGTTTAAACCAAGTTAGGGTTTGGATTAGGGTTAGCTTTTTCATGAAGCTTCATGAAGCTTTCACTTTTGTCATCTAGCTTGATATTTTGTGTAGATATTTGTTAACCCAACCCAAGCTCTTTACCTATGGTTTATTCTCTACAAGGGTTAAGCCTTTTATTCTTAACCTATGGTTTCAATTGTAACCACAAAAATAATTCATTATTCATCACAAAAGCTTTCTTCTTCTTCTTCCTCCTTGAAAAAACTTGCTAGCTTTTTACATGTGATGATTTAGTGTGAGAAATTGAAAACAAAAGAGAACATAATCCCTACTTCATCATCCTCATCTATTCTAACCACTTAGATTAGGGTGTTCACTTCTCTAATTACTTCATTAGTAAAGTGTAAGCTTGGGTTTGAGATTCTTCATGGTAGATCATCTTAGATCATAAAGACTACAAGCAAGATACCTCATTCAACTCATGAAGCTTATTTAGAGTCAAAGTTCTTGATGATCGCAGTGAAGGGATCTCAACAAGGATCTTATGAAGCGAAGGAACGGACTACAAAGTTTGTAATCCCTCTCTCTTAGATATAAAGTTGTTTACATGCAAGTTAACCCTAATTCTATTATTAAGATCTTGGTTAGGGTTTGTTTAGCATCCCAAAAATTTTAAAGTAGCATGATTGATGCTTGCCAAAACCTTCACAAGGTGCTATGCTAACCCTACAGTGGTATCAGAGCTAAGCTAGAGCATTAAGAGTAGTCTAGACGAAGTTAGATATCCGATCGAACCCCGAAACCCCGAAACGACCCCTTTTCTGGAAATTTTTTCAAAAGTTGCAATTTTTCATATTAAAAATACTTAAAAAATCATGCAGGGAATTTTATGGGCCCACCTGAAGAACGAGTCTCTAACTCGCTACAGTGACCGCGTAACCGCGGCCAAAACCTTGTTTTGGCGGCGGTTACGTGGCGCCACTGTGGAGGCTTGGGACGGGCCCTTCAGCGACGGTCCGTAGGTGATAGGGCATCATTTTGGGAATTTTTTATTTTCTGCTCAAGTGTTGAGCTCACTGGGGTATTTTGGGAATTCGTTGAATCGATCAAATTGTGTAACTTCGCCTAGATATCTGTGTCATGATACAATATGTGGAATTCATTTAGTTAGGCATGAAATCCGTAATATGTGATATTTCGGGTTTACGATGTCTAAAGAGATTGTGGATTCCAAATATTGTAGTTTTACATTTTCTTTTCTTTGACCGTAAGTGTAATATGTGGTATATCGCCGTTTTCTTCGCTATAGATCGACGACAATTGTGATAGGCATATTTACTTACGTTGATGACATGTGTCGTTATGTGTTACTGTGATATGTTATATTGGATAGTCGTGTTCTGAATAGCCGGGGTTTTTATGTGAGATTAGGGTTTTTATTTTCATTCATGTAAAATTCATTGTATGTAATATTCTTTTATTGGGGCACTTCCGGGTTGTGGATGATGTCACCATTGTATATTATTTACTTTTCCGCATTAGGATAGACCCGAGGAGGAGAGCATAAGTAACTGGGTTCTAGGGTCCAGTGGGGGGCCATCTCGAGGAGTCGAGACCGGGTCTCTTAACCCTAGAATTGGCAGTGTTGCTTGCCGCTCTCGTAGGGGTCTAGAGATGTGGGTTTGGCTATTCATCGCGACCGTGGAATCCGTGTTTTATACAGGCTCAAAATAAAACACGGACGTCTTAGCATATCCAATATTTCATATGTTATCTTCTGCTGCAATGTTCTATGATGAGATCATATTACCGCCTGAGACGAATGCGTATACTATATATATATATATGATATATAAATATTACTGCTTTCGTTTCTTCTGTGATGCTTGGGAAGCATAAATGATGGGATTTATTAATGAGATTAATAAAAGAAAAGAAACCTAAAAGATGTTGTAGAATCAAATTTTCAAAAAATGGTAGCTACAGTTTTTTCTTTGCATAGTGGTATATATGATATACCCTGCACCTTATTCGATGAGGAAAGAGCCGAGATCCCTTCACCGGGAGTGACCTCTTTAGCAAAACTGGCAGATGCTACAAACTCACGGTTTAGTTTTTGATTGCTTCTATAGTTCTTGCTTTGCACAGCGGTACTTGTAAAATATCTTGCACCTTATTCGATAAGGAAAGAGCCGAGATCCCTTCACTGGGAATGACCTCTTTAGCGAAACTAGAAAAGCCTAAAAAACACTTCTTTTCAAAATCACCTGTTCCTACAACGATATCAAGTTCATTACGCAATAGGTTTTCTGAAAAACCTACATAGCTCTCCGTCATTTCAGATAAATCCTACTTAGTATTCGTGTTGCGTTTGTTGAACTTCTCAAGGCGCAGTGTACAGTAGCTAATTAGTGTTTATCTGCTAAAACATGAGATGTGATTGGATTAGGGTATTCGTACGGCCTTGTTGACCTTATCAAGGGTAATGCGGGTGGGTTTAATTCAATCGGGAAATGACGGGTTGAACTTGACTTGCGATTTATGGTTTGTTGACCTTGTCAAGGTCATAGATCGCCAAGGGCAGAAAATTATCAGGAATTTCAAGTGTTGAAATTTGCAATGAGATTGCATACCTTCTATGAGATAGATGGATCCTGATACCCACTGTGAGTAAAAGTTACTCCTGAGAGAATTTTACACAAGACAATTAGCCGATCAAGTAGGTGTCTAGAAAGGTGTTAACGGGGTTATGCCTCTGAGAAAACGAGGTTTATTTTAATTAGGTCCGTGCGAAAGCACGGGGAACCTCCCTCAAAGTACCAACACTGGCCTGGCCGAAAGATTTGCGAATTTGTAAGGTGTAATTAATCCCGGCTAGTCTTACTTTTTAAGGTTTGAAGGAAGATTTGATGAAAATAGTGGGAGCCATCCTGATTAGATAAGATAATAACCAATTTAATCTTGCAAGAGCCTACGCTAAAGTGTTTTTCTTCTCTCTCTCTCTAGGTAGCGACCATGTCAGGCCTTAATCAAGATAATAATATGGATGTATTGACTGAACCCGCTTATTATACTGAGCAGGGGAACGTTGGACCCGTTTTTTCTTATAAGTGTTATAAGACTGAGCAGGGAATAGGAGAATATCTGGATTCTCACGCCGCCCAAACGAAGAACAAGCATGCTGATGCATCTTCTTCGGGTGTGTTAGTTATCGAGAACTGTTTCTCAGTTCACTCTACGTCCTGGGTATTAGATACATGATCGGGATCCCACATATGTAAAATGTTACGTGGGCTACATAAAGGTAGAGAACTGGGAATGGTTGATCATTCCGTAAGAGTAAGGAATGGTGCAGATGTTGCAGCCAAAGCAGTTAGCGAATATCACCTTGTGTTACCAAATGGTAACACATTGGTTCTGAACGAATGCTATTACATTCTGACCTGATATGCAATCTTTCATCAGTTTCTTTATTGAGCAAAGAAGGATATGATTTTGTAGTACAGGATAATGTTATGAACATATTCCTGGATCAAAAGTTGATTGGATCAGGATCATTAAATAGTGGCATATACGTTCTCAACCAAACTACAGTACTTAATGTACAGAACACACACAAGAGGAAGAGTTCAGAAATGAACGAATCTTTCTTGTGGCATTGTAGACTAGGTCATATCAATGCGACACGGCTAGCTAAATTGCATAAGGACAGATATTTGAATCCGTTCGAATTTTCATCTTATGACACTTGCCAGTCATGTCTCAAAGGCAAAATGACCAAAACTCCGTTTAGTGGACACGGAGAAAGAGTTACAGAACTCTTAGGGCTGATACATAGTGATGTATGTGGTCCCATGTTTACACATGCTAGGAACGGTTCTTCTTACTTCATTATATTCACTGACGATCTCTCAAGATATGGACATGTGTTCCTTTTGAAACACAAGTCTGAAGCTTTCGAGAAATTCAGGGAATATAAGCACAAAGTAGAGAACCAAACGGGCAAAAGTATTAAGATCCTTCGATCTGATCGAGGAGGAGAGTACTTGAGCAATGAGTTTCTGGACTACATAAAAGAGAATGAGATTCTCTCTCAGCTTACTCTTTCTTATACACCACAACACAATGGTGTATCGGAGCGGAGGAATCTCACCCTATTAGATATGGTGCACTCTATGATGAGCAATACTGAGTTGCCTATTTCCTTTTGGGGTTATGCGCTTGAGACAGCAGCATATCTATTGAATCAAGTTCTATCTAAATTTGTACCCACCACACCATATGAGATATGGAGTGGGAAGAGACCTTATCTTAAACGAGTTAAGATATGTGGTTGTCCGGCCTATGTCAAAAGGCAAAATCCGGACAAACTCGAGGCACGATCAGTTCTCTGCAAGTTTGTGGGATATCCGAAGAATTCTTATGGATATTTTTTCTACCACAGTGAGGAGAAAAAGGTGTTTGTTGCTCAACATGCCACCTTTTTAGAAAAGGAATTTCTTGCAAAAGAAATTAGTGGCGAAGAGGTAGAGCTGGAAGAAGTTCCAGCACCACAAACTACAACTGAAAATTTAGTGGAACCAGATGATTCAATAGTTCCCGATGAAACCCAGCCTCTCCGCCGATCTAGCAGGGTTCCTAATCCACATGAGAGATACTACAGTTTTCTCATAGACGGTGAGAGCAAGGATTGCATCATGGAAGATGATGACCCAACTAGCTTCGAGCAAGCCATCACGAGTGAAGACTCTGTGAAGTGGCTAGATGCAATGCGATCTGAGATGGAATCCATGTACACCAACAAAGTATGGACTTTGGAAGTTGCTCCTGAAGGGGTAAAACCCATTGGGAGCAAATGGCTCTTTAAGAAGAAACTTGGTGAAGATGGAAAAGTGGAGACTTTCAAAGCTAGACTTGTTGGAAAGGGTTTTCGCCAATGACCAGGTGTGGATTATGACAAAACCTTTTCTCCAGTGGCTATGCTTAAGTCCATCCGGAACTTACTTGCCATTGCTGCATACTATGACTAAGAAATCTGGCAAATGGATGTTAAGACCGCCTTTCTAAATGGTGATTTAGAGGAGTGCGTATACATGACTCAGCCAGAGGGCTTCGTAGACAGTGGGAGCAGCGGAAGGGTGTGCAAGCTACTTAAATCCATTTACGGGTTAAAGCAAGTATCGCGGAGTTGGAACATCTGTTTTGATGTTGTAGTCAAAGAGTTTGATTTCATCAAAAATATAGATGAACCTTGTATTTACAAGAAGGTTGTAGAGAGTAAGGTTGTCTTCCTCGTATTGTACATGGATGACATAGTCTTGATAGGAAATGATATTCCTATGCTGCACTCGGTCAAGCTCATCTTATCACATAGATTCTCAATGAAAGATCTAGGTGATGCCTCCTGCATTTTGGAAATTAAGATCTATAGAGATAGATCTAAACGGATACTGGGATTGTCCCAATCCAGGTATATTGACACCATACTAAAGAGGTTTAGTATGGAAGAATCCAAGCGTGGAAACCAACCCACGATCTCTGGACTCACTCTCTCCAAAGAGATGTCTCCCAAGACTGATTTGGAGAGAGCTCGCATGCAAGGGATACCCTATGCTTCGGCAGTAGGCTCTATCATGTATGCGATGCTATGTACCGGACCCGATGTAGCATACTCACTAAGTGTAGTGAGTAGGTATCAAGCAGATCCTGGAGTGAGTCACTGGATAGCTGTGAAGAAAATTTTCAAGTACTTGAGAAGGAGTAAGGAGATGTTCTTGGTGTATGGTAACGGTGAACTCCAGGTGGAGTCATTTACCGATTCGAGCTTCCAGAGAGATAAGAACGACTTTAAGTTGCACTCGGGGTTTGTCTTTATCCTCAATGGAGGGGCGGTGTGTTGGAAGAGTTCCAAACAGGAAACCGTTGCAGACTCGACGATGGAGGCTGAATACATCGCTGCCAACGTTGCTGCCAAAGAGGCTGTCTGGATGAAGAAGTTCATCATTGAACTTGGTGTGGTTCCGTCTATTAAGCATCCAATACCTTTGTATTGTGATAACAATGAAGCTGTTGCTTTGGCCAAGGAACCCAGGTCCCATCAGAAGTCCAGACATATTCTAAGGCGGTATCACCTGATCCGGGAGATAGTTGATCGCCGGGAGATCGAGGTCAGGAGAGTTGATATGAAGGACAACACTGTGGATCCACTCACGAAGGCCATACCCCAGATACAATTTGATTGACTCTTCGGGATGTTGGGTATGAGATACTACAATAGCTGGCCGTAGTGCAAGTGGGAGATTATTAATTATGTATATGCCCTAGAGGCCCTTATTGTACATATGATGTATATTATAGTGGATGCTTGGATATATATAGAGAGGACTTTCTTGCTCGATATGATAGTATGCTATCTGGTTACACTTTGTCTTAACATGTTGACATGTATTGGTTTACTATCATACTTTCACATGTTGATAAAGCCCTTACGATATGTACTTGACTACTGGGACTATGATGAGATAATACTAGTGGGGCCAGGGTAGTCAACGAGTACATCCTATAACTGTTCCTAGTCGAGGGTGTATCGAGACAGGGGATCGATACACCAGAGTAGACAAGCGTATATGCATCTTGACCCATATGATGGGCGATGGATGATCCCATATCCATCGGTGTTTGACATCAAAGATGGTGTACGGGTGCTCAGTGGAGACTGGGTACACTGAACGGACTCACCGAGAACTCCTAGATGGATATATATCTATCGTCAGATAGCAGTTCTCTGGTGACACTAGTACAGGTTAGTCCGTAGACCCGAGATCGTCATAGAGTCTTTTGTGATTCCCGCTGTGCTTTGATTTCCACCTTACCACGTCCAAGAGGGCGTGCAAAACGGTGGCTTTTGGGTACAGTCCCGAATCATATGGAGGCAATGAGAGATAGGAGGGGTTTCGTCTCTCCCGGTATAGGGAGTTGATGTTGTGCTGTGTTCGATTAGCTATAACTGGAAGTCCCTAGCCAGGGCTGATATGGAGTGCTACTGGTAAGTGTTATCAGTAGTTTCTCGACCTGTTATGAGCCTCATATCGACACAACTTATCGGTTACTGGGGTCTGACGTTTACCACCCCTAGACTGGATATGCGACATATCAGACGAAGAGACTGAACTGTACGGTAGTGTTACTGATTGGATTTATAGGAGAATGTATAGCCTTGCTTGTTGATATTCTGATCGCTCAATACCTGGGTGGCTGTTACGTTTAGCTGACCGCTTGCAGCTTGTGGGTGTTTGATATGATCATCACCTACTGCCGGCGTATTGACGATTCTTCAGAGTCCTACACAGAGGTTTCTTGGCTCAGGCAAAACGGAGTAGGAGCACATATGTGATATGCGCGGGACCGAGAATGATACGATATGAGATACTGTATTCTATTCTCGCGATATATGATATCAGCCGGGTATATGTGATATAGCTGGGTCATCGGATCAAGTGTTGATTCGATGAATTGGTACATGTTATATTAGTCGGTTATATGCTATATACCCGGATTGTCGGATCAAGTGTTGATTCGATAATTTAATATATAATTATATATTTGATATATTACATTACGTTAACTAATATAAGCTCGTTTTATTGATTCATTTCTCACCGGATAATACATTGATATATATGCGATATGTGTTAATTGTATTATTTTCTTTTGTTACAAAAATATATTATATATGTGATATATAATATTGTAACATGTTAGGCTTACAAATGCAACATGGTTGTTAAGTTTAAACCAAGTTAGGGTTTGGATTAGGGTTAGCTTTTGGGTTAGCTTTTTCATGAAGTTTCATGCAGCTTTCACTTTTGTCATCTAGCTTGATATTTTGTGTAGATATTTGTTAACCCAACCCAAACCCTTTACCTATGGTTTATTCTCTACAAGGGTTAAGCCTTTCATTCTTAACCTATGGTTGCAATTGTAAGCACAACAATAATTCATTATTCATCACAAAAGCTTTCTTCTTCTTCCTCCTCCTTGAAAAAGCTTGCTAGCTTTTTACATGTGATGATTTAGTGTGAGAAATTGAAAACAAAAGAGAGCATAATTTCTACTTCATCATCCTCATCTGTTCTAGCCACTTAGATTAGGGTGTTCACTTCTCTAATTATTTCATTATTGAAGTGTAAGCTTGGGTTTGAGATTCTTCAAGGTAGATCATCTTAGATCATGAAGACTACAAGCAAGGTGCCTCATTCACCTCATGAAGCCTCTCTAGAGTCGGAGTTCTTGATGATCGCAGCAAAGGGACCTCAACACGGAGCTTATGAAGCGAAGGAACGGACTACAAAGGTTGTAATCCCTCTCTCTTAGACGTAAAGTTGTTTACATGCAAGTTAACCCTAATTCTCTAGTTAAGATCTTGGTTAGGGATTGTTTAGCACCCCAAAAATTTTAAAGTAGCATGATTGATGCTTGCCAAAATATTCACAAGATGCTATGCTAACCCTGCAAGTTTCGTGCGAGATGTGGATGAGCTGTTGTTCCTCCCCGTCGAGATTAGAGATCTGATATGCATATAGAGGCGTTGGGATACAGCTAGTTTCCGAGGGAATGTTGTGGTGAGAACACAGATATCCAGAAAGCGAGAAAAGATTATGTGAGAGTACCAGCCTCCATACAGTTCTGCATAAGCGAGATCGGAAGAGACCTTGAGCAAGATTCCTTCCAGGACACTGCCGCAATAAGATTTACACCGAGGATCAGTTGTGTCACGTGTATTCAGAGAGTCAGAGACCGACGCCAGAGACGTGCTGCTTTACGAGTGATCGTGATGATTGGTCGAGAGATGACCAGAGAAGTGCTAGAGCAGAATCGTTCCCGTTAGCACACCTGACCGGGCCGATGAGCCGATGTATTGTGAGATTGGTGAATCTGCAGAGAAGATAAGGACCGAGAGACTGAGGATGCCAGACCGTGAGCAGGAGGCAAGCGGATGTTCTTGTTCTGCCTGTTTTAGGCGCACTGAATTATTTTTCGACATTGTAGGAGGTGTACCTCAATGTCATTTATTGCGATTTGTGTTTGTGATCCGAGTATCACGCTTATATTGCTTGGATTTGAGTTTTGAGGATTGAGTTTCATGATATCGTTTTCGTGCACCATGGCTGCACCTACTGGGTATTTACATTTTTGTGCATAGTTGTCGCACCTGATATATATTTTATACACCGTTGTGTTGATTTGAGATTTGTGCATATCCATTGCATTTGATGTTGATTTTGTACCTTCGTAGCATGTGTTTATGATTTCGTGGATTTCATACAGATGATGTGATTTTTGCACTCGGTATAGCTCGCATGTGCTTGTAGTGCATTGATACGGATTTGTGCTCGTAGTTGCACATGTTTTTGATTTATATACCTTGATACACTCGGTGTCGTTCTTATATGCATTTGAGTTATTAATGTGATTTTCGTGCATTGGTTGCACCGTACTTGTATTTCGCGCATTTGATGCACCAGATTTGAGATTTTCGTGCACAATAGATGCACCAGATATTGTTGTCATGCACATCCGTTGCAGTGGACAGATGCTTTTGTGCACACCCGTTGCACTTAGTTTTGCTTTGTGCGTATAGTAGCACCTGTGTTTGGATTTGATTTCCGTGCGCACCAGACGCATGTGATTATTGGATACGCCTTTTGAGGCTGATTTTGCTTTTGAGCACTTTGTTTTCGTTTTGGGCACCATATTATATAATGGCCAAACGGGACTGATCTGAAAACAGTACCTGAGTACTTTGCATGCATTAAAAGTTTACCAAGAGGTTTTTTAA
This sequence comes from Agapanthus africanus, assembly GCA_030015575.1. NCBI lineage: Eukaryota > Viridiplantae > Streptophyta > Magnoliopsida > Asparagales > Amaryllidaceae > Agapanthus > Agapanthus africanus. Next base: position 435,667,107 of record CM057345.1, on the reverse strand, counting down.
AAAGATCTATAGTCTCGCTATTTCCTACGTGTCCGTGAGTGACACGACGTTTATAAAGGAAAACCTTTTGGGATATTTTGAAAACGACGGAACATGTATTTAGGAAAACATATATGGACATATATTATTATTTTAAAACGAGCGTCCGTCACTTATACCGTGAGTTACGCATTCACGCGGCGATTTAGAAAGATTTTTGCATGAGTTTTATTTAGTTCTTAGATGTTTTTCAATGATGCGTACTATACACGTATTATAGTATTTAACTAGTGTATATTGGATTTCAGTAGTGAATTTCGAGATCTGTATAATGCGTGCAAATCCAATGATTTGCGTGACGCTTGACGGAGTTCGATTTTGAGTTTTGTACTCATTTTCATGCGCACTTGACATGCTGTGTTGTTTCTGCATCTTCCGTGATTTCGGAGCCCCGTTGATTTGAGTTGATTCTTGAAATGTTTTGGTATTTAGGGGTTTAAATTTAAATTCAGGGACCGAATTTATTTAAGGGAGGAAGACTTTAACATTTCAGAAAATATAAAATATTATTTTTGGAATTTAATATTAAAATAATATATTTCCCGAAAACTGCCGATTTGCGAAATTGGGGTTTTCGAAAAAGGGTATAAATATATATGGATAATTATGAAATAAATGGAAATTAAAATGATTTATTCATTTAAAAATATATTTAAAGGATTTGGTATTTTTAAAATTTATTATATGCAGTTTGGATAAAAACCCGATTAGTGCACTGTTAATCGCGATTAAGCCAAATCCGTGTTTCTACAGTTTTTCATGGTTAGTGAACCATGACATGTTACATGTTATTTCTTTTGTGTTGTTTTATTTGGGTGTATGTGTTTTTTGTGAGAAAAGAAAGGGAAAAGGTGTTATGATGACTTGAGGAGAGAGAGAGGGGGGACATCATGATGAGAGGTAAGTATGCTTGAGAGGAGAGGGAGAGAGAGAGAGAGAGAGAGGGGTAACGCTCCACCCCCATCTCATCTTTCATTCTTCATTTCATTTCTTTTCTTCAACTCCCTCATCCTTCTTCATCTCCTTCTTCCTCCACTTCACCACCCATGGGAATTATCTCCAAAACCTAATCAAAACCCATGGCACCCTTCATAAAAATTGATCCCTACCTTACCCTCATCACTTTGGACCAAGCAAAGTGGGATTTTGACATTTTTGACAACTTTGGGACTTATAGGGTTTGCTTAAGTGACATCCATGTGGTATAATTTCTTTCATTAGTTTAGTTTCATGTTTTCCCAGCATTTTTTTAAAGTTTAGAAGTCGTTTAGTGATGGATTGGTGATACCTAGAAATCCTAGTGAGGGTTTGAGTGAAATTGTGGATTGGTGGTGTTTGAGTGGCTGTTGAGTGGCTATTTAAGACTGGCATTCAGTATAGAAACCAAAATACAGATTTAGAATTTTTTCCATGTCGGTTTTGTGAGGATATAAGGTGTGCAGGGAAATCTGGAGCAACCCGGGGACTTTCTAAGTTTAGCAAACAATACCAAGGACCTAGATACACCACTAGGAACCCACTGTCGAAGTACGAACCCATTCAGAGCATGGGGGGCCAAGGAGGCCGGAATTTAGGCCTATGTGGCCGGCCTGGTGTGGGAGTTAAGGGTCTAGCTTGATACAGTAGCTCATATACAACTTGTACTACACCCTGGACTTGCTTGTGCAACTCCTTTTCACCTGAGTCAAAATCTGGGAGCACTTTGGTGTGATTTTGGCTATGTTTTCCGTATTTTGAAATGTTTAGTTTTGATATTTTGATTCGTATTTGGTTGTTGGATGTTTATACATCAACAACAAGGGTTGTTTGGTTGATTTTGTACGCGTAAGCTATAGGTTCTAACCTATGAGCAATGCGCGTGCCGTATTGTATTTCAGAACTTGATTTTAATAGCGTGGCGATACGTGTTGTTATTGTAGGTACCTTCATGTGGATTCCGAGGAGATGGAGAGTGGCGTCATCAACTTCAGCAAGCGAAGACCACGGTGAGTATATCTATATCTACAGGGCAAGTCGGGTGGATGGCGTATAGCACCCCCTCACACTTTGATGGAAACCGATTTATATATAGATTATGATTAGTGAAACCTTTAATAGGAAACTATAGATAGTGTTAGAAAGGTAGTTAGAGAACCATAATTGAAACAAAAGGATAGTTAGAAGCGATATGATATGGCTAGTATGTGATGACGGGACTTGAGGACGATATTTGATGATATTACCGTTTAGGGTACTATGAGACTAGATAGCCGACGTAGATGTGTCATCCGAACCATACCTATTTCCAAACTAAAGAATCGTATGCCTCGTTTAAACAGATACCTTGAGGGATGTTACGGATTTTCAAATGATATCTTTTCTTTATAAACACCGTAGCCCTACTTTCAAAACTATGATTCGCATCTTTCAAAAATTGTTTGTATGGTTCGGGTGTGTATGTTAGTTTAGATACTTATGCTCATAGTAAATGTAGAATGTTTTTGTAAAATTGACTTGATGAGGGATATAAATGCAATGAAAATGATATATGACGCGATATGATGATTTGGTGATATGTTGGTATACGGATGCGAGTCGATTGAGATGATTTATACCCTGCCGGTCCCCTGATATGAGATTATTACGGATGTGACCTGGGACATAGGTATATAGAGATAATTATATGTGTTGTGAATCGTGAGTGTTAGTCATACATGACGTTAGGTCCGTACCCTCCTCGTCTTATAGGTTGATAGGATCCCTGATAGCTTAATGCTACCGTACGATGATTTTCCGTACGTGATGAGTTTGACTTGATGATTGATCCATACCCTTGACTAGAGGATGCCGTACGACGGATTATACCGTACGCGATGTTGTGAGGCTGGATGCCGATTTATAGATTCACCGACTTGGTCTTGTAGACACGTATACCTTATAGCTTTTAGCTGATACCTTATGATGCATTCATGTTATTCGCATTGCATTACTTATACCTATGCTAGTACACTTACACCATTATCGATGATGCGTATGTTACACATGAACAGATTTGCCGGCTCACACACTTCATCATCGATAATTGCCATGCCACTACACAGTAGGGTTGCTGCATCATGATATGCATATTGTACACTATACTTGCGCACATATATGTTGTACACCATACCTGAGCACATACATATTGTATACCATACTTGCGCACATACATATCTTGTGCATTCATGCCTACGTACATACACATTTGTACATACATAGATGATGCTAGCTTTGCTTTTGGAGAACTGGGGACCGCATGTTATATTTTAAAAACTGGATCCATTTAAAAGAGCGGTTTTCCCTTAATATGTCATATCACTGTTCCATGTTGCATGATATTTGGATATGCTTACATTTCTGTTATATATCGCATACATCATGTTTTATGATTACACGCGTTGAGATATGTTGTTTTCATGAGATTTCTGGATTTGAGAATCGTGGCTATTTTAAAAGAAAGCATGTACTATTTAAAAAAAAACCCGGATTCTCTTGATATGATATTTCAGTGCGTCCACCATGCGTTTTCTCGGTTCTGAGACATATGACATGTGAAAGCCGATTCGAGGAGTTGGATGAGACCGATTGAGGGTACATGGTGGACCCGGTATGGTACCCCAGGACGAGAACGGATTGCTGTGCTGCAGACAGTGAGCCTGGCAGTGGGACTTCTACCTACCGGTGATTGTATTTAGGCTCGGTAGATATCCGGAGGATACCGACCGGAGTCGAGAGATGATATGGGCCGATCCGGACTGACGGAGCCCATGGGCCGATCCGGAATGACGGAGCCCGAGATATGAGGATTTACATGTCGATACTGGACACGGGTTTCATGATATTTTTTGGGTGTCGATGTTGGACACCCTGGTTCCATGATTTTGATGTGTCGCGAGGGACACCGCTGATTTATATCCTCAAACTTTCATGCACACTCTTTTATGATATTTACGTGCATACAAACATTGATTTTATGGTTGGACGAGATCCACATGCATACATACATTGTTTATATTGTTGGACGATATCCATATACAGATAGACCATGATTACATTGTAGGCACATATGATGACCTGGTCATCCTAGATATCATAGTATTACCTTTATGATATAGTTGACCTAGGAGTCGTTGTTTATTCGATTTCTATCTGTTGATATTTTTCTACTCACGAGTTGGCAACTCACCTCCGTTGTGCCACGGTTCTTGCAGGTTGACCGCTTGGATCAGTAGCGGCTTCGATGGCACACAATTGCATTCGGGTGTTTTGCTTTGGTAGGTGGGACATTTGTATCGTACCCACTCTTGTATTTATATTTCATATTGTATCTACTCAACACCATCAATCAAAAAATAGTATTTGTAAAGTAATGAGACTTAGTGAGATTGTGGTCGCGAGACTTAGAGCGAGGGGTTTTCCGCTACTTGTGGTTTTGATGTCTTGCTTATTTCTTTATCTTTTGTGGTGAACTTTGCCGTTGGGCATCGTATACTTATATTCATGCTTTGCGTGGTTGTGATCCGCCGATTGGCGAAGAGCTAGCTCCCGCTTGGGGATGCCATTATTCTTGTTATGTATTTGTGGTTTTGGATCAAAATATACAAAGGAGGTGCTGCCCAAATTTTTTTAAAACATGAAACATGTTTTCAAACTAGTAAATTTCACTTGCATCATTCATGTTCCTTTTCTATGCATTAAGAAAACTTGATTTTCATTATACTTTTATTTCGAAACTTCACCTCCTTTATTTTCTTAAAATGGTTTAGATTTATAGGTTTCAGTTTACTTGAATTACGTTACGCCTCTAGACGTTGCGTGATTTAAGTGCTGGTCATGAGCTAATATTTCGGGTCGTGACACAAATCAAGAGATCAAACTTGAGATCTAGCCTCCTAAAATGCTCTCTTTTCACCAAGATCCATACTAGAATAGCCTAAGAAAAATGGGTAAGGATTGGATTTGGAGTTTGTGGGATTTTTTGTTTGGATTTTTGGGGCAAAAACTTATGCATTTTTGAAGAGAATGAGATGGGGAATTTGGGGGCTGCTATTGGGAGCTACTGCCGAGCCTAGGGGAGAGGAGAGAGAGGCTGTGGGGAGTTTGACCAAGTCAAGAACCAATACATCAAGTATATAAACCATACCTCTTTTGTTTAATTGTTTTCTTCTTTTTTTTTCTTTCGTTTAATTGAAGTGGGGAAAACTTTTGGGAAATGGGGCTGCTCAAGGTGGGCTCGGCCAAGCCATGGGGAATGGGTGTTTGTGTGAGTATAAATGAGTGAGTGGGTGCATACACAAGAAGATAAATACCAAACTTCAATTTCTATTTAATTTATTTTAATAATTTAAGCCTTTTTCTTTTATATTTTCTAAAACTATCTTGACAACTTCTTTTTATTTCAAAAATAACATGTTACATTCTAGTTTAATGTGTCATGATGCACAAAACTTGTATTAACCCATTCCAATTTGTAATTATCATTAATTAAATGTATTAGTGAAGGCTTAAGATAATATTAAAAATAATTAATTTCAGAAAATATTTTAGTGAACTAGAAATTTATAAGTGACCCATTTAATTTTATGTTGAAAGATATTTATATCTTGGTTTTTACGGAAAACACCGGTTATTTTACCGAAAATCGGAAATTTCACCTAAACGATTTTCAAACCGCTACAATCTTCCCCCTTAAAGAAATCCGGTCCCCGAATTTAAATTAAAACTCTCCTAAATACTAAAATATTTCAGCAAAACACTCAAATCGGTGGGGCTCCGAAATCATAAATACATAAAACATATCGTAGCATAACGCATGAGCATGAAAAACGAGTATATAACTCAAAATCAAAACTCCGTAAAGCATCCGGCAATCATCAGAGTCATGATGAAGACACCAATGTCAATGTCCAATATGAAAACCAACATGATGTACATCAAAACTATACATGTACACATCGTTGTAAATTCGTCAAAATATCTGATAGAAATACATGCCAAACCCTTTTCAAATCACTGTGGTATGCGCGTATCACGGCACAAGTAGCGGACGTTCATTGTTAGAAAATAACTATATATATATATATCTTTGTTTAACACATACGTCCTGCCGTTTTTGAAAATAATTTTAGAAGGGTTTCCTTTATAAAATGTTCGTGTCATCTCGGACACACTGTAAAATACTGAGACTATAGCTCCTTTTTTGAAATCCCTTCGATAACTATCTATGCATGCAAAAACATATTCAGGTACTGTCCTCTGACTAGTCATACTAAGCTACTATACTAAAAAGTAAATATCATAAAAACATACTGCTCAAAGCAAATCAATCCCAAAATGTATATAAGAATGCCACGTGCGTCTGGTGCGCACGGAAATCGAAATCCATGAATATGCCATACATGTGCACAGAAACAAAATTTAAGTGCAATGGGTATGCACGAAAACACCTGTCAAGGGCAACGGTGTGCCTGACAACAATATCAGGTGCATCTAATATGCACGAAAAATCCTGATTTAGTGCATCTGGTGTGCACCAAAATCGCATCAAGCGCGTCAAGTATGCGCAAGAATCCAAATCAAGTGCACAAGGTGCACGAAAACAATATCGAATATCACAATCGAAATCGACGGTATACAACAAATATTAATCCAAATCAGGTATACCGTGGTATATAATCTCACAACCATGTGCATCAGCGTGCACAAATCGAATCAAAATACTAAAAGTGTATGGAAACTACACCAAAGGCACAAGTCAAATCACATACATACCATAGGCCTGAAATCAAAATCAACACCTCGAATGACATCAAATCGAAGTCAAGTGCAACTGTGGTGCACAAAATCTCAATCATGTAAAAAAATCGCCCAAAATACCGAAATCAAAGATGGCGGAAACAGTCCCGCTTTGGCACATCCTCAAAAGATCTCTGGCCAACTGTTATGGTCACTCGTAACATATTTTGTCGACGATGCCAAACTCTGGCCTACTGGGTGTGCGCAATACGACTGATCCTGGGTCCAAGTCTTCTCGTATAGTATTCCAGAAAGGTTCTGTCGAAGTCTCCCCCAAATCTCGTTTTTGCCGAACTGCCCGGAAGTTATCACCCTTTACTAAATCTATTTCTTGTTCCAGAACGGATGCATACTCATCACGACTCCTTCAGGAAGATATATCCATATACAACGCCTCTGCATGCGTATCACATCTCTGATGTCAACGGAGTGGAACGTCATCTCGTCGAAATCTCGTACGAACCTCTTACTCCACTTTTCTCTAATGTCAACTGATTCGGACTCGTCTCTTCGTGGCTGCATGGACTGCGCTCCAACAGCTATGCTCATATCTGGAGTCTTCGAAGCAATGCATCCCATCACATGATATCCGAACGACGTTGAACCTTTCGATCGATTTGTCATAGTCTCATAATCCCCCAAGAGCTCAACTCTTGAGTATAGTTTAATAATATCCAGTACATACCACAGTACCTGTGGACCAACCGTAGAAGGGCCAACCCAAGGCTCATCAATGGCACCGCAGAACTGCTGCAAACCCTAAGGTTCAATAGCGTTCCCATGGTCATTATATCGAGTTAGGGTTTCATTCTTCTATAGGGTCCACGGAATTACTTGCATGTTTTTCCGAATACCTTAAACTTAGAAAATGGGCTTCTGACATTCGATCATCTTCTATCGACTCTCAACATACCTGCGTGAAGTCTTCTCAAGCTGGAATCCATCAATCTGATGATCTCGCATCGGGGTAAGCGAATGAACCACATGTCCTCGTCATTCATCCAAGGGTGATTAGCGATCTTCTATCATATCTCTAAATACAACTCCTGCAGCATTAGCTTCAAACATCTAGGGTGATATCTCGTCATTCGTAGCAACCACTGGCTCATTTGTTCGCACGCTAAACTGTACCTCAATCATCAAAATAACAGTGCATTGATGGTCATCACATTCTAGCTGGCCTCTATCAGTGACTCAATCCTCTGGTGCTGCTCTGCACGTTCGAGAAATTTTGCAAAAGCAATCCATCAAATGCTCATGGCGCAGAAAAACACAATAAACGACACATCTATGCAATCATGTGTCACTGGAATACATCCTGGTCAGTCCTCATCCAAGACGAGCTCGTGTAGACCGCACTTCTAGCCGCAGCCCTCTCTGCCTATGCAATCATGGTAACAAAACCACCAACCGATATCGATGAGGATAGATCATAGTAATGAATATAATATTGTGCAAAGAAATGTACATCCTAAGGCTTCTTAAGCGGAGTAGCGTATCATAAGTATGCCACGGAATATACACACGGTACGTCACTTTACTTAAGTCACCTACTCCATCAACCAAGATCAACCTACACGACAAAAGTTCGAGTCTAATACCCCATCGACCGAGTCTAAGTTCTGTAAGGTCAAGCCTAGGTTCCGTATATATATATATATATATATATATATATATATATATATATATATATATACGCCCTAGACTCCGTATAGTCAAACATAGATTCGAACCAAGGTTAAAGGTAACCTCTGATACCAACTTTGTCATGACCCGAAATGGCACGTGACTGGCACTTGAATTATAAGAAGTCTATAGGACCCCATCTAATTCAAGTAAGCCAAAAGCCCAGAAATCTAAACCATTTTAAATAAGAAGTGAAGGAAAACTTGTCTAAAGCAAGTGGTTTAAATAATATAAATGGTATTAAACATTTAAAAGCAACATCATATTTTCCCGAAAATTTCGGCAGAGTCTCCTTTCTAAATATTGGCCCCAAATAGGTGCAACACATGAAATATATATAAATAATGAATAAAGGCATCCCCAAGCGGGAGCTAGCTCTTCGCCAATTAGCCGTCATAACCACGCAGCAATATAATATACAATGCCGAAGGGCGATGATCAAAACTCAGAAGAAAACCAAAGGAAAACCATAATAATACAACGCGCGACTCTAAGGTCGAAAGAATATACAACTGGTCTTCTAAGTCTATCAATAATACAATTCTGGTTGATGGAGTTACTAGATACAACAGAATATAAATAAAATACAAAGATGGTCACGATACGAGTGAACCCACCTACTAAGGCAATCACCCGAAAGGAAGCAGTGTGCCAGCAAGCCGCAACGAAACCTGTACGGCAAAACCTGTAAGAAACTGTGGCACAACGGGGGTGAGTTGCCAACTCGTGAGTAGAAAACATCATCGAGCAGAAATCGTATGTATGACTCAATCTTAGGTCATACGATAATGATATATCCTCAATAATATATCCTGAACCATCTACACATAAGTATAATACCACGTGCTCGTGTCAGTGTCTCAGGTTGCAACATATCATATATATGATGTATAAATGCATCGAAATGAAAACAGAATACTTTATGAATGAGAAAACTGTTTTCTTAATATAGTGAGATTTCTGTATATTTAAATCGAGCTATCATCAATGAAATCAGCATAAAATCCGTGTCAAGCATCGACATAAAACATATATCCAAATATCCAATATCTTGGGCTCCGGCTATCCGGACTGGCCCATATCATAAAATCTCAATACCTCAAAGTCTCAATATCTCGGGCTTCGGCTATCTGGACTGGCCTTTGGGTTCCGGCTATCCGGACTAGCCCCAAAACATCAAATCTCACGACTACGTCGGTATCCTCCGGATATCCGCCGCGTCATAAATAACCGGTCGGTAGTGCTCCCTTGCCAAGCTCAACGCCATCATCTGCGACCATCTTGCCCTGGGGTACCGCAACGGGTCCACCATGCACCCACAGATGGTGTTCCCCTTTGAAACATGGGGACGTGACCGCGTAGGTCTGTCTTGCCTGAATTTCGGGGCAGATGCTAATTGGTGCTATCTGTCCACCTCTCCAAAGATGCCAAGTTGATTTATTACACCATGTATCGAAGGTTTAAACAGATGCAGCCGATGTAGCAGACTTCTTCAGATTCCCCCTCATTTGAGGGGTTTTTGATTGTGAGGACGCTCTTCCCTGCAGGCACAGGCCCCTGCAGTTAATTACGCTACCGCATCACGGTAACCACTTTCTCCTTCTCCAGATGGTCACTTCGTGTTGTGGGTGTTTGTTTTGTTTTTGGTTGCCCGTGGATTGTATACAGAGACTAATTTATGTTGTCGCCCATAGGGCGTGGATTAGTCCATATCCGTATTTTCTTAGATTTGGGTTTTGGGTTGGGTTTAAGGATACGTTAGTCTCATTTGAGACTAAGATCAACTTAAACGTTTGTTAAGGATACGTTAGTCTAATTTTAGACTAAGATCGACTTAACGGGATTGTTTAAATCCGACAAAAGAGCATTTTGGCTCTATTACTTAGTTTATGGACTTTGCGGTCCATAATTAGTTTAAGGACATTACGGTCCAATGTTAGTTTAAGGACATCTCGGTCCGAGGTTAAGGATATCATAGTCCATGGGTTTAAGGACCCCACAGTTCAGTTTAAAGACGTCATAGTCTATGAAATGTATGGTTGTCGGGACCTATCACCTCTCTGAAGATGTTTAAGGATTACAACGACATATATCAGAGGGGTTCAGAGATGTACTCTTGAACCAATTTTGGTTGAAAGATCTGTAGTCCAATTTGGGGCTAAGATCTGTTAAATTTTTTCTGAGCATATGGGCTCAGTTAATCTGAATTTGAGAACTTATGGCCAATCTTGGGCTAAGTCCAATCAAGTTAAAATGTTTAACATTTATTTTGGGCTTTGGAGCCTTTATGTGGGCTTGGCCCTGACAGTGTTTTTGTCTTTTACTGAATACTGAGCATTCATCAAAGCTCTGGGCTTTGTTAAAGAACAATTTATGTTTTATTAGCGCAGCATATGGTGTGGTTGGCGCTTTGCGCCAATCAAATGAGCGCAGTGCGCTTCTGCCGAGTAGCGCACATGTGAGGGACACGTGTTACGCCTGGCGCTAAGCGCCGGATGATAGGCGCATTGCGCCAGTTTATGAGCACATTGCGCTATTAGTTCAATGGTGCATACGTGAGTGACACGTGGTATACCTGGCACTGAGCGCCAGCCCATTAGCGCAGTGCGCTATTTCAAGAGCGCAAAGCGCTAACTGTTAAGTGGAGCCTACGTGAAGGACACGTGTTGCGCTTAGCGCTGAGCGCTAGACAATGAGTGCAGTGTGCTATGTTTGGAGCACTGAGGCTCTGCAGTGCTTTGCGCTAGATATGGAGCGCTGAAGCGCTTTTAAATTAATAGCGCTATTGCTCTTCTTTTATGCAACTTAGATCAGTTTGCGCCTTGAGAGTTAAATTCTCTTTTTTATAAGAGACTTTGTCTTAAAGTTCTTAGAACAAAGTTCTTATTTTATAGGAGATGTTTCAATCTCTTATTTTAGTGGAAGGCTTTACCTTTATGGATCTTTATTCCTAAGAGAATTGAATTATTCCCCCCTTTTATAATGAGATGATCTCTGAAAGACAATTTTTCTTATAGATCTATGAGAAGAATTATGTTCTTCTTCTTATGATGAGATCTTTTGATCTCTTTGTGAAAGACCTCGGTCTTATAGATCTATGATCTGTGAGAAAGTAGTAAACTCTTCTTCTTTTTTTTTTTTAATTTTTGAGATGATTTCATCTCTCTGTTCATCATTTTTTTACCTTGAAGAAAAATCTTCTTTCTCTGAGAGCTTGGCTCTTCTTTGTGAAATCTCTCAAAGCTTATGGGGGGGGGGGTTTCTGTCTATGCTTCTGTATATCAGACTTGAAGTCTGGGGACCTTTATATAGGGCAAGCTGATCAGTTCAATCAGTTGAAGAGATCTTTTCTCTAATTGATTTGGGGAATTTCCCATCGTTGGATCTTTGATCCAAGGGCTTCTGATTTGCAGAAGGCAATCTTCTTGTTTTGTAACAAAGATTGGGAAATCTTTCCATACAGAATTTATTTTGTGTTTTGGTGATTTTTAATTCCCATTGGATCATTGATCCAACGGTGCTCTAATTTACAGAGCACAATCTTGTTGTTTGGAAAGATTTTGAGGAATCTTTCCTTAACAGAATTTAATTCTGTTTAATTAATGATTTATCATTATTATTGGATCTTTGATCTAACGGTGGGGAGCTTTTAGTTCCAGCGCTGGCGCATCCGTGCTTTGGACGTGGTGCGCTGCTTAGGGTGCAGCGCACTTAGCGCTAGCGCATCCATGCTTTGCACGTGGTGCGCTGCTTAGAGCGCAGCGCACTTAGCACTAGCGCACACGTGGTGCGCTGCTTAGAGCGTAGCACATCCAGTGCCAGCGCACACGTGCTTTGCACGTGGTGCGTTGCTTAGAGCGTGGTGCACTTGGTGCTGCATCTGAAGCGTTGCTTCATTTCAAAATTTGAATTTTGATCAATGTTTTGCTCTGATTGGGGAAATAAATGCCCCCTACCGTTGCGCTCACGTGGCTCACACATGAGTGCAGCGGTGGCAACATCTCCACCATTAGATCAACTTAGAAGTTGAAACGGCACTCAGTGCCTATAAATAGGACCCTTGGCTCTTAGGATGATTTCTGTTCATCTTCTTCCTTCTGAGAATTATTATTCTCGTGCAAGGCATAGCTCTTCATCTTAAGAACTTTCTTAAGGACAGAACTCTGTCAAAATTTAGGTAAAGATTAAATTTTTTAATAATCTAGGGTTTCACCCATTAACAGAGTTTTGCTCTTTAGCATTTTCGGGGAATTTTATTCCCCTATTAATTATGGCAGTTGTCATTTCTTCTGAAGAGCATTGCTCTCAAGGGAGATTTACTCCTTGGCTTGAGGGGCTTAAATGGGAGTCTTTTGAGGGTTTTCTTCCTTAATCGCACAAATTTGAATTTGTTTGTCGCCGGACAGAACTCGTCTTCCCGAGAACTTGTTTAAATCCCAATGTCTAATTTTCCTCATTACTAATCTTTCAATGATGTTTCTTTTCAGGCACTATGGTTGTTCATTTATATGATCACGATGAGATTATCTCTTATGGAGACATCCGCTCACTCAGTCGTTCCCAAGACTAAGAATTCACAAACGCCCAGTGCGTTGAAATTATGGGTCGCTTTGATGCATACATTGGTCTATTGCTTCCTCGTCGTTCCTTTCTCTTGAAGCTTATTATGGGAGCGATCTGGGGAGCACTTCCTCTATTCTATGCTGGCATGCCGCTTAAAGCATTAGACGATGCTGAAGATAAGATGCATTCGGTGTATCTGATGGGCTTAATCTCAAAGAAAAGGCGAGACCACCTCGTTGATATCCTGCATTGAGCTTTTCAACAAGCGGCGATACTCGCTGCCTATCGAAGGGTGGAGGACATTGGTGGGGATCCTGACGCTTGTGATCGTGAGAGGATGCACACGAAGATGGTCCAAGGGGCCCGAAAAATTTTGGATGGCCTTACTTTTGAATTTCTCAATCCATGTCCTGGATTTGATGTCCTGCCTTTGTAAATATTTTAATGGCGTTTTTGTTTACTGCTTTCACCCATGTAAGAATTTCTGAAGTATGAATGAAAAGCTTTTCCATTTCCATGTGTTTATCTTAAGCTTTCTTATTTTTTCTGTGTTGCCGGCATGTTACCTTAGTAAGCGTAGCCTGTAGATGATAGAGAGCATTCCGTCTTGAACTCTTCGAGAGGTAGTGATGGCTTAGGAAGCAGGTTCAGATCTGCTGCCTAAGGCTTTTCAACTTTATGAGCCGTGAGGGTCTCATAAAGACTTTTCTCCCTATGAGTCGTGAGGATCTCCTAGGTGTATTTTCTCCTTAGGAATCGTGAGGATTCCTAAGTGCGATTTCTCTTGGGAGTCGTAAGGATCTCACAAGAGAGTTTTCTTCCTTACGGGTCGAGAGGTCTCGTAACTGATTGATGAGGTTGACATTATCCGCATTTCACGGAGTCAGAAGTTGCTCTAGGCATTTCCCACGGGGTCGAGATTGACTCTAGCCGTGTTCCACGGGACCAGGATTTGCTCAGGATGCTTCCCACGGGGTCAGGATTGACATAGCCATGTTCCGCAAGGACCAGGATCCGCTCTGGACGCTTCCCATGGGTCATGATAGACATAGGCCGTGTTCCACTAGACCAGGATTTGCTTTGGATGCTTCCCACGGGGTCAGGATTGACATAGGCCGTGTACCGCAATGACCAGGTTCCGCTCTGGACGCTTCCCACGGGTCAAGATTGACAGAGCCGTGTTCCGCAAGGACCAAGACCCACTCTGGACGCTTCCTACGGGGTCAGGATTGACATAGTCTGTGTTCCAATTGTTAGTTATATGTATGCCCTAGAGGCCATTACTATACATAGGATGTATATTGTAGTGGATGCTGGGACATATATAGGGAAGACTTTCTTGCTCGACATGATAGTATGCTATCTGGTTGCTCTTTACCTTAACGTGTACACTGTTTGTCTCTCTGTTACATGTTGGTAAAGCCCTTAGGATGTGTACTTGACTACCTGGACTATGATGCGGATCATACTAGTGGAGACATGGTAGTCCATAAGTACATCCTTGAAAGTCCCTAGTCGTGGGTGTATCGAGATGGGGCATCGATATACCAGAGTAGACTAGCGTATACCTTCTCGACCCATACAGATGGGCGATGGATGATCCCATATCCATTGGTGTTTGACATCAGAGATGATATACGGGTGCTCAGTGGAGACTGGGTACACTGGACAGACTCGCCGAGAACTCCCAGATGGTATTATACCTCACGTCAGATGGCAGTTCTCTGGTGACACTGGTACAGAGTAGTCTGTTGACCCGAGATCGTCATAGAGTCTTGTGTGGTTCCCACTGTGCTTTGATTTCCATCTTACCACGTCCAAGAGGGCGTGCAAAACGGTGGTTTTTGGGTACAGTCCCGAGTCACATGGAGGCAATGAGCGATAGGAGGGGATTCGTCTCTCCCGGTATAGGGAGTTGATGTTGCGCTGTGTTCGATTGGCTATAACAGGAAATCCCTGGCCAGGGTTGCTGAGATTTACTGGTAAGTGTTACCAGTAGTTTCTCGAATTGTTATAGACCTCATATCGACACGACTTATCGAGCTATTGGGGTCTGACGTTTACCACCCCTAGGCGAGATATGCGACATATCAGACGATCAGACCGGACTGTACGGTAGTGTTACTGGTTGGATTCACTGGAGTGTGAGCGGGCTTGCTCGTCGATCTTCAGATCGCTCAATACCCGGGTGGCCGTTACGTTTAGCAGACCGCTTGCGGCTTGTGGGTGTTTGATATGATCATCACCTGCTGCCGGCGTATTGACGAGTCTTTAGAGTCCTACACAGAGGTTTCCTGGCTCAAGCGAAACGAAATAGGAGCGCGTATGAGATATGTGCGGGACCGAGAATAATGCGTGTATGTGATACCGTATTCTATTCTCGCGATGAATGTATCGAATGGTTGTATGCGATATAACCTAGTTATCGAATCAAGTATTGATTCGATAAGCCGATACATAGGATACTAGTCGGTTATATGCGATATGACCGGATCGTTAAATCAAGTGTTGATATAATGATTTAATGCATAATTATATATTTGATATATTAGTTTGCATCAACTAGTATCGGTTTACTTAAGATGGATATTCTCACTCGGGTGTGCACATTGTATATGTGATATACTTTTTGTGCACTTGATTGTATCATGTTTGATGATACATGTTATGCTAGGGTTTTTGTGTAAAGATCAAACCATGGTTACATCATAATGGTTAGGGTTTTGTTTTATTCTTTTATCTTATTTTTTTATTCATTTTGGAAAATGATAAGCATAATGCAAAATGGTGGCTTTCTTTGGAAGCTTGTTGAAGCTTCATGAAGACTTTGACCAAGTGACCATTTTGTCTCATGCTTAACCCTAACCATTCCATTCAACCATGATTAACTCTCTACACATTACCATGGTTACATTATGATAAGTATTCTTATTATTTCCTTTTAAAAAAATAACTTATCATATCATTTCTTCTTCTTCTTCTTTGAACTCAAGAAGAAAACCTTGACTTCATCAATGGTGGATTGATGAAATGAGTGAGAAATCCAATTCTAAAGTCTACCCACTTCCTATTTCTTCATCCTCTACCTCTTGCCAAGTAGTAGAGGGTGTTTCCTTCACAAGTATTCATGGCTTGGTGAAGGTGGAGCTCGATCTAGTGATGCTTCGACGTAGATCATCTTCGGCACGTCGTCGACGACCTAGCCCGTCCATTCTCCGATGAAGCCGACGTTAGAGCCCGGGATTGTATGAGGACAGCGAGGAGACTTCATTGCGGAGCTATGGAGGTGGAGAACCGGATCTACAAAGGTTGTATTTCCGTATTCTTGTAGTTAAGTGTTAACTAGTTTGTTTTTCGCCTAAATATCTAGCCAACGATCCGTAGTCGGGTCTCTCGGCACCTAGATTTTTTGAAATTGGCATGGTTGATGCCTTGGAAGACCTCCTTAGGGTGCCCAGGAACTCTACAGTGGTATCAGAGCCTAGCTAGAGCCTTAGGCGAAGTCTAGACGGAATTTGAAGTCCGAACGAACCCGAAACCCAATTCCGATCATGCTCTCTGTACTTTTTTGAAAACAGTGAGTTTTCCTATATTAAAAATATGCAGAAAAACATGCAGGAAGATCTAAGAGTTACTGTGAAATCGTATGCCATAATTCGATTATTGCGCCGCGGTTCCGCGGCACGAGCATGGCTCGTGCGGCGGTTCCGCGGCCGTACTGCCTCACTATACATAGAAATTTACACAGTAATTCTTGGTTTGAAATGCTGGATTTTCTGGGAATTTTTAATTTTTATTCAAGAGTTGAATTTTCAGGGGTTGTTTTGGGGATTCGGTGTTTCGATCGGAGTATCAATTTTTGTCTGCGTGGCTTTCCGGATAAATTTTAGAATATGTTAAAAAGTTCGACCGGATATAAATACCCAATTTTTCCCCTGTCGGGAAATTTCCAAGTGTTGGATTTTTCCGTAGTTTAAAGACGTTCTAAGTAGTGCAAGTAACTCGATGGAACCTCTAGAAGACAACAAACCTTAACTCGATTATGTGACCGTCTTGAACTGCCCTTTGAACCTTCGGGTTTGGGGGAGTACGGCATGCCACATGTGAGGCGTTGGCTTGACCCTTCTACGGCTGGACCGTTGGTACTGAGGCACGAACTGAATGTTTTTAGACTTATTTCATGTATTGATCTGTATCGGGAAAACTTGGGTGTTCGACAGTTTGATCGAAAAGTTTAACATTTTCTATTTATCCGGAATGGGATACAATAATTGGAATTCACAATAAGTTATAAGATAACTGAATGAATGTTGTAAATCTAGCAATTTAGTCTCACTTGATCGGTTGCCACGGAATTTTGATGTGATCAAAAGTCCGTAGCAATCACGTAGCGTACGCGGATACTCGCCGGGTAAACTTAATAGACAGCCTCACTCCATAGCCCCGACCAAGTGACTGTAGGAGAACCCCGTCGCCGAAAGCATCCGTTCGGGTGCTCGCGGTAGCGGTGTTCCGCCTTGGTGCACTTCGTCGACGGTATCGGGGGTGCGGCCGCCTACTAAAGTTTGCGACGAGCATTCGATCAGGATGTCGGGAATCTTGTTGAATTGCCCGACTTGATATTGAAAAGTGTTTTCGATAATGAGACTAAAATGCGGGGTTTATAATTGTTAGGCATGCGATGTCTAAGGAATTCATCTGGTCAGGCATGCGATGTCTGAGGTGGTTGCGGATTCCAACTATTGTAGTTTTACTCTTTCTTTTCTGTGACTGTAAGTGTAATATGTGATATCGCCGGTTTCGTTGCTATATGTCAACGACAATTGGGATGCGCATATTTACTTACGTTGATGACAAGTGATGTTATGTGTTGCTGGATATGTTATATTGGATCGTCGTGTTTGAATAGCCGGGGTTTTTTTTATATGAGATGAGTGTTTTTCATTTTCATTCATGTAAAAACTTGTATGTAATATTCTTTTATTGGGGCGCTTCCAGGTTGCGGAAGTTGTCACCCTTTGTATATTATTTACTTTTCCGCACTAGGATAGACCCAAGGAGGGGAGCACAAGTAACCGGGTTCTGGAGTCCAGTAGGAGACCAACTCGAGGAGTCGAGTCCGGGTCTCCTAACTCTAGAATTGGTAGGGTTGCTTGCCGCTCTCGTAGGGGTCTAGGGGTGTGGGTTTGGCTATTCATCGCGACCGTGGAATCCGTGTTTTATACTGGCTCGTATTGAAAACACGGACGTCCTAGTATATCCAATATTTCATATGATTCTTCTGCTGCGATATCTGTGATGTGATCATGTGATGTTCTGTGATAGATACAGTATATAGTATATATGATATATTATATAGGCGTTACTTATGTTTTACACTCGCGCTAGCCCTGCCCCGCTCTGCCGTTAGTTACCTAACCTAACGGTGCACGAGGGGACATCGAGGCGAATGCAGATGGCATAAGTGTACGTCGTATTTATCTGTGATGTTTAGGTACTTAAATGATGGGACTTCATTAATGAGATTAATGAAATAAAAGAAACCTAAGATGTTGTAGAATCGAATTTCAAAATAAAACAGGTAGCTACAGTTCTTGGTTTGCACAGCGGTATATGTGATATATCCTGCACCTTATTCGATGAGGAAAGGACCGAGATCCCTTCACCGGGAGTGACTCCTTTAGCAATAACTGGCAGATGCTACACACTCGGTTTGTCTTTTGATTGCTTTTAAGTGTTTTTGCTTTGCACAGTGATATATATGATATATCCCGCACCTCATTCGACGAGGAAAGGACCGACGATCCCTTCACCGGGAGTGACTCCTTTAGCAAAACTAGAAAAGCCTAAAAAACACTCCATTTCAAAATTCATTCGATCCTACAACGATATCAAGTTCATTACGCAATAGGTTTTCAGAAAAACCTGTCGTAGCCCTCCGTCATTTCAGATAAGTTGTATATAGTATTCGTGCTGCATTTGTTGGCTTTCGTCAAGGTGCAGTGTGTGGTAGCTATATGCTGCTTATCTGCAGCATACGATGCGATTGGATTAGGGTAGTCGTGCGGCTTTGTTGGCTTTCATCAAGGGTCGTGCGGATGGGTTTAATTCGATCAAGAAATGTACGGGTTGAACTTGACTAGCGGGCTATGGTTTGTTGGCTTTCGTCAAGGTCATAGCACGTTAGGGGCAAAAGATTATCGGGAATTTCAAGTGTTGAAATTTGCAATGAGATTGCATACCTTCTATGAGATAGTTGGATCCCGATACCCGCTGCGAGTAAGAGTTACTCCTGGGAGAGTTTTATACATTACAATTAGCCGATCAAGTAGGTGTCTAGAAAGGTGTTAACGGGGTTACGCCTCTGGGAAAACGAGGTTTACATTAATTAGGTTCGTGCGAAATCACGGGGGACCTCCCTCAAAGTACCGACACTGGCCTGGCTGAAAGATTGGCGAACTTGTAGTGTGTAATTAATCCCGGCTAGTCTTTCCTTTTAGTGTTTGAAGGAAGATTTGATAAAAAGCAGTGGGAGCCATCCTGATTAGATAAAATAAAAACCAATCTATTCTTGCAAGAGCGCACGCTGAGTGTTTTCTTCTCTCTCTCTCCAGGTAGCGACCATATCACGCCTTAATCAAGATAACAATACGGATTATTGACCGAACCCGCTTGTTATACTGAGCTGGGGAACGTTGGTCCCGCTCCAACTTATAATTGTTATAAGACAGAGCAGGAAATTGGGGAATACCAGATTTCCCATGCCGCCCAAACGAAGAGAGTGCATGCTGATGCATCATCTTCGGGTGTGTTCGTTACAAAGGACTGTTTCTCTGTATCCTCTACGTCCTGGGTATGTGATACCAGATCAGGATCCCAGATATGTAATATGTTACATAGGGCTACAGCTAGGTAGAGAACTGAGAACGGGTGATAAGTTTC
This sequence comes from Agapanthus africanus, assembly GCA_030015575.1. Lineage (NCBI taxonomy): Eukaryota > Viridiplantae > Streptophyta > Magnoliopsida > Asparagales > Amaryllidaceae > Agapanthus > Agapanthus africanus. The sequence goes on along the minus strand of CM057345.1, from coordinate 435,647,064 downwards.
ATGAGGCAGAAAACGGGGCAAGTGTTGCAGCCAAGTCTGTTGGTCACTGTCACCCTGTATTCCAAATACATTGATTCTGAACGAATGTTATTAGATACCGAATCTGATATACAAAATCATATCAGTCTCTTTATTAGTAAAGAAATGGTAAAATTTTGTATTGTTGGATAATGTTTTGAACATTTCCTATATCAAAAGTTGATCGGTTCAGGCACGTTATCTAAAAGCATTGATGTTCTAAATCAAACCACAGTTCTTAGTATACAGAACACACACAAGAGGAAGAGTTCAGATCTGAACGAATCCTACTTAAGGCATTGTAGACTAGGTCATATCAATGCGACCCGACTAGCTGAAGTTACATTTAGATGCATATTTAAAGCAGTTTGAATTTACATCTTGTGAAACTCGCCAGTCATGTCACAAAGATAAGATGACCATAGCTCCGTTTACTGGAAACAGAGAAAGAGTTAAGTAAACTCTTGGGATGATACATGTTGATGTATGTAGGTCCCCTGTCTACACTTGCCAAGACCGGTTCTTTATACTTCATTACGTTCTCTGATAATCTCTCAAGATTCAGACATATGTTCCTGTTGAAACACAAGTCCGAACCTTTTGAGATATTCACAGAATATAAGTTAGAAGTAGAAAACCAAAATACGGGTATAAGTATTATGTCCTTTGATGAGATCGAGGAGGAGAATACTTGAGCACGGAATTCTTGGACTTTTCTAAAGGAGAATGAGATTCTCTCTCAGCATTACTCCTCCGTATACACCATAGCACGATGGTATATCAAGACGGAGCAGATACACCCTATTTGATATGGTGTGCTCTATGATGAGTACTACTGAGTTACCTATTTCCTTTAGGGAGTTATGCGCTTGAGAAGCTGCATACCTATTGAATAGGGTTCGAATCAGATCACTGCCTACCAATCCATATGAGATATGGAATGGGAAGAGCCCATGTCTTAAGCTAGTTAAGATTTGGGGTTGTCCGGCCTATGTCTAAAAGCAAAATCCGGACAAACTTGAGGCAAGGTTAGTTATGTAGAACTGGAAAGGTTCCAGCTATGCAAACTACAAAAGATGATTTGATAGAACCAAAGGATTCAATAGTTACCAACGAACCTCGGCCTCTCCGCCGATCTAGTAGGGTTCCTCACCCACCTGAGAGATACTTCGGTTCCTCTATGACAGTGGGAGCGAGGATTGCATCATGAGATGATGACCCAACTAGCTTCGAGAAGGCCATCGAGAGTAAGACTCTGTAAGAATGGCTGGATGTTTAGCGATCTGAGATGGAATCCTTATACACCAACAAAGTATGGACTTTGGTTGCTATATCTGAAGGGTTAAATCCCCATCAGGAGCAAGTATATCTTGAGAAGATTACTTGGTGTACATCGAAAAGTTGAGACTTTCAAAGCTAGACTTGTTAAAAGTTTACATCATTGACCAGCTGTGGATAATAAAAACTTTTCAAGTATCTATGCTTAAGTCCATCCAGATCCTACTTACCACGGCTACATACCATGACTACGATATCTGGTGGTTGGGTGTCATGACTGCTTTTCTAAATGATATTTTGGAAGAGAGCGTCTATAAGTACACAGCCAGAGGGCTTCGTAGACAGTGGGAGCAGCGGAAACGTGTGCAAGATGCTTTATAGGATAAAGCAGGCATCGCGGAGTTGGAACATCTGTTTTGATGAATTAGTCAAAGAGTTTGACATCATCAAAATGGTAGATGAACCTTGTATAAACAAAAAGGTAGTAGGGAGTATGGTGACGATCCTCGTAGAGTACGTGGATGACATACTCTTGATGGGGAAGGAGTTTCCTATGCTACGCTCGGTCAATCTCCGCTTATCACCATAATTCTCCATATAGGATCAAAATGATACCTCCTAAATCCTGAGTTTTGGATCTATGAGATAGATCTAATTGGATGTTAGGACTCTCGCTAGTTGTAGTGAGACGGTATCAACCGATCCTGGGGAGAATCACTGGAAGGGTTCCAGGGTTATAAAGACGACTGAATGTCAGTCACAGGCATTGTCTTTACCCTCAGTGAAGGGACGGTATGTTGGAAGAGTTCCAAGCTAGATACCGTGGCATACTAGAAGATAAAGGCAGGATACATCGCTACTTAAGATGCTACCAAGGAGGATGTTTGGGTGTATATTGGTTCATGAGATGAACTACGTTCCAACCATTGTGAGACAATGGAGTTGTGGCTTATGCCAAGGAACGTCCGTCCCATCAGTGATCCAGACATATTCTAAGGCAGTGTCACCTGATCATGGAGATGGTTTATCTCCAGGAAGATCGAGGTTAGGAGAGTAGACTCAGAGGACAACACAGCGGATCCACTCACAAAGGCCTGTTCCCAGAGAGAGACTTTTATGGGATGGTTGAGTATGAGATACTTCAACCACTGCTACAGATGGCCCTAGTACAAATGGGAGATTGTTAGTTATATGTATGCCCTAGAGGCCATTACTATACATAGGATGTATATTGTAGTGGATGCTGGGACATATATAGGGAAGACTTTCTTGCTCGACATGATAGTATGCTATCTGGTTGCTCTTTACCTTAACGTGTACACTGTTTGTCTCTCTGTTACATGTTGGTAAAGCCCTTAGGATGTGTACTTGACTACCTGGACTATGATGCGGATCATACTAGTGGAGACATGGTAGTCCATAAGTACATCTTTGAAAGTCCCTAGTCGTGGGTGTATCGAGATGGGGCATCGATATACCAGAGTAGACTAGCGTATACCTTCTCGACCCATACAGATGGGCGATGGATGATCCCATATCCATTGGTGTTTGACATCAGAGATGATATACGGGTGCTCAGTGGAGACTGGGTACACTGGACGGACTCGCCGAGAACTCCCAGATGGTATTATACCTCACGTCAGATGGCAGTTCTCTGGTGACACTGGTACAGAGTAGTCTGTTGACCCGAGATCGTCATAGAGTCTTGTGTGGTTCCCACTGTGCTTTGATTTCCATCTTACCACGTCCAAGAGGGCGTGCAAAACGGTGGTTTTTGGGTACAGTCCCGAGTCACATGGAGGCAATGAGCGATAGGAGGGGATTCGTCTCTCCCGGTATAGGGAGTTGATGTTGCGCTGTGTTCGATTGGCTATAACAGGAAATCCCTGGCCAGGGTTGCTGAGATTTACTGGTAAGTGTTACCAGTAGTTTCTCGAATTGTTATAGACCTCATATCGACACGACTTATCGAGCTATTGGGGTTTGACGTTTACCACCCCTAGGCGAGATATGCGACATATCAGACGATCAGACCGGACTGTACGGTAGTGTTACTGGTTGGATTCACTGGAGTGTGAGCGGGCTTGCTCGTCGATCTTCAGATCGCTCAATACCCGGGTGGCCGTTACGTTTAGCAGACCGCTTGCGGCTTGTGGGTGTTTGATATGATCATCACCTGCTGCCGGCGTATTGACGAGTCTTTAGAGTCCTACACAGAGGTTTCCTGGCTCAAGCGAAACGAAATAGGAGCGCGTATGAGATATGTGCGGGACCGAGAATAATGCGTGTATGTGATACCGTATTCTATTCTCACGATGAATGTATCGAATGGTTGTATGCGATATAACCTAGTTATCGAAACAAGTATTGATTCGATAAGCCGATACATAGGATACTAGTCGGTTATATGCGATATGACCGGATCGTTAAATCAAGTGTTGATATAATGATTTAATGTATAATTATATATTTGATATATTAGTTTGCATCAACTAGTATCGGTTTACTTAAGATGGATATTCTCACTCGGGTGTGCACATTGTATATGTGATATACTTTTTGTGCACTTGATTGTATCATGTTTGATGATACATGTTATGCTAGGGTTTTTGTGTAAAGATCAAACCATGGTTACATGATAATGGTTAGGGTTTTGTTTTATTCTTTTATCTTATTTGTTTATTCATTTTGGAAAATGATAAGCATAATGCAAAATGGTGGCTTTCTTTGGAAGCTTGTTGAAGCTTCATGAAGACTTTGACCAAGTGACCATTTTGTCTCATGCTTAACCCTAACCATTCCATTCAACCATGATTAACTCTCTACATATTACCATGGTTACATTATGATAAGTATTCTTATTATTTCCTTTTAAAAAAATAACTTATCATATCATTTCTTCTTCTTCTTCCTTGAACTCAAGAAGAAAACCTTGACTTCATCAATGGTGGATTGATGAAATGAGTGAGAAATCCAATTCTAAAGTCTACCCACTTCCTATTTCTTCATCCTATACCTCTTGCCCAGTAGTAGAGTGTGTTTCCTTCACAAGTATTCATGGCTTGGTGAAGGTGGAGCTCGATCTAGTGATGCTTCGACGTAGATCATCTTCGGCACGTCGTCGACGACCTAGCCCGTCCATTCTCCGATGAAGCGGATGCTAGAGCCCGGGATTGTATGAGGACAGCGAGGAGACTTCATTGCGGAGCTATAGAGGTGGAGAACCGGATCTACAAAGGTTGTATTTCCGTATTCTTGTAGTTAAGTGTTAACTAGTTTGTTTTTCGCCTAAATATCTAGCCAACGATCCGTAGTCGGGTCTCTCGGCACCTAGATTTTTTGAAATTGGCATGGTTGATGCCTTGGGAGACCTCCTTAGGGTGCCCAGGAACCCTACACCAATAGACCAGGATTTGCTCTGGATGCTTCCCACGGGGTCATGATTGACATAGTCGTGTTCTGTAATGACCAGGTTCCGCTCTGGACGCTTCCTATGAGGTCAGGACTGACATAGGCCGTGTTCCACTGGACCAGGATTTGCTTTGGATGCTTCCCACGGGGTCAGGATTGACATAGCCGTGTTCCGCAAGGACCAAGTTCCACTCTGGACGCTTCCCACGGGGTCAGGATTGACATAGGCCGTGTTCCACTAGACCAGGATTTGCTCTTGATGCTTCCCACGGGGTCAGGATTGACATAGGCTGTGTTCCACTAGACCAGGATTTGCTCTTGATGCTTCCCATGGGGTCAGGATTGACATAGCCGTGTTCCACAAGGACCAGGTTCCGCTGTGGACTCTTCCCACGGGGTCAGGATTGACATAGGCTGTGTTCCACTAGACCAGGATTTGCTCTGGATGCTTCCTACGGGGTCAGGATTGACATAGTGTTAGTTATGTATATGCCCAAGAGGCTATTATTGTACATTTGATGTATATTATAGTGGATGCTTGGATATATATAGAGAGGACTTTCTTGCTCGACATGATAGTATGCTATTTGGTTTCACTTTATCTTAACATGTTGACTTATATTAGTTTACTGGCTTGCTCTCACATGTTGATAAATCCCTTAGGATATGTACTCGACTACTGGGACTATGATGAGATCATACTAGTGGGGCCAGGGTAGCCAACGAGTACATCCTATAACTGTTCCTAGTCGAGGGTGTGTCGAGAGACAGGGCATCGATACACCAGAGTAGACTAGCGTATACGCATCTTGACCCATATGATGGGCGATGGATGATCCCATATCCATCGGTGTTTGACATCAAAGATGGTGTACAGGTAATCAGTGGAGACTGTGTACACTAGACGGACTCGCCGAGAACTCCCAGATGGTATTATACCTCACGTCAGATGGCAGTTCTCTGGTGACACTGGTACAGAGTAGTCTGTAGACCCGAGATCGTCATAGAGTCTTATGTGATTCCCACTATGCTTTGATTTCCACCTTACCACGTCCAAGAGGGTATGCAAAATGGTGGCTTTTGGGTACAGTCCCGAATCACATAGAGGTAATGAGCGATAGGAGGGGTTTCATCTCTCCCGGTATAGAGAGTTGATGTTGTGCTATGTTCGATTGGCTATAACTGGAAGTCCCTGGCCAGGGCTGATATAGAGTACTACTGGTAAGTGTTATCAGTAGGTTCTCGACCTGTTATGAACCTCACATCGACACGACTTATCGGTTACTGGGGTCTGACGTATACCACCCCTAGACTAGATATGCAACATATCAGACGAAGAGACCGGACTGTACGGGAGTGTTACTGATTGGATTCACAGGAGAATGTACAGGCTTACTTGTTGATCTTCTGATCGCTCAATACCTGGGTGGCTGTTACGTTTAGCTGACCTCTTGCTGCTTGTGGGTGTTTGATGTGATCATCACCTACTGCCGGCGTATTGACGATTCTTTAGAGTCCTACACAGAGGTTTCTTGACTCAGGCAAAATGGAGTAGGAGCACATATGTGATATGTGCACAACCGAGGATAATGCGATATGAGATACCGTATTCTATTCTCGCGATATTTGATATCAGCCGGGTCATCAGATCAAGTGTTGATTCGATGAATCGGTACATGTTATATTAGTCGGTTATATGCGATATAGCCGGATTGTCGGATCAAGTGTTGATTCGATAATTTAATATATAATTATATATGTGATATATTACATTACATTATCTTATATTGGCTCGCTTTATTGATTCATTTTCTCACCGGGTAATACATTGATATATATGCGATATATGTTAATTGTATTATTTTCTTTTGATACAAATATATATTATATATGTGATATATATTATTGTAACAAGTTATGTTTACAAATGCAACATGATTAGTGAAGATTAAACATGGTTAAGGTTTGATTTGGGTTAGACTTTTCTTGAAGCTTCTAGAAGCTTTGGTTTTGTTTTGAGCAAAGATATTATGTGTTGATATTTTGAAGATATTATTTAACCCAACCCAAACCCTTAACCCTAGTAAACTCTCTACATGAGTTAATGATTCATATTATTAACTCAAGGTTCATTTGTAAGCATAGTAACTTTTCATTATTCATCACAAAAGAAATCATCTTCTTCTTCCTCCTTGATAAGCTCACTAGCTTTTGATTTTGTGATGAATTAGTGTGAGATCTTGAAAATAAAAGAGAGCATAATTCCTAATTCAACATCCTCATCTAATCCAGCCAATTAGATTAGGGTGTTCACTTCTGTCTTGACCCAAAGTTCGGCCCATGACCGGCATTTAACCACGTAATGTCTACAGGCGTAATGCGACTATGCCGAAACCCAGAAATCAAAACCATTAAAAGTAGTGAGTGTTGAAAACATTGGTTTAAAAACATTTAGAAAAATCTAGTAAAAATCATTAATGTTTGTTATTTTCTTAAAAATTTCGGCAGTGCCTCTTTTGTAAAAACTGGCCCCGAAAATAGGTACAAGACATGATGTAAGTAAAAATGACATATAACAAAAATAAAGCATCCCCATACGGGAGCAATCACGCTCAACGGCGGAAACATCCAACACAATAATAATATACGATGCCGTAGCGAAGAAATGGACAATATAAGTAAAACAGCATAAGAGATAAAGCTGCGTAAATAAAGCCGGCTCACACGAGCTCGACACCCAGAAAACAAAATAATATATAATGTCGTCCTCACAACCGGTCTCTAAGCCAATACATAACTGGTAGATGGATAGTACTAGATACAATGAAAAGTACAATGAAATGTAAACAGATAACCGCAATCCACCTATAGCAAAATGGCTCGCACGCCAACTGTAGCGGTATCCGGAACAAAAAGATACAAGGATGTAGTCCTGCCGCGACTACTCTGAGGGTCTACCTGCAAGCACTGTGGCACAACGGGGGTGAGTTGCCAACTCGTGAATAGTAAATAACATATAAAGGTAATCGTAGGTATGCACGTACTGCGATACTCTAACATGTGCAACTGATAACATCAATATGATAATCTGGGTATACTGTAATCATGTGAGGTACTCTATCAGGTACTAAAGGTACATGATGCAATGCATGTAAATGAGTGCTGAGCATGGGAAAATAAATCATCAATACGAGTCATCATCGTGGAAAAACCCCGGTGCCTACCAAAAACACCCCAAAATTCCCATAACTCAGGTACCGTCACTTAATCCGACCCTCATATTTTGTAAATCTCATAGAACAGGAGTGCCCAACATCGGCTCCCAAATATCATGAAATACTTGTATCCAGCATTGACACGCAAATCCTCATCTCTCAGGCGCCACATACCAGATCGGCCCTCAGTATGTATCTCATGTCATGACCCCCAGACGGTATCCTCCGGATATCCGACGGGTCTCCAAACTGTCACCGACAGGTAGTAGTCCCTCCGCTGGGCTCACCGTCTAACTATACGAGTCTTCTTGCCTCGGGGTACCATACCGGGTCCACCATGTACCTGTAGACGGTGCCTACCACTCCTCGAATTGGGTATACTCACACAAGCTCACAGAACCAAGAAAACTCATGGTGGACGCACTAAATTATCATATCAAGAGAAACTGAGTTTTTAAAATAGTGCACATTTTCTTAAAATAATACCATGGTTCTCAAATCCAGAAATCACATGAAATCCAAATTCAATGCGTAAATCCATGCGATGTGATGTATGCATCATAACGTTGTACTATGAGTTAAAGGGGATAAACCGCTCTTTAAATGAATTCAGTTTTAAAAATATCTCATGCGGTCCCCAATTTTACCAAAAACCGGCTTATCTTGGTAGGTACCATGTGTATATGCGCAAGTATGGAGGTATCAATGTGTATGTGTACCAGTATGGATATGCAAATGAGTATGTGCACCAGTAACATAATCATGTCGAATCATGTATGAGGTGAGCTACAATATATATAGTTCATGGCAACTCTATAGTGTGAGTGTCATGACAATTACTAACGGTGTGTGTAACATATAGATTAGTGCTCGTGCAACATGAACCGTTAGTAACAGTGCGGTGTTCTATTAATTCTAAGTCCATATATATATAGCAGGGAATACAGTATGCAACAAATAGTATCCATATGCAACCAATGTATATGAATGCAAATATGCTGCTACAACATCCTATCAAGCCCTGACGCATAACGCCATACAGGCGATTTCCCCGTAGATGTTAAATCTACTCACCGTGGTCTCGATCTACGTGTAACCGACCACCTGCTTCCCCTTCTGTGCGGCGTCCGAAGTACCCGCTTGCGAACTTAGAATTTACACCAAGTAATACACATAAGCTAAAATCTGGCAAAAACACGATATCAATCTTATACAAGAAACTAGCGTCGCAAACTAAACGCGTGTGTATACGTAACGTGTGTGCGTATACCAAAAACCACCCCGACACGCTGTGGCACACAGCAATACGCTGTGACACAGCAACACGCTGTGACACACAGCAATACCCAAACCAACTCGTAACGCACGTATCGCGCAAGTCCCACTACATAAATTATAGGTAAAAGGTCCTAGATTTTATCTGGAGCAAAAACAAGAAAAATAAACAAGACCAAATCTCTTATAATACCTACAGATAGCTACCTACAAAGTTTCAACAAGTTACAGAAAAATTGGGTCGGCCACCATAGGCTTGATATCGGCCAAAATTAGGTGAAACTGGTCCAGGTTTATACATTACATCCCTAGCACAAATTATAATCCAGTGTATATGTTTGCTCGTCATGAAAATAACTCGAGATACAGCAGATTCTACATATCCTATAACTTGGTTTAAAAAGTTTTAAAAACACTAATTGGTACACAAGGGTAGGCTAGTGCAAACTAGAACAAGACTAGGTTTAACAGCATTAATACCACTTAACAAAGTTAAACAAACCCTATGAACCCTAATTTAACGGAAATTCCATATAGACCACCAAAACAACCCAACGCTCTCAAAACTCTGGAATATAGCTAAACTACCCCAGATTTTGCCCACGGCAAATTCCCAAAAACCAAACAATACCAAAGGATCCCAAACCACAGCAGACACCTACCCTAAAAGTTTCAACTCCCAACTCACCTCAAAAACCGATCTCGCCGGAATTTCTCCTCTTACCGCCGGCCAAAACCGCCCAGGTTGGATCCAAACTCAACTCACACACTCAGGGTACCTACCACTACACTACTATCTTGTTTGGGTTTCACAAAGGGTCTTGGGGTAACAGCAGGGTACAGTAGCTCAAAAACGACACTAAAATACGATATCAGCACAAAACTATGAATTTAAAGTTCTAAACTGAAGCTAAAGTGTAACACAACCTAAAAACCAGCTAAATAACAGGTAGAGGATTATACCTATACCAACTTGCTCCAAAGTCCAAGCTTTCCTAGCTCCATGGGTTGATTTGGGGTGTAAGATCAATTTGTGTGAAAGAAATGTTCAATTTTTGATGAATTGAGGTGGAGATCTTGTAGATTTGGGTGAGGGTTTGGTGAGGACAGAAGTGGTTCTGTTTTGGAGAGAGTGGGAGAAGAAAATATTAGGGAAAGAGAATTGGTTTGAAATAATGTGTAGAGAGTGAGATGAGTGTGAAGTCAACCATGCCACTTTCTCTCCTCCATAAATGCTTGTCATGCCTTGTCCCCCCAAGCCTCCTAGCCACCATCCTCTCTCTCTACAAGTCAACCCCAAAAGAAAAATATATCATTTATGAATTTTAAAACTTAAAATTTTTGAAAACTAATAGATTTTTTAATTACATTTTCCAATTAGTAAGATGGTTAAACTCGCATGACCACATAAACATGGTTTAACCCAAAGTTTTTTATCTTAATTTACATGCACATGTGTGTGCAAGCCAAAATAAATTCTAATAAAATATTCATTAAATTTGATAAATTATTTGAAAATCGATTTAGTAACCTTTTTATTAAAAACCATACTTTAGAGTATAATTAGCCACTAATCACATCCTAAGGCATACTTTAGAGTATAATTAGCCATCATGTGAGAAGGGTCATGTAGGTATCTGCAAAGCATCGACACATGGAATACGGGGTGAACATCCGGAAAGTCGGGTGGAAGAGCCAAACGATATGCTACTGCGCCCACACGCTCGAGGATCTCGAAGGGACCTATGAATCTGGGGCTAAGCTTCCCCTTCCGTCCAAACCTCATCACTCCCTTCATCGGAGAGACCCTTAGAAAAATGTGATCGCCAACTGCGAACTCTAATCTGCGCTGGCGCCTGGCAGCATACGATTTCTGCCTGCTCTGTGCCGCTCTCATCCGATCTCGAATCAAATGGATCTTCGCGGTCGTCTCCTCGACAATCTGCGGCCCCATAATGCTGCTCTCGCTGAGCTCTGTCCAACAGACGGGTGATCTACATCTCCTCCCATACAAGGCCTCGAAAGGTACCATCTGAATAGTATCCTGGAAGCTGTTGTTGTAGGAGAACTCCACTAAGGGTAAATGACGATCCCAGCTACCGCCAAAGTCTAAAACGCACGCTCGGAGCATGTCCTTGAGGGTCTGAATAGTCCGCTCTAACTGGCCATCGGTTTACGGATGAAATGCCGTGCTGAAACTCAAACGGGTGCCCAAAGCCTCCTGAAGCCTCTGCCATAGTCGGCTGGTAAACTAGGTGCCTCGGTCTGACACGATACATGTCGGGACTCCATGCAGTCGTACGATCTCTTTGATGTATATCTGGGCATACTGAGCAAATTCGAAAGTCGTCTTCACAGACAGGAAGTGAGACGCTTTCGTCAATCGATCCACGATCACCCAAATGGAGTCATACCCTCGACTAGTCCTGGGTAGACCTACAACGAAATCCATCGAAATCTGCTCCCATTTCCACTCCGGAATGGGTAACGGCTGTAGCTCTCCTGCTGGTCTCTGGTGCTCGACCTTGACTTGCTAACAAGTCAGGCGTCTCGACACGAAGTCTGTGATGTCCCCCTTCATTCCGTCCCACTAGTAAACATCTCTCACATCACGATACATATTGGTGGAACCCGGATGAACACTATACACCGATCGATGTGCCTCCTCAAGAATTACACGCCGTAGTCCCTCAGCATCTGGTACGTACAGTCTAGTCCAAAATTGCAGTATCCCCTATTCATCAATCACGAACTCGAAAAATCGGCCCTGTCTAATCTGTGCCATGATCTCTGAACAACGGTCATCACTTTACTGTGCCTCATGTACGGTCAAGCAACTGTGGGCGTGCACGAACATGTGCAAGCTGTCCTCCAATCGGAGTGAACTCGAACTGCACTCGGCTATGGCATAAAATCTGCCAATCTGCCGACGACTGTCTCTGCACTGTGCTCAAACAAGATAGATTACCCCCGTGCCTCCTACTCAAAGCATCCGCTACTACATTCGCCTTGCCCGTGTGATACAAGATCTCGCAATCGTAGTCCTCCACTAACTCCATCCAATGGCACTGTCTAGGATTCAGGTCTCGCTGCTGAATTATGTACTTCAAGCTCTTGTGATCAGTGAATATCTGGCACAACTCGCCGTATAGGTAATGTCGCCAGATCTTGAGTGCAAAGACCACTACAGCCATCTTCAAATCGTGAGTGGGGTAGTTCTGTTCATGTTTCTTCAACTGCCGTGAAGCATACGCGATCACCCTGTCATGCTGCATCAATACGCACACTAGCCCCACTCGAGAAGCGTCACAATAGACCACAATCTGCCCGATCCTGAAGGCAATGATAACACCGGCGCCGTAGTCAAACAAGTCCGCAACTGCTGAAAGCTATGCTCGCACTCCTCCATCCAATCAAAAGATACTCCCTTCCGGGTCAACCCGGTCAAAGGTGCAGCAATACGGGAGAAATCCTGTACAAATCGCCTGTAGTAACCGGCCAGTCCTAGAAAACCGCGGACCTCCATAATTGATGTCGGTCTGGGCCAATGCTGAACGGCCTCGATCTTCTACGGGTCCACACATATACCATCTTGTGTAATCACGTGACCCAAGAAATCTACGTTGTCAAGCCAAAATGCACACTTGGAGAATTTTGCGAAAAGCTGGTGCTCCCTCAAAGTCTGCAGTATGATCCGCAGGTGCTGCCGTGCTCCTCTCTGTAGGGTTCCTAGGCACACTCTAGAGGTTCCACAAGGCATCAACCATGCCAAATTCAAATTTATCTTGTGCCGAGAAACCCTAAACTAGATCGATTACTAGAGGTAAGGCGAAAAGAAAAGCAAGCAAACTACTTTGCTAACAAGTGAATGGAAATACAACCTTTGTAGATCCGGTCCACCACTTCTTTAGCTCTGTGATGACGTCCCTTCGCTGCGATCACCGGGATCCCGGACTCTAGCGATGGTTTCGTCGGGGAAATGAGCGGGCTAGGTCGTTGACTTCGATGCCGAAGATGATCTACGTCGAGGCAACTCTAACTCAAGCTCCACCTTCACTAAGTCATAAAACTTGTGAAGAAAACACCCTATACTACATGGCAAGTGGTAGAGGATGAAGAAATAGGAAGTGGGTTCACTTTGGATTTGGATTTCTCACTTGGAATCATCACATGGAAATTTCTAGTAAGCTTTCTTCACCTCTTGAAGAAGATGAAGAAGAAAATGGAAAAAGAATTAATGAATAATAATAAATCAAGTGATCTTATCATATTGCAACAATGGGTGAAGATAACTCATGTAGAGAGCAAACCCTAGTTTAGGTAATGGTTAGGTTTAAGGATAAAACAAAATGGTTACTTATTCAAAGCTTCATGAAGCTTCAACAAAGAAACAAAGCAAGCCACCATTTCATTTATCTTTCCAAAAATGAATTAAAGAAAATAAATAAAACAAATATAAAACCTAACCATTAACCTAAACATGGTTTAAAATAAACACACACCCAAGTTTGCATGTATCATTAAACATGATACAAACTAGTGCACAAAACTATATCATATATACAATGTGCATATCAAGTGAGAAAATCCATCTTAAGTGAACCAATACTAGTTAATGCAAAGTAATATATCAAATATATAATTATACATTAAATCATTAAATCAACACTTGATTTAATGATCTGGTCATACTGCATATAACCGACTAATATCAAGTGTATCAATATATCGAATCAACACTTGATTCGGTAACCCGGTTATATCATATATAACCGTCCAATGATACAAATCGCGAGAATAGAATACAGTATCACATACTGGTATTATTCTCGGTTCCGCACATATCTCATATGTGCTCCTATTTCGTTTCTCTTGAGCCAGGAAACCTCTGTGTAGGACTCTAAAGACTCGTCAATACGCCGGCAGCAGGTGATGATCATATCAAACACCCACAAGCCGCAAGCGGTCTGCTAAACGTAACGGCCACCTAGGTATTGAGCGATCAGAAGATCAACGAGCAAGCCCGCTCACACTCCTGTGAATCCAACCAGTAACACTTACTGTACAGTCCGGTCTGTTCGTCAGATAAGTCGCATATCTCGCCTAGGGGTGGTAAACGTCAGACCCCAGTAGCTTGATAAGTCATGCCGATATAAGGTCCATAACAAGCGTGAAACTACTGATAACTCTTACCAGTAAATCACAGCAACCCTGACCAGGGATTTCCAGTTATGGCCTGTCGAGCATAGCGCAACATCAACCCCCAATACCGGGAGAGACGAATCCCCTCCTATCGTTCATTGCCTCCATGTGAATCGGGACTGTACCCAAAAACCACCTGTTTGCACGACTCAGTAGAGCCGTGGTAGGGTGGAAATCAAAGCACAGTGGGTGACACACAAGATTCTATGACGATCTCGGGTCAACAGACTAAGCTGTACCAGTGTCACCAGAGAACTGCCATCTGACGTGAGGTATAATGCCATCTGGGAATTCTCGGCGAGTCCGTTCAGTATACCCAGTTTCCACTGAGCACCCACAAACCATCTCCGATGTCAAACACCAATGGATATGGGATCATCCATCACCCATCACATGGGTCGAGAAGATATACGCTAGTCTACTCTGGAATATCGATGCCCCGTCTCGATATTCCCACGACTAGGAACATTGAAGGATGTACTCATGGACTACCCAGACCCCACTAGTATGATCTGCATCATAGTCCTGGAAGTCGAGTACACATCCTAAGGGCTTTATCAACATGTAACAGAGAGACAAAAAGTATACATGTTAAGATAAAGAGCAACCAGATAGCGTACTATCATGTCGAGCAAGAAAGTCCTACCTATATATATCCCAGCATCCACTACAATATACATCCAATGTACAGTAATGGCCTCTAGGGCATACATATAACTAACAATCTCCCACTTGCACTAGGGCCATCTGTAGCAGTGGTTGCAGTATCACATACTCAACCATCCCATATAAGTCTCTCTCTGGGAAAAAG
This sequence comes from Agapanthus africanus, assembly GCA_030015575.1. Lineage (NCBI taxonomy): Eukaryota > Viridiplantae > Streptophyta > Magnoliopsida > Asparagales > Amaryllidaceae > Agapanthus > Agapanthus africanus. Next base: position 435,631,854 of record CM057345.1, on the reverse strand, counting down.
CCTTTGTGAGTGGATCCGCCGTGTTGTTCTCTGAGTTTACTCTCCTAACCTCGATCACCCTGGAGATCAACTATCTCCATGATCAGGTGATGCTGCCTCAGAATATGTCTGGGTCACTGATGGGACCAGGGTTCATGGGCCAAAGCCACACTTCCATTGTCACACAATGGTAGAAACCTAGTTCATCTCATGAACCAATATACACCCAAACTGCCTCTTTGGTAGTATCTTTAATAGCGATGTTACCAGCCTTTATCGTCTAGTCTGCCACGGTATCTAGCTTGGAACTCTTCCAACATACCATCCCTCCACTGAGGGTAAAGACAATGCCTGCGACTGACATTCAGTCGTCCTTATCACCCTGGAACCTTTCCAGTTATTCTCCCCAGGATCGATTGATACCATCTCACTAAACCTAGTGAGAACCCTGACATCCATTTTGATCTATCTCATAGATCCAAAACTCAGGATTTAGGGGGTATCATTTTGATCCTATATGGAGAATCCATGTGATAAGTGGAGATTGACTGAGCGTAGCATAGGAAACTCTTTTCCTATCAAGAGTATGTTGTCCACGTGCTCTACGTGGATCACCACCTTACTCTCTACTATCGTTTTGTATATACAAGGTTCATCTACCATTTTGATGAAGTCAAACTCTTTGACTACCACATCAAAACAGATGTTCCAACTCCGCGATGCCTGCTTTATTTTGTAAAGCAACTTGCACACGTTTCCGCTGCTCCCACTGTTTACGAAGCCCTCTGGCTGTGTTCTTATAGACGTTCTCTTCTAAATCATTATTTAGAAAAGTAGTCATGGCACCCAACCACCAGATATCGTAGTCATGGTATGTAGCAATAGCAAGTAGGATCTGGATGGACTTAAGCATCGTCCCTGGAAAAGGTTTCATCATTATCCACGCCTGATCGATGACGAAAACCTTTAACAAGTCTAGCTTTGAAAGTCTCAACTTTTCCATCTACACCAAGTAATCTTCTCAAGATATACTTGCTTCTGATGGGGATTTAACCTTCAGATATAGCATCCAAAGTCCATACTTTGTTGGTGTACATGGATTCCATCTCAGATCGCTAAGCATCCAGCCATTCTTACAGAGTCTCTACTCTTGATGGCCTGCTCGAAACTAGTTGGGTCATCATCTTATGATGCAATCCTCGCTCCCACTGTCATCGAGAAACCGAAGTATCTCTCAGGCAGGTGAGAAACCCTGCTAGTTCGGTGGAGAGGCTGAGGTTCGTCGGGGACTATTGAATCCTTTGGTTCCGTCAAATCATCAGCTGCAGTTTGTATAGCTGGAACCTTTCCAGTTCTACAGAACTGACATTGCCTCGATCTTGTCCGGATTTTGCTTTTGACATAGGCCGGACATTCCCAAATCTTAACTTACTTAAGAGATAGGCTCTTCCCATACCATATCTTATATGGAGTGGTAGGCACTGATTTGATTCGAACCTAATTTAATAGGTATGCAGCTTCTTAAGTGCATAACCTCCAAAAGGAAACAGGTAACTCAGCAGTACTCATCATAGAGCGCACCATATCACATAGGGTGTGATTGCTCCGTCCCGATACACCATTGTGCTGTGGTGTATTCAGAGGAGTAATACTGAGAGAGAATCTCATTTTCCTTTAGAATAGTCCAGGAATTCTATGCACAAGTATTCTCCTCCCTGATCTTATCATACGACATAATACTTATACCTGGTTTTTGGTTCTCTATTTATAACTTATATTCTGTGAATATCTCAAATGGTTCGGACTTGTGTTTCAACAGGAACATATGTCTGAATCTTGAGAGATTATCAGAGAATGTAATGAAATACAAAGAACCGGTCTTGGCATGTGTAGACAGGGGATCTACATACATCAACATGTATCATCCCAAGAGCTCACTAACTCTTTCTCTGTTTCCAGTAAACAGAGCTATGGTCATCTTATCTTTGTGACATGACTGGCAAGTTTCATAAGATGTAAATTCAAACTAATTTAAATATGCATCTAAATGTAACTTCAGCCAGTCGGGTCGCATTGATATGACCTAGTCTACAATGCCTCAAGAAGAATTCGTTCATTTCTGAACTCTTCCTCTTGTGTGTGTTCTGTATACTAGGAACTATAGTTTGATTTAGAACGTCAATACTTTTAGATAACGTGCGTGAACCGATCAACTTTTGAAAATAGGAAATGTTCAAAACATTGTCCAACAATACAAAATTTTATCAATTCTCTACTAATAAAGAGATTGATATGATTTTGTATATCAGGTTCGGTATCTAATAACATTCGTTCAGAATCAATGTATTGGTAATACAGGGTGACAGTGACCAACAGACTTGGCTGCAACACTTGCCCCGTTTTCTGTCTCATGAAACTTATCATCCGTTCTCAGTTCTCTACCTTTCTGTAGCCCTATGTAACTGATTACATATCTGGGATCCTGATCCGGCATCAAATACCTAGGACGTAAAGAATACTGAGAAACAGTTCTTTGTAATGAACACACCCGAAGGAGATGCATCATATGCACTTTCTTCGTTTGGGCGGCATAGGAATTCTGGTATTCCCCTATTTCCTGCTCTGTCTTATAACAATTATAAGTTGGAGCGGGACTAACGTTCCCCAGCTCAGTATAACAAGTGGGTTCGGCCAATTTATCCATATTATTATATTGATTAAGGCGTGATATGGTCGCTACCTGGAGAGAGAGAAAAGAAAACACTCTGCATGCGCTCTGTCAAGATTAGATTGGTTATATATTTTATCTAATCAGGATGGCTCCCACTGTTTTTATCAAATCTTCCTTCAAACCCTAAAAGGAAAGACTACCCGGGATTAATTACACTCTACAAGTTCGCCAATCTTTTAGCCAGGCCAGTGTCGGTACTTTAAGGGAGGTTCCCCGTGCTTTCGCACGGACCTAATTAAAGTAAACCTCGTTTTCCCAGAGGCATAACCCCGTTGACACCTTTCTAGACACCTACTTGATCGGCTAATTGTAAAGTGTAAAACTCACCCAGGAGTAACAATTACTCGTAGTGGGTATCGGGATCCAACTATCATATAGAAGGTATGCAATCTCATTGCAAATTTCAACGCTTGAAACTCCTGATAAAGGTTTTTACCCCTAGCACCTATGACCTTGGCTAAGGTCAACAAATCATAAGCACTAGTCAAGTTCTACCCGTCATTTCGTGATTAATTAGACCCACCCACATGACTCTTGGCTAAGGTCAACAAAGCCACATGACTGTCCTAACTAATCGCATCATATGCGGTGTAGGAAGACATCACTTAGTTACCGTACACTACGCCTCGGCTATGGTCGACAAACGTAGCACGAATTCTAAGTACTCTACTTCCTAAAATGACGGAGGGTTGCAGATGGTTTTTAATAAAACCTTTAACGCTTTGAACTTGATCTCATTGCGGAATCAAATGGTTTTTAAATGGAATGTTTTTGAGGCTTTTCTAGTTTTGCTAAAGGGGTCACTCCCGGTGAAGGGATCGTCGGCCCTTTCCTCATCGAATAAGGTACAGGATATATCATATATACCGCTGTGCAAAGCGAAAACTATAGAAGCAATCAAAAGACAAACCGAGGGTTGTAGCATCTGCCAGTTATTGCTAAAGGAGTCACTCCCGGTGAAGGGATCTCGGTCCTTTCCTTATCGAATAAGGTGCAGGATGTTCTACAAGGAACACCGCGATGCAAAGCAAGAACTATAGCTACCTGTTTTTATTTTTGAATTTCGATTCCACAACATCTTTTAGGTTTATTTTTTTTCATTAATCTCATTAATGAATGTCCCATCATTTAAGTCCACCCAAACATCACAGATAAATATAACGTATGCTTATGCCATCCGCATTCGCCTCGATGTCCCGTCTGCACCGTTAGGTTAGGTAACTAACGCCAGAGCGAGGCAGGGCTAGCGCGGGTGTAAAACATAAGCAACATCTATATAAAATATCATATATACTATATATATAATATTTATCTGAACAAATCACATGATCACATCACAGATAACGCAGCAGAAAATATCATATGAAATATTGGATATAGTAGGACGTCCGTGTTTTTAATACGAGCCAGTATAAAACACAGATTCCACGGTCGTGATGGATAGCCAATCCCACACCCCTAAACCCCTACGAGAGCGGCAAGCAACCCTACCAATTCTAGGGTTAGGAGACCCGGACTCGACTCCTCGAGATGGTCTCCCACTGGACCCTAGAACTCGGTTACTCGTGCTCCCCTCCTTGGGTCTATCCTAATGCGGAAAAGTAAATAATATACAAATGGTGACATCATCCGCAACCTGGAAGTGCCCCAATAAAAGAATATTACATACAAGTTTTTACATGAATGAAAATGAAAAACACTCATCTCACATAAAACCCCCCCGGCTATTCAAACACGACAATTCAATATAACATGTCTAGTAACACATAATATCGCATGTCATCAACGTAAGTAAATATGCCAATCCCAATTGTCGTTGACATATAGCAACGAAACCGGTGATATCATATATTACACTTACGGTCGCAGAAAAGAAAGTATAAAACTACAACAGTTGGAATCCGCAACCTCTTTAGACATCACATGCCTAACCAAATGAATTCCTTAGACATCGCATGCCTAACAATTATAAACCACGCATTTTAGTCTCATTATCGAAAACACTTTTCAATATCAAGTCGGGCAATTCAATAAGATTCCCGCCATTTTGATCAAATGCTCGTCGCAAACTTTAGTAGGCGGCCGCACCCTCGATGCCGTCGACGAAGTGCACCAAGACAGAACACCGCTGCCGCGAGCACCCGAACGGATGCTTTCGGCGACGGGGTTCTCCTACGGTCACTTGGTCTGGGCTATGGGGTGTGGCTGTCTATTAAGTTTACCCGGCGAATATCCGCGTACGCTACGTTATTGCGACGGACTTTTGATCGCATCAAAATTCCGTGGCAAACGATCAAGTGAGACTAAACTGCTATGTTTATAATATTCAAATCAGTTATCTCATAACTATTTGTGGATTCCAAATATTGTATCACATTCCAGATAAATAGAAAATGTTAAACTTTCCGATCGAACAATCAAACACCCAAGTTTTCCCGAAACAGCTCAACACATGAAATAAGTTTTAAGAACATTCACTTCATGCCACAGTAGCAACGGTCCAGCCGTAGAAGGGTCAAGCCAACGCCTCACATGTGGCACGCCGTACTGCCCCAAACCCTAAGGTTCAAAGGGCAGTTCAAGACGGTCACATAATCGAGTTAAGGTTTGTTGTCTTCTAGAGGGTCCATCGCGTTACTTGCACTACTTAGAACGTCTTTATACCACGGAAAAATCCAACATTTGGAAATTTCCCGACAGGGGAAAAATTGGGTATTTATATCCGGTCGAACTATTCAACATGTTCTAAAATACCCGGAAAAACACATAGACGAAATTAGACTTCCCGATCGAAACACCGAGTCCCCAATACAACCCAAAAAACTCAACTCTTGAGTACAGATTAAAAATTCACAGAGAACAGAGGAAACAGATACGGGCATTACTGTATAAAATTGAATCCCTAATCAGTACATACGGCCGCGGAACCACCGCGAATAGCAGGGTAAGGCCGCGGTTCCGCGGCGATCTAGTAGAGTTAGGAGTTCGTTTTCTGCAGTAACTCTTAGAATTTCCTGCTCTATTTTCTGAGCATTTTTAATTCACAAAAATCCACGATTTCAAAAAATGTACAGAGAATGGTTTTGGATTAGGGTTTCGGGTTCGATCGGACTTCTAACATCGTCTACACTTCGCCTAAAGCTCTAGCTAGGCTCTGATACCACTGTAGGGTTCTTAGGCACACTCTAGAGGTTCCACAAGGCATCAACCATGCCAAATTCAAAATTTTCTTGTGCCGAGAAACCCTAAACTAGATCGATTACTAGAGGTAAGGCGAAAAGAAAAGCAAGCAAACTACTTTGCTAACAAGTGAATGGAAATACAACCTTTGTAGATCCGGTCCTCCACTTCTTTAGCTCCGTGATGACGTCCCTTCGCTGCGATCACCGGGATCTTGGACTCTAGCGATGGTTTCGTCGGGGAAATGAGCGGGCTAGGTCGTTGACTTCGAAGCCGAAGATGATCTACGTCGAGGCAACTCTAACTCAAGCTCCACCATCACTAAGTCATAAAACTTGTGAAGAAAACACCTTATACTACATGGCAAGTGGTAGAGGATGAAGAAATAGGAAGTGGATTCACTTTGGATTTGGATTTCTCACTTGGAATCATCACTTGGAAATTTCTAGTAAGCTTTCTTCACCTCTTGAAGAAGATGAAGAAGAAAATGGAAAAAGAATTAATGAATAATAATAAATCAAGTGATCTTATCATATTGCAACCATGGGTGAAGATAACTCATGTAGAGAGCAAACCCTAGTTTAGGTAATGGTTAGGTTTAAGGATAAAACAAAATGGTTACTTATTCAAAGCTTCTTGAAGCTTCTACAAAGAAACAAAGCAAGCCACCATTTCATTTATCTTTCCAAAAATGAATTAAAGAAAATAAATAAAACAAATATAAAACCTAACCATTAACCTAAACATGGTTTAAAATAAACACACACCCAAGTTTGCATGTATCATCAAACATGATACAAACTAGTGCACAAAACTATATCATATATACAATGTGCACATCAAGTGAGAAAATCCATCTTAAGTGAACCAATACTAGTTAATGCAAAGTAATATATCAAATATATAATTATACATTAAATCATTAAATCAACACTTGATTTAATGATCCGGTCATACTGCATATAACCGACTAATATCAAGTGTATCAATGTATCGAATCAACACTTGATTCGGTAACCCGGCTATATCATATATAACCGTCCAATGATACAAATCGCGAGAATAGAATACAGTATCACATACTGGTATTATTCTCGGTTCCGCACATATCTCATATGCGCTCCTATTTCATTTCGCTTGAGCCAGGAAACCTCTGTGTAGGACTCTAAAGACTCGTCAATACGCCGGCAGCAGGTGATGATCATATCAAACACCCACAAGCCGCAAGCAGTCTGCTAAACGTAACGGCCACCCGGGTATTGAGCGATCAGAAGATCAACGAGAAAGCCCGCTCACATTCCTGTGAATCCAACCAGTAACACTTACCGTATAGTCCGGTCTGTTCGTCTGATATGTCGCATATCTCGCCTAGGGGTGGTAAACGTCAGAACCCAGTAGCTTGATAAGTCATGCCGATATAAGGTCCATAACAAGCGTGAAACTACTGATAACTCTTACCAGTAAATCACAGCATCCCTGGCCAGGGATTTCCAGTTATGGCCAGTCGAGCATAGCGCAACATCAACCCCCAATACCGGGAGAGACGAATCCCCTCCTATCGTTCATTGCCTCCATGTGAATCGGGACTGTACCCAAAAACCACCTGTTTGCACGACTCTGTAGAGACGTGGTAGGATGGAAATCAAAGCACAGTGGGAGGCACACAAGAATCTATGACGATCTCGGGTCAACAGACTAAGCTGTACCAGTGTCACCAGAGAACTGCCATCTGACGTGAGGTATAATACCATCTTGGAGTTCTCGGCGAGTCCGTTCAGTGTACCCAGTCTCCACTGAGCACCCGCATACCATCTCCGATGTCAAACACCAATGGATATGGGATCATCCATCGCCCATCACATGGGTCGAGAAGATATACGCTAGTCTACTCTGGAATATCGATACCCCGTCTCGATATTCCCACGACTAGGAACATTGAAGGATATACTCATGGACTACCCAGGCCCCACTAGTATGATCTGCATCATAGTCCTGGAAGTCGAGTACACATCCTAAGGGCTTTATCAACATGTAACAGAGAGACAAAAAGTATACATGTTAAGATAAAGAGCAACCAGATAGCGTACTATCATGTCGAGTAAGAAAGTCCTACCTATATATGTCCCAGCATACACTACAATATACATCCAATGTACAGTAATGGCCTCTAGGGCATACATATAACTAACACTCTCGGCTCCGGGAATACACCAAAATATCGTCGATGAATACGATGATGAACAAATCAAGATACGGCCTGAAAATACGGTTCATCAAGTCCATAAATGCAGCTGGGGCATTGGTGAGTCCGAACGACATCACCAAAAACTCATAATGGCCGTAACGCGTGCGGAAAACTGTCCTCGGAATATCCTCCTGTCGAACCCGCAGCTGATGATAGCCTGATCGCAAGTCGATCCTCGAAAAGTACCGTGCACCCTGAAGCTGGTCGAACAAGTCGTCGATGCGTGGTAAAGGATATCTGTTTCGCACGGTAACCCTGTTCAGCTGGCGGTAGTCGATACACAGACATAAACTGCCGTCCTTCTTCTTGACAAACAGGACCAGAGCACCCCAAGAAGACACACTAGGTCGAATAAGCCCCTTATCCAGAAAATCTTGCAACTGACCTTTCAACTCTCTAAGCTCCGCCGGGGCCATCCAATAAGGCGGTATAGAAATAGGCCCCGTGTTGGGAATCAAATCAATGCAGAAAACAACATCGCGCTCAGGCGGTAGCCCAGGAAGCTCGTCAGGAAAAACATCAGGGAACTCCCAAACAATCGGAAGCTGGTCTAACGGAACATCCGTAGCTCTAGTATCGCAAACATAAGCTAGAAATCCCCGACATCCCTTCCTCAACAGCTGTCCAGCGAGAAGAGAAGAAATCAAACTGCGAGGGGCGGCACCACGGTCCCCCTGCATAGCAAAAGCCGACTCGCCGGGAAAACAAAATCTAACTGTCTTCTCGCGGCAGTCCACAGACGCATAGCAAGTGGCTAACCAATCCATGCTCAAAAGAACGTCGAAGTCCAACATCTCAAGAAGGATCAAGTCGACAGGCAACTCTCTCTCGCCAATACGGACAATACTGGATCGGAACACGTGTCTAGCAACAAACGACTCGCTTACAGGAGTGGTCGCAACAAGCAGCTGATCAAGCCAACCAGACTCTCTACAAAAACTAGGCACGAAGTGTCTGGAAACGTATGAGTGCATGGATCCCGGATTAAACAACACGTGTACGTCAACAGAACATACTGAAAGAGTACCTGAGACCACTTCATTGAACGCCTGCGCGTCCTGGTGCGTCAAAGCAAAATCTCGTGCCTGCCCTCCACCTGCGACTGGCTGTCCCCTACCAGCAACTGGCTGTCCTCTGCCTCGGTCACCCCTTCCTCTCTGAATGAACCCTCCGTGGCCACGACCTCTCTGTGCGTAAGTCTGACGTGGAGCAATAGCAGGTGCAAGAGCCAACGCTCTCTGAGGTGGTGAAGGTGGTAAAGTGACATGCGGTACTGCTGCCTCCCTCCGGTGTATCTTGGTATAATCTCTGATGCGGTGATGGGGAGTACAACACCCAAAGCATCCACACGACAACTGCTGACCCTCATGGGGATAAGAGCTAAACATCTGGCCTCGCCCCGAGTCTCTTCCACCTATACGACGTCTGTCATGGTGCCCGAATGGGAGTCTCCGTGCCGCTGTATCAGTACGAACCCTCTTCGGCCCTGGAACTACCGAAGTCTCGGCTAGATGCTCCTCGACTAATAGGGCTGCATCTACTACTAATGCATAGGTCTCGCAATGCTGTGCGTTGATGGCGAGAAACAATGGGGTAAGCAATCCTCGAACAAACCTCTTGACTCGCATCTCCTCAGTAGCTACTAAATACGGGGCATACGTAGATAGCTCGGTAAACAGTACATCGTACTCTGCCACTGTCATCTCCGGAGTCTGACGTAGAGACTCGAACCTGCGCGCTCGGGCATCCCTGACACTCTGGGGAAGGAAACGGGCTAGAAATACTGTCACAAACTCGGTCTAGGTCATAGGAGGAAGACCTGCTGCTCTGCCCTTCTCGATCGATTCACACCATTTCTGTGCAAGACCTTCCAGGCGAAAGCTTGTGAACTTTACCCACCTCGCATCTGAGCATCTGAGTGAATGACATATCCGGGCCATCCTATCAATGAAAGATTGTGGGTCCTCGGCTGCATTGGTGCCTGTGAAGACCGGAGGCTTCAGCCTCATAAACTCTGATAGTGATACTGTGATAACCTCTGTAGCTGCAGGGGCAACTGCATGTACTGTAGGTACCATCGTGGTCCCTGTAACGGGTGGAACTACCTCTGGTCGCTACGCTCGAGGTGTCTCGACTAGCGACCCTATCATCTGGCGCTTCTCCTGCATACCGGCCCCTAGCATGGCGATCTGATCTGTCCTAGGAGGAACAATTTGCTCTGGCACAACGGGTGTACTGCCTGGAACAGTCCTCGTCTCAGACGAGTCAACTCGAATCTCGGCTCTCGCGGCCGCTTTCTGCGCCCTCGTAGTCTTTGGCGGCATAATGGCTGAAAAGAAAGTACGATTCGATAAGGATACGGAAATCGAATCACAAGAATGTAGATAATCATGCAGGTATTTCAATCAATAAGTCCTAAGGTCACTTATGCGGAGTACCGTGTCATGAGTATGCCGCGGAACATACACACACTATGCCATTCTGCTTCAGTTACCTACTCCATCATACCAGGGTCATCCTACACTCCGAAAGGTAAAACCTACGCTCTGATACCAACTTTGTCACGACCCAAAGTTCGGCCCGTGACCGGCACTTAACCACGTAACGTCTACAGGCATAACGCGACTAAGTAAGCCAAAACCCAGAAATCAAAACCATTAAAAGTAGTGAGTGTTGAAAACATTGGTTTATTAACATTTAGAAAAATCAAGTAAAAATCATTAAAGTTTGTTATTTTCTTAAAAATTTCGGCAGCACCACTTTTGTAAAAACTGGCCCCGAAAACGGGTACAAGACATGATACAAGTAAAAATCACATATAACAAAAATAAAGCATCCCCATACGTGAGCAATCACGCCCAACGGCGGAAACAACCACCACAATAATGATATACGACGCCGTAGCGAAGAAATGGACAATATAAGTAAAACAACATAAGAGATAAAACTGCGTAAATAAAGCCGGCTCACACGAGCTCGACATCCAGAAAATAAAATAATATACAATGTCGTCCTCACAACCGGTCTCTAAGCCAATACATAACGGGTAGATGGAGAATACTAGATACAATGAAAAGTGTAATGAAATGTAAATAGATAACCGCAACCCACCTATAGCAAAATGGCTCGTACGCCAACGGTAGCGGTATCCGCAACAAAAAGATACAAGGATGTAGCCCTGCCGCGACTACTCTGAGGGTCTACCTGCAAGCACTGTGGCACAACGGGGGTGAGTTGCCAACTCGTGAATAGTAAATAACATATAAAGGTAATCGCAGGTATGCACGTACTGCGATACTCTAACATGTGCAACTGATAACATCAATATGGTAATATGGGTATACTGTAATCATGTGAGGTACTCTATCAGGTACTAAAGGTACATGATGCAATGCATGGGAAAATAAATCATCAACACAAGTCATCATCGTGGAAAAACCTCGGTGTCTACCAAAAACACCCCAAAATTCCCATAACTCGGGCACCATCACTCAATCCGGCCCTCATATCCTGTAAATCTCATAGAACAGGAGTGCCCAACATCGGCACCCAAATATCATGAAATACTCGTGTCCAGCATCGACATGCAAATCCTCATCTCTCAGGCGCCGCATACCATATCGGCCCTCAGTATATATCTCATGTCATGACCCCCAGACGGTATCCTCCGGATATCCAACGGGTCTCCAAAATGTCACCGGCAGGTAGTAGTCCCTCCGCTGGGCTCACCGTCTAACTATACGAGTCTTCTTGCCCCGGGGTACCATACCGGGTACACCATGTACCCGCAGATGGTGCCTACCACTCCTCGAATCAGGTATACTCACACAAGCTCTCAGAGCCGAGAAAACTCATGGTTGACGCACTAAAATATCATATCAAGAGAAACCGGTTTTTTAAAATAGTGCACATTTTCTTACAATAATACCACGGTTCTCAAATCCAGAAATCACATGAAATCCAAACTCAATGCGTAAATCCATACGATGCGATGTATGCATCATAAGGTCGTACTATGAGTAAAAGGGGAAAAACCGCTCTTTAAATGAATTCAGTTTTAAAAATATCTCATGCGGTCCCCAATTTTACCAAAAACTGGCTTATCTAGGTAGGTACCATGTGTATATGCGCAATTATAGAGGTATAATTGTGTATGTGTACCAATGAGTATGTGCACCAGTAACATAATCATGTCGAATCATGTATGAGGTGAGCTACAATATATATAGTTCATGGCAATTCTATAGTGTGAGTGTCATGGCAATTACTAACGATGTGCGTGTAACATGTAGATTAGTGCTCGTGCAAAATGAACCGTTAGTAACAGTGCGGTGTTCTATTAATTCTTAGTCCATATATATATAACACGGAATACAGTATGCAACAAATAGTATCCATACGCAACCAATGTATGTGAATGCAAATATGCCACTACAACATCCTATCAAAGCCCTGACGCATAATGCAATACGGGCGATTTCCCCGTAGATGTTAAATCTACTCACCGTGGTCTCGATCTACGTGTATCCGACCACCTGCTTCCCTTTCTGTGCGGCGTCCGAAGTACCTGCCTGCAAACCTAGAATTTACACCAAGTAATACACATAAGCTAAAATCTGGCAAAAACGTGATATCAATCTTATAGAAGAAACTAGCGTCGCAAACTAAATGCGTGTGTATACATAACGTGTGTGCGTATACCATAAACCATCCCGACACACTGTGGCACACAGCAACACGCTGTGACACAGCAACACGCTGTGACACACAGCAACACCCAAACCAACTCGTAACGCATGTATCGCGCAATTCCCGCTAAACAAATTATAGGTAAAAGGTCCCAGATTTTATCTGGAGCAAAAACAAGAAAAATAAACAAGACCAAATCTCTTATAATACCTACAGATAGCTACCTGCAAAGTTTCAACAAGTTACAGAAAAATTGGGCCGGCCACCATAGGCTCGATATCGGCCAAAATTAGGTGAAACTGGTCCAGGTTTTTACATTACATCACTAACACAAATTATAGTCCAGGGTATATGTTTTCTCGTCAAGAACCCCCCCAGATATAGCAGATTCTACATATCCTATAACTTGGTTTAAAAAGTTTTAAAAACACTAATTGGTACACAAGGGTAGGCTAGTGCAAACTGGAACAAGACTAGGTTTAACAGCATTAATACCATTTAACTAAGTTAAACAAACCCTATGAACCCTAATTTAACAGAAATTCCATATAGACCACCAAAACAACCCAACGCTCTCAAAACTCTTGAATATAGCTAAACTACCCCAGATTTTGCCCACTGCAAATGCCCAAAAACCAAACAATACCAAAGGATCCCAAACCACAGTAGAGACCTACCTTAAAAGTTTCAACCCCCAACTCACCTCAAAAACCGATCTCGCCGGAATTTCTCCTCTTACCGCAGGCCAAAACCGCCCAGGTTGGATCCAAACTCAACTCATACACTCAGGGTACCTAGCACTACACTACTACCTTGTTTGGGTTTCACAAAAGGTCTCGGGGTAACAGCAGGTTACAGTAGCTAAAAAACGACACTAAAATACGATATCGGCACAAAACTACGAATTTAAAGTTCTAAACTGAAGCTAAAGTGTAACACAACCTAAAAACTAGCAAAATAACAGTTAGGGGATTATACCTATACCAACTTGCTCCAAAGTCCAAGCTTTCCTAGCTCCATGGGTTGATTTGGGGTGTAAGATCAATTTGTGTGAAAGAAATGTTCAATTTTTGATGAATTGAGGTGGAGATCTTGTATATTTGGGTGAGGGTTTGGTGAGGACAGAAGTGGTTCTGTTTTGGAGAGAGAGGGAGAAGAAAATATGAGGGAAAGAGAATTGGTTTGAAATAATGTGTAGAGAGTGAGATGAGTGTGAAGTCAACCATGCCCCTCTCTCTCTCCTCTATAAATGCTTGTCATGCCTTGTCCCCCCCAAGCCTCCTAGCCACCATCCTCTCTCTCTAGAAGTCAACCCCAAAAGAAAAATATATCATTTGTGAATTTTAAAACTTAAAATTTTTGAAAACTAATAATTTTGTTAATTACATTTTCCAATTATTAAGATGGTTAAACTCCCATGACCACATAAACATGGTTTAACCCAAAGTTTTTTGCCCTAATTTACATGCACATGTGTGTGCAAGCAAAAATAAATTCTAATAAAATATTCATTAAATTTGATAAATTATTTGAAAATCGATTTGGTAAGCTTTTTATTAAAAACCATACTTTAGAGTATAATTAGCCAGTAATCACATCCTAAGGTGTTACAACTTCATTAATACTTGATTAGTGAGTGAGAGCTTGAATTAAAGACATTTCAAGGTAGATCATCTTAAAAAAGGAAGACTTCAAGCAAGCATGGATCATTCGGGTTGTGGAGCTTCTCTTGAGCCCAGGAGATCATGGATCGCGGCATAGGGACTATTACTCGGAGCTTATAAAGCGAAGGTGCGGACTACAAAGGTTGTAATCGCTCTCTTAGTTGTAAAGATATTTACTTGCATTTTAACTCTAATTATCTAGCAAAGATCCTCGCTTTATCTTGTTTGGCATGTCTAAATTTTAAATCGGGCATGGTTGATGCCTTATAAACACTTGTGACAATATCTAGTAACCCTACAGTGGTATCAGAGCCTAGCTAGAGTATTAGGTGACGTGTTTACGAAGTTAAAAGTTCGATCGAACCCCGAAACATCAATATTTGACCCCTCTCTAGAAATTTTTTAAAAATATGATTTTTTCTGTATTAAAAATACTCAAAAAATTCAGCAGGGAATTCTAAGGATTATTTTGAAAAACGACATCCTAATACCCTTAAAGCACCGCGGAACCGCGGCAATACCATGCCTTGCGCGGCGGTTCCGCGGCCGTACAGGGGTATTAGGGTTAGTTTTTTCCACAGTAACATCCGTAGGTACTTCTACATGCTTTTGGGAATTTTTAATATTACTCAAGTGTTAAGTTTTCTGGAGATCTTTTGTATTCGTTGATTCGATCGGAAAGTTTAACTTCGTTTAAATTTTTTCGGGTAATTTAGAACGTGTTAAAAAGTTCGAACGGATATCAATAACTCACCCTTTCCCCTGCCGAAAAATTTCCAAGTGTTGGATTTTTTCCTTAGTTAAAGAACGTTCTAAGTCGTGCAAGTAACGCGGTGGACCTTCTAGAAGAATACAAACCTTAACTCGATTATGTGACCATCTGAACCGTCTCTAAACCTTAGGGTTTGAGGCAGTATGGCGTTGCCACATGTGAGGCGTTGGTTTGACCCTTCTACAGCTGGACCATTGGTACTATGGCATGTGATGGATACTTTTTGAACTCCGCTCAAGTGTTGAGCTATTTGGGAATTCCTGGGTATTTGATTATTCGATCGGAAAGTTTAATATTGTCTATTTATCTGGAATGTGATACAATATGTAGAATTCATATAGTTAGGCATGAAATGCGAAGTATGTGATATTTCGGATTTATGATGTCTAAAGTGATTGTGGATTCCAAATGTTGTAGTTTTACACTTTCTTTTCTGTGACCGTAAGCGTAGTATGTGGTGTATCGCCGGCTTCGTTGCTATATATCAACGACAGTCGGGATACACATACTTGCTTACGTTGATGATATGAGATATTATGTGTTGCTGTGATATGTTATATTGGATCGTCGTGTTCTGAATAGCCGGGGGTTTTATGTGAGATGGGGTTTTTTATTTTCATTCATGTAAAATTCATTGTATGTAATATTCTTTTATTGGGGCACTTCCGGGATGAGGATGATGTCACCATTGTATATTATTTACTTTTCCGTATTAGGTAGACCCAAGGAGGGGAGCATAAGTAACCGGGTTCTAGGGTCCAGTGGAAGTCCATCTCGAAGAGTCGAAACCGGGTCTCCTAACCCTAGAATTGGCAGTGTTGCTTGCCGCTCTTGTAGGGGTCTAGGGATGTAGGATAGGATATGCATCGCGACCGTAGAATCCGTGTTTTATACAGGCTCGATATAAAACACGGACGTCCTAGTATATCCAATATTTCATATGTTATCTTCTGCTGCAATGTTCTGTGATGAGATCATATTACTGCCTGAGATGAATGCTTATACTATATATATGATATATAAATATTACAGCTTTCGTGATGCTTAGGAAACATAATTGATGGGATTTATTAATGAGATTAATAAAAGAAAAGAAACCTAAAAGATGTTGTAGAATCAAAACTTTATAAAAAGGGTAGCTACAGTTTTGCTTTGCACAGCAGTATATATGATATACCCTGCACCTTATTCGATGAGGAAAGAGCCGCGATCTTTTCACCGGGATTGACCTCTTTAGCAGAACTGGCAGATGCTACAAACTCACGGATTAGTTTTTGATTGCTTCTATAGCTTTGCTTTGCACAGCGGTATATATGATATACCCTGCACCTTATTCTATGAAGAAAGAGCCGAGATCCCTTCACCGGGAGTGACCTCTTTAGCAGAACTGGCAGATGCTACAAACTCACGGATTAGTTTTTGATTGCTTCTATAGTTTTGCTTAGCACAGCGGTATATATGATATACCCTGCACCTTATTCGATGAGGAAAGAGCCGAGATCCCTTCACCGGGAGTGACCTCTTTAACGAAACTGGAAAAGCCTCAAAAACACTCCTTTTCAAAAATCACTTGTTTCTACAACGATATCAAGTTCATTACGCTCATGGTTTTCTGAAAAACCTGCGTAGCCCTTCGATATTTCAGATAGGTAATACTTAGTATTCGTACTGCGTTTGTTGGCTTTCATCAAGGCGTAGTGTGCGGTAGCTAACTATTGCTTATCTGTAGCATATGATGTGATTGGGTTAAGATAATCGTACGGCTTTGTTGGCTTTCGTCAAGGGACGTGCGGCTGGGTTTAATTAAATCAAGAAATGTACGGGTTGAACTTGACTAGCGGAATATGGTTTGTTGGCATTTGTCAAGGTCATAGCACGTTAGGGGTAAAAGTATTATCGGGAATTTCAAGTGTTGAAATTTGCAATGAGATTGCATACCTTCTATGAGATAGATGAATCCTGATACCCAATGCGAGTAAGAGTTACTCCTGGGAGAATTTTACACAGGACAATTAGCCAATCAAGTAGGTGTCTAGAAAGGTGTTAACGGGGTTAAGCCTCTGGGAAAACGAGGTTTATTTTAATTAGGTCCGTGCAAAGCATGGGGAACCTCCCTCAAAGTACCAATACTGATCTGGCTGAAAGATTGACGAAATTGTAGGGTATAATTAATCCCGGCTAATCTTACTTTTTAGGGTTTGAAGGGAGATTTGATGAAAACGGTGGGAGACATCCTGATTAGATAAGATAATAACCAATCTAATCTTGCAAGAGCATACGCTAAAGTGTTTCCTTCTCTCTCTTTCCAGGCAGCGACCATGTCAGGCTATAATCAAGATAATAATATGGATGTATTGACTTAACCCGCTTATTATACTGAGCAGGGGAACATTGGTCCCGTTCTTTCTTATAAGTGTTATAAGACTGAACAGGGAACATGAGAATACCTGGATTCTCATGCCGACCAAACGAAGAACAAGCATGTTGATGCATCTTCTTCGGGTGTGTTAGTTATTGAGAACTATTTATCAGTTCACCCTACGTCCTGGGTATTAGATACCGGATCGGAATCCCACATATGTAATTTGTTACGTGGGCTACGTAAAGGTAGAGAACTGGGAAAGGGTGATCATTCCGTACAAGTAGGAAATGGTGCAAATATTGCAGCCAAAGCTGTTGGCGAATATCACCTTGTATTACCAAGTAGTAATACATTGATTCTGAACGAGTGCTATTATATACCGAACATGATGTGCAACATTATATCAGTTTCTTTATTAAGTAAAGAAGGATATAATTTTGTAATACAGGATAATGTTATGAACATCTTTCTAGATCAAAAGTTGATTGGATCAGGCTCGTTATATAATGGCATATTCGTTCTCAATCAAACTACAGTCCTTAATATACAAAACACACATAAGAGGAAGAGTTCAGAAATGAATGAATCCTACTTATGGTATTGTAGACTTGGTCATATCAATACGACATGGCTAGATAAGTTACATAAGGATGGATATTTGAATCCGTTCGAATTATCACCTTATGATACTTGCCATTCATGTCTCAAAGGTAAAATGACCAAAACTCCGTTTAGTGGACACGGAGAAAGAGTTGAGGAACTCTTAGGACCGGTACATAGTGATGTATGCGGTCCCATGTCTACACATGCCAGGAACGGTTCTTCCTACTTTATTACATTCACTGACGATCTCTCTAGATACGGACATGTGTTCCTAATGAAACACAAGTCTGAAGTTTTTGAGAAATTTAGAGAATATAAGAACGAAGTAGAGAACCAAACGGGCAAAAGTATTAAGATCCTTCGATCTGATCGAGGAGGAGAATACTTGAGCAATGAGTTTCTGGACTATCTAAAAGGGAATGTGATTCTCTCTCAGCTTACTCCTCCCTATACACTACAGCACAACGGTGTATCGGAGCGGAGGAATCGCACCCTATTAGATATGGTGCACTCTATGATGAGCACTACCGAGTTACCTATTTCCTTCTGGGGGTATGCGCTTGAGACAGCTATACACCTATTGAATATGGTTCCTACCAAATCCGTGCTTACTACATATGAGGTAAGAAAAGGGAAGAGACCATCTCTTAAGTATGTTAAGATATGGGGTTGTCCAGCCTATGTCAAAAGGCTAAATCCGGACAAACTCGAGGCAAGGTCAGTCCTATGCAAGTTTGTAGGATATCCCAGGAATTCACAAGGGTATATCTTCTACCACACTGAGGAACAAAAAGTGTTTGTTTCTCGACATGCCACCTTTTTAGAAAAGGAATTTCTTGCAAAGGAAATTAGTGGCAATAAGGTAGAACTGGAAGAGTTCCTGTAGGGTTGCTATGCACTGCCACAAGGTTCTACGAGGCATCAACCATACCTGATTAAAAAATTAGCCGTGCCGAACAACCCGAAGCCGGATCTTTAAACTAGAGATTAGGCGAAAACTAACATGCAAAACACTTTAACACTAAGTGAGAGGGATTACAACCTTTGTAGATCCGGTCCTTCACTTCTTATGCTCCGTGTTGAGGTCCTTTCGCTGCGATCATCGTGCTCCGGACTCTCGAGAGGTTCCACGAAGAGAAAGATGCAGTTTTGCTTCCGATCTTCGATACAAAGATGATCTACCTTGAAGTTTCGTTAACACAAGCTAACACTCACTAAATGAAGTGAACACTCTCATCTAAAGGGCTAGGGTAGATGAGGATGATGAAGTAGGATTTTTGCTCTCATTTGTTTTCTAATTCTTACTCATTTTTTATCACTTAGAAAAAGCTAGAAAGCTTTTTCATGAAAAGAAAAGAAGGAAGAATATTAACAATATCATGAAACCTTTTGTTATGAATAATGAAAGGATTAATATGATGAATAATGCAACCATGGTCAACAAAACTCATGTAGAGAATTAACTAGGGTTAGGGTTTGGGTTGGGTTAAAGCATGAGTCATAACAAAATATCTTTATCATGACAAAAAGAAACCTTCTAGAATCTAATAGAAGTCTTAACCCTAATCCAAACACTAATCATGCTTAAACTCCACTAAACATGTTGCATTAGTTATCATATCATGTTACAATATTATATATCACATATATAATATTTATCGTAACAAAATAAATAATACAATTAACATATATCGCATATATATCAATGTATTACCCGAGTGAGAAAAAGAATCTTTTAGTGAGCTAATATTAGTTAATGTAATTTAATATATCATATATATTATTATACATTAAATTATCGAATCAACACTTGATCTGACAATCCGGCTATATCGCATATAACCGACTAATATTTATCCGTACCGATTCATCGAATCAACACTTGATCCGATGACCCGGCTGATATCAAATATCGTGAGAATAGAATACGGTATCTCATATCGTATTATCCTCGGTCCCGCACATATCACATATGTGCTCCTACTCCGTTTTGCCTGAGCCAAGAAACCTCTCTGTAGGACTCTAAAGAATCGTCAATACGCCGGCAGTAGGTGATGATCATATCAAACACCCATAAGCTGCAAGCGGTCAGCTAAACGTAACAGCTACCCAGGTATTGAGCGCTCAAAAGATCAACAAGCAAGCCTGTAACTTCTCCTATGAATCCAATCAGTAACACTCCCGTACAGTCCGGTCTCGTCGTCTGATATGTCGCATATCTCGCCTAGGGGTGGTAAACGTGAGACCCCAGTAACTCGATAAGTCGTGTCGATATGAGGTCTATAACAGTTCGAGAAACTACTGATAACACTTACCAGTAAATCTCAGCAACCCTGGCCAGGGATTTCCGGTTATAGCCAATCGAACACAGCACAACATCAACTCCCTATACCGGGAGAGACGAATCCCCTCCTATCGCTCATTGCCTCCATGTGATTCGAGACTGTACCCAAAAGCTACCTTTTTGCACGCCCTCTTGGACGTGGTATGATGGAAATCAAAGCACGGTGGGAATCACACAAGACTCTATGACGATCTCGGGTCAACAGATTACTCTGTACTAGTGTCACCGGAGAACTGCCATCTGACGTGAGGTATAATACCATCTGGGAGTTCTCGGCAAGTCCGTCCAGTGTACCCAGTCTCCACTGAGCACCCGTACACCATCCTTGATGTCAAACACCGTTGGATATGGGATCATCCATCGCCCATCATATGGGTCAAGATGCGTATATGCTAGTCTACTCTGGTGTATCGATGCCCTGTCTCGATATACCCTCGACTAGGAACAGTTATAGGATGTACTCGTCGACTACCGTGGCCCCACTAGTATGATCTTATCATAGTCCCAGTAGTCGAGTACATATCCTAAGGGCTTTATCAACATGTAATATAGAGACAATCAGAGTACATGTTAAGATAAAGTACAACCAGATAGTATACTATCATGTCGAGCAAGAAAGTCCTCCCTATATATATCCAAGCATCCATTACAATATATATCGTATGTACAGTAATGGCCTCTAGGGCATACATATAACTAACAGTTTCCAGCGACACAAACTACGACAGAAGATTTGATGGAACCAGAGGATTCAGTAGTTCCTGATGAACCCCAGCCTCTCCACCGATCTAGCAGGCTTTCTCATCCACCTGAGAGATACTACAGTTTTCTCGTTGATGGGGGGAGCAAGAATTGCATCATGGAAGATGATGACCCGACTAGTTTTGAGCAGGCCAACACGAGTGGTGACTCTGTGAAATGGCTGGATGCAATGCGATCTGAGATGGAATCCATGTACACCAACAAATTATGGACTTTGGAAGTTGCTCCTGAAGGGATAAAACCCATTGGGAGCAAGTGGATCTTTAAGAAGAAACTCGGTGTAGATGGAAAAGTTGAGACTTTCAAAGCTAGATTTGTTGCAAAGGGTTTTCATCAACGACCAGGTGTGGATTATGACGAATCCTTTTCTCCAGTGGCTATGCTTAAGTCCATCCGGATCATACTTGCCATTGCTGCATACCATGACTACGAAATCTGGCAGATGGATGTTAAGACCGCCTTTCTAAATGGTGATTTAGAAGAGTGCGTGTACATAACTCAGCCAGAGGGCTTCGTAGATAGTGGGAGCAGCGGAAAGGTGTGCAAGCTGCTTAAATCCATCTACGAGTTAAAGTAGGCATCGCGGAGTTGGAACATCTGCTTTGATGTTGTAGTCAAAGAGTTTGATTTCATCAAAAATGTAGATGAACCTTGTATATATAAGAAGGTTGCAGAGAGTAAGGTTGTCTTCCTTGTATTGTACGTGGATGACATACTCTTGATAGGAAATGATGTTCCTATGCTGCAATCGGTCAAGCTCTTCTTATCACAAAGATTCTCAATGAAAGATCTAGGTGATGCCTCCTACATACTGGGAATTATGATCTATAGAGATAGATCTAAACGGATACTGGGATTGTCCCAATCCAGGCACATTGACACCATACTAAAGAGGTTTAGTATGGAAGAATCCAAGCGTGGGAACCTACCCACGATCTTTGGACTCACTCTCTCCAAAGAGATGTCTCCCAAGACTGATTTAGAGAGAGCTCGCATGCAAGGGATGCCCTATGCTTCGGCAGTAGGCTCTATCATGTATGCGATGCTATGTACCAGACCCGATGTAGCATACTCACTAAGTATAGTGGGTAGGTATCAAGCAGATCCTGGAGAGAATCACTGGATAGCTGTGAAGAACATTCTCAAGTACTTGAGAAGAACTAAGGAGATGTTCTTGGTGTATGTTAACGGAGAACTCCAGGTGGAGTCCTTTACGGATTCAAGCTTCCAAAGTGATAAGGACGACTCTAAGTCGCACTCGGGTTTTGTTTTTACCCTCAATGGAGGGGCGATTTGTTGGAAGAGTTCCAAACAGGAAACCGTTGCAGACTCGACGATGGAGGCTGAATACATCGCTGCCAACGATGCTGCAAAAGAGGCTATCTAGATCAAGAAGTTCATTATTGAACTTGGTGTGGTTCCATCCATTGAGCATCCAATACCTTTATATTGTGATAACAATGGAGCTGTGGCTTTGGCTAAGGAACCCAGGTCCCATCAGAAGTCCAGACATATTCTGAGGCGGTATCATCTGATCCGGGAGATAGTTGATCGCCGGGAGATCGAGGTCAGGAGAGTTGATACGAAGGACAACACTGCGGATCCACTCATGAAGGCCATTCCCCAGACACAGTTTGAGAGACTCTTCGGGATGCTGGGTATGAGATACTACAACAGCTGGACTTAGTGCAAGTGGGAGATTGTTAGTTATGTATATTGTTAGTGTATATGCCGTAGAGACCATTACTGCATCATACTAGTTTGTATATTACTTGATGGAAGCTTGGGATATTCACAGTTGTATAGACAATCTTGCTCGAAATAGTAGTATGCTACTTGGTTTATTTCTACTTTAATGTGTGCATGTGTTTCTTTTAGCATATCGCCTATACACATTAGTGGAGCCCTTAGGATCTTTGCTTGATTACCAGCGTTGTGATAGCAGTCACACTAGTGGGGGCTGGGTAATCTACAAGCACATCCTTATACAGATCCCTAGTCATAGGATTATCGAGACAGGGCATCGATACTCCAGAATAGACTAGTGTATACGCTTCTCATCCCAGGAGGGGAGATGGTCTGTCCCATAGCGATCAGTACGTCGTATTGGAGATAGTATGCAGGTGCTCGTTAGGTTACGAGTACACTGGACAGGACTCGCTGGGAACTATTGGTTTGGTATTATACCTATCATCAGTTATCAGTTTCCAGGTGACATGAGTACAGCACAGTCTGTTGACTTGACACTGTCATTTCGCCTCAAGTGTGTTCCCACTGTTCTTAGATTACTTCCCTACCACGGCTCAAATGAGTCGTGCAAATAGGTAGTAGTTGGGTGCAGTCCCGAAGCACTTGGAGGCAGTGACGGTTAGACAGGATTCCTCTCTCCCGGTATTGAGGGTTGATATCACGCCGTGTCCAGGATAGCCATTACACAAAGTCCCTGGCCAGGGCAAGCGAGATATACTGGTAGCGTTTCCAAGTGTTATCTCAGGGTGTTCTGAGCTACACTCCAACACGACTTGCACCGCTATTAGAGGACTGACATTTACCGCCCCCTAGGCCCGACATATGATAATCTCAGATGAATAGACCGGACTGTACGGAGATTGTCACATTCAGGCTCAGTAGGAGTTCGGATGGGTTCACCTCATCAGTCTTCTTATCGGCATCTACCTGGGGACCGTTACGTACAGCTAGTACCGCTTGCGGCCTGTGGTTAAACCCACTGCCAGTGTAGTGTCGAGTCTTTAGAGTCCCACACAGAGGGCTATTCGCTTTTGGGCAAAACAGAGTAGAGGTCGCATGGTTTTGTGACAGGGTTTGTTCACATCAGCGCACTTGTGCACGTTTGGTGTCCGGGCAGTTATTACTAGCGGGATTTGGTTTAAGCCAGATCATAGTATATGTTTTGGGATTGGTTTTATCTCATTGTATTTGTGTTCCTCGGAACACGGATGCTGGTGTGTATGCACAGTTGACAGAGGCAGAGGCAGAGGATTCTCATTAGGGTTGTTGACCGTTGACTTTTTCCAAACCCTAATGAGAATGAGGAATATGGTTAATAATATTAATTAAGGATAATTGTGCTATGGTTAGGGTTGTTGACAATTTTACTTTTGTTGACTTGTTGACTTTGTTGACCCGTTGACCATTGTGGACTTGTTGACCATCATCATTTCTTTTCAAAGTTGCATCTTGTTCTTTGCAAAATGCATTAAATGAATGAAATGATAATGGTCATTCATAAACTAACCATCACATTTCTTAATTATTATTATTATTATCATTATTCCAAATATGAGAGTATGGTTGCTAAATTATCCTCATTCTCACCTGCTCACTCTCTCTCATCCAAAGCTCATCCTCTTCCCCTCTCTCAAAGCTCTCATCTCTCATGTGTTGAGAACCATGAGCTCTTGAGATAAAACCTTCAAAACTTCACTCTACTCATTCTAGAGTTCTAGGTTTAGCAAGCCAAGCACTTTAGTTACCTCTAGGTTGAGGTAGGAGCTCAAGGTGGAGGTCTTCGGGTGGATCCTTCTTCGACAAAGAGAAGACTACGAGGTGGAGCCGTTCAAACCACTCCAAGGAGCAAGAAGAGAAGGAGTTCAAGACCTAGGTATAACCCTCTAACCGAGTAGTTAAACTTGTAGTTAGTTTGCTAGGTTTTTGTTTAGCAAAGATCCTTTGTTTCTTGTCCATGTTGCCTTGAGAAAAAATCGTTTTTCACCTATTCTGCCTCCCCGTAAGATCCGGGGTGGGCAATGTGGACTTACATATATGCCCTAGAGGCCATTATTGTACATTTGATGTATATTGTAGTGGATGCTTGGATATATATAGAGAGGACTTTCTTGCTCGACATGATAGTATGCTATTTGGTTTCACTTTATCTTAACATGTTGACTTATATTAGTTTACTGTCTTGCTCTCACATGTTGATAAAGCCCCTCAGAATATGTACTTGACTACCGGGACTATAATGAGATCATACTAGTAGGGCCAGGGTAGTCAACGAGTACGTCCTATAACTGTTCCTAGTCGAGGGTGTGTCGAGACAGGGCATCGATACACCAGAGTAGACTAGCGTATACGCATCTTGACCTATATGATGGGCGATGGATGATCCCATATCCATCGGTGTTTGACATCAAAGATGGTAGTACGGGTGCACAGTGGAGACTGGGTACACTGGATGGACTCGTCGAGAACTCCCAGAAGGTATTATACCTCACGTCAGATGGCAGTTCTCTGGTGACACTGGTACAGGGTAGTCTGTAGACTCGAGATCGTCATAGAGTCTTGTGTGATTCCCACTGTGCTTTGATTTCCACCTGACTCGGTCAACTCACCGCGGAACCGCGGCGAAACCATGCGTTTTGCCGCGGATCCGCGGCCGAGTTGACTCGGCCGCGACTCATCTTTGCTGCAGTTTACTCAGTGTTCTGTTTTGGGATTTTTAGGATATTTTGTTTCTGTCCAGAATTTCCAGAGAACAAAGTTGTGTTAGGGGTAGTTGCAAATCCATATTTTTGATCGAAGTTCTATAGACTTTAGCTAATGGGTTATATCTGTGATGTGATATATGCACTGAACGTCAACTAATCGCTATACGTCGATTAGTGGGGGTTGTGCATATCTGTGATCTGTAATGTTGATGGATTGTGTATATGAACTCGTTGGATTGTCGCGGATGAATAGCCGGGGGTTGTGAGATGAGAGTTTTCTTTATCTTTCATTTGATTTAATATGTAAATTGATGTAATATTATTTCTATGGCCGCACATCCGGGATGAGGTTGTGGCCGCCATTGTATATTATTTCTTTTACTGTTTTTGCTCCTAGGATAGACCCAAGGTGGGGTGCACAAACTACCGGGTACCTCGAAGTGCCGAGTGGCCTACTCAGGTTGTTGAGGGAGGTTGCTTCACTTCGGGTACTTGGCGGGTAGTTTGCTGCACCCGTAGGGGTCTAGGGTGGGGTTTTGGCTATTCATCGTGACCGTGTAATCCGTTTTTCATTGCAGGCTCAAATGAAACGCGGATTCCTAGCATATCCAATGTGTTCATCTGTGATCTGCAATGGCTATCATTGCATCTGACGAATGTATATATCTATATATGATATCTAGTAGGTGTTGCTTATGTTTTGCATCCGAGCTAGTCCAGCCCCCGCTCTGTCGTTAGTTAAGTAACCTAACGGGTAATTACGGGGCCCCGTGGCGAATGCGGTTGGCATAAGCGTACGTCATATTTTCGTTGTTTTCTGCAATGGTAGGATTAAATGATGGGACGCATTAAATTAATGCAAGAAAATAAACCAAAGTAAAGTCGTTGGAACAATTTCAAAACCACTCGGTTTCTTTTCGAAAACAGAAAACTTTTAAAACGCGGTGCTTGAACCACTCCTTTTAAAAGCTATCACGTTCCTTCGATTATATCAAGTTCATTACGTTCACGGTTTCGCCAAAACCATTCGTAGCCCTCCATCATTTCAGTGAAATATTTGGTAGTATTCAAGCTATGTATTTTGACCTACGCCAAGGCATAGTGATTGGTAGCTGCTGGATATTTATCTGTTGCATAGATAGATGCGTTGGTTTGAGACAGTAGTACTGCTATTTTGGCCTACGTCAAGGGTATGTACGGGTGGGTTCAAATTAACCTGGTAAATGATGGGTAGAACTTGACATGTGACTTATGATATTTTGGCCTACGTCAAGGTCATAAGAGCATGGGGCAAAAATCCACATCGGGAGTTTCTAAAGAAACTGAAACTTGCTAGTGCTGCATACCATTTGGAGTGATGATTCTGGTAGGATTCCTTCAGTTTCATCACACGATGATATTTGGATCCCGATCCTACTGTGAGTATATGCTACTCCTCGGGAACTTTCTCACTTAACGATCAATACTATAAACCAAGTAGGTGTCTAGAAAGGTGTTAGCGGGGCTACGCCCATAGGAAAAAGAGGTTATTTAATTAAGGAACTTCACGAAAGCGTCGTAAAACCTCCCTCAAAGTACCAACACTGGCCTGGTTGAACGGTTAAGCAAGTATTGTACGGTGAGATTGATCCCGATTAATTCTTCTTTTTTGGTTTGAGGAAGGATTCGAGAAACAGTGGGAGCCATCCTGTTTAGACAAACTAAAAACCACTCTAAACTTGCAAGAGCATCATGCTAAAGTGTTTCTTCTCTCTCTCCTAATTGCAGCGACCAAACATCATGACCAGACTTAAGTTACTACTAGAAAAAATATACTGACAGGGCCAAACTACAAAGATTGGCTCAGGAATGTCAAAATGACAATCACTTATGACAAGTTGGGGTATTTTCTTACCACTAAAGCTCCCCCTGTCCCAGGTCCTCAATCCAGCGTCGCGGATAAGGAAATCCGTAAGACCTAATTGCGCGAGGGCCAAGTGCATCGTGCTTGCCTCTATGGACAATGAATATCAGAGGAGGCATGAGGATATGGACTTAGAATCCATATTTCTTCATACAAAAGATCTGTATGGAAAGCAATCTCGTATCGCCAGATACGAAGTCTCAAAAAAGTTGTTTTCGGCGAGATTGGCCATCAGATCATCTGTAGCGTAACACGTGCTTCAGATGATTGGCTACATTGAAGAGCTCGCGGACCTTGGGACTACATTAGAGAACGAGCTCTACACTGACTTGATTCTCCAGTCCCTTCCTTCCACTTACGCCCAGTTTATCCTGAACTTCGACATGCAAGGGAAGGAAGTTGAACTTCCGGAACTCCTTAACATGTTGAGGAGTGCAGAGGGCACCCTGAAGAAAGTAATGGAAACACCCGCTTTGTCTGTTGGAGGACCTTCTTCTTCTAGGTCCAAGACGAAAGCCAAAGGAAAGAAGAAGAAAGCCCCCACCAAACCAAGGGGGCGGTGTTAGTAAAGTGGAAGCCAAGGGAAAGGCAAAAATTGCAAAGGTAGCGGGACAGCTTGTGGGGAAAGAAGAGTGCTTTTATTGTCATAAGAAAGGACACTGGAAGAAAGATTGCAGGGCTTGGAAGGCCAAGAACCAGGACCCGAAGCAAGTTGTGGCTTCGGCTTCAGGTGTGTATGTTATTGAAAACTGCCTATCAATAAACTCTACTTCCTGGGTATTGGATACCGGATCAGGATCTCATATCTGTAATTCTTTGCAGGCACTGAGAAAGCGTAGAGTTTTGAAGGCAGGTGATATGACCCTTAGAGTTGCAAACGGAGCTGGCATGGATGCTGAGTCCGTGGGGGACTATCACTTGTGATTGTCAGATGGACATGTTTTGGTTTTGCGTGATTGTTATTTTATACCCAGTGCGAGTTGTAATATCATATCTGTATATTTAATGTCTAAAGAAGGTTATGATTTTGCATTTGTAAGCAATGTTGTAAACATTCACCTTAATCATGTTCTGATTGGGTCGGGTACATTAAGCAACGGTATATACGTATTAAACCAACCACAGATTTTCAATGTCCAGAATACACACAAAAGAAAGTCTCCAGAAATAAATCATGCTTTCTTATGGCATTGTAGACTGGGTCACATCAATGAGAGAAGGTTGACTAAGTTACATAAAGAATGATATTTTGATCCGTTCGAGTATCAATCATATGCAACTTGTCAATCATGACTCAAAGGAAAGATGACAAAGACTCCGTTCACTGGACACGGAGTAAGAGCGATCGAGCTCTTGGGACTCGTACACAGCGATGTATGCGGTCCAATGTCTACACATGCGTGAAGTGGTTATTCTTACTTCATTACTTTTACGGATGATTTTTCAAGGTTCGGGCATGTCTTCTTAATGAAGCATAAATCTGAAGCCTTCGAAAAATTCCAGGAATACAAGAATGAAGTAGAAAAACAAACAGGCAAAAGTATCAAGACACTGAGATCTGATCGAGGTGGTGAATACTTGAGTGCCGATTTCCTGGATTACTTAAAAGAGAACGGAATTCTCTCTCAGCTTACTCCTCCATACACTCCACAACATAACGGTGTATCGGAGAGACGGAACCGAACCCTATTGGATATGGTACGCTCCATGATGAGTAACGCTGAGTTACCGCGATCTTTCTGGGGATATACACTGGAATCAGCTGCATATCTTTTGAACCGAGTTCCAACTAAGACTGTGCCTACAACACCATATCAGATGTGGAGTGGGAAGAAATCCTATCTTCAATATCTGAAGATTTGGGGATGTCCAGCTTTTGTCAAAAAGCAGCATGCGGACAAACTCGAGGCACGCTCAGTACAGTGCAAGTTTGTGGGATACCCAAAGAACTCCAGGGGTATCTTTTCTATTACGCAGAGGAACAAAAGGTTTTTGTCTCTCGCCATGCCCACTTTCTGGAACATCAGTTCTTAGAAAAAGAAATAAGTAAGAGCGCAATAGAACTGGAAGAAATTCCAGAACCAGAAACTATTACTGAAAGCTTAGTAGAACCAGAGGGTTCGAAAGAACAGGACATTCCTGCGCCGCTCTGCAGGAGTAGTAGGCAGTTTCATCCGCCCGAGAGATACTGTGGTTTTCTCATAGACGGGGATAGAGAGGATTGCGTCATTGATAATGATGAGCTGACTAGCTTCCAGCAGGCCATTCAGAGCAATGAATCGGTAAAATGGCTGGATGCAATGCGGATCGAGATGGAGTCCATGTACACCAACAAAGTATGGAATTTGGACGTTGCTCCATAAGGGGTAAAACCCGTAGGCTGCAAATGGATCTTCAAAAGGAAGATTGGTGTAGATGGACAGGTTGAGACCTATAAGGCTAGACTTGTTGCAAAGGGTTTTCGTCAAAGACCTGGTTTGGACTATGACGAAACCTTTTCTCCAGTGGCTATGCTCAAATCCATTCGGATCCTTCTTGCCATTGCTGCCTTCCACGATTATGAGATTTGGTAGATGGACGTAAAGACCGCTTTTCTAAATGGAAATTTTGAGGAGTGTGTCTATATGGACCAGCCAGAGGGTTTCATTCAGAGTGGGAGCAGTGGGAAAGTGTGCAAGTTGCTTAAGTCCATTTATGGACTAAAGCAGGCATCGCGGAGTTGGAACATCTATTTTGATGAGACGGTCAAAGAATTTGGCTTTATCAAAAATCCAGATGAACCATGCATCTATAGTAAAATTATAGCACGAACTGTCGTATTCCTCGTTGTATACGTGGATGACATTCTCTTGATAGGAAATGACATTCCTATGCTACAATCTGTCAAAGGGTTATTGTTACACAGGTTCTCCACGAAAGATCTGGGTGATGCCTCTTACATTCTGGGGATCCGGATCCATCGTGATAGGTCCAAGAGGATATTAGGACTTTCACAGTCCAGGAACATCGACACCATACTGAAAAGATTCAGTATGGAAGATTCCAAGCGCGGTAATTTACCGGCTTGTCACGGGATCACCTTCTCCAAAGAGACGTCTCCCAAGACTGATTTGGAAAGGGATCTGATTGATCTCAAAAACTATCTATTACCGCAATCAAGAACGGCGTCGCATGTAGCTAGCCGGTGAGTACGGGTCGGTCCACAGGGATGTTGTGCATTTCCTAATCGCTCAAACGAGTTAATTCCGAACGGTGTGAATGGATTAATTATTAAATCTAAAAACCAAATCTATCATTTATCTACGGCAAAGAATTAAATTTAACTAGGGCAAGGAATTAAAGATCTAACTAGGGCAAGGAATTAAATCTAAACTAGGGCAGAGAATGAAAAATTACCTAGGGCAAGAATTGAAATTACATACTTACTTTACAGATGGCTCTCTCCAAACTTCAATACAAGACTTGTCAGATCTGAATTTCTGAAATGAAAAGAGGCATCGATGCTCTCCAAAAGAAATCTAAATTTTATTGATAAAAAGAGGCATACGGAGGCATAGACTTTACAATGATTTAGAGTTCCTATTTATAGAGGATAGGAAACCCTATGTTACAATTGATTCGCACGTCTACATTTACCAAAATATCCTTAGGAAGACCTAGTCAAAGTAGACTCCAAGTTTTGGTAAAATTTTATGTCTCGGTCTCTTTAAAAGGAAGTATTGGGCCTTGAAATTTCCTTTGTTGGCTCTTCTGTCTTTGGGCTTCCTTATTATTTGGTTCTTTTATTAAAATAGCTTCTATGTTTCTTTCAGATCTCCAGTGAATAATTGCGGTGGACTTTTAACCGTTCGTTTTGTAATCTTGGACCTTGCATTGCCTTGTACTTTGTGAATTTTATCTTTGATGTAGGCTTGATCAAGAGTCTTCTGTTTGTTGGTCAAAGTCCACTTTTGCATCGTCTTTTCATTGTTTTCACTATTTTCTGTCCAAGAACCTGTAACCTGTAACTTGTAGCAGACATGCGTCAAAAGCCTCTGTTTATTTATAAAACGAATAAGAATGGGGAATATAATAATACAATATTATGGTGTGAGCAAATACCCCCAAACTTATCTTTTGCTCGTCCTCGAGCAAACTTATTTTTTTATTCTCTACAAAAACCTAACCGCACTTTCGCAGGAAATCGCGATTGCACTGAGCTCGTGCAACAAGCTGTTAAACCTCTAGGTGTCCCTAGTAGGAAGAGTGTTGTCTCCTGAGGGTTTTCAGCGGATACTACCCACAAAATCCTATCAATTAGGCTTTTCGACTTTTGTTCTCCAATTAGGTTTTCTAACAAGGAATTCTATTATCGTCGACCCGTAAATTATCCACCCATATTCTTCACACTTTCTCATCATCTAACTTAAGATTATATATGTTTTATAGACTTACTTAGCTTTCGGCATTTCTTAAGTTTTCCTTCTATGGTTCCATCTCCACTTAGGAATTTTTCTATCAACTCTACTAAAGATACAAGTTCTATTTTTCATTGCTTTCTCCTATCTCAACTCTAATCATATATCCCCACGTGTGTGTATAAATTACCCCTACACTTGGAAATTCAAATCAAGCAATCATACCCTTGTCCGTTGTCCAAAGCACTAATTAACTGGTGAATTCTTAATGAATTTTTCTTACATATCCTTCATGCGATTGTTAATACTTCTTGAGGTACCAACAACCGATTACAAGATATGTTTGCACTTTTAAGGCGTAATTCCTAGACTTGCAACACCCAAGGCTTTAGCAGTGACTCCCAAACCAGTTGGTCTAAGGCACTAGGTTATGAAGCACCCTCGCTAAATTTTTTTTTCTATTTTTGCAGCCTTAAGTAATGACAAAAACCAGTGTTCATTTTTTTTCTTCTTTATTCACACTTGTATTTTTTTTCATTTTCTTCGTACTAAGGACTTTAGACAAGAGCATTTCAAGGTCTCTTTTACTATTCCAAGTTTCAAGGTATGTGTTGGTGCAATTTGTAGGGTATACATTTTCAGAATCTAGATTTAAGCTAGGAATTATTTTTCAAACTTATATTCTAATATAAGTATCAATACTTTTCCTTCGCTTCGACTTAGCCCAAAAAGTGAACCCAAAATTTGCCTATTTCTAAATAAACTAT
The DNA here is from genome assembly GCA_030015575.1 of Agapanthus africanus. Classification (NCBI taxonomy): domain Eukaryota; kingdom Viridiplantae; phylum Streptophyta; class Magnoliopsida; order Asparagales; family Amaryllidaceae; genus Agapanthus; species Agapanthus africanus. The sequence goes on along the minus strand of CM057345.1, from coordinate 435,599,005 downwards.
AAAGACATATATTTTCTACCGTTAAACTTTAAGGAAGGTTATTTTTAGGGTTTTTAATTTACTAAGTCTAAGATCTAGTTGTTCCTATCCAGTTAACCTATTTGTCAAACTCAAGTCAAATATGGTCAAAATTGAATACAATAATTTTTATAATTTTAAAAAATTTTCAAATTTTTATGGGTTTTAAAATAAGTATGCAAATGTAAAAATTATATACAAATGAATGCAAAGGAAAGAAATCTTACCGAGCATACCCCCAAACTTAAACTTGACAGTGTCCTTACTGTCATGCCACACCAAGAGGGTCAAAATTGTCGGCACTCCCCTATTTATTTATTTATAAAAGTTTTTATATATATATTTTTTTAATGTTTTGATTTTTTTTTTATTTTTTATAGAAAAAGAAAACAAAAAATATATATACATATATACGACAAGGTCCTCCCCAAACTAAACAAGGCCTTACACAAGCCAAAGGTTAGCACCAACCATTCAAAAATCTTATCGTGGTAATGGTAGAGTTGGTGAAAGAATGGAGTGGAAAGAAAAGAAATGAGAAGCACACGAGACTGTATGGGAAGAAGAGTGGAATATGGTCTCGGTGGAGGAGAAGAATGACGGAAAAGATAAAGAAGTGGAGTACAATCTTGAGGGTGTAAATCGAGTGAATAAATTAGCACAATATGTGATGACCGATGTGTTAAAAGCGATTGTGCTAACCTATCAACCCGTCGAGAAATTGGGTCAAATCCCTCAAGATTCGCAAGAAAGCATGGATACACCGAACTTGGTATAGGAGATGAAAGCGTAACGGTCTCTTGTACGGTCGGAATGATAGGAAGGACGAAATGGAGTGAATTAGGGACAGTCTCATTCTCACCATAGTAAACTGTCTCGAACTGGAAAGATTCCATCAATGGGTCGAAACGACTGTAAGCAACCGAGTCTGATGGTTCAACTAACTCATCTGAAAATTCAAAGGACTCAAACTCAGGCGGTGAGACTTCAACATCGTCCGAAAAAGTGAAACACTCGTAAGTGTCATCGGCTGTGAGAACTGTGTCAGATTCAAAGGAAAAGTTTTCAAGATCACAGTCGTCAAGCGTGATCTTGTGCGTAGTCAGAATGATGGAAAGGAGGGAGGGTGATATAACAGTTAAGGGTTCAGGAGGCTGAATTGGAAAATCCGACACATCAAACAAAAATGGTTCAACCTCAATATTATCCTCAAGACTCTCCTCAATACTATCCTCATATGTCTCCTCAATAGTTAGCCTATCCATGCCATTATCATCAAAATCAAGACGCATACGCAGTTCGGGAGAAACATTTAATGACTCGGGATAATGAATTGGACATAAAATTTCAATCAAATCGACAGGTTCATCATCCGAAATATTCCTGGCGTCTATATCCTCAATCAAGTGAAAATCAATTTTTTCTGATACCTCATCAAAAGCATGGATATTTATCAATTCAGGTTCTAGAGTGGAGGTGTAAAGGTCAAACGGATTAGGTGCGGTTTCACTCGAAAGGGGTTCCTTATAATCTGGCAAATCAAGCACTACAAAGTCGCACAACTCATCATTTTGGACACATGTTTGAAAAGTGGAGTTGTTGGATTCAATTTGGTATGGGTAGGTTTGATTTGGAAATCCTCTCAAATTTGCACTCTGTCCAACCGCTTCCTTATACATTGAAAAATTTGGAGCTAGCGGGAAACTAGCTACCGGTGCACTAGGTTGCATAAGGGTAGCCACAGACGCATCCACATTCCTAATCATTTTGTTTGTTGCTGCGATGTATGCCTCCAACGACTGTTCTAGACTAGACATGGGTTGTAAAGGGGTGTCGGTAAAAGATTCAAAACTGTTTGGATACGTGAAACTCCCAAAAGGCTTTGTAGAGGCAATATCTAGTGATGGTGGGAAAGTCGGGTAGGACTGGTAGGAATTGGATGGTTGGACAGGAATAGGATCAACAGTTGGATAAAAAGGTGTATGGACTTGTTGACCCCTAAAACTAGATGTGTGGAGAGGAGTGAAAGATCGGCTACGAGATTGAGCAATATGCTCAGCAATGGACATCGGTTTTTGAGTTACAGCAGGACTCGAAAAAGTGGTATCAACGTACGAAGGTGGTGAAGGTTGACATGGTTGACACAAAGTGGGTTGCAATGTCGAACTGTTTCTCCTAGACGCTTCTATTTGATCTTTCAAAGAAATTTTGGGCATGGAGGGATCGTCCTTAAATCGACCGAAACAATTGACGTACGAGGCAAAGTTAGGTTCGGGATACCAAAGTTCGGCAAGAGATTTGTGATGTGGGGTACCTATGATAGAAGAAAGAGAAAAGAAAGTAGGTAGGTGGTGCAAGGATTTCTTAGCGACAAAAGTTGCAAGTCTTTTTAAAAAAAGATTTTTTTTTTCTTTTTCTCTTTATTTGGAACTTTTTTTTTTTGCGAAAATTTTCGATAAAGGGCTAAGACATACTTTCGATCAACCAAAAATGCACAATCAGGCCTAGATCTAGGGTCACCTAGGTCAGCTAAACAGCTCCTAACTGTTCCAAAGGGCTAGAAATAGGACCTCAAACCGACTCTTCACCGCCAATTGCGGCCAGGTAAGTGCCAGGTAAGTGGGAAGGAACCACAGTAGTGGGCCTAATTAAAAACCACTAGCCTTTGACACACTTGTCTAGACACCGCAAAGTCAGGCTAGGATAAACGGCCGATACCTATAACTAGTCCTCTGTCCTATTGAGCTCGAAGTCCTTAGGGCTGAGTCTAGTATTTTTTAATTAAAAATGGTCAATGCAAATGCCTTATATGATTTCTGGGGTCCTGGAAGGGTGATGAAATCCTCACCCAAATTGGTCAAAAGCCCCTTAAATTCAGTTTTAAAGATAAGCAAAACAGAAAAATCACTTGCAATCAAATCTTTTTATTTTATGCGCGGCGCAAAGAATCCTGCACAAGATTGTTATTTAGAAGGGGAAGATTTTTAAGCGCAAAGAATCCTGCAGGAGATTTTTCTGAGGAGATATCAGAGATTTACAGAGGAGGAGATCAGAAGACTTACATATTTTTATTTTATTTTATTTTTTTACTACGCTTCTGCCCTTTTTTTTGACTCGACCAAAACGCGGCGGTTCCGCGGTCTCAGGTAGGCTAGCGCGGCGGTTCCGCGGTGGCAGGAACGGTTCAATAGTGTTTTTTGTCACCAGATCTCCGCGGTTGACTTGTAGTCTCGGCCCTCCAAATTTCTTCTGTTCCTCGGTTGTTGTGATTTTCTGTTTGTTCGGATTTGATATTTGCTGTTTTGATCTCTGTAGATTTCTAGATCCGAATTTGTTCGTAGATCCTGCAAAATTCACACAAAAATACCCTTCCCAAAAATAACAGATGATATATTTTTATATTTTTTTGATTTTTCAGATTTTTATGATTTTTTAATTTTGATTAACCCGAAATTGCAAAAAGGAAATAACACGCCAACCCCGGCAACGACGCCATTTGATTTATCTCAAAAACTATCTATTACCGCAATCAAGAACGGCGTCGCATGTAGCTAGCCGGTGAGTACGGGTCGGTCCACAGGGATGTTGTGCATTTCCTAATCGCTCAAACGAGTTAATTCCGAACGGTGTGAATGGATTAATTATTAAATCTAAAAATTAAATCTATCATTTATCTATGGCAAAGAATTAAATTTAACTAGGGCAAGGAATTAAAGATCTAACTAGGGCAATGAATTAAATCTAAACTAGGGCAGAGAATGAAAAATTATCTAGGGCAAGAATTGAAATTACCTACTTACTTTACAGATGGCTCTCTCCGAACATCAACACAAGACTTGTCAGATCTGAATTTCTGAAAGAAAAGAGGCATCGATGCTCTCCAAAAGAAATCTAAATTTTATTGATAAAAAGAGACATAGGGAAGCATAGCCTTTACATTGATTTAGAGTTCCTATTTATAGAGGATAGGAAACTCTAGGTTACAATTGATTCGCACGTCTACATTTACCAAAATATCCTTAGGAAGACCTAGTCAAAGTAGACTCCAAGCTTTGGTAAAATTTTATGTCTCTGTCTCTTTAAAACGAAGTATTGGGCCTTGAAATTTCCTTTGTTGGCTCTTCTGTCTTTGGGCTTCCTTATTATTTGGTTCTTTTATTAAAATAGCTTCTATGTTTCTTCCAGATCTCCAGTGAATAATTGCGGTGGACTTTTAACCGTTCGCTTTGTAATCTTGGACCTTGTATTGCCTTGTACTTTGTGAATTTTATCTTTGATGTAGGCTTGATCAAGAGTCTTCTGTTTGTTGGTCAAAGTCCACTTTTGTATCGTCTTTTCATCGTTTTCACTGTTTTCTGTCCAAGAACCTGTAACCTATAATATGTAGCAGACATGCGTCAAAAGCACCTGTTTATTTATAAAACGAATAAGAATGGGGAATATAATAATACAATATTATGGTGTGAACAGGATCGCATGTCTATTATACCCTACACATCTGCGGTAGGCTCTATAATGTATGCGATGTTGTGTACCAGACCAGATGTAGCTTATGCACTGAGTGTGGTAAGCCGGTATCAGTTAAACCCAGAGGAGAAGCACTGGATAGCAGTAAAGAACGTTCTGAAGTACCGGAGAAGGACTAAGGACATGTTTTTGGTTTACGGCGGAAAAGACCTCCAGATGGAGGCTTTTGCTGACTCCAGCTTCCAGAGTGACAAGGATGACTCTAAATCCATGTCGAGTTATGTCTTTACCCTCAATGGAGGGGCGATATGTTGGAAGAGTTCCAAACAGGAAACCGTTGCTGACTTGACGATGGAAGCGGAATATATCGCTGCATCTGATGCCGCAAAAGAAGACGTCTGGCTGAGGAAGTTCTTGACTGAACTTCAGGTGGTTCCGTCCATTGTTGATCCAATACCTCTGTATTGTGACAACAATGGGGCTATAGCTTTAGCGAAGGAACCCAAGTCCCATCAGAAGTCCAGACACATCTTGAGGCGGTATCACCTGATCAGGGAGAAAGTGGATCGCCGGGAGATCGAGGTTCGGAGGGTTGCTATAGAAGATAACACTGCAGATCCATTCACGAAGGCCATACCCCAAACTCAGTTCGAGCGGCTGATCGAGATGATAGGACTTCGATACGCCAGTACATGGCCTTAGTGCAAGTGGAAGATTATTAGTGTATATGCCCTAGAAGCCATTACTGTATCATACTAGTTTGTATATTACTTGATGGAAGCTTGGGATATTCACAGTTGTATAGACAATCTTGCTCGAAACAGTAGTATGCTACTTGGTTTGTTTCTACTTTAATGTGTGCATGTGTTTCTTTTAGAATATCGCCTATACACATTAGTGGAGCCCTTAGGATCTTTGCTTGATTACCAGCGTTGTGATGGCAGTCACACTAGTGGGGGCTGGGTAATCTACAAGCACATCCTTATACAGGTCCCTAGTTGTAAGATTATCGAGACAGGGCATCGATACTCCAGAGTAGACTAGTATATACGCTTCTCATCCCAGGAGGGGAGATGGTCTGTCCCACTGCCATCAGTACGTCATACTGGAGATAGTATACAGGTGCTCGTTAGGTTACGAGTACACTGGACAGGACTCGCTGGGAACTGTTGGTTTGGTATTATACCTATCGTCAGTTATCAGTTCCCAGGTGACATGAGTACAGCAAAGTCCGTTGACTTGACACTGTCACTTCGCCTCAAGTGTATTCCCACTGTTCTTAAATTACTACCCTACCACGGCTCAAATGAGTCATGGAAACAGGTAGTAGTTGGGTGCAGTCCCGAAGCACTTAGAGGCAGTGACGGTTAGACAGGATTCGTCTCTCCCGGTATTGGGGGTTGATATCGCGCTGTGTCTAGGAGAGCCATTACACAAAGTCCCTGGCCAGGGCAAGCGAGATATACTGGTAGCGTTTCCAAGTGTTATCTCAGGATGTTCTAGGCTACACTCCGACACGACTTGTACCGCTATTAGGGGACTGACATTTACCGCCCCCTAGGCCCGACATGCGATACTCTCAGACTAACAGACCGGACTGTACGGAGATTGTCACATTCAGGCTCAGTAGGAGTTCGGATGGGTTCACCTCATCAGTCTTCTTATCGGCATCTACCTGGGGACCGTTACGTACAGCTAGTACCATTTGCGGCCTGTGGTTAAACCCACTGTCAGCGTAGTGTCGAGTCTTTAGAGTCCCACACAGAGGGCTATTCGCCTTTGGGAAAAATAGAGTAGAGGTCGCATGGTTTTGCGACAGGGTTCGATCACATCCGCGCACTTATGCACGTTTGGTGTCCGGGAAGTTATTACTAGCGGGCTTTGGTTTAAGCCAGATCCTAGTATATATTTTGGGATTGGTTTTATCTTATTATATTCGTGTTCCTCGGAACACGGATGCGGGTGTGTATGCACAGTTGACAGAGGCAGAGGCAGAGGATTCTCATTAGGCTTGTTGACCGTTGACTTTTTCCAAACCCTAATGAGAACGAGGAATATGGTTAATAATATTAATTAAGGATAATTGTGCCATGGTTAGGGTTGTTGACAATTTGACTTTTGTTGACTTGTTGACTTTGTTGACCGGTTGACCATTGTGGACTTGTTGACCATCATCATTTCTTTTCAAAAATGCTTCTTGTTCTTTCCAAAATGCATTAAATGAATGAAATGATAATGGTCATTCATAAACTAACCATCACATTTCTTAATTATTATTATTATTATCATTATTCCAAATATGTGAGTATGGTTGCTAAATTATCCTCATTCTCACTTGCTCACTCTCTCTCAACCAAAGCTCATCCTCTTCCTCTCTCTCAAAGCTCTCATCTCTCATGTGTTGAGAACCATGAGTTCTTGAGATAAAACCTTCAAAACTTCACTCTACTCATTCTAGAGTTCTAGGTTTAGCAAGCCAAGCACTTTATTTACCTCTAGGTTGAGGTAGGAGCTCAAGGTAGAGGTCTTCGGGTGGATCCTTCTTCGACAAAGAGAAGACTACGAGGTGGAGCCGTTCAAACCACTCCAAGGAGCAAGAAGAGAAGGAGTTCAAGACCTTGGTATAACCCTTTAACCGAGTAGTTAAACTTGTAGTTAGTTTGCTAGGTTTTTGTTTAGCAAAGATCCTTTGTTTCTAGTCCATGTTGCCTTGAGAAAAAAATCGTTTTTCACCTATTCCACCTCCCCGTAAGATCCGGGGTGGGCAACGTGGACTTACATATATACCCTAGAGGCCATTATTGTACATTTGATGTATATTATAGTGGATGCTTGGATATATATAGAGAAGACTTTCTTGCTCGACATGATAGTATGCTATTTGGTTTCACTTTATCTTAACATGTTGACTTAAATTAGTTTACTGTTTTGCTCTCACATGTTGATAAAGCCCTCAGGATATGTACTCGACTACTGGGACTATAATGAGATCGTACTAGTAGGGCCAGGGTAGTCAACGAGTACATCCTATAATTGTTCCTAGTCGAGGGTGTGTCGAGACAGGGCATCGATATACCAAAGTAGACTAGCATATACGCATCTTGACCCATATGATGGGCGATGGATGATCCCATTTCCATCGGTGTTTGATATCAAAGATGGTGTACGGGTGCTCAGTGGAGACAGGGTACACTGGATGGACTCGCCGAGAACTCCCAGATGGTATTATACCACATGTCAGATGGCAGTTCTTTGGTGACACTGGTACATAGTAGTCTGTAGACTCGAGATCGTCATAGAGTCTTGTGTGATTCCCATTGTGCTTTGATTTCCACCTTACTACGTCCAAGAGGGCGTGCAAAACGGTGGCTTTTGGGTACAGTCCCGAATCACATGGAGGCAGTGAGCGATAGGAGGGGTTTCGTCTCTCCCGGTATAGGGAGTTGATGTTATGCTGTGTTCGATTGCCTATAACTGGAAGTCCCTGGGCAGGGATGATATAGAGTAATACTGGTAAGTGTTATTAGTAGATTCTCGACCTGTTATGAGCCACACATTGACACGACTTATCGGTTACTGGGGTCTGACGTATACCACCCTAGACTAGATATGCAATATATCAGACGAAGAGACCGGACTGTACAAGAGTGTTACTGATTGGATTCATAGGAGAATGTACAGGCTTTCTTGTTAATTTTCTGATCGCTCAATACCTCGGTGGCTGTTACGTTTAGCTGACCGCTTGCAGCTTGTGGGTGTTTGATGTGATCATCATCTACTGCCGGCGTATTGACGATTCTTTAGAGTCCTACACAGAGGTTTCTTGACTCAAGCAAAACGGAGTAGGAGCACATATGTGATATGTGCACAACCGAGGATAATGCAATATGAGATACCGTATTCTATTCTTGCGATATTTGATATCAGCTGGGTCATCGGATCAAGTGTTGATTCGATGAATCGGTACATGTTATATTAGTCGGTTATATGCGATATAGCCGGATTGTCGGATCAAGTGTTGATTCGATAATTTAATGTTTAATTATATATGTGATTTATTACATTACATTATCTAATATTGGCTCGCTTTATTGATTCATTTTCTCACCGGGTAATACATTGATATATATGCGATATATGTTAATTGTATTATTTTCTTTTGATACAAATATATATTATATATGTGATATATATTATTGTAACAAGTTATGTTTACAAATGGAAAATGATTAGTGGAGATTAAACATGGTTAGGGTTTGATTTGGGTTAGACTTTTCTTGAAGCTTCTAGAAGCTTTGGTTTTGTTTTGAGCAAAGATATTATGTGTTGATATTTTGAAGATATTATTTAACCCAACCCAAACCCTTAACCCCAGTAAACTCTCTACATGAGTTAATGATTCATATTATTAACTCAAGGTTCATTTGTAAGCATAGTAACTTTTCATTATTCATCACAAAAGAAATAATCTTCTTCTTCCTCCTTAATAAGCTCACTAGCTTTTGATTTTGTGATGAATTAGTGTGAGATCTTGAAAATAAAAGAGAGCATAATTCCTACTTCATCATCCTCATCTAATCTAGCCAAATAGATTAGGATGTTCACTTCATTAATAATTGATTAGTGAGTGAGAGCTTGAGTTAAAGAAATTTCAAGGTAGATCATCTTAGAAAAGGAAGACTTCAAGCAGGCATGGATCATTCGGGTTGAAGTGCTTCTCTTGAGTCCGGGAGATCATGGATCGCGGCGAAGGGACTACTACTCGGAGCTTATGAAGCGAAGGAGCGGACTACAAGGGTTTTAATCCCTCTCTCTTAGTTGTAAAGATATTTACTTGCATGTTTAACCCTAATTATCTAGCAAAGATCCTCGCTTTAGCTTGTTCGGCACGTCTAAATTTTAAATCGGGCATGGTTGATGCCTTATAGACCTTTGTGACAGCGCCTAGTAACCCTACACATAGCCGTGTTCCGTAAGGATCAGGTTCCGCTCTGGACACTTCCCACGGGGCCAGGATTGACATAGGCCGTGTTCCACTAGACCAGGATTTGCTCTGGATGCTTCCCACGGGGTCAGGATTGACATAGTGGTGTTCCGTAAGGACCAGGTTCTACTCGGACGCTTCCCACAGGGTCAGGATTGACATAGGCCATGTTCCACTAGACCAGGATTTGCTCTGGATGCTTCCCACGGGGTCAGGATTGACATAGTTGTGTTCCACAAGGACCAGGATTTGCTCTGGATGCTTCCCACCGGATCAAGATTGACTTAGGCCGTGTTCCGCAAGGGCCAGGATCTGCTCTGGACATTTCCCACGAGATCAGGATTGACATAGCCGTATTCCACTAGACCAGGATTGGTTTACTTTATCCGCATTTCATGGAGTCGGGGGTTGACTTTCGGTTGTCTATGCACCGCCGAGTCATAGAACTGGGAGTTTCCGCGGTTCCTCTTTGCTGATGTTGCGTCTGCTGTAATGATACGAATGTTGAGATGATCTCCAGGTTGTTTGTGAACCATCGAGACTTGGCTCTCTTTCGGATGGAGCCTGGGGGGAAGGTATGGCTCCCTCTTTGTTTGTGCCCCTGGATTGTATACAGGGATCGATGTGATCTCACCAGTAGGGCAAAAGTTTTATTTTATATATTTTTCTTTCCACAATGCTCTATCATTTCAACTTTTATATCGCGAAAGTCACGATTGCCCAATCATTTCGGCTATTTCTCGCGGTGCCCAATCATTTCGGCTATTTCGTATGCATTTGTGGCTCGCTGGCTTTTCACTGCGAATTTGAGATTTGATACCAATTTAGGCATCAGCATCGCTACAACTAGGATATTGCCAGGAGCGAATCATCATTTGCCTTTGCCTTTGTCGATGTCGAATAAAGGTGGCTTAGTAAACAGGGTTAGGATCCTGTCGGCTAAGGCTTTTGACTTCATGAGCCGTAAGGGTCTCATAAAGGTATTTCTCCCTATGAGTTGTGAGGATCTCGTAGGTGCGTTTTCTACTTAAGAATCATGAGGAGTCTTAAGTTTATAGTCTCTTATAAGTCGTAAGGATCTTACAAGAGTATTTTCTCCTTATAAGTCGAGAGGACTTACAAGGGTTGTTTATCGTGTAGACATATCCCAAGTCGCTGGCGGGACTTTGTTAAGGAAATGCTTATTCACGCCCGTGGATTGTATACAAGGGTCAATATTGAACCGCTTGTATGGAAAAATCAGGGTGTATGACTGCTTAAGAACAGGTTCAGATCCCTATAGCTTAAGGCTTTTGAATCCTATGAGCCGTGAGGGTCTTAAAGGGGAATTCTCCTTACGAGTCTTGAGGATCTCGCAAGTGTGTTTTCTCCCTAGGAATCGTGGGGATCCCTAAATGTGTTTCTCCCTTGTGAGTCGTAAGGATCTCACGCAGGTGGTTTCTCCTCACATGATCGAGAGGACCTTGCAAGTGTCTTTCAACGAGGTTGCACCCTTTTGGGTTTTCACAAAACTCGCCGGCAGTCCTGCTGTTTTTACTTACGGAGCCCTTTCTGGTTTTCATCCGTGCCCATTTTGCTTATAGACATACCATTTTTTTGTTTTTTTTATTTTTATATATTTTTTGGCACCCTTGGGTTGCTACGGTCCGTAGTAGTTTATAGACGTCTTGGTCAACAGCCAGTTTTAGGACATAGTGGTCTATTGTTAGTTTAAGGACATTTCGGTCCAACGCCAGTTTTATGACATAGTGGTCCATCGTTAGTTTAAGGACGTTTCGGTCCGAAAGCCAGCTACTACTTATTGAGTTTGGGCTTAGGAAGATAGCGAGCGGACATAGGCGTCGTCATCTATCATTGACCTAGGCCGTGACTCGTCAGGCGTAGTATTTTTTCAGGAAGCGACAGTTTATTGGCCTGAAAGGTCTTTCGCCATGCATGTTCATGAGTAGATATGCTCCACCCTGGTAGACTTTGTCTATGATATACGGGCCTTCATAGTTTGGCTCGAACTTCCCTACCTTGGCACGATTAGGGATCATAGGTCTTTTGACCACTAGCATGAGTTCGCCTTGACGGAATGTTCTTGGCCTAGTCAATCTCTCGTATGAGCGTGCCATCTTTGCTTTATAAGCCTCCAGATTTTGTTACGCCATGAGCCGGGTTTTGTCGAGGGCATCAAGTTCCTCCAGCCGAAGGTGGGCATTTTCTTCGTCTGTTAGCTCATAGCGAACCGCCACTCGTAGAGATGGTAACTCTATCTCGAGAGGGAGTACCGCTTCTGTGTCGAATACTAGTGCATACGGTATTGTGTTTGTGGACGTTTTGAATGTAGTTCGATACGCCCAGAGAGCTTCATGTAGTCTCTCATGCCAGTCCTTTTTATTTTGGGACACCGTCTTTTTCATGATCTTCGTCAAGGTCTTGTTGAAAGCCTCAGCTAGACCGTTAGCTCGAGAATTATAGACTGAAGAGTATCTCCAGTCTATGTTATGCTGTTGTGCGAAGCGGATGATCTTGTGGTTTCTGTAGGCTGGCCCGTTATCGGAGATAATCCGTCACGGAGTGCCGAACCGGTAAATGACGTGTGTCTTGAAGAAATGGAGAATGTTCTCCGTCTTCACCTCTCTTAGTGGTACTGCTTCTGCCCACTTGGAGAAGTAATCGGTGGTTGCCAAAATGAATCAATGTACTCTAGACGATGCTGGTTTAATGGGCCCGATTATGTCGGTTCCCCACATTTCGAACGGACAGTTAGCCACCATTGGATGTAGCGGATTCGGATGCTGATGAATAAAGCCCCCGTGAATCTGGCACGAGTGGCACTGCTTCACGTATTCGAGGCAGTCTTGGATCATCGTGGGCCAATAGTATCCCATTCTTTTGATCTTTAGTTCATCTTCGGCCCGGCTTGGTGAGAACCGCAGAGTCCGTCGTGAGTTTCTTGGATGACTCTCCTTGCATCTTCCAGTCCCAGGCATCTTAGACATAAAGAGTCAAATGATCTCTTATACAGAGTATCATTGACAAAAGCAAAGACAGAGCTCGTTTCATGAGCTGATGTCTTGAGGATGCATCTTCAGGCGTTCGACAGGATTTGAAATAGTCTATAAAGACTTCTCTCCAATCCTTGGTCTTTTCCTGATCTTTTATTTGTAAGGCCGTTTGCTCCGTCGCTCTCGTTTCTTCGGAAGATTCCGGAGATATTTCTGTCGGAGCAAGAACCCGACGGCTTTGCACAATGATCCTCACGTCATCGAGGTTGTCGTCAGCCAGTTCATTAGTGAGTTTGGATAACGCATCCGCTTTGCCATTTTCCGCACACGGTATGCTTTCCAGGGCGTAGGAAGGAGTTTGAGTCAGCAGTTTCTGCACTCTCTCGCCGTATTTCACTAACTCTGGTTTGCACGTTTGATAGTCGCCATTTATTTGACTAACGACCAGCTAGGAGTCTCCGTATATGAGGAGGATTTCAATTTCCATGTCGACAGCGTTCTCAAGACCTGCTATCAAAGCTTCGAATTGGGCTTCGTTGTTTGTCTTCAGTTCTGTCAAGGAAAAGGCAAAGCACATTATGCCTCCTTGCGGAGTCACGATGATAAGGCCTACCCCGGATTTGATTATGGGGGTGCTTTTCTTGCGCTTCTTTATGGAAGATGCTCCATCAAAGTAAAGTTCCAACTGGGTATCATTCTTTCTTCTCTCCCCGTCTATCATGTCAAACGCGTGCTCGTCTGGCAATTCGCAGTTCAAGGGAGAGTCGGTAGGTATCAGAAGCTCAGCGAGAAAGTCGGCGATGGCTTGGCCTTTCACTGCCTTGAGGGGTCGATAAGTTATCGAGAACTCCATCAAGAGCAGGCCCCATTTAGCGAGTCATCCCTTTAATATAGCCTTTGACATTAATGTAGGGTTAGCTTAGCACCTTAGCAAGGTTTTGGCAAGCATCAATCATGCTACTTTAAAATTTTTGGGGTGCTAAACAAACCCTAACCAAGATCTTAACTAGAGACATAGGGTAAACAAGCATGTAAACAACTTTACATCTAAGAGTTAGGGATTACAACCTTTGTAGTCCGTTCCTTCACTTCATAAGCTCCGTGTTGAGGTCCCTTCGCTGCGATCATCAAGTACCCAGACTCTAGAGAGGCTCCATGAAGAGAAAGATGCAAGCTTGCTTCCAATCTTAAACAACTAACATGATCTACCTTGAAGAAACTCAAACCCAAGCTCTTGCTTCACTAATCAAGTATTAGCAAAGCAAACACCCTAATATAAGTGGCTAGAATAGATGAGGATGATGAAGTAGGAATTTTGCTCTCTTTTGTTTCCTTTCTCTCACTCAAAATCATCACAAACCAAAAAGCTAGAAAGCTTTTTCAAAGGAAGAAGAAGAAGAAATCTATTTATGATGAATAATGAATTATTGTATGAGGTTAGAATTGCAGCCATGGGTCAAAGAAAACATCCTTAACTCTTGTAGAGAATAAACCATGGGTTGAGGTTTGGGTTGGGTTAACAAATATCTTCACAAAATATCAAAGGATGAAGACTAATGTCAAAGCTTCAAGAAGCCTCCACAAAGTTCATCTATAACATTAACCCTAATCCAAAACCCTAACATGTTTTATTCTCAAAACCCTAATTGCAATTTTAAACCTAACATGTTACAATATTATATATCATATATATAATATATTTTGTAACAAAATAAAACAATACAATTAACATATATGACATATATATCAATGTATTATCTAAGTGAGAAAAAGAATCTTTAAGTGAGCTTATATTAGTTAATGTAATATAACATATCAAATATATAATTATACAGTAAATTATCGGATCAACACTTGATCCGATAATCCGGCTATTTCACAAATAACCGACTAATATATTCTGTATCAGTTCATTGAATCAACACTTGATCCGATGACCCGGCTATATCACATATACCCAGCCGATATCACATATCATGAGAATCTAATACGATATCGCATACACGTATTATTCTCAGTCCTGCATATATCACATATGTACTCCTACTCCGTTTTGCCTGAGCCAGGAAACCTCTGTGTAGGACTCTAAAGAATCGTCAATACGCCGGCAATAGGTGATGATCATATCAAATAACCACAAGCTGCAAGCGGTCAGCTAAACGTAACAGCCACCTAGGTATTGAGCGATCAGAAGATCAACAAGCAAGCCTGTACATTCTCCTGTGAATCCAACCAGTAACACTCCCGTACAGTCCGGTCTCTTCGTCTGATATGTCGTATATCTCGCCTAGAGGTGGTAAACGTCAGACCCCAGTAGCTTGATAAGTCGTGTCGATATGAGGTCCATAACAGTTCGAGAAACTGTTGATAACACTTACCAGTAAATCTCAGCAACCCTGGCCAGGGATTTCCAGTTATAGCCAATCGAACACAGCGCAACATCAATTCCCTATACCAGGAGAGACGAAACCCCTCCTATCGCTCATTGCCTCCATGTGATTCGGGACAGTACCCAAAAGCTACCGTTTTGCACGCCCTCTTGGATGTGGAATGATGGAAATCAAAGCATAATGGGAATCACACAAGACACTATGACGATCTCGGGTTTACAGACTAACCTGTACCAGTGTCACCAGAGAACTTCCATCTGACGTGAGGTATAATACCATCTGGGAGTTCTCGGCGAGTCCGTCCAGTGTACCCAGTCTCAACCGAGCACCCGTATACCTTCTCTGATGTCAAACACAAATGGATATTGGATCATCCATCGCCCATCATATGGGTCAAGAAGTGCATACGCTAGTCTACTCTGGAGTATCGATGCCCTGTCTCGGTACTCCCACGTCTAGGAACATTTAAAGGATGTACTTGGCGACTACACTGTCCCCACTAGTATGATCTGCATCTTAGTCCTGGTAGTCAAGTACTCATCTTAAGGGCTTTATCAACATGTGACATAGAGACAATCAGAGTACATGTTAAGATAAAGAGTAACCAGATAGCATACTATCATGTCGAGCAAGAAAGTCCTCCCTATATATATCCAAGCATCCACTACAATATACAACGTATGTACAGTAATGGCCTCTCGGGTATACATATAACTAACAATCTCCCACTTGCACTAGAGCCATCTGTTGTAGTATCTCATACCCAATAATAAGCTGTGATTGAAGTATCTCATACTCAACCATCCCATAAAAGTCTCTATTGAGAAATAGGCCTTTGTGAGTGGATTCACGTTGTTGTCCTCTGTGTCTAATCTCCTAACCTCGATCTCCCTGGAGATCAACCATCTCCATGATCAGGTGACACTGCTTAAGAATATATCTGGATCTCTGATGGGACGGGGGTTCCTAGACATAAGCTACAACTCCATTGTCACACAATGGTAGAAACAAAATTCATCTCATGAACTCATATATTTCCAGACTGCCTCTTTGGTAGCATCCTTGGTAACGATGTATCTTGCCTTTAATCGTCTAGTATGTCACGGTATCTAGCTTGGAACTCTTCCAACATACCGTCCCTCTACTGAGGGTAAAGACAATGCCTGTGACTGACATTCAGTCGTCCTTATCACCCTGGAACCTTTCCAGTAATTCTCCCCAGGATCGATTGATACCATCTTACTACAACTAGTGAGAATCCTAACATCCAGTTAGATCTATCTCATAGATTCATAACCCAGGATTTAGCAGGTATCAACTTGATCCTTTATAGAGAATCCTTGTGATAAGAGGAGATTGACCGGGCATAGCATAGGAAACTTCTTTCCTATCAAGAGTATGTCATCCACGTACAATACGAGGATCATAACCATACTCCCTACTACCCTTTTATATATACAAGGTTCATCTACCATTTTGATGAAGTCAAACTCTTTGACTACTACATCAAAACAGACGTTCCAACTCCGCGATGCCTGATTTATGCCATAAAACATCTTGCACACGTTTCTGCTGCTCCCACTTTCTACAAAGCCCTCTGGCTGTGTACTTATAGACGCTCTCTTCTAAATCATCATTTAGAAAAGCTGTCATGACACCCAACCGCCAGATATCGTAGTCATGGTATATAGCAGTGGCAAGTAGGATCTGGATGGACTTAAGCATAGCTTTGAAAGTCTCAACTTTTCCATGTACACCAAGTAATCTTCTCAAGATATACTTGTTGGATGTATATGCCCTAGAGGCCAGTATTGTATATGTATACATATGGATACTAGGGATACGTATGTACAGAAAAATCTTGCTCAGTTTTATAGTATATTATTTGACCTGTCTTTATCGGGATATGTGTATTTATTTGTATTGTTGTTATATCTGGTTTGCACATATTGATAAAGACTCGATACGGTAGTATACTATTGTGGTTTGTCTTTATCTTAACATAGCATATGTTATACTCGTTATTACATATTGCGGTTACATGTTAATAAAGCCCCTAGGATCTTGCTTGACTACCTGCGTTGTGATGGCGATCATACCTTTGGGAGCAGGGTAGTCCACAAGCACATCCTTAAATGGTCCCTAGTCGCGTGAGTATCGATACTGGGTATTGATACTCCAGAGTAGACTAGTGTATAGGTTTTTACCCCCGTCGGGGGATGGTTGGTCCCGCAGCCATTGGTCTGATGTACCCAAGATCGTATATGTTAGTGTATATGCCCTAGAGGCCATTACTGTATCATACTAGTTTGTATATTACTTGATGGAAGCATGGGATATTCACAGTTGTATAGACAATCTTGCTCAAAATAATAGTATGCTACTTGGTTTGTTTCTTCTTTAATGTGTGCATGTGTTTCTTATAGCATATCGCCTTTACACATTAGTGGAGCTCTTAGGATCTTTGCTTGATTACCAGCATTGTGATGGCAGTCACACTTGTGGGGGCTGGGTAATCCACAAGCACATCCTTATGCAGGTCCCTAGTCATAGGACTATCGAGACAGGGTATCGATACTCCGGAGTAGACTAGCGTATGCGCTTCTCATCCAAGCTTAGGAGACGGTCTGTCCCACAGCCGTCAGTACGTCGTACTTGAGATAGTATGCGGGTGCTTGTTAGGTTACGAGTACACTGGACAGGACTCGTCGGGAACTATTGGTTGGTATTATACCTATCGTCAGTTATCAGTTCCCAGGTGACATGAGTACAGCTTAGTCCGTTGACTTGACACTGTCACTTCGCCTCGAGTGTGTTCCCACTGTTCTTAGATTGCTACCCTACCACGGCTCAAAGGAGTCGTGCAAACAGGTAGCAGTTGGGTGCAGTCCCGAAACACTTGGAGGCAGTGACGGTTAGACAGGATTCGTCTCTCCCGGTATTTGGGGTTGATATCGCACTATGTCTAGGAGAGCCATTACACAAAGTCCCTGGCCAGGGCAAGTGAGATATACTTGTAGGTTTCCAGTGTTTTCTCAGGGTGTTCTGGGCTACACTCCGACACGACTTGTACCGCTATTAGGGGACTGACGTTTACCACCCCCTAGGCCCACCATGCGATATTCTCAGACGAACTGACCGGACTGTATGCAGATTGTCACAGACAGGCTCAGTAGGAGTTCGGATGGGTTCGCCTCATCAGTCTTCTTATCGGCATCTACCTGGGGGCCATTACGTATAGCTAGTGCCGCTTGCGGTCTGTGGTTAAACCCACTGCTAGCGTAGTGTCGAGTCTTTAGAGTCCCACACAGAGGGTTATTCGCCTTTGGGCAAAACAGAGTAGAGGTCGCATGGTTTTGCGACGGGGTTCGTTCACATCCGCGCACTTGTGCATGTTTGGTGTCCGGACAGTCATTACTAGCGAGCTCTGGTTTGAGCCGGATCCTAGTATATGTTTTGGGGTTTGTTTTATCTCATTGTATTCATGTTCCTCGGAACACGAATGCGGGTGTGTATGAACAGTTGATTGAGGCGGAGGAAGGGCATTTTCATTAGGGTTTTGGAACGGGTGTGTATGCACAGTTGACAGTTGTCTTTTTCCAAACCCTAATGAATATATGAAATATCAATTAATAATATAAATAAAATGAAATTGAGTTATGGTTAGGGTTGTTGACTTGTTGACCAAGGTTGACTTGTTGACCATGGTTGAAACATTGACCATCGTCATTTCACTCCAAAGATGCTCTTTGATCTTTGCAAAAACATTTAATGTGAAATGATAATTGTCTTATCAAACCAGCCATCACCTTTTTCATTTTGATTAATATTATTAATTAGATTAATTCACATATATTGGTTATGGTTGAAAAACTCTCTCATTCTCTTATTCTCATTCTCTCTCATCCTCTTCCTCTCTCTCAAAGCTCTCCCTCTCATGAGTTGAGAACCATTAAGCTTTTGAGATAAAACACCAAAATCATTTTCTACTCTTTCTAAGGTTCTAGGTTTAGCACACCAAGCACCTTAGTTACTTCTAGTTTGAGGTAGGAGCCAAAGGTAGAGGCCCTCGGGTGGATCTTTCTTCGGCAAGAGAAGGCGACGAGGACGACCCTTTCATCCCACTCCAAGGAGCAAGAAGAGAAGGACTTCAAGACTTAGGTATAACCCTTTAACCGAGTAGCTAAATCTCTTAGCTTGGTTGTTAGTTTATGTTTAGCAAAGATCCTCTTTTAGTTAGTCCATGTTGCCTTGAGTTGTAAAAATCGAATTTTTATACCGTTTTCGCCTCCCCGTAAGAACCGGGGTGGGCAACGTGGACTTACAGTATACAGGTGCTCACTGGGGTGAGTACACTGGACGGACACGTCGAGAACTTCCATGTGGTACTATATCTATCGTCAGATGGAAGTTCTCAGGTGACATGTGTACAGGTTAGTCCTTGGACCCGAGATCGACATTTGTCTCGTGTGAGTTCCCACTGAACTTTGATCACTACCCTACCACGGCTCCACTGATCGTGCAAACAGGTATTGGTTGGGTTCAGTCCCGAGCAACATGGAGGCAGTGAGCGATTGTTAGGGATTCGTTTCTCTCGGTATAGGGAGTCGATATCGCACAGTGATTCGATTGGTCAGGACCATAAGACCTTGGCCAAGGCACTTGGGATTTACTGATAGGTTGATCAGTAGTTTCCCGGATTGGTCCTGAGCCACATCGGCACGACTTATCAGGTTGTTAGGGTCTGACGTTCACTATCCTCTAGACCCGGAATGCGATACTCTTTGACGAAGAGACCGAACTGTACGGATATTGTCTTGGATAGGCTCAGTAGGAGTTCGGACGAGTTTGCTCGTCGGCCTTCCTTTTCGACAGGTACCTGGGCAGCCGTTACGTACAGCTAATGCCGCTGACGTGCTCGTGGTTAAACCCACTGACAGAGTACTGCCAAGTCTTTAGAGTCCTACACAGAGGGTTTCCCTGATCCAGGCAAAACGATGTAGTAGCCGTATTGGATACGTGCAGGGTTCGATCGATTGATGTACTTGGTACTCGGATTTTCGATCGAACAGTTTGTAATACTAGCTGGCTCGGGTTTGAGCCGGATTATTAAACCATGCATTGATTTAATAATTTACGTATATGTATTTCGATATATATATATTCATGTATTGCGTTCTTCGTGTTATTCTATCTCTTTTGGGCGTTCGGATTTTTATCTGATTGCCGGTATATTTGTACTGTAGACTGAAATCTGTATTTACTACAGATTTCCTTCTTGAAGGTGGCCACCTCATTTTGGATTTTCCATTTATTTGATAAATGGAAATGAGGTGGAAAGTGAGGGGTGAGGGAGGTATGGAGTTGACCATGCTTCAATAGTTTACAAATGAATTTATAATTCCTTTTTGGTTTACTATTGAAGCATGGTTGCGATTGTTTAATGAAAGAAATGAACATACAAAACTCTTGTGTGTGAATTTCTCTCTCATGCTAGCTCATTATTTTCTTGAGCTCCATTTTCTCTCCAAGCTCTTCCCTCCTCTCTAGCTTCCACCACCTTCATCTTCTTCCTCTTCACTACATTCTCATGTGATGAGAATCAAGTGAAGAGGCAAGAAAGAGATAGTAAACACTTAGACACCCTCACTACATCCTAGATTACTTGGTTTAGCAAACCAAGTTTTCTAGTTACTCTTTTTGTTACATAGCAAAGAGCTAGAGCCATGGATCATACTCCCCGGATGGATCATCTACGACAAAAGGAGGCTGGAGACCAAGCTCGATTCCGGAGGACCGATGGAGCCGGAGTTGGATTTCAAGCATGTTCAAGGTGGATGCAAGGAGCTAAGGATGAAGAACGAAGACCGAAGGACTTGGGTCGTTCGGTAAGAATTCCTCATCATAGTAGATAGCTCTCCTAGTAAGCTAGTTAGTTTTATGGAAAGATCCGGTTAAGTTTTATTCTAGTGCTAAGTTTTTGTTCGCAAGAAAATTTTTGTTCCGCATTTGGCCACGGAAGTTGGCCGGGGCACTAGGATAACCCTTCATGGTATCAGAGCCACCCATAAAACTTACACTAGCTAGTTCAAACGTGTTTAGAATAACGATCGACCGAAAATTCCAAAAACCGTATTTCATTTCATGCAGTTTCTGTCGTTTTTAAAACGTGCCCGAGAAATCAATTTTATGGACTCAAAAAATCATGCAGGCTTTTTTAAGAACCCTAAAGAAATTTGATCACGTGATACTTCTAATTCGCCGCGGAACCGCCGCGTAAACCCCCTATTGGCGGCGGTTCCGCGGCCACTTTGGGGCCCACGTGAACCAAATTTCTTCTGGGCCTCTTATATTTGAAATTGTGGTTTCTGGAATAATTATTTTTGGGCCCAGATTTGTTACAGTGTTGGTTTAAATTCTTGGGGCCCACTTGGAAAGTTTATTCGATCGTAATTTTAAGATACGTGTTTTATTATCAGTACATTCACTTTTATCTGCGACCGGGAATGTCACTCGATCGGTAAAACTCGTCTGATTGCTATATGTTCTTTTAGACGGGTTTTGCGAACGTGACATTCGCGTTGATGTTGTGTGCTTGTTGTTAGTTGTATGTATGCCCTAGAGGCCAGTATTGTACAGATGATGTATATTATATTGGATGCTTGGACATATATAGAGATGACTTTCTTGCTCGATATGATAGTATGCTATCTGGTTACTCTTTATCTTAACATGTACACTTGTCTCTTTATACTGTCTTATAGTTACATGTTGGTAAAGCCCTTAGGATATGTACTTGACTACCTGGACTGTGATGCAGATCATACTAGTGGGGACATGGTAGTCCATAAGTACATCCTTCAAGGTCCCTAGTCGTGGGTGTATCGAGACGGGGCATCGATATACCAGTGTAGACTAGCGTATACGCTTCTCGACCCATGAGATGGGCGATGGATGATCCCACATCCATTGGTGTTTGACATCAGAGATGGTGTACGGGTGCTCAGTGGAGACTGGGTACACTGGACGGACTCGCCGAGAACTCCCTGATGGTATTATACCTCACGTCAGATGGCAGTTCTCAGGTGACACTTGTACAGGTTAGTCTGTAGACCCGAGATCGTCATAGAGTCTTGTGTGATTCCCACTATGCTTTGATCTCCACCTTACCACGTCCATGAGGGCGTGCAAAACGGTGGTATTTGGGTACAGTCCCGAGTGACATGGAGGCAATGAGCGATAGGAGGGGTTTCGTCTCTTCCGGTATTGGGGGTTGATGTTGCGCTGTGCTCGATTGGCCGTAACAGGGAAGTCCCTGGCCAGGGCTGATCAGAGATTTGCTGGTAAGTGTTACCAGTAGTTTCTCGACCCGTTATGAGCCTCACATCGGCACGACTTATCGGTTATTGGGGTCTGACGTATACCACCCCTAGACTTGATATGCGACATATCAGACGAACAGACCGGACTGTACGGTAAGTGTTACTGGTTGGATTCACAGGAGTGTGAGCGGGCTAGCTCGTCGATCTTCTGATCGCTCAATACCCGGGTGGCCGTTACGTTTAGCAGACCGCTTGCTGCTTGTGGGTGCTTGATATGATCATCATCTGCTACCGGCGTATTGACGAGTCTTTAGAGTCCTACACAGAGGTTTCCTGGCTCAAGCGAAACGAAATAGGAGCGCATATGAGATATGTGCGGGAGCGAGAATAATGCGTGTATGTGATACCGTATTTCATTCTCGCAATGAATGTATCGATTGGTTATATGCGATATAACCTAGATATCGAATCAAGGATTGATTCGATAAGCCGATACATTGGATACTAGTCGGTTATATGAGATATGACCGAATCGTTAAATCAAGTGTTGATTTAATGATTTAATGTATAATTATATATTTGATATATTACTTTGCATTAGCTAGTATTAGTTCACTTTATATGGATTTTCTCACTTGATGTGCAAGAAGTATATGTGATATACTTTTGTGCACATATTTGTATCATGTTTGATGATACTTGATCATTTAGTTAAGTGTATAGAATTAAACCATGATAAATTTGATGATTAGGGTTTTGCATATTCGTTTATTTATTTATTTGTTCATTTATTTATTTGGAAAAGATAAAGATGAGAATGGTGGCTTTCTTTGTTTCTTATTGAAGCTTCATGAAGCTTTGACTTAGTCACCATTCTTGTCTCATGCTTAACCCTAACCATTTAAACTAACCCTAGTTCATTCTCTACACTTAACTATGGTTAAGATTATGATAAGAATTGATTTTCTTTTTCATTTTAAATCACTTATCATATTCTTTCTTCTTCTTGACCTTCTTCTTCAAGATAGAAAGCTTGATGCCATCAATGGCAACTTGAGATCTAAAGTGAGAAATCCAATTCTAAAGTGAACCCACCTCCTATTTCTTCACCCTCTACCTCTTGCCAAGTTGTTTTGGGTGTTTTCTTCACAAGTTTCACAAATTTGTGAAGTCGGAGCTTGAACTTGTGATGCCTCGACATAGATCATCTTCGGCACGAAGCCGACGACCTAGTCCGCCCAATTCTCCGATGAAGCCGACATTTGAGTTCGGGATTCGAGATGGACAGCGAGAGGACGCCTACGTGGAGCCAAGGAAGTGGAGAACCAGATCTACAAAGGTTGTAGCCTCTCTCCTTTAGTTAAGTTGTTAACTAGTTTCGTTTTTCGCCTAAATTTCTAGTCAACGATCTAGTCTAGGGTTTCTCGGCACCGTAAAATTTGAAAAATTGGCATGGTTGATGCCTTGTGAGACCTCTTGTGAGTGCCTAGGATCCCTACACTTGTGCTGTGATTGTGGTTGGAAAGTCGTGGTGGATAGCATGTGGTGCAATGTTAGAAATACAGTTTACATTCATATGTACATTTGTTATTGCGGGGCGAGCGTCCGACATGTGGACTGCCGTCTTTGCCAGATTGTATATTATTTTGCGGCACGACCGGGCTGAGGTCGATGTCACCAGTTGTATATATTTTTTTAATATTCTGTACTAGGATTACCCCACGGCGGAGTGCATGGATAGCCGGGTTCTAGAAGGCAATAAGCCCGCATCTCATGGCATCGAGACAGAGGAGGCTTCATTCTTATGGCGCTGAGACGGAGGGGGCTTCATTCAAGAACTGGCGGGCTATTCGCCGCACTCGTAGGGGGTACAGGTTTTCCTTGCACATGCTATCCATACGACCAGAATGTCGGGTTTTATTTGCGGCTCAAATGAAAACCGGGGCTCCAAGATTATCCACCATTCTGTAATGTTATCTGTGATGTTGTTTATTATCATGCCTGGGACGAATGTTATATATACTTATATATATACCAGTAGATGTTGTATATGTTTTGCACCCGCGCTAGTCCAGCTCCCACTCTGTCGTTAGTTAAGTAACCTAACGGGTGATGACGGGGCCCCATGGCGAATGCGGATGGCATATACGTACATTTTATTTTCGTTCTTTTCTGGTGTGATAGGTTACAAATTGATGGGACCGCATTAATTTTAATTAATGCAAGATAATAAACCTAAAAGATGTTGTTGGAACCAAACTTTAAAAACTGACATTACAGACGTTATCTTTTGCTTTGCATAGTGGTATTCAGTTTGGAATATCCTGCATCTTATTCGATGGGGCAAGGGCCGAGATCCTTTCACCGGGAGTGACCCCTTGAGTAAAAGTTTGTGTCAGGGTAATAACTTTAATATTGTCGACTATTTTTTCTTTGCATCGAGGTATTCAGTTTGGAATATCCTGCACCTCATTCGATGAGAAAAGAGCCGATATCCCTTCAGAGGGAGTGACCTCTTTAGCAAAAGTTTTCGCCACTATATATTTACAAAACTACTCAGGTTCCTTCAACGATATCAAGTTCATTATGTTAACGGGTTTTTTCGCCAAAAACCCAGCTGTAGCCCTCCGTCATTTGCTACAAGTAACACTTAGTATTCGTGCTGCGTTTGTTGACTCCGTCAAGGCGTAGTGTACGGTAGCTGAGTGGTGCTTATTTGTAGCACTAGTTGCGATTGGTTAGGACAGTCGTATAACCTTATTGACTCCGTCAAGGGTTATACGGGTGGGTTTGACACAATCCAGATAATGACGGGTTGAACTTGACTAGAACTTTTTGATTTGTTGACTCCGTCAAGATCACTAGGGTCCTAGGGGTAAAAACCACATCGGGAGTTTCAAACATACAGGAAACTTGCAGATTTAGTATACCTTCTGGAGTGTGGTGACTAGAGTGGATTCCATCTAGTGCATCACACAATGATAGTTGGATCCCGATCCCACTGATGAGTAGAATTACTCTCGGGAGATTATCACACTTAACAATCAATACTATAAACCAAGTAGGTGTCTAGAAAGGGGTTAGCGGGGCTATGCCTTCAGGGAAAAGAGGTTATATAATTAAGGAAATTCGCGAAAGCGTTGGAAAACCTCCCTCGAAGTACCAACACCGGCCTGGCTGAAATGTTAAGCAAGTATTGTGATGTGCGATTAATCCTGACTAGTTCTTCTTTTAGGGTTTGAAGAAGAATTTGAAGAAACAAAGGGAGCCATCCAGATTAGATAAATTAATAAACCAATCTAATCTTGCAAGAGCGCACGTTGAGTGTTTTCCCTCTTTCTCCAGGTAGCAACCATTTCACGTCCTAATCAAGATAATAAAATGTATCGCTTGACCAATCCGAATTCTTAATCCGGGCTGGGAAACGTTGGTTCGGCTCTAACTTATCGAAGAAGAAACATACTGTTGCGTCTTCTTCAGGTG
This sequence comes from Agapanthus africanus, assembly GCA_030015575.1. Taxonomy (NCBI): domain Eukaryota; kingdom Viridiplantae; phylum Streptophyta; class Magnoliopsida; order Asparagales; family Amaryllidaceae; genus Agapanthus; species Agapanthus africanus. Next base: position 435,573,348 of record CM057345.1, on the reverse strand, counting down.
TTCTTGTTATTGAGAACTGTTTTTCGGTCAGTCCTACCTCCTGGGTACTCGATACTGGATCAGGATCTCATATCTGTAACTTATTACAGGGACTGAGAAAAAGTAGGATAGTTGCACCTTGTGATATGTCCCTCAGAGTAGGGAACGGAGCATAAGCTAATGCTGCGGCCGTCGGTGAATATCACCTAGTGTATCCAAATGGCAATACTATGATTTTGAACAATTACTACTTTGTACCTTCCATGCTTTGCAATATCATATCAGTTTCTTTACTTGATAAAGATGGATATAACTTTGTTCATGATAGAAATATCATGAACATTTACCTTGATAAGGTACTGGTTGCAGAAGGTACACTGTGTAATAGTATCTATGTTCTAAATCAGAATACAGTTCTCAATGTACAAAACACACGCAAGAGGAAAAGTTCAGATACGAACGAATCCTACTTGTGGCATTGTAGACTTGGTCATATCGGAGAGAAAAGACTAAGTAAGTTGCATAAATATGGATTCTTGAATACGTTCGAATTTTCATCTTATGAAACTTGTCAGTCTTGTCTTAAAGAAAAGATGACCAAATCGCCGTTCACCGGGCATGGAGAAAGATCAGCAGAGCTCTTAGGACTCATACACAGTGATGTATGTGGTTCGATTTCTATACATGCAAGGGGTGGGTTCTCGTACTTCATCACATTCACTGACGATCTCTCTAGATTCGGGTATGTGTATCTTATGAAACACAAATTTGAAGTTTTTGAGAAATTCAAAGAATACATAAATGAAGTAGAGAACCAGACTGACAAGAGTATTAAGATCCTCCGATCTGACAGATGAGGGGAGTACTTAAGCACGGAATTCCTAGATTACCTAAAGGAGAATGGAATTCTCTCTCAGCTTACTCATCCGTATATACCACAGCACAGCGGTGTATCGGAGCGGAGGAATCATACCCTATTGGATATGGTTCGCTCCATGATGAGTGACACTGAGTTGCCTCTTTCTTTTTGGGGATATGCGCTTCAAACAGCTGCATACTTACTAAACTACGTTCTATCCAAATCTGTTCCTAAGACTCCATATCAAATATGGAGTGGACGAAAACCATATCTTAAGCGATTTATGATATGGGGTTGTCCGGCCTATGTGAAAACACATAAACCGGACAAGCTTGAGGCACGGTCAGTTCTATGTAAATTTGTGGGATATCCTAAAGATTCACTAGGATATATGTTCTACCACACTGAGGAACAGAAGGTGTTTGTATCTCGCTATGCTACCTTTTTAGAAAGGGAGTTTCTTGCAAAAGAAACTAGTGGGAGTACGGTAGAACTGGGACAAATCCATGAACCACAAAATGTAACTGAAGATTTGGAGGAACCACTAGATTCAGTAATCCCAGACGAACCTCAACCACTCCGCAGAACTAGTAGGATTTCTTATCCGCCCGAGAGATACTACGGTTTTCTCATAGATGGGGATCGAGAGGATTGCATCTTGGAAGAAGATGATCCTACTAGTTTCAGGCAGGCCATTATCAGTAGGCACTCTGATAAGTGGCTGGATGCTATGCAATCTGAAATGGAGTCCATGTACACTAATAAAGTGTGGACCCTGGAAGTTGCTCCACCTGGGGTAAAACCCGTTGGATGCAAATGGATCTACAAGAAGAAACTTGGTGTAGATGGGCAGGTGGAAACCTATAAGGCTAGACTCGTTGCAAAAGGTTTTCGTCAAAGATCAGGAGCGGACTATGACGAAACCTTTTCTCCAGTGGCTATGCTCAAATCCATTAGGATCCTGCTTGCCATTGCTGCCTTCCATGATTATGAGATCTGGCAGATGGACGTAAAAATGGCTTTTCTAAACGAAAGTTTAGAAGAGTGCGTTTACATGGATCAGCCAGATGGTTTTATAGTCAGTGGGAGCAGCTGGAAGGTGTGCAAGCTGCTCAAATCCATTTATGGATTGAAGTAAGCATCACGGAGCTGGAACATCTGTTTTGATGAGACAGTCAAGGACTTTGACTTCATCAAGAACGAAGATGAGCCTTGTATTTATAAGAAGATTATAGGACGAACTGTCGTCTTACTAGCCTTGTACGTGGACGACATTCTTTTGATAGAAAATGACATTCCTATGATACAATCGGTCAAGCTATTCTTATCATAAAGGTTCTCTATGAAAGACCTAGGTGATGCCTCGTACATTCTGGGGATCAAGATCTACAGAGATAGATCCAAGAGACTATTGGGACTTTTACAGTTCAGGTACATAGAGACCGTACTAAAGAGATTTAGTATGGAAGATTCCAAGCGCGGTAACATACCCGCATTGCAAGGAATCACTCTCTCCAAGGAGATGTCTCCCAAGACTGACGAGGAGAGGGTTCACATGAGCACTATACCCTATGCTTCAGCGGTAGGATCTATAATGTATGCGATGCTATGTACAAGACCAGATGTAGCTTACACGCTAAGCGTGGTTGTTAGTTATATGTATGCCCTAGAGGCCATTACTGTATATTGGATGTATATTGTAGTGGATGCTGGGACATATATAGGTAGGACTTTCTTGCTCGACATGATAGTATGCTATCTGGTTGCTCTTTATCTTAACATGTATACTTGCTGTCTCTCTATTACATGTTGATAAAGCCCTTAGGATATGTGCTCGACTTCCAGGACTGTGATGTAGATCATACTAGTGGGGCCTGGGTAGTCCATGAGTACATCCTTCATGTTCCTAGTCGTGGGAATATCGAGACGGGGCATCGATACTCCAGAGTAGACTAGCGCATATCTTCTCGACCCATGTGATGGGCGATGGATGATCCCATATCCATTGGTGTTTGACATCAGAGATGGTATGTGGGTGCTCAGTGGAGACTAGGTACACTGAACGGACTCGCCGAGAACTCCCAGATGGTATTATACCTCACGTCAGATGGCAGTTCTCTGGTGACACTGGTACAGCTTAGTCTGTTGACCCGAGATCATCATAGAGTCTTGTGTATCTCCCACTGTGCTTTTATTTCCACCCTACCACGGCTCTACCGAGTCGTACAAACAGGTGGTTTTTGGGTACAGTCCCGATTCACCTAGAGGCAATGAGCGATAGGAGGGGATTCGTCTCTCCCGGTATTGGGGGTTGATGTTGCGCTATGCTCGACTGGCCATAACTGGAAATCCCTGGCCAGGGTTGTAGTGATTTACTGGTAAGTGTTATCAGTAGTTTAATGCTTGTTATGGACCTTACATCGGCATGACTTATCAAGCTATTGGGGTCTGACGTTTACCACCCCTAGGCGAGATATGCGACATATCAGACGAACAAACCGGACTGTGCGGTAAGTGTTACTGGTTGGATTCACAGTAGTGTGAGCGGGCTTGCTCGTTGATCTTCTGATCGCTCAATACCCGGGTGGCCGTTACGTTTAGCAGACCGCTTGCGGCTTGTAGGTGATTGATATGATCACCGCCTACTGCCGATGTATTGACGAGTCTTTAGAGTTCTACACAGAGGTTTCCTGGCTCAAGCGAAACGAAATAGGAGCGCATATGAGATATGTGCGGGACCGAGAATAATACCAGTATGTGATACTGTATTCTATTCTCGCGATATGTATCATTGGACGGTTATATGAGATATAGGTGGGTTACCGAATCAAGTGTTGATTCGATATATTGATACACTTGATATTAGTCGGTTATATGCAGTATGACCGGATCATTAAATCAAGTGTTGATTTAATGATTTAATGTATAATTATATATTTGATATATTACTTTACATTAACTAGTATTTGTTCACTTAAGATTGATTTTCTCACTTGATGTGCACAAGTTGTATATGTGATATATATTTGTGCACTAGATTGTATCATGTTTGATGATACATGCAAACTTGGGTGTGTGTTTGCTTTAAACCATGTTTAGGTTAATGGTTAGGGTTTTAACTTATTTATTTATTTAATTTATTTATTTTGGGCTAAAATAAAATGGTGGTTTTCTTTGTTTTATGCTTGAAGCTTCATGAAGCTTTTTAAGCATCTTTGAAAAGTCTAACCATTTTGTTTTATGCTTTAACCTAACCATCAACCTAAACCCTAGTTTATTCTCTACATGTGTTAACTCACCCATGGTTGCTATATGATAGACTTCACTTGATTTATTTTGATAATAATTCAATTTTTGATTTCCTTCTTCTTCTTCTACTTCATGAAGTGAAGAAAGCTTGCTAGAAAATTTTCAAGTGATGAAATCAAGTGAGAAATCCAAATCCAAAGTGAACCCACTTCCTATTTCTTCATCCTCTACCACTTGCCATGTTGTATATGGTGTTATCTTCACAAGTTTCATGACCTAGTGAAGATGGAGCTTGAGTTTGAGTTGCCTCGATGTAGATCATCTTCGGCATCGAAGTCAACGACCTAGCCCGCTTATTTCTCCGATGAAACCAGCGCTAGAGTCCGGGATCCCGATGATCGCAGCGGAGGGACGTCAACACAGAGCTAAAGAAGTGGAGGACCGGATCTACAAAGGTTGTAATCCCTTTCACTTGTACTTAAAGTTGTTAACTTTCATAGTTTCACCTTACCTCTGGTTAACGATCTTCATTAGGGTTGTTAAGCACACAGAAAAATTTGATTTTGGCATGGTTGATGCCTTGTGGAACCTCATGTGTGTGCCTAGGAACCCTACAGTGGTGAGCCGGTATCAGTCAGACCCAGGTGAGGACCACTGGACAGCAGTAAAGAACATTCTCAAGTATCTGAGAAGGACTAAGGAGATGTTCCTGATTTACGGTAATGGAGACCTCAGGGTCGAGTCCTTTACCGACTCAATCTTCCAGAGTGACAAGGATGACAGCAAGTCTGTCTCGGGTTTTATGTTTACCCTCAACGGAGGGGCGGTATGTTGGAAGAGTTCCAAACAGGATACCGTCGCAGACTCGACGATGGAGGCTGAATACCTTGCTGCAAGCGATGCCGCAAAAGAGGCGGTCTGGATAAAGAAGTTCATAGCTGAACTTTAGGTAGTTCCGTCCATTGTTGACCCAATACCTGTGTATTGCGATAACAATGGGGCTATAGCTTTAGCGAAGGAACCACGGTCCCATCAGAAATCCAAGCACATCTTAAGGCGGTATCACCTGATCAGGGAGATTGTAGATCGCCAGGAGATCGAGGTCCGGAGAGAGGATACGAAAGACAACACAACGGATCCATTTACGAAGGCCCTCCCTCAAGTACAGTTCGAGCGACTTTTTAAGATGTTGGGTATGCGGTACGCCAGCAGCTGGCCTTAGAGCAGACGTTGGGTATTCGGTACTCCAATCATTGGCCTTTAGTGCAAGTGGGAGATTGTTGGATGTATATACCCTAGAGGCCAGTATTGTATATGTATACATATGGATACTAGGGATACGTATGTACAGAACAATCTTGCTCAGTTTTATAGTATATTATTTGGTTTGTCTTTATCGGGATATGTGTATTTATTTGTATTGTTGTTATATCTGGTTTGCACATATAGATAAAGACTCGATACGGTAGTATACTATTGTGGTTTGTCTTTATCTTAACATAGCATATGTTATACTCGTTATTATATATTGCGGTTACATGTTAATAAAGCCCCTAGGATCTTGCTTGACAACCTGAGTTGTGATGGCGATCATACTTGTGGAAGCAGGGTAGTCCACAAGCACATCCTTAAATGGTCCCTAGTCGCGTGAGTATCGAGACTGGGCATTGATACTCCAGAGTAGACTAGTGTATACATTTTTACCCCTATCGGCGATGGTTGGTCCCGCAGCCATTGGTCTGATATACCCAAGATCGTATACTGGTGCTCACTGGGGTGAGTACACTGGACGGACTCACCGAGAACTTCCATGTGGTACTATACCTATCGTCAGATGGAAGTTCTTAGGTGACATGTGTACAGGTTAGTCCTTGGACCCGAGATCGGCATTTGTCTCGTGTGAGTTCCCACTGAACTTTGATCACTACCCTACCATGGCTCTACAGAGTCGTGCAAACAGGTTTTGGTTGGGTTCAGTCCCGAGCAACATGGAGGCAGTGAGCGATTGTTGGGGATTCGCCTCTCCCGGTATAGGGAGTCGGCACTGTGATTCGATTGGTCAGGACCATAAGACCTTGGCCAAGGCACTTGGGATTTACTGATAGGCTGATCAGTAGTTTCCCGGATTGGTCTTGAGCCACATCGGCACGACTTATCAGGTTGTTAGGGTCTGATGTTCACCATCCCTTAGACCCGGTATGCGATACTCTTTGACGAAGAGACCGGACTGTACGGATATTGTCACGGATAGGCTCAGTAGGAGTTCGGACGAGCTTGCTCGTCAGCCTTCCTTTTCGACAGATACCTGGGCAGCCGTTACGTACACCTAGTGCCGCTGATGTGCTTGTGGTTAAACCTACTGCCAGAGTACTGTCGAGTTTTTAGAGTCCCACACAGAGGGTTTCCCTGATCCAGGCAAAACGATGTAGTAGCCGTATTGGATACGTGCAGGGTTCGATCGATTGATGTACTTGGTACTCGGATTTTCGATCGGACAGTTTGTAATACTAGCTGGCTCGGGTTTGAGCCGGATTATTAAATCAGGTATTGTTTTAATAATTTACCTATATGTATTTTGATATATATATTCATGTATTGCGTTCTTCGTGTTATTCTATCTCTTTTGGGCGTTCGGATTTTTATCTGATTGCCGGTATATTTGTACTGTAGACTGAAATCCGTATTTTCTAAAAATTTCTTCTTGAAGGTGGCCACCTCATTTTGGATTTTCCATTTATTTGATAAATGGAAATGAGGTGGAAAGTGAGAGGTGAGGGAGGTATGGAGTTGACCATGCTTCAATAGTTTACAAATGAATTTATAATTCATTTTGGGTTTACTATTGAAACATGGTTGCTATTGTTTAATGAAAGAAATGAACATACAAAACCCTTGTGTGTGAATTTCTCTCTCATGCTTGCTCATTATTTTCTTGAGCTCCATTTTCTTTCCAAGCTCCTCCCTCCTCTCTAGCTTCCTCCACCTTCATCTTCTTCCTCTTCACTACCTTCTCATGTGTTGAGAATCAAGTGAAGAGGCAAGAAAGAGATAGCAAACACTTAGACACCCTCACTACATCCTAGATTACTTGGTTTAGCAAACCAAGTTTTCTAGTTGCTCGTTTTGTTACATAGCAAAGAGCTAGTGCCATGGATCACACTCCCCGGGTGGATCATCTACGACAAAAAGAGGGCGGAGAACAAGCTCGATCCCGGAGGACCGATGGAGCCGGACTTGGAGTTCAAGCATGTTCAAGGTGGATGCAAGGAGCTAAGGATGAAGAACGAAGACCGAAGGACTTGGTTCGTTCGGTAAGAATTCCTCATCATAGTAGATAGCTCTCCTAGGAAGCTAGTTAGTTTAATGGAAAGATCTGGTTAAGTTTTATTCTAGTGCCAAGTTTTTGTTCGCAAGAAAATTTTTGTTCTGCATTTGGCCACGGAAGTTGGCCGAGGCACTAGGATAACCCTTCAATACTTGCTCCTGATGGAGATTTAACCCTTCAGATAATGCAACCAAAGTCCATACTTTGTTGGTGTATAAGGATTCCATCTCAGATCGCTAAGCATCAAGCTTTTCTCATAGAGTCCCCACTCCTGATAGCCTGCTCGAAACTAGTTAGGTCAACAACTCATGATGCAATCCTCGCTCTCACTGTCATAGAGAAACCAAAGTATCTCTCAGGTGGATGAGGAACCCTACCAGATCGGCGGAGAGGCTGAGGTTCGTTGGAAACTATTGAATCCTCCGGTTCTACCAAATCATCAGCTGCAGTTTGTTTTAGCTGGAACTACTTCTAGTTCTACCTTATTACCACTAATTTCTTCACAAGAAATTCCCTTTCCCAAAGGTGGCATGCTGAGAAAACATCTTTGTTCCTCAGTTTGGTAGAAGATATTCCCTTGCGAATACTTGGGATATCCAACAAAATTCCACAGAACTGACCTTGCCTCGAGCTTGTCCGGATTTTGCTTTTGACATAGGCCGGACAACCCCAAATCTTAACTTCTTTAAGAGATGGGCTCTTCCCATGCCATATCACATATAGAGTGGTAGGCATCTGATTTGGTTGGAACCCTATTCAATAGGTATGCAACTTCTCAAGTGCATAACCCCAAAAGAAAATAGGCAACTCAGTAGTACTCATCATAGAGCACACCATATCACATAGGGTGCGATTTCTCCGCCCCGATACACTGACGTGCTATGGTATATTCGGAGGAGTAATGCTGAGAGAGAATCTCATTCTCCTTTAGAATAGTCCAGGAATTTCGTGCTCAAGTATTCTCCTCCTTGATCACATCAAAGGACATAATACTTATACCCGTTTTTGGTTCTCTACTTCTAACATATATTCTGTGATTATCTAAAAAGTTTCGAACTTGTGTTTCAACAGGAACATATGTCTGAATCTTGAGAGATCATCGGTGAATGTAATGAAGTACAAAGAACCTGTCCTGGCATATGTAGACATGGGACTATCATACATCATCTTGTATCAATCCCAAGAGTTCACTAACTCTTTCTCTGTTTTCAATAAACGGAGCAGTGGTCATCTTATCTTTATGACATGACTGGAAAGTTATACATGATTTAAATCCAAACTAATTTAAATATGCATTTTTATATAACTTCAGCTAATCGGGTCGCATTGATATGACCTAGTCTACAATACCTCAAGAAGGATTCGTTCATTTCTGAACTCTTCCTCTTGTGCATGTTCTGTACGTTAAGAACTGTAGATTGATTTAGATGTTGGATATAGTGCCCTCAAAGTCAATTATTGGATCGCAGGTACGTGATTGCAATGATTGAGGAAGGACCTATACCGGTAGGACAGTCTTACTCGAGATGATAGTATGCTATCTTGTTTGTCTTTATCATCGTGTAAAGCTTTAGGTGACATGATCACTATTACACGTTGATTGAGCCCTTAGGATCCTGCTTAACTACCAATAGTATGATGGCGATCATATACGTGAGAGTTGGGTAGTCTATAAGCACATCCTTAAAATTGGTCCCTAGTCGTGGGAGTTTCGAGACAGGGCATCGAAACTCCGGAGTAGACTAGTGTATACAGTCGAGACCCCGACGAGGGGCGGTGGCCGGTCTCACAAGCCACTTGTGTCAGTTGGTTCACCTAAGATGTATACAGGTGCTTATTGGGTTATGAGTACACCGAACAGGACTCGGCGGGAACTTGCTAGTTGGTATTATACCTAGCGTCAGATAGCAGTTCCCTGGTGACATGTGTACAGGTTAGTTCATCGACCTGAGATCGTCATTTGTCTCGTGTGAGTTCCCACAGTGCTTTGATTACTACCCTACCATGGCTCAAAGGAGTCGTGCAAACAGGTTTTAGTTGGGTACAGTCCCGAGCCACATGGAGGCAAGTGAGCGGATCGGCAGAGGATTCGTCTCTCCCGGTATTGGGGGTGAGATCGCGCTGTGTCTACAAGAGCCATTGCACAAAGCCCTCGGCCGAGACAGGAGATTTACTGGTAGGTACTGTTAGTGTATATGCCCTAGAGGCCATTACTGTATCATACTGGTTTGTATATTACTTAATGGATGCTTGGGATATTCACCTTGTATATACAATCTTGCTCAAAATAGTAGTATGCTACTTGGTTTGTTTCTACTTCAATGTGTACATGTGTTTATTTTTGTATATCTCCTATACACATTAGTGGAGCCCTTAGGATCTTTGCTTGATTACCAGCGATGTGATGGCCGTCACACTAGTGGGGCTGGGTAATCTATAAGCACATCCTTATGCAGGTCCCTGGTCGCAGGACTATCGAGACAGGGTATCGATACTCCGGAGTAGACCAGCGTATGCGCTTCTCATCCCAGTGTGGGAGACGGTCTGTCCCACAGCCATCAGTACGTCGTACTTTAGATAGTATGCGGGTGCTCGTTAGGTTACGGGTACACTGGACAGGACTCGTCGGGAACTGACTAGTTGGTATTATACCTATCGTCAGTTATCAGTTCCCAGGTGACATGAGTACAGCTTAGTCCGCTGACTTGACACTGTCATTCCGCCTCGAGTGTGTTCCCACTGTACTTTGATCACTACCCTACCACGGCTCAAAGGAGTCGTGCAAACAGGTAGTGGTTGGGTGCAGTCCCGAAGCACTTGGAGGCAGTGACGGTTAGACAGGATTCGTCTCTCCCGGTATTGGGGGTTGACATCGCGCTGTGTCTAGGAGAGCCATTACACGAGTAGTCCCTGGCCAGGGCAAACGAGATATACTGGTAGGTTTCCAGTGTTATCTCAGGGTGTTTTGGGCTTCGCTCCGGCACGACTTGTACCGCTATTGGGGGACTGACGTTTACCGCCCCCTAAGCCCGCCATGCGTTGTATCAGACGAACAGACCGGACTGTACGGAGAATGTCACACTCAGGCTCAGTAGGAGTTCAGATGGGTTTCGCCTCGTCAGTCTTCTTGTCGGTATTACCTGGGGACCGTTACGCACAGCTAGTGCCGCTTGCGGTCTGTGGTTAAACCCACTGCCAGCGTAGTGTCGAGTCTTTAGAGTCCCACACAGAAAGCTTTTCGCCTTTAGGCAAAAGAGTAGAGGTCGCATGGTATTGCGACAGGTCGCATGGTTTTGCGACAGGGTTCGGTCACATCCGTGCACTTGTGCGCGTACAGTATCCGGACAGTTTACACTAGCGGGCTTTGGTTTAAGCCAGATCCTAGTGTACCTTATGGGATTGGATTTATCCAGTGTGCATTCGTGTTCCTCGGAACGCGGATGCGGGTGTGTATGCACAGTTGACAGGGAGACAGAGGCAGTGGATTCTCATTAGGGTTGTTGACAGTTGACCGTTGACTATTTGACTTTTTGCTCAACCCTAATGAGAATATGATATGTGATTAACTATTATATTAATTAAGTATTATGGTGATATGGTTGTTGACTTTGTTGACTTGTTGACTTTTGTTGACTTGTTGACTTTGTTGACTTGTTGACTTTTGTTGACTTGTTGACCGGTTGACTAGGCTTGACTAGTTGACCATCATGGTAACCATAGCCATCATTTCATGGCAAAGACTTTTGTTTGCTTGCTCATTTGTGCAAAATGAGTGCATGAAATGATATGGTTATGGTTGCTTCAACCATCACATAAGACTTTTGTTAGTATGATGAGTTATCATGACTTTGGATTATGAGAGGGTGAAAGACAAAAGAGAGCCTCATTCTTTCTTGCTCATTCTCTCTCTTGTTCTTGAGCTCTCCTCTTGCTCTCACCCTCAACCTCTTGCTCCCTCTCTTGATCCTATGGTTCTACTGTCTCATGAGTTGAGAATCAAGAACCATAGATAAAATCCCATTCTATTTCTTCTCAACTCATTCTAGTTCACTAGGTTTAGCAAACCAAGTGAACTAGTTTCTTCAAAGAACGAAGAAGGAGCTAAAGGTTGGAGCTTTCAGGTGGATCTATCTTCGGCATACGGAGACGACGAGAAGAAGCCATCGGACCACCATCGGAGCTTTGAAGACGAAGGAGTTCCAGACAAGTAAGGTATAACCCCCTAACCGAGTAGCTAGAAACTCTTAGTTAGGTGTTAGATAGATGTTTAACCAAGATCCGGGTTATAGGTCCATGTTACCACCTCCGTAAAAATTGTTTTTTACCAAATTCCGTTTTCCCGAAAGTACCGGGAGAGGTAGCATGGACTTACAGTGGTATCAGAGCCAGGTTAAACTCTATCTAGCATGTTAGCAAGTAACTAGAAGATCGATCAACGAAAAAGTCCCGAAACAAACCCCAAAAATTTGCAGTTTCTGTCGATTTTTCCACTGTTCAAAAGTTGATTATTTTAACACCTAAAATCGGCTCAGGCTTTTCTGTGAGCACCCACCAAAAATTGTCCAACGTTCGAGTCAAAGGGCCGCGGAAACGCGGCGGGAGCACGCTCCCGCCGCGGATCCGCGGCCGAGTCGACTCGGCCGAGGTAAATTTTTGGTGCAGTGTTTTTATGGGGGTATTTTGGGATTTTTAGCATATATATTTTCAACCCAGATTTTCCAGAACGAAAATTTTATTTTGGGGTCCCGAAAATCCGTATTTTTGATCGAACTTCTAAAAGACTTGAGCTAACGGGTTTTTCTGTAATGTGTTATTTGTATTGAACGTCTACTAATCGCTATATGTCGATTAGTGGGGGTTATACAAATCTGTGATCTGTAATGTTGCTGGAATGTGGATATGAATATGTTGGATTGTCGCGGGTGAATAGCCGGGGGTTGTGAGACGAGAGTTTTCTTTTCTTTCAATTCATGTAAATTTGTAAATTGATGTAATAATTATTTGTATGGCCGCACAACCGGGTCGGGGTTGTAGCCGTCATTGTATAATTTCTTTTTACTGTTTTTGCTCCTAGGATAGACCCATGGAGGGGGTGCACAAACTACCGGGTATGCCGAAGTGTCGAGTCGCCTACTCATGGAGATGAGGGAGGTTACTACGCTTCGGGTACTTGGCGGGTAGTTTGCCGCACCCGTAGGGGTCTTGGGTGGGGTATTTGGCTATTCACCGCGACCGTGTAATCTGTCTTTTGTTACAGGCTCGTACAAATTACAGATTCCTAGTATATCCAATGTATTCATCTGTGATCTGAAATGTTTATCATTGCAGTATATCTATATATGATATTATTTAGGCGTTGCTTATGTTTTACAGACACGCTAGCCCAGCCCCCGCTCTGTCGTTAGTTAAGTAACCTAACGGGTAATGACGGGGCCCCGTGGCGAATGCGAATGGCATAAGCATACGTCATATTTTGGTTGTTTTCTGCAATGGTAGGATTAAATGATGGGACGCATTAAAAGAACTAATGCAAGAATATCACGCATTAAAAGAACTAATGCAAGATAATAAACCAAGTTAAAGTCGTTGGAACACTTTCGAAAAACCACTCGGTTCTTTTCAAAAACAACTTTTAAATACGGAGCTTGAGCCACTCCTTTTAAAAGCTATCTCGTTCCATCGACTATATCAAGTTCACTACGTTCACGGTTTTGCCAAAACCATCCGTAGCCCTCCGTCGTTTCACATGAATAGTCAATAGTATTCAAGCTGTGTATGTTGGCTAAAGTCAAGGCACAGTGATTGGTAGCTATTGGGTGTTCATGTGTAGCATAGATAGATGCGTTGGTTTGGGACAGTCGTACTGCCATTTTGGCCAAAGTCAAGGGTAGGTACGGATGGATCCAAATTAACCTGGATAATGACGGGTAGAACTTGACATGTGACTTATGATATTTTGGCCAAAGTCAAGGTCATAAGAGCATGGGGCAAAAATCCACATCGGGAGTTTCATAAGTACTGAAACTTGCTAGATTTGCATACCATTTGGAGTGTGATGATTCTGGTAGGATTCCTTCAGTTTCGTCACGCGATGATATTTGGATCCCGATCCTACTGTGAGTATATGCTACTCCTCGGGAAATTTCTCACTTAACGATCAATGCTATAAACCTAGTAGGTGCCTAGAAAGGTGTTAGCGGGGCTATGCCCCCAGGGAAAAGAGGTTCTTTAATTAAGGAACTTCGCGAAAGCGTTGGAAAACCTCCCTCGAAGTACCGACACCGGTCTGGATGAACGGTTAAGCAAGTATTGTACGGTGGGATTGATCCTGACTAATTCTTCCTTTATGGTTTGAGGAGGGATTCGAGAAACAGTGGGAGCCATCCTGTTTAGACAAACTAAAAACCACACTAAACTTGCAAGAGCATCATGCTGAGTGTTTCTTCTTCTCTCTCCTAATTGCAGCGACCAATCAACATGACTGGACTTAAGTTACTCCTAGATAAAAACAAACTGACAGGGCCAAACTACAAAGATTGGCTCAGGAATGTCAAGATAGCAATCACTTACGACAAGCTGGGGTATCTTCTTACCACCAAAGCTCCCCCTGTCCCTGGTCCAACTTCCAGCGTCGCGGATAAGGAAATCCGCAAGACTTGGGAGATTGATAGCGCGAAGGCCAAATGCCTCCTGCTTGCCTCGATGGACAACGAACATCAGAGGAGGCACGAGAATATGGACATGGAATCCATATTGCTTCATACAAAAGAACTGTATGGAGAGCAATCTCGTATCGCAAGATACGAAGCGTCGAAAAAGTTATTTTCGACAAGAATGGCCGTCGGATCATCAGTAGCCGAGCACGTGCTAAAGATGATCGGCTTCATTGAGGAGCTCGCTGACCTAGGGATCACATTGGAGAGTGAGCTATATACGGATATAGTTCTCCAGTCCCTTCCTTCCACTTATGCCCAGTTTATACTGAACTTCAACTTACAAGAAAAAGATGTTGAACTTTCAGAGCTCCTCAACATGCTGAGGAGCGCAGAGGGCACCCTACAGAAAGGTAGGGATACATCCACTTTGTTTGTAGGAGGATCATCTTCTTCTAGGTCCAAGGCGAAAGCCAAGGAAAAGAAGAAGAAGGCCCCCGCCAAACCAAGGGGCGGTGTTAGTAAAGTGGATACGAAGGGAAAAGGTAAAGCAACAAAGTTAGCGGGGAAGCTTGTGGATAAGGAAGAATGCTTCTATTGTCATAAGAAAGGACACTGGAAGAATGATTGCAGGGCCTGGAAGGCCAGAACACAGGAATTGAAGCAGGTTGCAGCTTCAGCTTCAGGTGTGTATGTTATTGAAAACTGTCTTTCAATAAACTCTACTTCCTGGGTATTGGATACCGGATCAGGATCTCATATCTGTAATTCTTTGCAGGCGTTGAGAAACCGTAGGGTTTTGAAGGCAGGTGACATGACCCTCAGAGTTGCGAACGGAGCTAGCATGGATGCTAAAGCCGTGGGGGACTATCACCTGGGAATGTCAGATGGACATGTTTTGGTTTTGCGTAATTGCTTTTTTGTACCCAACGCAACTTGTAATATCATTTCTGTATCTTTAGTTTCTAAAGAAGGTTATGAATTTGCGTTTGTAAGTAATGTTGTAAACATTCACCTTAATCAAGTTTTGATCGGGTCAGGTACATTGAGTGATGGTATATACGTGTTAAACCAACCACAGATTTTTAATGTCCAGAATACACACAAGAGAAAGTCTCCAGAAATAAATCAGACTTTCTTATGGCATTGTAGATTGGGTCACATCAATGAGAGAAGGTTGACGAAGTTACATACAGAAGGGTATCTGAATGCGTTCGAATATCAGTCGTATGCCACTTGTCAATCCTGTCTCAAAGGAAAGATGACAAAGACTCCGTTTACTGGACATGGAGTAAGAGCGAGCGAGCTCTTGGGACTCGTACACAGTGACGTGTGCGGTCCAATGTCTACACATGCCCGAAGCGGACATTCTTACTTCATTACTTTTACGGATGACTTCTCAAGGTACGGTTATGTCTTCTTGATGAAACATAAGTCCGAGGCCTTTGGAAAATTCCAGGAGTATAAGAATGAAGTAGAGAAAAAGACCGGCAAAAGTATTAAGATTCTAAGATCGGATCGAGGTGGAGAATACTTAAGTGCCGAGTTCCTGGACTATTTAAAAGAGAACGGAATTCTCTCTCAGCTTACTCCTCCATACACCCCGCAACATAACGGTGTATCGGAGAGACGGAACCGCACCCTATTGGATATGGTACGGTCCATGATGAGTAACGCTGAGTTACCGCGATCATTCTGGGGATATGCGCTAGAATCTGCAGCATACCTTCTGAACCGAGTTCCTACTAAGACCGTGCCTACTACACCATATGAGATGTGGTGTGGGAAGAGACCCTATCTTAAGCACATTAAGACATGGGGATGTCCAGCTTTTGTCAAAAAGCAGCATGCGGACAAGCTCGAGGCACGCTCGGTACAGTGCAAGTTTGTGGGGTATCCGAAGAACTCCAAAGGATATTTCTTCTACTGTGAAGAGGAACAAAAAGTTCTTGTTTCTCGTCATGCCTACTTCTTGGAAACTGAGTTTTTGGAAACCCAGATAAGTGGGAGCACAGTAGAACTGGAAGAAATTCCAGAACCACGGACTATTACTGAAAGTTTAGTGGAACCAGAGGGTTTGGAAGAACAGGACATTCCTACGCCGCTCCGCAGGAGTAGTAGGCAGACTCATCCGCCCGAGAGATACTACGGTTTTCTCATAGACGGGGATAGAGAGGATTGCATCATAGATTATGATGAGCCTACTAGCTTCCAGCAGGCCGTTCAGAGCATTGACTCAGTGAAATGGCTGGATGCAACGCGGACCGAAATGGAGTCCATGTACACCAACAAGGTATGGACGTTGGACATTGCTCCAGACGGGGTAAAACCCGTAGGATGCAAGTGGATCTTCAAAAGGAAGATTGGTGTAGATGGACAGGTTGAGACCTATAAAGCTAGGCTGGTAGCAAAAGGTTTCCGTCAAAGACCTGGCTTGGACTACGACGAAACCTTTTCTCCAGTAGCCATGCTGAAATCCATTCGGATCCTTCTTGCCATTGCTGCCTTCCACGATTATGAGATCTGGCAAATGGACGTAAAGACAGCTTTTCTAAATGGAAATTTAGAGGAGTGTGTCTATATGGACCAGCCAGAGGGTTTCATTCAGAGTGGGAGCAGCGGAAAGGTGTGCAAGTTGCTTAAGTCCATCTATGGACTAAAGCAGGCATCGCGGAGTTGGAACATCTGCTTTGATGAGACGGTCAAAGAATTTGGCTTTATCAAAAATCCAGATGAACCATGCATCTATAGTAGATTTGTAGCGAGAACTGTAGTATTCCTCGTTTTATACGTGGATGACATTCTCTTAATAGGAAATGACATTCCTATGCTACAATCTGTCAAGGGGTTCTTGTCACACAAGTTCTCCATGAAAGACCTGGGTGATGCCTCGTACATTTTGGGTATCCGGATCTACCGTGACAGATCCAAGAGGATATTAGGACTTTCTCAGTCCAGGTACATCGACACCATACTGAAGAGATTCAGTATGGAAGATTCCAAGCGCGGTAACCTATCGGCTTGTCACGGGATCACCCTCTCTAAAGAGATGTCTCCCAAGACTGATTTGGAGAGGGATCGCATGTCTATTATACCCTACGCTTCTGCGGTAGGCTTTATAATGTATGCGATGTTGTGTACCAGACCGGATGTAGCTTATGCACCCAGTGTGGTAAGCCGGTATCAGTCAAACCCTGGGGAGAAACACTGGATAGCGGTAAAGAACATTCTCAAGTACCTGAGAAGGACTAAGGAGATGTTCTTGGTGTATGGCGGAAAAGACCTCCAGATCGAGGCCTTTGCTGACTCCAGCTTCCAGAGTGACAAGGATGATTCCAAGTCCATGTCGGGCTTTGTCTTTACCCTCAATGGAGGGGCGGTGTGTTGGAAGAGTTCCAAACAGGAAACCGTTGCAGACTCGACGATGGAAGCGGAATACATCGCTGCATCTGATGCCGCAAAAGAAGCTGTCTGGATGAGGAAGTTCTTGAAAGAACTTCAGGTGGTTCCGTCCATTGTTGATCCAATACCTCTGTATTGCGACAACAACGGGGCTATAGCTTTAGCGAAGGAACCCAGGTCCCATCAGAGATCCAGGCACATCTTGAGGCGGTATCACCTGATCAGGGAGATCGTGGATCGCCAGGAGATCGAGGTTCGGAGAGTCGCTTCAGAAGATAACACTGCAGATCCATTCACCAAGGCCCTGCCCCAGACTCAGTTCGAGCGGCTGATCGAGATGATAGGTCTTCGATACGCCAGTACATGGCCTTAGTGCAAGTGGGAGATTGTTAGTGTATATGCCCTAGAGGCCATTACTGTATCATACTGGTTTGTATATTACTTAATGGATGCTTGGGATATTCACCTTGTATATACAATCTTGCTCAAAATAGTAGTATGCTACTTGGTTTGTTTCTACTTCAATGTGTACATGTGTTTATTTTTGTATATCGCCTATACACATTAGTGGAGCCCTTAGGATCTTTGCTTGATTACCAGCGATGTGATGGCCGTCACACTAGTGGGGCTGGGTAATCTATAAGCACATCCTTATGCAGGTCCCTGGTCGCAGGACTATCGAGACAGGGCATCGATACTCCGGAGTAGACCAGCGCATGCGCTTCTCATCCCAGTGTGGGAGACGGTCTGTCCCACAGCCGTCAGTACGTCGTACTTAAGATAGTATGCGGGTGCTCGTTAGGTTATGGGTACACTGGACAGGACTCGTCGGGAACTGACTAGTTGGTATTATACCTATCGTCAGTTATCAGTTCCCAGGTGACATGAGTACAGCTTAGTCCGCTGACTTGACACTGTCATTCCGCCTCGAGTGTGTTCCCACTGTACTTTGATCACTACCCTACCACGGCTCAAAGGAGTCGTGCAAACAGGTAGTGGTTGGGTGCAGTCCCGAAGCACTTGGAGGCAGTGACAGTTACACAGGATTCGTCTCTCCCGGTATTGGGGGTTGACATCGCGCTGTGTCTAGGAGAGCCATTACACGAGTAGTCCCTGGCCAGGGCAAACGAGATATACTGGTAGTTTTCCAGTGTTATCTCAGGGTGTTTTGGGCTTCGCTCCGGCACGACTTGTACCGCTATTGGGGGACTGACGTTTACCGCCCCCTAGGCCCGCCATGCGATGTATCAGACGAACAGACCGGACTGTACGGTGAATGTCACACTCAGGCTCAGTAGGAGTTCAGATGGGTTTCGCCTCGTCGGTCTTCTTGTCGGCATTACCTGGGGACCGTTACGCACAGCTAGTGCCGCTTGCGGTCTATGGTTAAACCCACTGCCAGCGTAGTGTCGAGTCTTTAGAGTCCCACACAGAAAGCTTTTCGCCTTTAGGCAAAAGAGTAGAGGTCGCATGGTATTGCGACAGGTCGCATGGTTTTGCGACAGGGTTCGGTCACATCCGTGCACTTGTGCGCGTACAGTGTCCGGACAGTTTACACTAGCGGGCTTTGGTTTAAGCTAGATCCTAGTGTACCTTATGGGATTGGATTTATCCAGTGTGCATTCGTGTTCCTCGGAACGCGGATGCGGGTGTGTATGCACAGTTGACAGGGAGACAGAGGCAGTGGATTCTCATTAGGGTTGTTGACAGTTGACCGTTGACTATTTGACTTTTTGCTCAACCCTAATGAGAATATGATATGTGATTAACTATTATATTAATTAAGTATTATGGTGATATGGTTGTTGACTTTGTTGACTTGTTGACTTTTGTTGACTTGTTGACTTTGTTGACTTGTTGACTTTTGTTGACTTGTTGACCGGTTGACTAGGCTTGACTAGTTGACCATCATGATAACCATAGCCATCATTTCATGGCAAAGACTTTTGTTTGCTTGCTCATTTGTGCAAAATGAGTGCATGAAATGATATGGTTATGGTTGCTTCAACCATCACATAAGACTTTTGTTAGTATGATGAGTTATCATGACTTTGGATTATGAGAGGGTGAAAGACAAAAGAGAGCCTCATTCTTTCTTGCTCATTCTCTCTCTTGTTCTTGAGCTCTCCTCTTGCTCTCACCCTCAACCTCTTGCTCCCTCTCTTGATCCTATGGTTCTATTATCTCATGAGTTGAGAATCAAGAACCATAGATAAAATCCCATTCTATTTCTTCTCTACTCATTCTAGTTCACTAGGTTTAGCAAACCAAGTGAATTAGTTTCTTCAAAGAACGAAGAAGGAGCTAAAGGTTGGAGCTTTCAGGTGGATCTATCTTCGGCATACGGAGACGACGAGAAGAAGCCATCGGACCACCATCGGAGCTTTGAAGACGAAGGAGTTCAAGACAAGCAAGGTATAACCCCCTAACCGAGTAGCTAGAAACTCTTAGTTAGGTGTTAGATAGATGTTTAACCAAGATCCGGGTTATAGGTCCATGTTACCACCTCCGTAAAAATTGTTTTTTACCAAATTCCGTTTTCCTGAAAGTACCGGGAGAGGTAGCATGGACTTACAGGTACTCCAGTAGTATCTCAAGGTGTTTAGGTTAATCTCCGACACGACTTATACCGCTTTTGGGGGTCTGACGTTACCAGCCCCCTAGGCCCGATATGCGATGCTTATAGACGAACGGACCGGACTGTACGGATATTGTCACTGATAGGCTCGGTAGGGTTCCAGGATGAGTTCGCTCATCGGCTTCCCTTTCGGTCAGTACATGGGCAGCCGTTACGCACAGCTAGTGCCGCTGACGTGCTTGTGGTTAAACCCACTGCCTGGGTACTGACGAGTCTTTAGAGTCCCCAACAGATAGTTTTCCAAAGTTCGGGCGAAACGTTGTAGAGGCCGTATGATTTTATGGCAGGGTTCGAATATGCACGTGCGTTTGCGCACTTGTCGTGTTTCGGACAGATTTTACTAGCGGGCATTGGTTTAAGCCGGATCCTAGTAATATCTTTGTCTCAGTTGCATTTGTATTTGGTCATAATACAAATGCGGGTATGTATATACAGTTATGGGGTTATCCTGAAATTCGTTTCGGGATCGCTTTTCGAAGTTGCCAGTTTTTTCACCGCCTGCTTGAACATTGTTTAATCCGTGCATTTCTTTTTGGCCGTATTTCAACCATTCTTGCCATGGCCAAAATATCTTTGATGAGAGGATAGGTTTTTTGTTTTTGGGTGAGTTACATGGAAGTTTCTAGAAAGAAGCTTTTAGCTTTGTGTGACTCATGCCTTGTATTTATTGTTTCTTGGATTGAGAAGGATATTTTTTCTTGATCTTTTCTTTGTGGTCACCACTTGTGCTTGCCCTCACCCCCTCCTCCCCTATAAGTGGCCGGCCACTTGAGGTAGCCACACACACAACTCCCACTCTCTCACTTGGTGAGAAATTGATTCATTTCATTTGAGAACAAAATCCAAAGCTCTTTCCTTATGCTCTTCTTCTCACAAGGCAACTCCGATTAACCGTTCATCGATGGTTTTGGATGACACGAGACAAAGTATTCTACATCATTCTCTACTTCATCTTGGTTATCTCTTTTAGCAGACTTGATGATCGAGTTGCCTCGGTATAGAGGCCAGAGCCCGTTTAAAGATCCGTTGACGTGGTGCCACCTCGATGAGGAGACAGGAGATTGGAGTTGCCGCGAGGAGCGTGGGATGATGGCTAAAGACCGAAGGACTCAGATCGATCGGTATAGCCTTTCTACCTCTTTACAGATTGTTAGTTTAGCGTTAATGGTAAGATCCGGGTTATAGTATGCGATAGCACCAGTTATAAAAGTTTTTGTTCCGTGTTTGGCGTCAGAATGACGGCCTGGGCGCTACCCTAGACTTATATGGTATCAGAGCCAAGCCATTAACCTTTACTAACTTGTTCTAACGTGTTTAAAACAACGATCGAATGAAATTTCCAAAACCGCACTTTTCATGTCAAAGTTTCTGTCGAATTTTTAAACTGGTCTAAAAATCATTTTGAGTACATCAGGAAATCGAGCAGGCTTTTTTAAGACTCTGGAAGAAATTTGGTCCACTGTCTCCACTGTACTGCCGCGGAACCGCCGCATAAACAATGGTTCCACTGCGGTTCCGCCTCCAGTTAGTGGCAACAGTACACCATATTTCTTCTGGGTGTTTTGCATAGAGAATTGTGGTTTCTGGAATATTTTGTTTGGGTCCAGATTTTGTTTGAGTACTGGAACTGTACGTGGGGCCCACTTTGGGAAGTTTTGTCGATCAGAATTTTAAACGTGTTAGTTTATAGTACTTACATTATATCTCCGACCGTGAATGTCATTCGAGCGGTAAATCGTGTCTAATTGCTATAGTCCTTTTAGACGAGTTTGCGAACGTGACATTCGCGTTGATGTTCTGTGTTGTGCTGTGATGTTGCGGATTTGTCGTGGTGGATAGCTGTGTGCAATGGTAGTGCAGTTTGGATTTATTTGTACATTTGATATTGCGGGGCGAGCGTCCAACATGTGGACTGCCGTCTCTGCCTGTTTGTATAATATTCTTTTGGGGCACGACCGGGCTGAGGTCGATGTACCCGTTGTACATATTTTTCATTTCTGTACTAGGTTTACCCCGTGACGGAGTGCACGGATAGCCGGGTTCTGGAGGGCAACGGGTCTACATCTCATGGTTTTGAGAGGCAAAGGGGCCTAACTCTAGAATTGACAGACTATTCGCTGCACTCGTAAGGGGTACAGGTTGACCCAAGATGGAGTGCCCAAGTTACCGGATTCCGTGAAGTGATGGGTGGTCCATTCACTTTGCTGTAGGGGGCTGCCTCGCTTCAGAATTTGGCGAGTAACTTGCCGCACTCATAGTTTCATTGCACAGGCTATCCATACGACCAGGGGAACGTCGGGTTTCAGCAGCGGCTCTGTGAAACCCGGGGATCCCAGATTATCTGTATTGTTCTGTGATGCTTATTACTTTTCTGTAATGTTGCATATTATCACGCCTGGAGCGATTATTGTATATTGGTATATATACTAGTAGATGTTGTATATGTTTTGCACCCGTGCTAGTCCAGTCCCCGCTCTGTCGTTAGTTAAGTAACCTAATGGGTAATGACGGGACCCAGCGACGAATGCGGATGGCATATACGTACATTTTATTTTCGTTCTTTTCTGGTGTGATTAGCTGATGGGACTGTGTTGATTCTGATCAATGCAAAGGAAAACAAACTTGTTTGGACATTGTTGGAACAATTTTAAACGGTGTTTTTACAGGGACGTTTTCTTTTGTTTTGCACAGTGGTATTCAGTTGGAATATCCTGCACCTCATTCGACGAGGCAAGGGCCGAGATCCCCTCACTGGGAGTGACCCTTTGGGCAGAGGTTTGCATCAGGGTAATAACTTTACTATAGTCGATTACATGTTGCTTTGCATCGCGGTATTCAGTTGGAATATCCTGCACCTCATTTTACGATGAAAGAGCCGAGATCCCTTCACCGGGAGTGACCACTTTAGCAAAGGTTTTCGCCACTATATTTTCTGAAAAAACTATCAGGTTCCTTCAGCGATATCAAGTTCGTTACGTTAAAGGTTTTTCGCCAAAAACCAGCCGTAACCCTTCCTCGTTTCAGACGGGTAGCACGTAGTATTCATGCTATGTTTGTTGGCCTTCATCAAGGCATAGTGGATGGTAGCTGCTTGTTACCTTTTTGTTGCATAGATAGATGAGTTGGTTTGGGACAGTTGTATTACCTTGTTGGCCTTCGTCAAGGGTATGTACGGGTGGGTTCAAATTAACAAGATAATGACGGGTAGAACTTGACATGTGACTTATGATTTGTTGGCCTTCGTCAAGGTCATAAGAGCATGGGGTAAAATTCATATCGGGAGTTTCTAAAGAAACTGAAACTTTCCAGGCATGCGCATACCTTCTGGAGTGTGATAACGTGAGTGGATTCCTTCACGTTATCATACGATGAGAGTTGGATCCCGATTCCCACTGATGAGTTGGTTTACTCTTCGGGTGACCCCGATTGATTCTTCTTTCAGGTTTGGAGGAGAATTTGACAGTACAGTGGGAGGTTTCCTGATTAGATAAAGTGATAACCATTCTGATCTAGGTTAGAGTGCACGCAGAGTGTTTCTTTTCTCTTTCTCTTTTGCTGCGACCATTGACCGACCCTAGACTATGACTCAGTACCAAGTTGATCGAACCTTCTTAAAATATTGGCTTTTGGATTGTCTAAGTTGCATAAGTCATTGCCGCTCCTTCTTTTACCCTTTGCATTTCTCAGAACACCTCGTATCACTACGAACATCCACTTCCATTGGATAGATCCATCGTATGGTTATATACGAACTCGAAGGGACTTCTTTGAGGATGGATCCAAGTTTAGGAGAAAATGAATTGGTTTATTCAGTTGTCTTTTATCATCACCTTCTCTCAGATTGTGAGGGCTCCTTTGTTTAGGAGAGTACACCTATTACGCTTATTGGATAGTCTTCTTCCAAACCATAGGCAGGTGCCAAAAGGTAGGGAATGAAGAAGACCAATTAGCCTAAGTAGGGTGTACAGAAGGTAATAAGTAAAGACAAAATAAAGGGATTAGAAAAAGGGCAAAGTAAATTGCGACTGCTATCATTCATGACCAATCCGCGTATTTTGTCGCCACTCCTACTTCACCTTTGCTTTTTTCCCCAGTTCGGGAGAAATAGAATAAGATATTATTCAGTTGGCTTTTATCATCACCTTCTCTCAGGTTGCGAGTACTCCTAGGATTAGGAGAGTACACCTATTATACTTACCGGATAGTCTTCTTCCAAACTATAGGCTGGTGCTGAACGGTTAGGAAGGAAGAAAACCACTTAGCCTAAAGGGGTGTATAGAAGGTAATGAATAATGACAAATAAAGGGATTTGGAGAGATGGCAAAGAAATATACGGTTACAGTCATGAATAAGATTATGGAAGAGGCATTACTAGGAATACCAGGATACCTCTACGAAACATTTTTCATGTTTCGGTTTTACTGTGCATTGTTAAAGGAAAACTGATTTCCCGATTTGATACTTACTCCAGGGTATGTATTTACAAGGTATGATTATCACATCTGTATGGTTTTACAGATGATGAGTGGGAGTAAGTTATTGGGAACTAGGTGATCATTCTTATTATATCGGAATTCGTTGTAATTGGTGATATTTGGGGAAGTTGCCTGGGTTTTTGTCGGACGACAAGTATTTGGTTTTGAGTATCCGTTGTTGTGCACCAATTTCAAACTTATATATCTGTACGTTTATTTTTATAAAGTGAGATATAACCTTTTGAAATTATGTCCGTGATATTTACCTATATCAGTTGACGATTGGGTAAGGAGCATTGAACAGCAGAGTAGTTCTTAACAATAAGTACAGTTTTCAACCTACGATGCACAGGTTTTGAGTTATTCAACTCAGCGGACTCATACAGAGTATTGTATGTTGTCCAGTGTCCATCAGAACAAAGGGGTTGGTCCTCGTACTATATTCTATTTACTTGTGACTTCTCTAGTTTTTAGACAAGTGTTTCGTAGAAATACAAGGTCTAAGTTTTGAGAAGTTGTGGGTATAGGAATAAAGTAGAGAACCAGGTGTCGCAAGTATCGGGATTCTTCAAGGTAATCGAAGATGTAGATACTTGTGATCGGTATTCAGTTGATAATAATAGTTTTGAGAAACTTATTTCTCTTTCAGGTTACTCATAATTGGATGCATTCCTAAGTTGAGTAAATACTGATTGGCCTCTTTACATTAAGTTGATATGCACTGGAGACAGCTGCATGATTAGAATCTGGTTCCAATTAAATAAGTGCCAGAGTTTCTATATTGGATATAGAATGATTCATATCTTAACGATGTTAAGGTACGGGGAGTTGTCCGGCTTATAGTTAAAACAAAACTCTTGATAACTCAAGGCACGTTTCTGTAATGGCAGTTTGCGGGTTGGCCCAGGCTATGACGAGGGTTGATTTTCTACCATCTGGAAGATCAATGGTGATATTGTTCTTGACTCACTACAGTTTTAGTAAAATGGAATTTTTCAGAAAACAGTAGTGGGAGTATGGTAGAACTGGAAGTGATTCTAGAACCGCAAACGATTACGGAAAATTTAATAGGACATAAAAATTCAATCAGGTGTGACATTCCATTAGCCACTCCACAGATATGGTGGGTAACCTCAGGCACCCGAGTGGTACTCCGGTGGCCTTAAGGACGGTGACAGGGAGGTTCTTGTTTACCCAGACTTGATACTACTGTTGTTCCAAGCTATAAGACCCGGCAGGAGGTTAAGTATAGCGTCGTTCTAAACTAGCTTTAGAAGTGCACATATATATTATTCTGCCAGAGAGTTGTTGTGGTCAGTAGGAGCAGCGGAAGCATAGTTGGCAAGTAGCTTATGTCTATTTATAGACTAGAGCAGATATAGCGGAGATAGATCATCTAATTTTGATGTGACAGTCATGGGTTTGACTTCATCAGAATAGGGGATGGATCTGTTAAGAAGGTAGTAGGGTATGATGTCCTGATATATAGATGACATACACAGAGTAGGAAGTAAAATTCCTATACTACGATCGGTTATACTGTGGTTGTCACACAGTTGTTTCTCCACACAAAGGATATGGATATAATATCAGATATTCTGGTTACTAGACTATGGTTTTAGATCTAGATTTGGGTAGTTTCCCAATGTGGGTACTTTGACAGTATTCTAATAGTACTTTGGAATAGTTGACTCCTGGTATGGTGGTGTACCTGCAGGTGATGGAGTCACCCTCTCTAAAGATGTCTTACAGACTAAAGGTGAGAGGGATGTGCATGATTGGCAGATCACTTGCTTAGGCAATTGAGTCAATCATGAGATGTCAAGTACCACACCAGATGTTGTTTTTGCACTAGATGCAATAAGTTAAGATATTAATCCAATCCTGGCGAAACATTCGGAGGCAGTTTAGAACATAAGTAAATGTTCTATGAATTTGATAACGGCAGCCTCCTTCGGGAGACGGTTATCATTCCAGGCTTCCAAGGTGACATGGATGACAGAGTGATTGTCAGAGTTATAGTTTTCCTTTGATGAGGGGAAGTAGTTTGGACAGCTGGTCCAGGCGGATACTGAGGGAGGCATGGTGCAGGATACTGATTAGGTTCAGTTGTCGATACAGTCTAAGAAGTTTGGATTTGGAGTTCATTTATGAACTAGGTCCCATCAGATATCCAGACATATTCTAAGACAGGTATTACTCAATTCGGGAGATGGCTTTCTCCATGAACTTGAGATTAAGAGAGACATAGAAAGAAACATCAGGGCGGATCCACTCATTGAGGCTATTTCTCGAACACAAGGGTTTTACAAACGAGCTTTGTGAAACTGGTTAGTAGAGGAGTTGGGTGTTCGGTATCACATGGGCTCTGAGTATGCGACATCGCAATAATTAGCCTTAAGTGCAAGTGGGGGATTATTGGATATAGTGCCCTTAAAGTCAATTATTGGATCGCAGATACGTGATTACAATGATTGAGGGATGACCTATACCGGTAGGACAGTCTTACTCGAGATGATAGTATGCTATCTGGTTTGTTTTTATCATCGTGTACAGTTTTAGGTGACATGATCACTATTACACGTTGATAGAGCCCTTAGGATCCTGCTTGACTACCAACAGTATGATGGCGATCATATACGTGAGAGTTGGATAGTCTATAAGCACATACTTTAAATTGGTCCCTAGTCGTAGGAGTTTCCAGATAGGGCATCGATACTCCGGAGTAGACTAGTGTATACAGTCGAGACCCTGACGAGGGGCGGTGGCCGGTCTCACAAGCTACTGGTGTCAGTTGGCTCACCTACGATGTATACAGGTGCTCATTGGGTTATGAATACACCGGACAGGACTCGCCAGGAACCTGCTAGTTGGTATTATACCTAGCGTCAGATAGCAGTTCCCTGGTGACATGTATACAGGTTAGTTCATCGACCTGAGATCGTCATTTGTCTCGTGTGAGTTCCCACTGTGCTTTGATTACTATCCTACTACGGCTCAAAGGAGTCATGCAAGAAGGTTTTAGTTGGGTACAGTCCCAAGCCACATGGAGGCAAGTGAGCGGATCGGCAGGGGATTCGTCTCTCCTAGTACTGGGGGTAAGATCGCGCTGTGTCTAGGAGAGCCATTACACAAGGCTCTCGGCCGAGGCAGGAGATTTACTGGTAGGTACTCCAGTAGTATCTCAAGGTGTTCAGGGCTACTCTCCGACACGATTTATACCGCTATTGGGGGTCTGACGTTACCGGCCCCTAGGCCCGATATGCGATGCTCATAGACGAACGGACCGGACTGTATGGATATTGTCACTGATAGGCTCAGTAGGGTTCCAGGATGAGTTCGCTCATCGGCTTCCCTTTCGGTCAGTACATGGGCAGCCGTTACGCACAGCTAGTGCCACTGATGTGCTTGTAGTTCAACCCATTGCCAGGGTACTGACGAGTCTTTAGAGTCCCCCACAGATAGTTTCCCAAAGTTCGGGCGAAACATTGTAGAGGCCGTATGATTAAATGGAAGGGTTCGAATATGCACGTGCGTTTGCGCACGTGTCGTGTTTCGGACAGATTTTACTAGCGGGCTTTGGTTTAAGCCGGATCGTAGTATTATACTGTGTAGATATAATATCTTTGTCTCAGTTGCATTTGTATTCTGTCGTAATACAAATGCGGGTATGTATATACAGTTACGGGGTTATCTTGAAATTCGTTTCGGGATCGCTTTTCGAAGTTGCCAGTTTTTCCACCGCCCGGTTGAACATTGTTTAATCGATGCATTTCTTTTTGGCCTTATTTCTATCATTCTTGCCATGGCCAAAATATCTTTGATGAGAGGATAGGTTTTTTGTTTTTGGGTGAGTCACATGGAAGTTTCTAGAAAGAAGCTTCTAGCTTTGTGTGACTCATGCCTTGCATTTATTGTTTCTTGGATTGAGAATGATATTTGTTCTTGATCTTTTCTTTGTGGTCACCACTTGTGCTTGCCTTCACCCCCTCCTCCGCTATAAGTGGCCGGCCACTTGAGGTAGCCACACACACAACTCCCACTCTCTCACTTGGTGAGAAATTGATTCATTTCATTTGAGAACAAAATCCAAAACTCGTTCCTTTTGTTCTTCTTCTCATAAGGCAACTCTGATTAACCGTTCATCGATGGTTTTGGATGACACGAGACAAAGTATTCTACATCATTCTCTACTTCATCTTGGTCATCCCTTTTAGCAGACTTGATGACCGAGTTGCCTCGGTATAGAGGCGGGAGCCCGTTTAAAGATCCGTTGACGTGGTGCCATCTTGATGAGAAGACAGGAGATTGGAGTTGCCGCGAGGAGCGTGGGATGATGGCTAAAGAGCGAAAGACTCAGATCGATCGGTATAGCCTTTCTTCCTCTTTACAGATTGTTAGTTTAGCGTTAATGGGAAGATCCGGGTTATAGTTTGCGATAGCGCCATTTATAAAAGTTTTTGTTCCGCGTTTGGCGTCAGAATGACGGCCGGGGAGCTACCGTAGACTTACATTAGAACGTCTATGCTTTTAGATAACGTGCCTGAACCGATCAACTCTTGATATAGGAAATGTTCAAAACATTATCCAACAATACAAAATTATATCCTTCTTTACTAAATAAAGAGACTGATATGATGTTGTATATCAGGTTCGGTATCTAATAACATTCATTGAGAATCAATGTATTCTGGTAATGCAGGGTGATAACTGCCAACAGACTTGGCTGCAACACTTGCATCATTTCCAACTCTTGAAACATATCACCCGTTCTCAGTTCTCTACCTATCTGTAGCCCATGTAACAGATTACATTTGCGGGATCCTGATCCGGTATCTCATACCCAGGACGTAAAGGAT
The DNA here is from genome assembly GCA_030015575.1 of Agapanthus africanus. Classification (NCBI taxonomy): domain Eukaryota; kingdom Viridiplantae; phylum Streptophyta; class Magnoliopsida; order Asparagales; family Amaryllidaceae; genus Agapanthus; species Agapanthus africanus. The sequence goes on along the minus strand of CM057345.1, from coordinate 435,543,909 downwards.
ACTGAGAAACAGTTCTCGGTAATTAACACACCCGAAGAAGATGCATCAGCATGCACTTTCTTCGTTTAGGCGGCACGGGAATTCTGGTAATCCCCTATTTGCTGCTTTGTCTTATAACAATTATAAGTTGGAGCGGGACTAACGTTCCCGAGCTCAGTATATTAAGCGGGTTCGGTCAATACATCCATATTATTATCTTGATTAAGGCGTGACATGGTCGCTACCTGGAGAGATAGAAGAAAACACTCAGCGTATGCTCTTCCAAGATTAGATTGGTTATTAATATATCTAATCAGGATGTCTCCCACCGTTTTAGTCAAATCTTCCTTCAAACCCTAAAAGGAAAGACTAGCCGGGATTAATTACACTCTACAAGTTTGCCAATCTTTCAGCCAGGCCAGTGTCGGCACTTTGAGGGAGGTTCCCCACGCTTTCGCACGGACCTTATTAAAATAAGCCTCGTTTTCCCATGGGCGTAACCCCGTTGACACCTTTCTAGACACCTACCTGATCGGCTAATTGTAATGTGTAAAACTCTCCCAGGAGTAACTCTTACTCGCAGTGGGTATCGAGATCTAACTATCTCATAGAAGGTATGCAATCTCATTGCAAATTTCAACACTTGAAATTTCCAATAATATTTTACCCCTAGCAGCTATATGACTTTAACATAGTCCACAAATCATAAGTGCTAGTCAAGTTCAACCCATCATTTCCTGATTGAATTAAACCCACCCGCACGACCCTTAACATAGTCAACAAAGTCGCACGACTACCCTAATCCAATCGCATCATATGCTTATACAGATAAGCACTAATCAGCTACCGCACACTACGCCTTAACATAGTCAACAAACGTAGCATGATTACTAACTAGTACTTATCTGAAATGACGGAGGGCTAAGACAAGTTTTTAAGAAAACCCTTTGTGTAATGAACTTGATATCGTCGTAGAATCAAATGATTTAAATGGAGTGTTTTTGAGTCCTTTAATAGTTTTGCTAAAGAGGTCACTCCCGGTGAAGGGATCTCGGCTCTTTCCTTATCGAATAAGGTGCAGGATATTCACTATACCACTATGCAAAGCAAGAACTAGAAAAGTAATCAAAAAGACAAACCGAGAGTTGTAGCATCTGCCAGTTATTGCTAAGATGTCACTCCCGGTGAAGGGATCTCGGCACTTTCCTTATCGAATAAGGTGCTGGATGTTCTATAAGGAACACCGCTGAGCAAAGCAACAACTAGAGCTACCTGTTTTTGAAAATTCGATTCCATAACATTTTTAGGTTTCTTGTTAGTTATATGTATGCCCTAGAGGCCAGTATTGTACAGATGATGTATATTATATTGGATGCTTGGACATATATAGAGATGACTTTCTTGCTCGATATGATAGTATGCTATCTGGTTGCTCTTTATCTTAACATGTATACTAGTCTCTTTAAACTGTCTTATAGTTACATGTTGGTAAAGCCCTTAGGATGTGTACTTGACTACCTGGACTATGATGTAGATCATACTAGTGGGGACATGGTAGTCCATAAGTACATCCATCAAGGTCCCTAGTCGTAGGTGAATCGAGACGGGGCATCGATATACCAGTGTAGACTAGCGTATACGCTTCTCGACCCATGAGATGGGCGATGGATGATCCCATATCCATTGGTGCTTGACATCAGAGATGGTATACGGGTGCTCAGTGGAGACTGGGTACACTGGACGGACTCGCCGAGAACTCCCAGATGGTATTATACCTCACGTCAGATGGCAGTTCTCAGGTGACACTTGTACAGGTTAGTCTGTAGACCCGAGATTGTCATAGAGTGTTGTGTGATTCCCACTGTGCTTTGATCTCCACCTTACCACGTCCATGAGGGCGTACAAAACGGTGGTTTTTGGGTACAGTCCCGAGTCACATGGAGGCAATGAGCGATAGGAGGGGTTTCGTCTCTCCCGGTATTGGGGGTTGATGTTGTACTGTGCTCGATTGGCCGTAACAGGGAAGTCCCTGGCCAGGGATGATTCAGAGATTTGCTGGTAAGTGTTGCCAGTAGTTTCTCGACCCGTTATGAGCCTCACATCGGCACGACTTATCGGTTATTGGGGTCTGACGTTTACCACCCCTACACTTGATATGCGACATATCATACGAGGAGACCGGACTGTATGGGAAGTGTTGCCGGTTGGCTCGACGGGAGTTGTATCAGGTTCGCTTGTTCTCTTCTAATCGCTAAATACCCGGGTGGCCGTTACGTTTAGGTGACCGCTTGCGGCTTGGGGGTGCTTGATATGATCATCATCCACTGCCGGCGTATTGACGAGTCTTAGAGTCCCACAATGGAGTTACCTAGTCCAGGCGAAACGTTGTGGTGCGCGTATGCGATATGCGCATGGACCCGATTAAAATGCGTGTATGGGATACCGTATATTGATCGGGAGGCTTGCTTTTGGTTAGGGTCGTATGTGATATGGCCGGATTGATAAATCAAGTGTTGATTTATCATTTAACCATTAGATTCTCACTAGAAATCTTTTCTTGTATCTTTGGATGTATGGATGCATGTATGCATACCTTGTTGATTCATGCACATATGGATGTGCATGCACACATACATACATACATCATCTATCATGGTTGTTTATACATAGAAAATGGTGGATATATAAGACTCACACCATGGATTATTTTATGGATATTTATTTCTATTTTTGCTAAAACAAAAGAAATGAGATAAGATTGAATCATGGTCTATGTTTCTACACTCTTCTTGTGACCTAACCATTTGCACCTAACTTTTGACCATGGTTTAATCTTTCTCTTGTGTTTAACTAAAGTAAAATTAAATATTCATAAAGAGATAACCATGGTTTGAGATGAAGAAAGAAAAATATATATACTTATGTTTTTCTTTTTCTCTTGATAATTATTCTTATCTTCTTCTAAAATATCCATCATCTTCTTCAACCTTGAGCTCATACTCTCTTGAATTTTCTAGAGAGCAAATCATTCATCAAGATAGGATTTTGAAGTGAGAAAAGCCACCACAACATCATTCTACACAAGTATTGCCCACTTGTTTAGAGTGTTAGCTTCGTTTTTCATTCTTGATCTTGCGAAGTTGCTAGCTTGGACAAAGCGGACTCCGGGTGGATCATCGGTGACCTAGAGGAGTTCAAGCGGAGCTTTTCCAAACCCCAAGTAGCCAAGGAGTCTAGCGTAGGGAGCTACAAAGGTTGTACTCTCAAAACCCTAGCATTTCTTTCATGTGATGAAGTATTGTTTATGAAACCCTAATTTTTCTAGGATCGATCATTTGTATGTTAACTTAGCACCCTAAAAATTCAATCTTTGGTACATGTGATGCTTCCAAACCCATCATAGGGTGCTAGGCTAACCTTTCAAAGGTATCAGAGCTACTAGGCATTAGATGTCGACCTATGGGGGGTTCTCACTGTGTGACAGTGTGGCGAAGCATAGGCTCTTACCCCCAGGGTGTCCCGAGACCGGAAGGTGTTCCGGCGGGTTGTAGTCCTCGCGAGGGGGCATGCGTAAAAAGTAGCGGCTGAGGGACCCGTTAGTGCCATGGCGACCCCATTGGATGGGGTGGCTGCCTGACCTACATTGGTATCAGAGCCGACCTAGAACATTAGGCGACACCTTTACGAAGTTAAAACTCCGATCGAACCGAAAATACGGCTTTTTGGGTGCTCTCTGGACATTTTTTAAAATCTGGTTATTTTCAGAATTAAAAATACTTAAAAAACACAGCAGAAAAATATAAGAAATACTGTGAAACACGAACCAATGATCTGAACAAACCGCCGCGGAACCGCGGCAAATCTTGGCTTACGCCGCGGCTCCGCGGCCATGTTGTGGCTTCATGGCTTCGTTTTTGTACAGTAACTCCTTAAACTGCTAGTACATTGTTTTGAGTATGTTTAATCTGAATATACTGCTGAAAAATTCTGTAGATGGTTTTGGACTTGTCGATTCGATCGGAATTTTCATTTCGTTGCTTTTCCGGGTAAATTAGAAAATAGTGAAGTGTTTGAACGAGTATCATTTGCTCACTTTTCACGGGGTTTAAATCCTTCGGAGGTTTGTGCAAGTTTGTTTGTGGTGGACCCTCTAGAAGACAACAAACCTTAACTCGATTATGTGACCGTCTTGAACTGCCTTTTGAACCTTAGGGTTTGGGGCAGTACGGCGTACCACATGTGAGGCGTTGGCTTGACCCTTCTATGGCTGGAACGCTACCACTGTGTCACACTCTAGGTTTTTTAACTCCACTCAAGTGTTGAGCTTTAGTGAATCTTGGGTATTTGATCGTTCGTTCGAAAACTTTAATACTGTCTAATTATCTGGAATGTGATGCAATATGTGGAATTCATATTATAAGACATGAAATACGAGGTATGTGATATTTCGCATTTATGATGTCTAAGGATAATGCGGATTCCAGATATTGCAGTTTTACACTTTCTTTTCTGTGACCATAAGTTAAGTATGTCGATATCGCCGGTTTCGTTGCTATACATCAACGACAATTGGGGTACGCATACTTACTTACGTTGATGATATGAGATATTATGTGTTGCTGAGATATGATGTGCAGGATTGTCGCAATTGAATATGTTGGCTATAGTGCCCTCAAGGCAATTATCATAGTCGTGGACTTGCGATTATGATGATTGAGTGAAGACCTATACCGATAAAACAGTCTTACTCAAGATGATAGTATACTATCTGGTTTGTCTTTATCATCATATACATATTAATAGAGCCCATAGGATTCTTGCTTGACTGCCAGCATTGTGATGGCGATCACATACGTGGGAGCTGGGGGTCTATAAGCACATCCTTAAATGTCCCTAGTCATAGGAGTATCGAGACCGGGCATCGGTACTCCGGTGTAGACTAGTGTATACTGATCGAGACCCCGACGAGGGGCGGTGGCCAGGTCTCATAAGCCATTGGTGTTAGTTTGTTCACCTAAGATAGTATGCAGGTGCTCATTGGGTTATGAGTACACTGGACGGACTCGCCGGGAACCTGCTAGTTGGTATTATACCTATTGTCAGATAGCAGTTCCCAGGTGACATGTGTACAGGTTAGTCTGTAGACCTGAGATCGTTATTTTTCTCGTGTGAGTTCCCACTATGCTTTGATTACTACCCTACCACGGCTCAAAGGAGTCGTGCAAACAGGTTTTAGTTAGGTACAGTCCCGAGCCACATGGAGGCAGTGACCGGATCGTCGGGGATTCGTCTCTCCTGGTATTGGGGGATGATGTCGCGTTGTGTACGGATGACCATCACCATAAATCCGTGGCCACGGTGGATGAGAATTATCGATCCAGGATCGATAGTTTCTCAGGTGGTGATGGGTTTCATACCGACACTAAATTTCGCATTGTTGGGGGTCTGACTTTATCCACCCCCCAGACTCGATATGTGATACTCTCAGACGAATAGACCGGACTGTGCGGATATTGTCACTGACAGGCTCAGTAGGGGTTCAGGATGAGTTTGCTCGTCGGCCCCCCTTTCGCTCAATACCTGGGTAGCCGTTATATACAGCTAGTGCTGCTGACGTGCTTGTGGTTAAACCCACTGCCAGCGTATTGACGAGTCTTTAGAGTCCCACATAGAGGGTTTTCACGGTTCAGGCGATATGGTGTACATGAGGTATGTTGATACATACAGATGTCCGATTAAATATGTGCGCTTGCTGCGCAGACTTTAATTGGACGGTTGATAATAGTAGCGGCTTAGGATTAAGCCAGTTTATTAAATCAGGTTTTGATTTAATAATTGATATATGTATTTGTATATACGTATTCTAGTATTATTGTTCACTATACGTTTTCTCTCTCGGCTATACGTATTTTGGTACGAATACGCGTATATGTATTTCGGTACATGTACCGGGAAGTATTCCGTATTTTATACGGAATAGCTTCTAGAAGATGCCACCTTTTTTTATTGATTTTCTTTTAGAAATTCAATTAAGAAATGAGGTGGAAAAAGGTGAGTCAAAGCATGGCATGAACATGGTTTTAAGGCATGGTTGCATTTGTTTATTGTTTTAATTAAAAAAAGGGAAATGGTGATGATTTTTTTTTTTGTGGAGGAGAGAGGGAGAGGGGGCTGGCCACATATTGTGGGAAGAGGTTCATTTTTTTGGTTACATGATTAATTACAAGCAAGCTCTCTCTCACTCTCTCAAGTTCACACCATTCTTTGTTCATGTTAAGTTTTCTTCACCACCTTCATTCTTCTTCTATGGTTGCTCTCATGGGCAAATGAGTATGAGAGAAAATAAAGTGACACACTACTACACCTCGACTCTCCATCGTTAGCGACGTTGGAGCGTCAGTTACCTCGTTCGACGAGGTTGGAGCCTGCGCCGTTTCCCTCGGGTGGATCATCGGAGACGAAGGAAGACCGGCAACCAAACCACATCATGGAATCGCTAGGAGCTTGGAATGAAGACCGAAGGACTCGGATCATCTCGGTATAAAGATTCTAACTCTTAGTTAGCTTGCTAGTATAGGGTTAAAAGGTCGATCTGGAAATCGGGTACCGGGTAGCGCCAGTTTAGAAATTTTCGTTCCGTATTTTGGCCACGTTTTGACGGCCGGGGCGCTGCCGGGACCCTTCATGGTATCAGAGCCACCCTTTAAACCCCTTACTAGCTTGTTTAGACGTGCTTGAAAGATCGATCGACGGAAAATACCGAAATCACGATTTCATTTATGCAGTTGCTGTCGATTTTGAAATGTGGTCAAAAAATTATTTCATATATCTTAAAAATCCGTGCAGGCTATTTTAAGGGTACTGGAAAAATTTGGGCTCGTGATTCCACAAAAGCGCCGCGGTTCCTCCGCACTAACCCCCCATTGGCGGCGGTTCCGCAGCGGTTTAGTTGCAACGGGCGACCAAATTTTTTTCTTTAGCCCATTTACTTGGAAATGTGATTTTTGTGATACTCTGTTTTGGCCCAGGTTTCTGTGAAGTGTTGTTTTGCTATTGGGGCCAATTTGGAACTTTGTCGATCGATAATTTAAGTGGGCTTTTAACAGTACATACATTATTTTCTGCGACCGTGAATGTCATTTGATCGGTAAACTCGTCTAATTGCTATATGTCTTTTAGACGGGTTTGCGAACGTGACATTCACGTTGATGTTCTGTGATGTGCTGTGATGTTGGTTGGATCGTCGTGGTAGATAGCAATGGTGCAATGATAGTACAGTTTCTTTTCATTTGTACATTTGATATTGCGGGGCGAGTGTCCGACATGTGGACTGCCGTCACTGCCAGTTTGTATATTATTCTTTTGGGGCACGACCGGGCAGAGGTCGATGTCACCCTTGTATATTATTTTATTTTCTGTACTAGGTTTACCCTGCGGTGGGGTGCACGAATAGCCGGATTCTAGAGGGCAACTAGTCCGCATCACATAGCATTGGGACGGAGGGGACCTTATTCTAGAATTGGCGGGTTATTCGCCGCACTCGTAGGGGGTATAGGTGACCCAGGAGGGGTGCTCAAGTTACCGGATTCCGTGAAGTGCTGGGTGGTCCATTCACGTTGTTGAAGGAGGCTGCCTCACTTCTGGTTATGGCGGGTAACTTGCCGCGCTCGTAGGGGTCTAGGTTTCATTGCACAGGCTATCCACACGACAGGGAACGTCGGGTCTCACTTGCGGCTCAAGTGAAACTCGGGGCTCCAGATTATCCACCATTCTGTATTGCTTCTGTGATGTTGCTTTATATCATGCCTGAGACGAATGTTATATATATATTTATATATATTAGTAGATGTTGTATATATTTTGCACCCGCGCTAGCCCAGTCCCCGCTCTGTCGTTAGTTAAGTAACCTAACGGGTGATGACGGGACCCAGTGGCGAATGCGGATGGCATATACGTACATTTTATTTTCGTTCTTTTCTGGTGTGATTAATTGATGGGACTGCATAGATTCTAATCAATGCAAGGATAAAACAAACCTATATATGATGTTGTTGGAACCAAGTTTTTAAAAACTGACATTACAGACGTTCTCTTTTGCTTTGCATCGTGGTATTCATTTGGAATATCCCGCATCTCATTCGACGAGGCAAGGGCCGAGATCCCTTCATCGGGAGTGACCCCTTGAGTGAAAGTTTGCGTCAACGTAATAACTTCACTATAGTTGATTCCTTTTGCTTTGCATCGTAGTATTCAGTTTCGGATATCCTGCACCCCATTCGACGGGGAAAGAGCCGAGATCCTTTCACCGGGAGTGACTTCTTTAGCAAACATTTTCGCCACTATACATTTATAAAACCACTTGGATTCCTTCAACGATATCAAGTTCATTATGTTAAAGGTTTTCCGCCAAAAACCATCGTAGCCCTCTGTCGTTTCTTTCAAGTGGTATCTAGTATTCGTGCTGCGTTTGTTGGCCTTTGTCAAGGCGTAGTGTGCGGTAACTAGATATTGCTTGTCTGTTGCATTGAGTTGCGATTATCTAGAACAGTCGTATAACCTTGTTGGCCTTTGTCAAGAGTTTGTACGGGTGGGTCTAGAGTAATCCAGGATAATGACGGGTTGAACTTGACTTGTGGTTTATGATTTGTTGGCCTTTGTCAAGGTCATAAACCACTTGGGGTAAAAATCATATCGGGAGTTTCAAACATACAGGAAACTTGCCAGGCTTGTGCATACCTTCTGGAGTGTGGTGACTTGAGTGGCTTCCATCAACTTATCATGCGATGATAGTTGGATCCCGATTCCCACTGATGAGTAGGATTACTCCTCGGGTGATTCCGACTAATTCTCCTTTTAGGTTTGGAGGAGAATTTTTGGAAGCAGTGGGAGCCATCCATATTAGATAAAATGATTAACCAGTCTGATCTAGGTTAGAGTGCACGCTGAGTGTTTCTTCTCTCTCTCTCTGGCTACGACTATGACCCGACCCTAAACCAAAACTCATAAAACCAAGTTGACCGAACCTTCTTAAAACACTATGGATTTTGGAATGTCACGGTGTCGCATACATCATTACCACTTCTATATCACCTTTGCATTTCTCCACAACACCCCGTATCACTACAGATATCCACTTCCATTGGATAAATCCATCGTATGGTTATATACGAACTCGAAGGAACTTTTTCGAGGATGGATTCTGATTCTGGAAAGAATGAATAGGATTATTCGGTTGTCTTTTCTCTTTACCTTCTCTCAGGTTGTGAGGGCTCCTAGGGTTAGGAGAGGGTACACCTATTGAGCTTATTGGATAGTCTTCCTCCAGAACATAAGCAGGTGCCGAACGGTAGGGAAGGAAGAAAACCAACAAGCTTAACTGTGGTGTACAGAAGGTAATAAGTAAAGACATAATAAAGAGATTAGAATAATGGAAAAGAAAATTACGATCACCATTATTCACTGTTAGTTATATGTATGCCCTAGAGGCCATTACTTTACATATGATGTATATTGTAGTGGATGCTAGGATGTATATAGGGAGGACTTTCTTGCTCGACATGATAGTATGCTATCTGGTTGCTCTTTACCTTAACGTGTATACTGATTGTCTCTCTGTTACATGTTGGTAAAGCCCTTAGGATGTGTACTTGACTACTTGGACTATGATGCAGATCATACTAGTGGGGACAGATTGTCTATAAGTGCATCCTTCAAAGTCCCTAGTCGTGGGTGTATCGAGACGGGGCATCGATATACCAGAGTAGACTAGCGTATACCTTCTCGACCCATACAGATGGGCGATGGATGATCCCATATCCATTGGTGTTTGACATCAGAGATGATATACGGGTGCTCATTGGAGACTGGGTACACTGGACGGACTCGCCGAGAACTCCCAGATGGTATTATACCTTACGTCAGATGGCAGTTCTCTGGTGACACTGGTACAGAGTAGTCTGTTGACCCGAGATCGTCATAGAGTCTTGTGTGATTCCCACTGTGCTTTGATTTCCATCTTACCACGTCCAAGAGGGCGTACAAAACGGTGGTTTTTGGGTACAGTCCCGAGTCACATGGAGGCAATGAGCGATAGGAGGGGATTCGTCTCTCCCGGTATAGGGAGTTGATGTTGCGCTGTGTTCGATTGGCTATAACCGGAAATCCCTGGCCAGGGTTGCTGAGATTTACTGGTAAGTGTTACCAGTAGTTTCTTGAATTGTTATAGACCTCATATCGACACGACTTATCGAGCTATTGGGGTCTGACGTTTACCACCCCTAGGCGAGATATGCGACATATCAGACGATCAAACCGGACTGTACGGTAGTGTTACTGGTTGGATTCACTGGAGTGTGAGCGGGCTTGCTCGTCGATCTTCTGATCGCTCAATACCCGGGTGGCCGTTACTGTTAGTGTATATGCCCTAGAGGCCATTACTGTATCATACTAGTTTGTATATTACTTAATGGATGCTTGGGATATTCACCTTGTATATACAATCTTGCTCAAAATAGTAGTATGCTACTTAGTTTGTTTCTACTTCAATGTGTACTTGTGTTTATTTCAGTATATCACTTATACGCATTAGTGGAGCCCTTAGGATCTTTGCTTGATTACCAGCGTTGTGATGGCAGTCACACTAGTGGGGGCTGGGTAATCTATAAGCACATCCTTATTCAGGTCCCTGGTCGCAGGACTATCGAGACAGGGCATCGATACTCCGGCGTAGACCAGCGCATGCGCTTCTCATCCCAGTGTGGGAGACGGTCTGTCCCACAGCCGTCAGTACGTCGTACTTGAGATAGTATGCGGGTGCTCGTTAGGTTACGGGTACACTGGACAGGACTCGTCGGGAACTGACTAGTTGGTATTATACCTATCGTCAGTTATCAGTTCCCAGGTGACATGAGTACAGCTTAGTCCGCTGACTTGACACTGTCACTCCGCCTCGAGTGTGTTCCCACTGTACTTTGATCACTACCCTACCACGGCTCAAAGGAGTCGTGCAAACAGGTGGTGGTTGGGTGCAGTCCCGAAGCACTTGGAGGCAGTGACGGTTAGACAGGATTCGTCTCTCCCGGTATTGGGGGTTGACATCGCGCTGTGTCTAGGAGAGCCATTACACGAGTAGTCCCTGGCCAGGGCAAACGAGATATACTGGTAGGTTTCCAGTGTTATCTCAGGGTGTATTGGGCTTCACTCCGGCACGACTTGTACCGCTATTGGGGGACTGACGTTTACCGCCCCCTAGGCCCGCCATGCGATGTATCAGACGAACAGACCGGACTGTACGGAGAATGTCACGCTCAGGCTCAGTAGGAGTTCAGATGGGTTTCGCCTCGTCGGTCTTCTTGTCGGCATTACCTGGGGACCGTTACGCACAGCTAGTGCCGCTTGCGGTCTGTGGTTAAACCCACTGCCAGCGTAGTGTCGAGTCTTTAGAGTCCCACACAGAAAGCTTTTCGCCTTTAGGCAAAAGAGTAGAGGTCGCATGGTATTGCGACAGGTCGCATGGTTTTGCGACAGGGTTCGGTCACATCCGTGCACTTGTGCACGTGCAGTGTCCGGACAGTTTACACTAGCGGGCTTTGGTTTAAGCCAGATCCTAGTGTACCTTATGGGATTGGATTTATCCAGTTTGCATTCGTGTTCCTCGGAACGCGGATGCGGGTGTGTATGCACAGTTGACAGGGAGGCAGAGGCTGCGGATTCTCATTAGGGTTGTTGACAGTTGACCGTTGACTATTTGACTTTATGCTCAACCCTGATGAGAATATGATATGTGATTAACTATTATATATTATTAAGTATTATGGTGATATGGTTGTTGACTTGTTGACTTTCGTTGACTTGTTAACTTTGTTGACTTGTTGACTTTTGTTGACTTGTTGACCGGTTGACTAGGCTTGACTAGTTGACCATCATGATAACCATGGTTATCATTTCATGCCAAAGACTTTTTCTTGCTTGCTCATTTTGAGTAAAATGAGTGCATGACATGATAAGGTTATGGTTGCTTCTAACCATCACATAAGACCTTTTTGATATGATGAGTTATGATCACTTTGGATTATGAGAGGGTGAAAGACAAAAGAGTTGCTCATTCTTTCTTGCTCATTCTCTCTCTTGTTCTTGAGCTCTCCTCTTGCTCTCACCCTCAACCTCTTGCTCCCTCTCTTGATCTATGGTTCTCTTGTCTCATGAGTTGAGAATCAAGAACCATAGATAAAATCCCATTCTAAATCATCTCTACTCATTCTAGTTCACTAGGTTTAGCAAACCAAGTGAACTAGTTTCTTCAAAGAACGAAGAAGGAGCTAAAGGTTGGAGCTTTCAAGTGGATCTATCTTCGGCGTACGGAGACAACGAGAAGGAGCCATCGAACCACCATCGGAGCTTGAAGAGAAGGAGTTCAAGTTTAGGTATAACCATCTTCATCCGAGTAGCTAAATATCTTTAGCTTAGTTTGCTAGTTTTAGTTTAGGTAAAGATCCCGACCTAGCTTAGTCCATGTTGCCTCTTGCGTTAAAATTTTGATTTTATACCGTTTCCGCCTCCCCGTAAGAACCGGGGGTCGCAACGTGGACTTACAGTGGTATCAGAGCCTAACTAAACTTAAACTAGCTTGGTAGTGAAGTGTAACGAAGTTCGGAACCGGAAAAATCCAAAAACCAAACTTTTACAAAAACTGAGTTTCTGTTGAATTTTTTTTGGCTCAAAATGCAAAACGTTACACTTGTAAATTCGGCTCAGGGTTTTGTGTGAACACCCAAGAAAAACGTTGCCCTAATTCGTTCAAACCGCCGCGCTTCCGCCGCACGAGGTAGGCATGTGCCGCGGAAGCGCCGCGGTTTGTCGTCTTCTCTGCATCGTTTTTCGTGCAGTGTGTGTCTGTGTTGGTTTTGGGATTTTTGGAATATATTATATGTGCCCAGATTTTCCAGAAAAGAAATTTCCTTTTGGGGTCCTATAATTCCGTATTTTTTTCCGAACTTCACTGCACTTTGACTTTGATGGTTATATCTGTGATGTTTGCATGTATTGAACGTCGGCTAATCGCTATAAGTCGATTGGTCGGGGTTATACATGATCTGTAATGTGCTGGAATGTGTATATAAATATGTTGGATTGTCGCGGGTGAATAGCCGGGGGTTGTGAGACGAGAGTTTTCTTTTCTTGCAATTCATGTAAATTTGTAAATTGATGTAATAATTATTTGTATGGCCGCACAACCGGGTCGGGGTTGTAGCCGTCATTGTATAATTTCTTTTTACTGTTTTTGCTCCTAGGATAGACCCATGGAGGGGTGCACAAACTACCGGGTATGCCGAAGTGTCGAGTGGCCTACTCATGGAGATGAGGGAGGTTGCTACGCTTCGGGTACTTGGCGGGTAGTTTGCCGCACCCGTAGGGGTCTTGGGTGGGGTTTTGGCTATTCACCGCGACCGTGTAATCTGTTTTTGTTACAGGCTCGTACAAATTACAGATTCCTAGTATATCCAATGTATTTATCTGTGATCTGAAATGTTTATCATTGCAGTATATCTATATATGATATTATTTAGGCGTTGCTTATGTTTTACAGACGCGCTAGCCCAGCCCCCGCTCTGTCGTTAGTTAAGTAACCTAACGGGTAATGACGGGGCCCCGTGGCGAATGCGAATGGCATAAGCGTACGTCATATTTTGGTTGTTTTCTGCAATGGTAGGATTAAATGATGGGACGCATTAAAAGAACTAATGCAAGAATATCACGCATTAAAAGAACTAATGCAAGATAATAAACCAAGCTAAAGTCATTGGAACACTTTCGAAAAACCACTCGGTTCTTTTCAAAAACAACTTTTAAAATGCGGAGCTTGAGCCACTCCTTTTAAAAGCTATCTCGTTCCATCGACCAAATCAAGTTCACTACGTTCACGGTTTTGCCAAAACCATTCGTAGCCCTCCGTCGTTTCGTATGAATATTCAATAGTATTCAAGCTGTGTTTGTTGACCTTCGTCAAGGCATAGTGATTGGTAGCTATTGGGTATTCATATGTAGCATAGATAGATGCGTTGGTTTGGGACATTCGCATTACCTTGTTGACCTTCGTCAAGGGTATATACGGGTGGATTCAAATTAACCTGGATAATGACGGGCAGAACTTGACATGTGACTTATGATTTGTTGACCTTCGTCAAGGTCATAAGAGCATGGGGCAAAAATCCACATCGGGAGTTTCATAAGTACTGAAACTTGCTAGATTTGCATACCATTTGGAGTGTGATGATTCTGGTAGGATTCCTTCAGTTTCGTCACGCGATGATATTTGGATCCCGATCCTACTGTGAGTATATGCTACTCCTCGGGAAATTTCTCACTTAACGATCAATGCTATAAACCTAGTAGGTGCCTAGAAAGGTGTTAGCGGGGCTACGCCCCCATGGAAAAGAGGTTCTCTAATTAAGGAACTTCGCGAAAGCGTTGGAAAACCTCCCTCGAAGTACCGACACCGGCCTGGCTGAACGGTTAAGCTAGTATTGTACGGTGGGATTGATCCTGACTAATTCTTCCTTTATGGTTTGAGGAGGGATTCGAGAAACAGTGGGAGCCACCCTGTTTAGACAAACTAAAAACCACTCTAAACTTGCAAGAGCATCATGCTGAGTGTTTCTTCTTCTCTCTCCTAATTGCAGCGACCAATCAACATGACTGGACTTAAGTTACTCCTAGATAAAAACAAACTGACAGGGCCAACCTACAAAGATTGGCTCAGGAATGTCACGATAGCAATCACTTATGACAAGCTGGGGTATCTTCTTACCACCAAAGCTCCCCCTGTCCCTGGTCCAACTTCCAGTGTCGCGGATAAGGAAATCCGCAAGACTTGGGAGATTGATAGCGCGAAGGCCAAGTGCCTCCTGCTTGCCTCGATGGACAACGAACATCAGAGGAGGCATGAGAATATGGACATGGAGTCCATATTGCTCCATACAAAAGAACTGTATGGAGAGCAATCACGTATCGCAAGATACGAAGCGTCGAGAAAGTTATTTTCGACAAGAATGGCCGTCGGATCATCAGTAGCCGAGCATGTGCTAAAGATGATCGGCTTCATTGAGGAGCTCGCTGACCTAGGGATCACATTGGAGAGTGAGCTATATACGGATATAGTTCTCCAGTCCCTTCCTTCCACTTACGCCCAGTTTATACTGAACTTCAACCTACAAGAAAAAGAGGTTGAACTATCAGAGCTCCTCAACATGCTGAGGAGCGCAGAGGGCACCCTACAGAAAGGTAGGGAAACATCCACTTTGTTTGTAGGAGGATCATCTACTTCTAGGTCCAAGGCGAAAGCCAAGGGAAAGAAGAAGAAGGCCCCCGCCAAACCAAGGGGCGGTGTTGGTAAAGTGGATACGAAGGGAAAAGGCAAAGCAACAAAGATAGCGGGGAAGCTTGTGGATAAGGAAGAATGCTTCTATTGTCATAAGAAAGGACACTGGAAGAATGATTGCAGGGCCTGGAAGGCCAGAACACAGGAATTGAAGCAGGTTGCAGCTTCAGCTTCAGGTGTGTATGTTATTGAAAACTGTCTTTCAATAAACTCTACTTCCTGGGTATTGGATACCGGATCAGGATCTCATATCTGTAATTCTTTGCAGGCATTGAGAAACCGTAGTGTTTTGAAGGCAGGTGACATGACCCTCAAAGTTGCGAACGGAGCTAGCATGGATGCTAAAGCCGTGGGGGACTATCACCTGGGAATGTCAGATGGACATGTTTTGGTTTTGCGTAATTGCTTTTTTGTACCCAACGCAACTTGTAATATCATTTCTGTATCTTTAGTTTCTAAAGAAGGTTATGAATTTGCGTTTGTAAGTAATGTTGTAAACATTCACCTTAATCAAGTTTTGATTGGGTCAGGTACATTGAGTAATGGTATATACGTGTTAAACCAACCACAGATTTTCAACGTCCAGAATACACACAAAAGAAAGTCTCCGGAAATGAATCAGACTTTCTTATGGCATTGTAGATTGGGTCACATCAATGAGAGAAGGTTGACTAAGTTACATACAGAAGGATATTTGAATGCGTTCGAATATCAATCGTATGCCACTTGTCAATCTTGTCTCAAAGGAAAGATGACAAAGACTCCGTTTACTGGACAAGGAGTAAGAGCGAGCGAGCACTTAGGACTCGTACACAGTGACGTGTGCGGTCCAATGTCTACACATGCCCGAAGCGGACATTCTTACTTCATTACTTTTACGGATGACTTCTCAAGGTACGGTTATGTCTTCTTGATGAAACATAAGTCCGAGGCCTTTGGAAAATTCCAGGAGTATAAGAATGAAGTAGAGAAACAGACCGGCAAAAGTATTAAGATTCTAAGATCGGATCGAGGTGGAGAATACTTAAGTGCCGAATTCCTGAATTACTTAAAAGAGAATGGTATTCTCTCTCAGCTTACTCCTCCATACACTCCGCAACATAATGGTGTATCGGAGAGACGGAACCGAACCCTATTGGATATGGTTCGGTCCATGATGAGTAACGCTGAGTTACCGCGATCATTCTGGGGATATGCACTAGAAGCAGCTGCGTATCTCTTGAACAAGGCTCCCACCAAGACTGTGCCTACCACCCCATATGAGATGTGGACTGGGAAGAAACCCTGTCTTAAGTATCTTAAGGTATGGGGATGTCCAGCTTTTGTAAAAAAGCAGCATGCGGACAAGCTTGAGGCACGTTCAGTACAGTGTAAGTTTGTGGGATACCCAAGGAACTCTAGGGGGTATCTTTTCTATTCAGCTGAGGAACAAAAGGTCTTTGTTTCTCAGCATGCCCGCTTCTTGGAAACTGAGTTTTTGGAAACCCAGATAAGTGGGAACACAATAGAACTGGAAGAAGTTCCAGAACCACAGACTGTTACTGAAAGCTTAGTGGAACCAGAGGGTTCAACAGAACAGGACATTCCTGCGCCACTCCGCAGGAGTAGTAGGCAGTCTCATCCGCCCGAGAGATACTGCGGTTTTCTCATAGATGGGGATAGAGAGGATTGCATCATAGATTATGATGAGCCTACTAGCTTCCAGCAGGCCGTTCAGAGCGTTGACTCAGTGAAATGGCTGGATGCAATGCGGACCGAAATGGAGTCCATGTACACCAACAAGGTATGGACGTTGGACATTGCTCCAGACGGGGTAAAACCCGTAGGATGCAAGTGGATCTTCAAAAGGAAGATTGGTGTAGATGGACAGGTTGAGACCTATAAAGCTAGGCTGGTAGCAAAGGGTTTTCGTCAAAGACCTGGCTTGGACTACGACGAAACCTTTTCTCCAGTAGCCATGCTGAAATCCATTCGGATCCTTCTTGCCATTGCTGCCTTCCACGATTATGAGATCTGGAAAATGGACGTAAAGACAGCTTTTCTAAATGGAAATTTAGAGGAGTGTGTCTATATGGACCAGCCAGAGGGTTTCATTCAGAGTGGGAGCAGCGGAAAGGTGTGCAAGTTGCTTAAGTCCATCTATGGACTAAAGCAGGCATCGCGGAGTTGGAACATCTGCTTTGATGAGACGGTCAAAGAATTTGGCTTTATCAAAAATCCAGATGAACCATGCATCTATAGTAGATTTGTAGCGAGAACTGTAGTATTCCTCGTTTTATACGTGGATGACATTCTCTTAATAGGAAATGACATTCCTATGCTACAATCTGTCAAGGGGTTCTTGTCACACAGGTTCTCCATGAAAGACCTGGGTGATGCCTCGTACATTCTGGGTATCCGGATCTACCGTGACAGATCCAAGAGGATATTAGGACTTTCACAGTCCAGGTACATCGACACCATACTGAAGAGATTCAGTATGGAAGATTCCAAGCGCGGTAACCTACCGGCTTGTCACGGGATCACCCTCTCTAAAGAGATGTCTCCCAAGACTGATTTGGAGAGGGATCGCATGTCTATTATACCCTACGCTTCTGCGGTAGGCTCTATAATGTATGCGATGTTGTGTACCAGACCGGATGTAGCTTATGCACTCAGTTTGGTAAGCCGGTATCAGTCAAACCCTGGGGAGAAACACTGGATAGCGGTAAAGAACATTCTCAAGTACCTGAGAAGGACTAAGGAGATGTTCTTGGTGTATGGCGGAAAAGACCTCCAGATCGAGGCCTTTGCTGACTCCAGCTTCCAGAGTGACAAGGATGATTCCAAGTCCATGTCGGGTTTTGTCTTTACCCTCAATGGAGGGGCGGTGTGTTGGAAGAGTTCCAAACAAGAAACCGTTGCAGACTCGACGATGGAAGCGGAATACATCGCTGCATCTGATGCCGCAAAAGAAGCTGTCTGGATGAGAAAGTTCTTGAAAGAACTTCAGGTGGTTCCGTCCATTGTTGATCCAATACCTCTGTATTGCGACAACAATGGGGCTATAGCTTTTGCGAAGGAACCCAGGTCCCATCAGAGATCCAGGCACATCTTGAGGCGGTATCACCTGATCAGGGAGATCGTAGATCGCCAGGAGATCGAGGTTCGGAGAGTCGCTTCAGAAGATAACACTGCTGATCCATTCACCAAGGCCCTGCCACAGACTCAGTTCGAGCGGCTGATCGAGATGATAGGTCTTCGATACGCCAGTACATGGCCTTAGTGCAAGTGGGAGATTGTTAGTGTATATGCCCTAGAGGCCATTACTGTATCATACTAGTTTATATATTACTTAATGGATGCTTGGGATATTCACCTTGTATATACAATCTTGCTCAAAATAGTAGTATGCTACTTGGTTTGTTTCTACTTCAATGTTTACTTGTGTTTATTTCAGTATATCACTTATACGCATTAGTGGAGCCCTTAGGATCTTTGCTTGATTACCAGCGTTGTGATGGCAGTCACACTAGTGGGGGCTGGGTAATCTATAAGCACATCCTTATTCAGGTCCCTGGTCGCAGGACTATCGAGACAGGGCATCGATACTCCGGAGTAGACCAGCGCATGCGCTTCTCATCCCAGTGTGGGAGACGGTCTGTCCCACAGCCGTCAGTACGTCGTACTTGAGATAGTATGTGGGTGCTCGTTAGGTTACGGGTACACTGGACAGGACTCGTAGGGAACTGACTAGTTGGTATTATACCTATCGTCAGTTATCAGTTCCCAGGTGACATGAGTACAGCTTAGTCCGCTGACTTGACACTGTCACTCCGCCTCGAGTGTGTTCCCACTGTACTTTGATCACTACCCTACCACGGCTCAAAGGAGTCGTGCAAACAGGTGGTGGTTGGGTGCAGTCCCGAAGCACTTGGAGGCAGTGACGGTTAGACAGGATTCGTCTCTCCCGGTATTGGGGGTTGACATCGCGCTGTGTCTAGGAGAGCCATTACACGAGTAGTCCCTGGCCAGGGCAAACGAGATATACTGGTAGGTTTCCAGTGTTATCTCAGGGTGTATTGGGCTTCACTCCGGCACGACTTGTACCGCTATTGGGGGACTGACGTTTACCGCCCCCTAGGCCCGCCATGCGATGTATCAGACGAACAGACCGGACTGTACGGAGAATGTCACGCTCAGGCTCAGTAGGAGTTCAGATGGGTTTCGCCTCGTCGGTCTTCTTGTCGGCATTACCTGGGGACCGTTACGCACAGCTAGTGCCGCTTGCGGTCTGTGGTTAAACCCACTGCCAGCGTAGTGTCGAGTCTTTAGAGTCCCACACAGAAAGCTTTTCGCCTTTAGGCAAAAGAGTAGAGGTCGCATGGTATTGCGACAGGTCGCATGGTTTTGCGACAGGGTTCGGTCACATCCGTGCACTTGTGCACGTGCAGTGTCCGGACAGTTTACACTAGCGGGCTTTGGTTTAAGCCAGATCCTAGTGTACCTTATGGGATTGGATTTATCCAGTTTGCATTCGTGTTCCTCGGAACGCGGATGCGGGTGTGTATGCACAGTTGACAGGGAGGCAGAGGCTGCGGATTCTCATTAGGGTTGTTGACAGTTGACCGTTGACTATTTGACTTTATGCTCAACCCTGATGAGAATATGATATGTGATTAACTATTATATATTATTAAGTATTATGGTGATATGGTTGTTGACTTGTTGACTTTCGTTGACTTGTTAACTTTGTTGACTTTTGTTGACTTGTTGACCGGTTGACTAGGCTTGACTAGTTGACCATCATGATAACCATGGTTATCATTTCATGCCAAAGACTTTTTCTTGCTTGCTCATTTTGAGTAAAATGAGTGCATGACATGATAAGGTTATGGTTGCTTCTAACCATCACATAAGACTTTTTTGATATGATGAGTTATGATCACTTTGGATTATGAGAGGGTGAAAGACAAAAGAGTTGCTCATTCTTTCTTGCTCATTCTCTCTCTTGTTCTTGAGCTCTCCTCTTGCTCTCACCCTCAACCTCTTGCTCCCTCTCTTGATCTATGGTTCTCTTGTCTCATGAGTTGAGAATCAAGAACCATAGATAAAATCCCATTCTAAATCATCTCTACTCATTCTAGTTCACTAGGTTTAGCAAACCAAGTGAACTAGTTTCTTCAAAGAACGAAGAAGGAGCTAAAGGTTGGAGCTTTCAAGTGGATCTATCTTCGGCGTACGGAGACAACGAGAAGGAGCCATCGAACCACCATCGGAGCTTGAAGAGAAGGAGTTCAAGTTTAGGTATAACCATCTTCATCCGAGTAGCTAAATATCTTTAGCTTAGTTTGCTAGTTTTAGTTTAGGTAAAGATCCCGACCTAGCTTAGTCCATGTTGCCTCTTGCGTTAAAATTTTGATTTTATACCGTTTCCGCCTCCCCGTAAGAACCGGGGGTCGCAACGTGGACTTACAGTTACGTTTAGCAGACCGCTTGCGGCTTGTGGGTGTTTGATATGATCATCACCTGCTGCCGGCGTATTGACGAGTCTTTAGAGTCCTACACAGAGGTTTCCTGGCTCAAGCGAAACGAAATAGGAGCGCATATGAGATATGTGCGGGACCGAGAATAATGCTTGTATGTGATACCGTATTTCATTCTCGCGATGAATGTGTCGAATGGTTGTATGCGATATAACCTAGTTATCGAATCGAGGGTTGATTCGATAAGCCGATACATTGGATACTAGTCGGTTATATGCGATATGACCGGATCGTTAAATCAAGTGTTGATTTAATGATTTAATGCATAATTATATATTTGATATATTACTTTGCATTAACTAGTATTGGTTCACTTTAAAGGATTTTCTCACTTGGATATACAAGTTGTATATGTGATATACTTTTTGTGCATATTATTGTATCATGTTTGATGATACATGTTTACTTGGTTAAGTGTAAAGAATAAAACCATGGTTAAACTTATGATTAGGGTTTTGTTTTCTTTTTCATTTATTTTTCTATTTATTCTTTTTGGAAAAATAATAAGCATAAAGGAAAATGGTGGCTTAATTTGTTTTCTAGTTAAAGCTTCATGAAGCTTTGACCAAGTGACCATTTTGTCTCCATGCTTAACCCTAACCATTCCCACTAACCATGATTGATTCTCTACACTTAACCATGGTTGAGACATGATAAGTATTCTTATTATTTTCTTTTTTAAAAAAAAGAACTTATCATAATATTATCTTCATCTTCTTCTTCTTCTTCACTTGAAAAAAAACCTTTCTTCATCAATGGTGATTGATGAAAATTAGTGAGAAATCCAATTCTAAAGTCTACCCACTTCCTATTTCTTCATCTTCTACCTCTTTCCAAGTAGTAGAGTGTGTTTCCTTCACAAGTTTTCTTGACTTGGTGAAGTTGGAGCTTGATCTAGTGATGCCTCGACGTAGATCGTCTTCGGCACGTCGTCGATGACCTAGCCCACTCTTTCTCCGATGAAGCCGATGCTAGAGCCCGGGATTTGATATGGACAGCGAGGAGACTTCATCACGGAGCCGTGGAGGTGGAGGACCGGATCTACAAAGGTTGTATTTCCGTATTCTTGTAGTTAAGTGTTAACTAGTTTGCTTTGTCGCCTAAACTTCTAGCCAACGATCCGTAGTCGGGTTTCTCGGCACCGTAATTTTTTGAAATTGGCATGGTTGATGCCTTATGAGACCTCTTGAGAGTGCCTAGGAACCCTACAGTGGTATCAGAGCCTAGCTAGAGCCTTAGGCGACGCGTAGACGGAGTTAGAAGTCCGATCGAACCAAAACCTAACCCGGAAAATGCTCTCTGGACTTTTTTCGAAATCTGGGATTTTTTCAAATTAAAAATATGCAGAAAAATCAGCAGGAGATTTTAAGAATTACTGTGAAATTCGAGCGACCGACTCCTCTAAACTGCCGCGGAACCGCGGCAATAGCATGGCTATTGCGGCGGTTCCGCGGCCAAGAAGTCAGATCATGTTTTGCTTTTTGCACAGTAATTCTTAGTTTACAGTGCTGGTTTTCCTGGGAATTTTTAATATTTTTTTTTCAAGAGTGGAATTTTCTGGGTTGTAGTGGGGACTCGGTGTATCGATCGGATTGTCTAATTCTGTCTGTGTGTTTTTCCGGATAAATTTTAGAATATGTTAAAAAGTTCGACCGGATATAAATACCCAATTTTTCCCCTGTCGGGAAATTTCCAAGTGTTGGATTTTTCCGTAGTTTAACGACGTTCTAAGTAGTGCAAGTAACGCGATGGTCCCTCTAGAAGACAACAAACCTTAACTCGATTATGTGACCGTCTTGAACTGCCCTTTGAACCTTCGGGTTTGGGGCAGTACGGCGTGCCACATGTGAGGCGTTGGCTTGACCCTTCTACGGCTGGACCGTTGGTACTGAGGCACGAACTGAATGTTGTTAGACTTATTTCATGTGTTGATCTGTATCGGGAAAACTTGGGTGTTCGATTGTTCGATCGGAAAGTTTGACATTTTCTATTTATCCGGAATGGGATACAATGATTGGAATTCACAAAAGTTATGAGATAACTGAATGAATGTTATAAACATAGCAGTTTAGTCTCACTTGATCGGTTGCCACGGAATTTTGATGTTATCAAAACTCCGTCGCAATCACGTAGCGTACGCGGATACTCGCCGGGTAAACTTAATAGACAGCCTCACTCCATAGCCCCGACCAAGTGACTGTAGGAGAACCCCGTCGCCGAAAGCATCCGTCCGGGTGCTCGCGGTAGCGGTGTTCCGCCTTGGTGCACTTCGTCGGCGGTATCGGGGGTGCTGCCGTCTACTAAAGTTTGCGACGAGCATTCGATCAGGATGTCGGGAATCTTGTTGAATTCCCCGACTTGATATTGAAAAGTGTTTTCGATTTTGAGACTAAAATGCGGGATTTATAATTGTTAGGCATGCGATGTCTAAGTAATTCATTTGATTAGGCATGCGATGTCTATGGAGATTGCGGATTCCAACTGTTGTAGTTTTACACTTTCTTTTCTGTGACCGTAAGTGTAATATGTGATATCGCCGGTTTCGTTGCTATATGTCAACGACAATTGGGATACGCATGTTTACTTACGTTGATGACATGTGATGTAATGTGTTGCTGGATATGTTATATTGGATCGTCGTGTTTGAATAGCCGGGGTTTTTTATGTGAGATGGGTGTTTTTCATTTTCATTCATGTAAAAACTTGTATGTAATATTCTTTTATTGGGGCACTTCCAGGTTGCGGAAGATGTCACCTTTTGTATATTATTTACTTTTCCGCACTAGGATAGACCCAAGGAGGAGGGCACAAGTAACCGGGTTCTGGAGTCCAGTGGGAGACCAACTCGAGGAGTCGAGTCCGGGTATCCTAACTCTAGAATTGGTAGGGTTGCTTGCCGCTCTCGTAGAGGTCTAGGGGTGTGGGTTTGGCTATTCATCACGACCGTGGAATCCGTGTTTTATACTGGCTCGTATTGAAAACACGGACGTCCTAGTATATCCAATATTTCATATGTTTCTTCTACTGCGATATCTGTGATGTGATCATGTGATATGTTCTGTGATGGATACTTTATATAGTATATATGATATATTATATAGACGTTACTTATGTTTTACACCCGCGCTAGCCCTGCCCCGCTCTGCCGTTAGTTACCTAACCTAACGGTGCACGAGGGGACATCGAGGCGAATGCGGATGGCATAAGTGTACGTCGTATTTATCTGTGATGTTTAGGTATTTTAAATGATGGGACTTCATTAATATGATTAATGAAATAAAAGAAACCTAAGATGTTGTAGAATCGAATTTCAAAATAAAACAGGTAGCTACAGTTCTTGCTTTGCACAGCGGTATATGTGATATATCCTGCACCTTATTCGATGAGGAAAGGACCGAGATCCCTTCACCGGGAGTGACTCCTTTAGCAATAACTGGCAGATGCTACACACTCGGTTTGTCTTTTGATTGCTTTTAAGAGTTCTGCTTTGCACAGTGATATATATGATATATCCCGCACCTCATTCGACGAAGAAAGGACCGACGATCCCTTCAACGGGAGTGACCCCTTTAGCAAAACTAGAAAAGCCTCAAAAGCACTCCATTTTTAAAATCATTTGATTCTACAACGATATCAAGTTCATTACGCAATAGGTTTTTAGAAAAACCTGTCGTAGCCCTCCGTCATTTCAGATAAGTCCTATTTAGTATTCGTGCTACGTTTGTTGACCTCCGTCAAGGCGTAGTGTGCGGTAGCTAACTAGTATTTATCTGCTTATGCATATGATGCAGATTGGATTAGGGTAGTCGTGCGGCCTTGTTGACCTCCGTCAAGGGTCGTGCGGGTGGGTTTAATTCGATCAAGAAATGACGGGTTGAACTTGACTAGTAGCCTATGGTTTGTTGACCTCCGTCAAGGTCATAGGACGCTAGGGGCAAAATTATCGGGAATTTCAAGTGTTGAAATTTGCAATGAGATTGCATACCTTCTATGAGATAGTTGGATCCCGATACCCACTGCGAGTAAGAGTTACTCCTGGGAGAGTTTTACACATTACAATTAGCCGATTAAGTAGGTGTCTAGAAAGGTGTCAACGGGGTTACGCCTCTGGGAAAACGAGGTTTACATTAATTAGGTTCGTGCGAAAGCACGGGGGACCTCCCTCAAAGTACCGACACTGGCCTGGTTGAAAGATTGGCGAACTTGTAGTCTGTAATTAATCCCGGCTAGTCTTTCCTTTTAGGGTTTGAAGGAAGATTTGATAAAAACAGTGGGAGCCATCCTGATTAGATAAAATAATAACCAATCTATTCTTGCTAGAGCGCACGCTGAGTGTTTTCTTCTCTCTCTCCAGGTAGCGACCATATCACGCCTTAATCAAGATAATAATACGGAATATTGACCGAACCCGCTTGTTATACTGAGCTGGCGAACGTTGGTCCCGCTCCAACTTATAATTGTTATAAGACAGAGCAGGAAATTGGGGAATACCAGATTTGCCGTGCCGCCCAAACGAAGAAAGTGCATATGATGCATCATCTTCGGGTGTGTTCGTTACATAGAACTGTTTCTCTGTATCCTCTACGTCCTGGGTATGTGATACCAGATCAGGATCCCAGATATGTAATCTGTTTCATAGGGCTACAGAAAGGTAGAGAACTGAGAACGGGTGATAAGTTTCATGAGCCAGAAAACGGGGCAAGTGTTGCAGCCAAGTCTGTTGGTCACTGTCACCCTGTATTCCAAATACATTGATTCTGAACAAATGTTATTAGATACCGAACCTGATATACAAAATCATATCAATCTCTTTATTAGTAAAGAAATGATAAAATTTTGTATAGTTGGATAATGTTTTGAACATTTCCTATATCAAAAGTTGATCGGTTCAGGCACGTTATCTAAAAGCATTGATGTTCTAAATCAAACTACAGTTCTTTAATATACGGAACACACACAAGAGGAAGAGTTCAGAAATGAACGAATCCTTCTTGAGGTATTGTAGACTAGGTCATATCAATGCGACCCGACTAGCTGAAGTTACATAAAGATGCATATTTAAATGAGTTTGAATTTACATCTTGTGAAACTCGCCAGTCATGTCACAAAAATAAGATGACCACAACTCCGTTTACTGGTAACAGAGAAAGAGTTGGTGAACTCTTGGGATGATACATGTTGATGTATGTAAGGTCCCCTGTCTACACATGCCAAGATCGGTTCTTTATACTTCATTACATTCTCTGATGATCTTTCGAGATTCAGACCCATGTTCCTGTTGAAACACAAGTCCGAACCTTTTGAGATATTCACAGAATATAAGTAAGAAGTAGAGAACCAAAATACGGGTATAAGTATTATGTCCTATGATGAGATCAAGGAGGAGAATACTTGAGCACGGAATTCTTGGACTTTTCTAAAGGAGAATGAGATTCTCTCTCAGCATTACTCCTCCGTATACACCATAGCACGATGGTATATCGGGGAGGAGCAAATGCACCCTATTCGATATGGTGCGCTCTATGATGAGTACTACTGAGTTACCTGTTTCCTTTTGGGAGTTATGCACTTGAGAAGCTGCATACCTATTGAATAGGGTTCAAATCAAATCCGTTGCCTACCACTTCATATTTGATATGATAAGGGAAGAGCCCATCTCTTAAGTTAGTTAAGATTTGGGGTTGTCCGGGCTATGTCTAAAAGCATAATCCGGACAGGCTCGAGGCAAGGTCTGTTATGTACAACTGGAAAGGTTCCAGCTATACAAACAACAGCAGATGATTTGGTAGAACCAAAGGATTCAGTAGATACCAACGAACCTCAGCCTCTCCGCCGATCTAGTAGGGTTCCTCACCCACCTGAGAGATACTTCGGTTTCTCTATGACGGTGGGAGCGAGGATTGCATCATGAGATGATGACCCAACTAGTTTCGAGCTGGCCATCAGGAGTGGGACTCTGTACGAATGGCTGGATGCTTAGTGATCTGAGATAGAATCCATGTACACCAACAAAGTATGGACTTTGGTTGCTATATCTGAAGGGTTAAATCCCCATTAGGAGCAAGTATATCTTGAGAAGATTACTTGGTGTAGATGGAAAAGTTGAGACTTTCAAAGCTAGACTTGTTAAAGCTTTTCGTCATCGACCAGGCCTGGATAATGATGAAACCTTTTCAAGTGGCTATACTTAAGTCCATCCAAATCCTACTTGCCACGGCTACATACCATGACTACGATATCTGGCGGTTGGGTGCCATGACTGCTTTTCTAAATGATATTTTAGAAGAGAAAGTCTATAAGTACACAGCCAGAGGGCTTCGTAGACAGTGGGAGCAGCGGAAACGTGTACAAGATGCTTTATAGGATAAAGCAGGTATCGCGGAGTTGGAACATCTGTTTTGATGAAGTAGTCAAAGAGTTTAACATCATCAAAATGGTAGATGAACCTTGTATAAACAAAAGGGTAGTAGGGAGTATGGTGCTGATCCTCGTAGAGTACGTGGATGACATACTCTTGATAAGAAAGGAGTTTCCTATGCTACGCTCGGCCAATCTCCGTTTATCACAATGATTCTCTATAGGATCAAAGTGATACCTCCTAAATCCTGAGTTTGGATCTATGAGATAGATCTAATTAGATGTTAGGATTCTCACTAGTTGTAGTGAGATGGTATCAATCGATCCTGGGGAGAATCACTGGAAGGGTTCCAGAGTGATAAGGACGACTGAATGTCAGTCACAGGCATTGTCTTTACCCTCAGTAAAGGGACGGTATGTTGGAAGAGTTCCAAGCTAGATACCGTGGCATACTAGACGATAAAGGCTAGATACATCGCTATTTGAGATGCTACCAAAGAGGCAGTCTGGATGTATATTTGTTCATGAGATGAACTTAGTTCCTCCCATTGTGCGACAATGGAGTTGTGGCTTATGCCAAGGAACGTCCGTCCCATCAGTGATCCAGACATATTCTAAGGCAGTATCACCTGATCATGGAGATAGTTGATCTCCAGGGTGATCAAGGTTAGGAGAGTTGACTCAGAGGACAACACAGCGGATCCACTCACAAAGGCCCTTTCCCAGAGAGAGACTTTTATGGGATGGTTGAGTATGAGATACTACAACCACTGCTACAGATGGACCTAGTGCAAGTGGGAGATTGTTAGTTATATGTATGCCTTAGAGGCCGTTACTGTACATATGATGTATATTGTAGTGGATGCTAGGACGTATATAGGGAGGACTTTCTTGCTCGACATTATAGTATGCTATCTGGTTGCTCTTTACCTTAACGTGTATACTGATTGTCTCTCTGTTACATGTTGGTAAAGCCCTTAGGATGTGTACTTGACTACCTGGCCTATGATGCAGATCATACTAGTGGGGACAGATTGTCTATAAGTGCATCCTTCAAAGTCCCTAGTCATGGGTGTATCGAGACGGGGCATCGATATACCAGAGTAGACTAGCGTATACCTTCTCGACCCATACAGATGGGCGATGGATGATCCCATATCCATTGGTGTTTGACATCAGAGATGATATACGGGTGCTCATTGGAGACTGGGTACACTGGACGGACTCGCCGAGAACTCCCAGATGGTATTATACCTTACGTCAGATGGCAGTTCTCTGGTGACACTGGTACAGAGTAGTCTGTTGACCCTGAGATCGTCATAGAGTCTTGTATGGTTCCCACTGTGCTTTGATTTCCATCTTACCACGTCCAAGAGGGCGTGCAAAACGGTGGTTTTTGGGTACAGTCCCGAGTCACATGGAGGCAATGAGCGATAGGAGGGGATTCGTCTCTCCCGGTATAGGGAGTTGATGTTGCGCTGTGTTCGATTGGCTATAACCGGAAATCCCTGGCCAGGGTTGCTGAGATTTACTGGTAAGTGTTACCAGTAGTTTCTCGAATTGTTATAGACCTCATATCGACACGACTTATCGAGCTATTGGGGTCTGACGTTTACCACCCCTAGGCGAGATATGCAACATATCAGTCGATCAGACCGGACTGTACGGTAGTGTTACTGGTTGGATTCACTGGAGTGTGAGCGGGCTTGCTCGTCGATCTTCTGATCGCTCAATACCCGGGTGGCCGTTACGTTTAGCAGACCGCTTGCGGCTTGTGGGTGTTTGATATGATCATCACCTGCTGCCGGCGTATTGACGAGTCTTTAGAGTCCTACACAGAGGTTTCTTGGCTCAAGCGAAACGAAATAGGAGCGCATATGAGATATGTGCGGGCCCGAGAATAATGCGTGTATGTGATACCGTATTTCATTCTCGCGATGAATGTATCGAATGGTTGTATGCGATATAACCTAGTTATCGAATCGAGGGTTGATTCAATAAGCCGATACATTGGATACTAGTCGGTTATATGCGATATGACCGGATCGTTAAATCAAGTGTTGATTTAATGATTTAATGCATAATTATATATTTGATATATTACTTTGCATTAACTAGTATTGGTTCACTTTAAAGGATTTTCTCACTTGGATGTACAAGTTGTATATGTGATATACTTTTTGTGCATATTATTGTATCATATTTGATGATACATGTTTACTTGGTTAAGTGTAAAGAATAAAACCATGGTTAAACTTATGATTAGGGTTTTGTTTTCTTTTTCATTTATTTGTCTATTTATTCTTTTTGGAAAAATAATAAGCATAAAGGAAAATGGTGGCTTAATTTGTTTTCTAGTTAAAGCTTCATGAAGCTTTGACCAAGTGACCATTTTGTCTCCATGCTTAACCCTAACCATTCCCACTAACCATGATTGATTCTCTACACTTAACCATGGTTGAGACATGATAAGTATTCTTATTATTTTCTTTTTAAAAAAAAAAGAACTTATCATAATATTATCTTCATCTTCTTCTTCTTCTTCACTTGAAAAAAAACCATTCTTCATCAATGGTGATTGATGAAAATGAGTGAGAAATCCAATTCTAAAGTCTACCCACTTCCTATTTCTTCATCTTCTACCTCTTGCCAAGTAGTAGAGTGTGTTTCCTTCACAAGTTTTCTTGACTTGGTGAAGTTGGAGCTTGATCTAGTGATGCCTCGACGTAGATCATCTTCGGCACGTCGTCGATGACCTAGCCCACTCTTTCTCCGATGAAGCCGACGCTAGAGCCCGGGATTTGATATGGACAGCGAGGAGACTTCATCACGGAGCTGTGGAGGTGGAGGACCGGATCTACAAAGGTTGTATTTCCGTATTCTTGTAGTTAAGTGTTAACTAGTTTGCTTTGTCGCCTAAACTTCTAACCAACGATCCGTAGTCGGGTTTCTCGGCACCGTAATTTTTTGAAATAGGCATGGTTGATGCCTTGTGAGACCTCTTGAGAGTGCCTAGGAACCCTACATTCACGACAAAGACCGGGTATACCCCTGCCACTCCTACATCCACTTTATTTTTCTCTAGAACACTCCGTATCACTACGGATATCCACTTCCATTGGATAAATCCATCGTATAGTTACATACGAACTCGAAGGAACTTTTTCGAGGATGGATTCTGGTTCAGGAGAAAAAGAATAGGATTATTCAGATGTCTTTTCTCTTTACCTTCTCTCAGGTTGCGAGGGCTCCTAGGATTAGGAGAGTACACCTATTACGCTTATTGGATAGTCTTCTTCCAAACCTTAGGCTGGTGCCGAAGGGTAGGGAATGAAGAAAACCAATTAGCGTAAAGGAGGTGTACAGAAGGTAATAAGTAAAGACATAATAAAGGGACAGGAGTGAGGGCAGGTAAGTATATGGTTACTGTCATGAATCAGGATAATGGATGAGGCATTACTAGGAATACCGGGTTACTCCTTTCGAAACATTTTCATGTTTCAGTCTGACTGTGCGATCTTAATTGAAAACCGTTTTCCCAATAAGAATCTAACTCCAGGGTATGTATTTACCAGATCATTTTCTCACATCTGCATGTTATTACGGATGGAGAGTGGGAGTAAGATATTGGGAATTGGGTTATTAGATCATCATTATATCGGAATTCGTTGTAATTGGTGATATTAGAGGAAATCATCTGGATTTTGCCGGATGGCAAATACTTGGTTTTGAATATCCGTTGTTATGCACCAATTTCAAACTGATATATCTGTATATAACTTTTTGATATTGTGTCTATGACATTTACCTATATCAGTTGGTGATTAGGTAAGGTGCATTCAGCAACGGTGTAATTCTTCTTAACCATACTACAGTTTTTCAACCTACGACGCACAGGGTTTGAGTTGTTGAACTCAGGGGACTTTACAAAGTATTGTATGCTGTCCAATGTCCATTAGGACAAAGGGGTTGGTACTCGTACTATATTGTATTTACTTATGACTTCTCCAGTTCTGGACATGTATTTCATTGAAATGCAAGGTCCGGATACTCAGAAGTTATAGGTATAAGAATAAAGTAGAGAACCATTTGTTGTAAGTATCAGGATTCTTCGAGGAAGTCAAAGATGTAGATACTTGTGTTTGGTATTCAGTTAATAGTAATGGTTTTGAGAACTTGCTTCTCTTTCGGATTACTTATATAAGGATGCACTCCTAAATGAGTAATGCTGATTGTCCTCTCTCCATTTGGTTGATATGCACTGGAGACAGCTGCATGATTTTGAATCTGGTTCCAAATTAGATTAATGCTTTTGTTTCTATATTAGATATATAGAATCAATTTATATCTTAACGATATTAAGGTATAGGGAGTTGTCCGGCTGATGCTTAAAACCAGAATCCGGATAAACTCAAGGCACGTTTCAGTAATGGCTGTTTGTGGGTTATCCCGGGCTTTGACGAGGGTTAACTTTCTACCATCAGGAAGATCAATATTTATATTGTTCTTGACTCGCCACAGTTTTAATAAAATGGATTTTTTCAGAAAACACAAGTGGGAGTATGGTAGAACTGGAAGTTATTCCAGAACTACAAACGATTACTGGAAATTTAATAGAACCTAAGGATTCAATTGGATTTGGTGTTCCATTAACCACTCCGTAGATTTGGTGGGTAACCTGAGGCACCCGAGAGGTACTCCGGTCTTCTCAGAGACGGTGACAGGGAGGTTCTTGTTTACCTAGACTTGCCATTGCTGCTGTTCTAGACTATAAGGCCCGGCAGGAGGATGATTATAGCGTCATTCTAAACTAGCTTTAGAAGTGTACGTGTATATGACTCTGCCAGAGGGTTGTTGTAGTCAGTGGGAGCAGCGGAAGTATAGTAGGCAAGTAGCTTATGTCTATTTATTGATTAAAGCAGGTATAGCGGAAATAGATCATCTAATTTTGATGTGACAGTCATAGGCTTTGACCTCATCAGAATAGGAGATGGATCTGGTAAGAAGGTAGTAGAAAGTGATGTCCAGGTATTGGGATGACATGCACTTGATAGGAAGAGATATTCCTATACTACGATCGGTTGTACTTTGGTTGTCACAAAATTGTTTCTCCACACAGGATATAGATATAATATCTGGGTTTCTGGTTACTAGATCTATAGTTTTAGATCTAGATTTGGGAAGTATCCCAATCTGGGTATTTTGACATTTTTCTAAAAGAGATTTTAGAATGGACGACTCCTGGCATGGTGGAGTACCTGCAGGTGATGGTGTCACCCTCTCTAAAGGTGTCTTACAGACTAAAGGAGAGAGGGGTCTGCATGATTAGCATATCACTTGCTTAAACAATTGAGTTAATCGTGAAATGTCAAGTACCACACCAGATATTGTTTTTGCACTAGATGCAATTTGCAGATATATTAATCCAATTCTGAAGAAACATTGGGAAGCAGTTAATGAACATAAGTGAATGTTCTCGAGAAATGATTACGGCAGCCTCCTTCAGGAGACGGTTATCATTTCAGGCTTCTAAGGTGACCTGGATGACAGAGTGACTTTCAGAGTTATAGTTTTCCCTCGTTTGAGGGACAGTTTGTTGGACAGGTGGTCCAAGCGGATACTGAGGAAAGGCAAGGCCCAGGGTACTGATTAAATTCAGTGGACAATACAGTCTAAGTAGTTTGCTGGATTTGGAGTTCATTTGTGAACTGGGTCCCATCAGATATCCAGACAAATTCTAAGACAAGTATTGCTCATTTCGGGAGATAGTTTTCTCCACGAAGTTGAGATTAAGAGAGATACAGAAAGAAACATTGGAGTGGATCCACTCACTGAGGTTATTTCTCGAACGCAATCATTTTTGCAAACGGGTTTTGCGAAACTGATTAGTAGAGAAGTTGGGTGTTCGGTATCACACGGGCTGTGAGTATACGACATCGCAATAATTGGCCTTAAGTGCAAGTGAGAGATTGTTGGCTATAGTGCCCTCAAGGCAATTATCATAGTCGCGGACTTATGATTATGATGATTGAGTGAAGACCTATACCGATAAAACAGTCTTACTCAAGATGACAGTATGCAATCTGGTTTGTCTTTATCATCATATACATGTTGATAGAGCCCATAGGATTCTTGCTTGACTGCTAGCATTGTGATGGTGATCACATACGTGGGAGCTGGGGGTCTATAAGCACATCCTTAAATGACCCTAGTCGTAGGAGTATCGAGACCGGGCATCGGTACTCCAGTGTAGACTAGTGTATACTGATCGAGACCCCGACGAGGGGCGATGGCCAGGTCTCACAAGCCATTGGTGTTAGTTTGTTCACCTAAGATAGTATGCAGGTGCTCATTGGGTTATGAATACACTGGACGGACTCGCCGGGAACCTGCTAGTTGGTATTATACCTATTGTCAGATAGCAGTTCCCAGGTGACATGTGTACGGGTTAGTCTGTCGACCTGAGATCGTCATTTGTCTCGTGTGAGTTCCCACTGTGCTTTGATTACTACCCTACCACGGCTCAAAGGAGTCGTACAAACAGGTTTTAGTTGGGTACAGTCCCGAGCCACATGGAGGCAGTGATCGGATCGTCGGGGATTCGTCTCTCCTGGTATTGGGGGATGATGTCGCGTTGTGTACGGATGGCCATCACCATAAATCCGTGGCCACGGTGGACGAGAATTATCGATCCAGGATCGATAGTTTCTCAGGTGGTGATGGGTTTCATACCGACACTAAATATCGCGTTGTTGGGGGTCAGACTTTATCCACCCCCCAAGACTCCATATGCGATACTCTCAGACGAACAGACCGGACTGTGCGGATATTGTCACTGACAGGCTCAGTAGGGGTTCAGGATGAGTTTGCTCGTCGGCCTCCCTTTCGCTCAATACCTGGGTAGCCGTTACATACAACTAGTGCCGCTGACGTGCTTGTGGTTAAACCCACTGCCAGCGTATTGACGAGTCTTTAGAGTCCCACATAGAGGGTTTTCACGGTTCAGGCGATATGGTGTACATGAGGTATGTTGATACATACAGATGTCCGATTAAATATGTGCGCTTGCTGCGCAGACTTTAATTGGACGGTTGATAATACTAGTGGCTTAGGATTAAGCCAGTTTATTAAATCATGTTTTGATTTAATAATTGATATATGTATTTGTATATACGTATTCTAGTATTATTTTTCACTATACGTTTTCTCTCTCGGCTATACGTATTTTGGTACGAATACGCGTATATGTATTTCGGTACATATACCGGGAAGTATTCCGTATTTTATACGGAATAGCTTCTAGAAGATGCCACCTTTTTTATTGATTTTCTTTTAGAAATTCAATTAAGAAATGAGGTGGAAAAAGGTGAGTCAAAGCATGGCATGAACATGGTTTTAAGGCATGGTTGCATTTGTTTATTGTTTTAATTAAAAAAGGGAAATGGTGATGATTTTTTTTGTGGAGGAGAGAGGGAGAGGGGGCCGGCCACATATTGTGGGAAGAGGTTCATTTTTTTGGTTACATGATTAATTACAAGCAAGCTCTCTCTCACTCTCTCAAGTTCACACCATTCTTTGTTCATGTTAAGTTTTCTTCACTACCTTCATTCTTCTTCTATGGTTGCTCTCATGGGCAAATGAGTATGAGAGAAAATAAAGTGACACACTATTACACCTCGACTCTCCATGGTTAGCGACGTTGGAGCGTCGGTTACCTCGTTCGACGAGGTTGGAGCCTGCGCCGTTTCCCTCGGGTGGATCATCGGAGACGAAGGAAGACCGGCAACCAAACCACATCATGGAATCGCTAGGAGCTTGGAATGAAGACCGAAGGACTCAGATCATCTCGGTATAAAGATTCTAACTCTTAGTTAGCTTGCTAGTATAGGGTTAAAAGGTCGATCCAGAAATCGGGTACCGGGTAGCGCCGGTTTAGAAATTTTCATTCCGCATTTTGTCCACGTTTTGACAGCCGGGGCGCTGCTGGGACCCTTCAGAATAGCCGGGAGTTTTATGTGAGATGAGAGTTTTATATTTTCATTCATGTAAATTCAAATGTAATGTAATATTCTTTTATTTGGGGCACTTCCGGGTTGAGGTCGATGCCACCTGTGTTGTATATTATTTACTTTTCCGTATTAGGACGGACCCAAGGAGGGGAGCACGGGTGACCGGGTCTGGGGTTCAATGGGAGGCCATCTCGAGGAGTCGAGACCAGGTCTCCTAAACTCCAGAATTGGTAGGGTCGCTTGCCGCTCTCGTAGGGGTCCAGGGTGTGGGCTTGGCTATTCATCGCGACTGTGGAATCCGTATTTTCTATTGTTGGCTAAATACTAAATACGGACGTTCTAGTATATCCCACATTATATCTATGTTTCTGCTGCGATATCTGTGATGTGATCATTAGATATGTTCTGTGATGGATACAGTATATAGTGTATATGATATATTATATAGGCGTTACTTATATTTTACACCCGCACTAGCCCTGCCCTGCTCTGTCGTTAGTTACCTAACCTAACGGTGCACGAGGGGACATTGAGGCGAATGCGGATGGCATAAGTGTACGTCGTATTTATCTGTGATGTTTAGGTGAATTAAATGATGGGACTTCATTAATGTGATTAATGAAAGAAAAGAAACCTAAAAGATGTTGTAGAATCAAATTTTCAAATAAAAAGGGTCGCTACAGTTTTGCTTTTGCATAGCGGTATATATGATATACCCTGCACCTTATTCGATGAGGAAAGGGCCGAGATCCCTTCACCGGGAGTGACCCCTTTAGCAAAACTGGCAGATGCTACAACACTCGGTTTGATTTTTGACTGCTTTTGGAGTTTTTCTTTGCACAGTGATATATATGATATATCCCGCACCTTATTCGATGAGGAAAGAGCCGAGATCCCTTCACCCGGAGTGACCTCTTTAGCAAAACTAATGAAAGCCTCAAAATCACTCCATTTCAAAATTTCACTTGATTCTACAACGATATCAAGTTCATTACGCTCATGGTTTTTCTGAAAAACCTGCGTAGCCCTCCGACATTTCAGATAGATATTACTTAGTATTCGTGCTACGGTTGTTTGGCATTCGTCAAGACGTAGTGTACGGTAGCTATTTACTATTTATCTGTAGCATATGATGCGATTGGATTAGGGTATTCGTACGGCGTTGTTTGGCATTCGTCAAGAGTCGTGCGAGTGGGTTTAATTCAATCAAGAAATGTACGGGTTGAACTTGACTAGCGCACTATGGGTTGTTTGGCATTCGTCAAGGTCATAGTATGTTAGGGGCAAAAGTATTATCGGGAATTTCAAGAGTTGAAATTTGCAATGAGATTGCATACCTTCTATGAGATAGTTGGATCCCGATACCCACTGCGAGTAATTGTTACTCCTGGGAGAGTTTTACACATTACAATTAGCCAATCAAGTAGGTGTCTAGAAAGGTGTCAACGGGGTTACGCCTCTGGGAAAACGAGGTTTACTTTAATTAGGTCCGTGCGAAAGCACGGGGAACCTCCCTCAAAGTACCGACACTGGCCTGGCTGAAAGATTGGCGAAGTTGTAGAGTGTAATTAATCCCGGCTAGTCTTTCCTTTTAAGGTTTGAAGGAAGATTTGATAAAAACCAGTGGGAGCCATCCTGATTAGATAAGATAATAACCAATCTGATCTTACAAGAGCATACGCTAAAATGTTTTCTTCTCTCTCCCTCTAGGTAGCGACCATGTCATGCCTTAATAAAGATAATAATATGGATGTATTGACCGAACCCGCATGTTATACTGTGCAGAGGAACGTTGGACCCGTTCTATCTTATAAGTGTTATAAGACTGAACAGGAAACAGGAGAATGTCTGGATTCTCACGCCGCCCAAATGGAGGACATGCATGTTGATGCACCTTCTTCGGGTATGTTTGTCATTGAGAACTGTTTTTCAGTTCACCCTACGTCCTGGGTATTAGATACCGGATCAGGATCCCACGTATGTAAACAATTACATGGGCTACGGAAAGGTAGAGAACTGGAAAAGGGTGATCATTCCGTTCAAGTAGGGAATGGTGCAAGTATTGCAGCCAAAGCAGTTGACGAATATCACCTAGTATTACCAAGTCGTAATACACTGGTTCTGAATGAGTGCTATTATATACCGAACATGATGTGCAACATTATATCAGTTTCTTTACTGAGTAAAGAAGGATATAATTTTGTAGTACAGGATAATGTTATGAACATCTTCCTAGATCAAAAGTTGATTGCATCAGGCTTGTTACATAATGGCATGTTCATTCTCAATCAAAATACAGTCCTCAATTTACAAAACACACACAAAAGGAAGAGTTCAGAATTGAACGAATCCTTCTTATGGTATTGTAGACTAGGTCACATAAATGCGACACGACTAGCTAAGTTGCATAAAGATGGATATTTGAATCCGTTTGAATTTTCATCTTATGACACTTGCCAGTCATGTCTGAAAGGTAAAATGACCAAAACTCCGTTTACGGGACACGGAGAAAAAGTTACGGAACTCTTAGGGCTGATACATAGTGATGTATGTCGTCCCATATCTACACATACCAGGAACGGTTCTTCCTACTTCATTACATTCACTGACGATCTCTCTAGATACGGACATGTGTTCCTGATAAAATACAAGTCTGAAACTTTTGAGAAATTCAGAGAACATAAGCACGAAGTAGAGAACCAATCGGGCAAAAGTATTAAGATCCTTCGATCTGATCGAGGAGGAGAATACTTGAGCAACGATTTTCTGGATTATTTAAAAGAGAATGGGATTCTCTCTCAGCTCACTCCCCTTATACACCACAGCACAACGGTGTATCGGAACGGAGGAATCGCACGCTATTAGATATGGTGCGCTCCATGATGAGCACTGCTGAGCTACCTATTTCCTTCTGGGGGTATGCGCTTGAGACAGCCATGCACCTATTGAATATGGTTCCTAACAAATCAGTGCCTACTACTCCACATGAGATATGGAAATTGAAGAGACCATCTCTTAAATATGTTAAGATATGGGGTTGTCCGGCCTATGTCAAAAGACAAAATCCGGACAAACTCGAGGCAAGATCTGTCTTATGTAACTTTGTAGGATATCCCAAAAATTCATAAGGGTATATCTTCTACCACCCCGAGGAACAAAAGGTGTTTGTTTCTCGACATGCCACCTTCTTAGAAAAATGTTTTCTTATGAAACAGATCAGTGGCATTGAGGTAGAACTGGAAGAGGTTCCAGCGACACAAACTATAACAGAAGACTTGGTAGAACCAGAGAATTCAGTAGTACCTGACGAACCCCAGCCACTCTGCCAATCTAGCACGGTTTCTCACCCACCTGAGAGATACTACGGTTTTCTCATTGATGGTGGCAGTGAGGATTGCATTATGGAGGATGATGACCAACTAGTTTCGAGCAGGCCATCACGAGTGGGGACTCAGTGAAATGGCTGGATGCAATGCGGTCCGAGATGGAATCCATGTACACCAACAAAGTATGGACTTTGGAAGATGCTCCTGAAGGGGTAAAACCCATTGGGAGCATGTGGATCTTCAAGAAAAAACTTGGTGTAGATGGGAAAGTGGAGACTTTCAAAGCTAGACTTGTAGCAAAGGGTTTTCGTCAAAGACCAGGTGTGGACTATGACGAGACTTTTTCTCCAGTAGCTATGCTTAAATCCATCCGGATCATGCTAGCCATCGCTGCATATCATGATTACGAAATCTGGCAAATGGATGTTAAGACCGCTTTTCTAAATGGTGATTTAGAAGAGTGTGTGTACATGACTCAGCCAGAGGGCTTCGTAGATAGTGGGAGCAGCGGGAAGGTGTGCAAGCTGCTTAAATCCATTTATGGATTAAAGCAAGCGTCACGGAGTTGGAACATCTGCTTTGACGTCGTTATCAAAGAGTTTGATTTCGTCAAAAACGTAGATGAACCTTGTATCTACAAGAAGGTGGCAGAGAGTAAGGTTGTCTTCCTCGTATTGTACGTGGACGACATACTCTTGATAGGAAATGATATTCCTATGCTGCAATCGGTCAAGCTCTTCTTATCACAAAGATTCTCAATGAAAGATCTTGGTGATGCCTCCTGCATATTGGGAATCAGGATCTATAGAGATAAATCCAAACGGATATTGGGATTGTCCCAATCCAGGTACATTGACACCATACTAAAGAGCTTTAGTATGGAAGAATCCAAGCATGGGAACTTACCCACGATCTCTGGAGTCACTCTCTCCAAAGAGATGTCTCCCAAGACTGATTTAGAGAGAGCTCGCATGCAAGGGATACCCTATGCTTCGGCTGTAGGCTCTATCATGTACGCGATACTATGTACCAGACCCGATGTAGCATACTCACTAAGTGTAGTGAGCAGGTATCAAGCTGATCCTGGAGAGAGTCACTGGACAGCTGTGAAGAGCATTCTCAAGTACTTGCGAAGGACTAAAGAGATGCTCTTGGTGTATGGTAACGGAGAACTCCAAGTGGAGTCCTTTACCGATTCGAGCTTCCAGAGTGATAAGGACGACTCTAAGTCGCAGTCGGGATTTGTATTTACCCTTTACGGAGGGGCGGTTAGCTGGAAGAGTTCCAAGCAAGAAACCGTGGCAGACTCGACGATGGA
Organism: Agapanthus africanus; assembly: GCA_030015575.1. Taxonomy (NCBI): domain Eukaryota; kingdom Viridiplantae; phylum Streptophyta; class Magnoliopsida; order Asparagales; family Amaryllidaceae; genus Agapanthus; species Agapanthus africanus. The sequence continues at coordinate 435,504,019 of CM057345.1, read as the reverse complement.
GGCTGAATACATCGCTGCTAACGATGCTGCCTAAGAGGCTGTCTGGATCAAGAAGTTCATTACTGAACTTGGAGTGGTTCCATCCATTGAGCATCCAATACCTTTGTATTGCGATAACAATGGAGCGGTGGCTTTGGCCAAGGAACCCAGGTCCCATCAGCGATCCAGGCATATTCTGAGGCGGTATCACCTGATCCGGGAGATAGTTGATCGCCGGGAGATCGAGGTCAGGAGGGTTGACACGAAGAACAACACGGCGGATCCACTCACGAAGGCCATTCCCCAGATACAGTTTGAGAGACTCTTCGGGATGCTCGGAATGCGATACTACAGTAGCTGGCCCTAGTGCAAATAGGAGATTGTTAGTTATATGTATGCCCTTGAGGCCAGTATTGTACAAATGATGTATATTATATTGGATGCTTGGACATATATAGAGATGACTTTCTTGCACGATATGATAGTATGCTATCTGGTTGCTCTTTATCTTAACATGTATACTAGTCTCTTTAAACTGTCTTATAGTTACATGTTGGTAAAGGCCTTAGGATGTGTACTTGACTACCTGGACTATGATGTAGATCATACTAGTGGGGACATGGTAGTCCATAAGTACATCCATCAAGGTCCCTAGTCGTAGGTGTATCGAGACGGGGCATCGATATACCAGTGTAGACTAGCGTATACGCTTCTCGACCCATGAGATGGGCGATGGATGATCCTATATCCATTGGTGTTTGACATCAGAGATGGTATACGGGTGCTCAGTGGAGACTGGGTACACTGGACGGACTTGCCGAGAACTCCCAGATGGTATTATACCTCACGTCAGATGGCAGTTCTCAGGTGACACTTGTACAGGTTAGTCTGTAGACCCGAGATCGTCATAGAGTCTTGTGTGATTCCCACTGTGCTTTGATCTCCACCTTACCACGTCCATGAGGGCGTGCAAAACGGTGGTTTTTGGGTACAGTCCCGAGTCACATGGAGGCAATGAGCGATAGGAGGGGTTTCGTCTCTCCCGGTATTGGGGGTTGATGTTGTACTATGCTCGATTGGCCGTAACAGGGAAGTCCCTGGCCAGGGCTGATTCAGAGATTTGCTGGTAAGTGTTGCCAGTAGTTTCTCGACACGTTATGAGCCTCACATTGGCACGACTTATCGGTTATTGGGGTTTGACGTTTACCACCCCTAGACTTGATATGCGACATATCAGACGAGGAGACCGGACTGTACGGGAAGTGTTGCCGGTTGGCTCGACGGGAGTTGTATCAGGTTCGCTTGTTCTCTTCTGATCGCTCAATACCCGGGTGGCCGTTACGTTTAGCTGACCGCTTGCGGCTTGGGGGTGCTTGATATGATCATCACCCACTGCCGGCGTATTGACGAGTCTTAGAGTCCCACAATGGAGTTACCTAGTCCAGGCGAAACGTTGTGGTGCGCGTATGCGATATGCGCATGGACCCGATTAAAATGCGTGTATGGGATACCGTATATTGATCGGGAGGCTTGATTTTGGTTAGGGTTGTATGTGATATGTCCGGATTGATAAATCAAGTGTTGATTTATCATTTAACCATTAGATTCTCACTAGAAATCTTTTCTTGTATCTTTGGATGTATGGATGCATGTATGCATACCTTGTTGATTCATGCACATATGGATGTGCATGCACACATACATACATACAACATCTATCATGGTTGTTTATATATAGAAAATGGTGGATATATAAGACTCACACCATGGTTTATTTTATGGATATTTATTTCTATTTTTGCTAAAACAAAAGAAATGAGATAAGATTGAATCATGGTCAATGTTTCTACACTCTTCTTGTGACCTAACCATTTGCACCTAACTTTTGACCATGGTTTAATCTTTCTCTTGTGTTTAACTAAAGTAAAATTAAATATTCATAAAGAGATAACCATGGTTTGAGATGAAGAAAGAAAAATATATATACTTATGTTTTTCTTTTTCTCTTGATAATTATTCTTATCTTCTTCTAAAATATCCATCATCTTCTTCTTGAATTTTCTAGAGAGCAAATCATTCATCAAGATAGGATTTTGAAGTGAGAAAAGCCACCACAACATCATTCTACACAAGTATTGCCCACTTGTTTAGAGTGTTAGCTTCGTTTTTCATTCTTGATCTTGCGAAGTTGCTAGCTTGGACAAAGCGGACTCCTGGTGGATCATCGGTGACCTAGAGGAGTTCAAGCGAAGCTTTTCCAAACCCCAAGTAGCCAAGGAGTCTAGCGTAGGGAGCTACAAAGGTTGTACTCTCAAAACCCTAGCATTTCTTTCATGTGATGAAGTATTGTTTACGAGACCCTAATTTTTCTAGGATCGATCCTTTGTATGTTAACTTAGCACCCTAAAAATTCAATCTTTGGTACATGTGATGCTTCCAAACCCATCATAGGGTGCTAGGCTAACCTTTCATTTCTTTTATTTCATTAAACTCATTAATGAAGTCCCATTTTATTATGCTTCACAAGCATCACATTTGAAACGAAATCAATAATATATAATATATATCTCATATATATAATATAAACATTCGTTTCAGGCACTAATATGATCTCATCACAGACCATTGCAGTAGAAGATAACATATGAAATATTGGATATAGTAGAATTTCTGTGTTTTAAGCGAGCCTGTATAAAACGCGGATTCCACGGTCGCGATGAATAGCCAATCCCACACCCTAGACCCCTACGAGAAGGGTAAGCAACCCTACCAATTCTAGAGTTAGGACACCCAGTCTCGACTCCTCGAGATGGTCTCCTACTAGACCCTAGTGTAGTGTTGCTAGGCACACGCACAAGGGTCTATAAGGCATCAACCATGCCCGATTTAAAATTTAGCCGTGCCGATCAACCATAAACCAAGATCTTAGACTATAGATTAAGAGAAACAAAGTATGTTAAACACTTTAACATCTAAGAGTTTAGGATTACAACCTTTGTAGTCCGGTCCTTCACTTCATAAGCTCCGTGTTTTGGTCCCTTCGCTGCGATAATCAAGTTCCGTACTCTCGAGAGGCTCCACGAAGAGAAAGATGCAAGCTTGCTTCCGATCTTTGATAAGAAAGAAGGTCTACCTTGAAGTTTCATTAACACAAGCTCTCACTCACTAAATGAAGTGAACACCCTAATCTAAATGGCTAGGATAGATTAGGATGATGAAGTAGGATTTTAGCTCTCATTTGTTTTCTTAATTTCACTCATTTTCATCACTAAGCAAAAAGCTAGAAAGCTTTTGCATCAAGGAAGAAGAAGAAGAAGTTTACTTTGTGATGAATAATGAATTGTTGTAAGGTTAGAAATGCAACCATGGTTCAAGAGAGAAGAAGTAACCATTGTAGAGAGTTTACCATGGTCAAGGGTTTGGGTTGGGTTAAGGAAATATCAACAAAATATCTTTAACAAATATCTTTGCTTAAAACAAAAGCAAAGCTTTTAGAAACTTCTAGAAAAGCTTAACCCAAATCAAACCCTAACCATATTTAATCTCCACTAAACATTTTGCATTAATAACGCTAACATGTTACAATATTATATATCACATATACAATATTTATTATAACAAAATAAAATAATACAATTAACATATATCGCATATGTATCAATATATTACCCGAGCGAGAAAAAGAATCTTTTAGTGAGGTTATATCAGTTAATGTAATTTAATATATCAAATATATAATTATACATTAAATTATCGAATCAACAATTGATCCTATAATCCGGCTATTTCACAAATAACCGACTAATATAATCTGTATCAATTCATCGAATCAACACTTGATCCGATGACTCGGCTATATCACATATACCCGGCCGATATCTCATATCGCGAAAATCTAGTATAGTATCACATACTCGTATTGTTCTCGGTCCCGCACATATCACATATGTGCTCCTACTTCGTTTTTCCTGAGTCAAGAAACCTCTGTATTGGACTCTAAAGAATCGTCAATACGCCGGCAGTAGGCGATGATCATATCAAACACCAACAAGCTGCAAGCGGTCAGCTAAACGTAACAGCCATCCAGGTATTGAGCAATCAGAAGATCAACAAGCAAGCCTGTACTTTCTCCCACGAATCCAATCAGTAACACTCCCGTACAGTCCGGTCTCGTCGTCTGATATGTCGCATATCTCGCCTAGGGGTGGTAAACGCCAGACCCAGTAGCTTAATAAGTCGTGTCGGTATGAGGTCTATAACAGTTTGAGAAACTACTGATAACACTTACTAGTAAATCTCAGCAACCCTGGCCAGGGATTTCCAGTTATATCCAATCGAACACAGCGCAACATCAACTCCCTATACCGGGAGAGAGGAATCCCCTCCTATCGCTCATTTCCTCCATGTGATTCGGGACTGTACCCAAAAGCCATCTTTTTGCATGCCCTCTTGGACATGGTATGATGGAAATCAAAGCACAGTGGGAATCACACAAGACTCTATGACGATCTCGGCTCTACAGACTAACCTGTACTAGTGTCACCAGAGAACTGCCATCTAACGTGAGATATAATACTATCTGGGAGTTCTCGGCGAGTCCTCCAATGTACCCAGTCTCCACTAAAAACCCGTACACCATCCTTTATGTCAAACACCGATGGATATGGGATCATCCATCGCCCATCATATGGGTCAAGATGCGTATACGCTAGTCTACTCTGGTGTATCGATTCCCTGTCTCGATACACCCTCGACTAGGAACAGTTATAGGATATACTCGTCGACTACCATGGCCCCACTAGTATGATCTCATCATAGTCCCAGTAGTCAAGTACATATCCTAAGGGCTCTATCAACATGTAACATAGAGACAATTAGAGTACATGTTAAGATAAAGCACAACCAGATAGCATACTATCATGTCGAGCAAGAAAGTCCTCCCTATATATGTCCAATCATCCACTACAATATACATCGTATGTACAGTAATGGCCTCTAGGGCATACATATAACTAACAATCTCCCACTTGCACTAGGGCCATCTGTTGTGGTATCACATACTTAATAATTAGCTGTGGTTGAAGTATCTCATACTCAACCATCCCATAAAAGTCACTACTGGGAAATAGTCTTTTGTGAGTGGATCCACGCTGTTGTCCTCTGTGTCTACTCTCCTAACCTCGATCTCCTTGGAGATCAACCATCTGCATGATCAGATGATACTGCCTAAGAATTATATCTGGATTTCTGATGGGACGGGGGTTCCTAGGCCGAAGCCATAACTCCATTGTCACACAATGGCAGGAACGAAGTTCATCTCATGAACTCATATATATCCAGACTGCCTCTTTGGTAGAATCTTTGGTAATGATGTATCTTGCCTTTAATCGTCTAGTAAGTCACGGTGTCTAGCTTGGAACTCTTCCAACATACCGTCCCTCAACTGAGGGTAAAGACAATGCCTGCGACTGACATTCAGTCGTCCTTTTCACCCTCGAACTTTTCCAGTGATTCTCCCCAGGATCGATTGATACCATCTCACTACAACTAGTGAGAATCCTAACATCCATTTAGATCTATCTCATAGATATAAAACCTAGGATTTAGGAGGTATCATCTTGATCCTATATGGAGAATCATTGTGATAAGAGGAGATTGACCGAGCGTAGTATAGGAAACTCCTTCCCTATCAAGAGTATGTCATCTACGTACTCTACGAGGATCACCACCATACTCCCTACTACCTTTTTGTATATACAAAGTTCATCTACCATTTTGATGAAGTCAAACTCTTTAACTACCACATCAAAACAGATGTTCCAACTCCGCGATGCCTGTTTTATCACATAAAACATCTCGCACACGTTTCCGCTGCTCCCACTTTCTACGAAGCCCTCTGGTTGTGTACTTATAGACTCTCTCCTCCAAAACATCATTTAGAAAAGCAGCCCTGACACCCAACCACCAGATATCGTAGTCATGGTATATAGCAGTGGCAAGTAGGATCTGGATGGACTTAAGCATAGCTTTGAAAGTCTCAACTTTTCCATGTACACCAAGTAATCTTCTCAAGATATACTTGCTCCTGATGTGGATTTAACCCTTCAGATAAATCAACCAAATCCATACTTTGTTGGTGTATAAGGATTCCATCTCAAATCGCTTAGGATCCAGCCATTCTTACAGAGTCCCACTCCTGATGGCCAGCTTGAAACTAGTTGGGTCATCATCTCATGATGCAATCCTCGCTCCCACTGTCATAGAGAAACCGAAATATCTCTCAGGTGGGTGAGGAACCCTACTAGATCGTCGGAGAGGCTGAGGTTCGTTAGAAACTATTGAATCTTTCGGTTCTACCAAATCATCAGCTGCAGTTTGAATAGCTGGAACTCCTTCCAGTTCTACCTCATGTCCATTAATTTCTTCATAAGAAATTCCCTTTCACAAAGGTGGTATGCTGAGAAACAAAACATATTTTGTTTCTCGGTTTGGTAGAAGATATTCCCTTGCGAATGCTTGGGATATCCAACAAACTTTCGCAGGACTGACTTTGCCTCGAGCTTGTCCGGATTATGCTTTTAGACATAGGCTGGACAACCCCAAATCTTAACAAACTTAAGATATGGGCTCTTCCCGTTCCATATCACATATGAAGTGGTAGGTAACTGATTTGATTGGAACCCTATTCAATAGGTATGCAGCTTCTCAACTGCATAACTACCTAAAGGAAATAGGCAACTCAGTAGTACTCATCATAGAGCACACCATATCACATAGGATGTGATTGCTCCGCCCCGATACACCGACGTGCTGTGGTGTATTCGGAGGAGTAATGCTGAGAGAGAATCTCATTCTCCTTTAGAATAGTCCAGGAATTCCGTGCTCTAGTATTCTCCTCCTTGATCTCATCAAAAGACATAATACTTATACCCGTTTTTGGTTCTCTACTTCTAACTTATATTCATTGAATTTCTCAAAAGTTCCAGACTTGTGTTTCAACAGGAACATATGTCCGGATCTTGAGAGATAATCAGTGAATGTAATGAAGTACAAAGAACCGGTCCTAGCATATGTAGACAGGGGACCTCATACATCAACATGTATCAATCTCAAGAGTTCACAAACTCTTTCTTGGTTTCCATTAAACAGAGTTGTGGTCATCTTATCTTTGTGACATGACTGGCAAGTTTTTACAAGATATAAATCCAAACTAATTTAAATATGCATCTTTATGTAACTTCAGCTAGTCGGGTCGCATTGATATGACCTAGTCTACAATACATCAAGAAGGATTCGTTCATTTCTGAACTCTTCCTCTTGTGTGTGTTCTGTACATTAAGAACTGTGGTTTGATTTAGAACGTCTATGCTTTTAGATAACGTGCCTGAACCGATCAACTCTTAATATAGGAAATGTTCAAAACATTATCCAACAATACAAAATTATATCCTTTCTTTACTAATAAAGAGACTGATATGATATTGTATATCAGGTTCGGTATCTAATAACATTCATTCAGAATCAATGTATTCTGATAATACAGGGTTATAACTACCAACAGACTTGGCTGCAACACTTGCACCGTTTCTATCTCATGAAATTTATCACCCGTTCTCAGTTCTCTACCTATCTGTAGCCCATGTAACAAATTACATTTACGGGATCCTGATCTGGTATCAAATACCCAGGACGTAAAGGATATTGAGAAACAGTTCTGTGTAATGAACACACCCGAAGAAGATGCATCAACATGCACTTTCATTGTTTGGGCGGCACGGGAATTCTGGTAATCCCCTATTTCCTTCTCTGTTTTATAACAATTATAAGTTGGAGCGGGACCAACGTTCCCTAGCGCAGTATAACAAGCGGGTTCAGTCAATACATCCGTATTATTATCTTGATTAAGGTGTGACATAGTCGCAACTAGGAGAGAGAGAGATGAAAACACTCAGCGTGCGCTTTTACAAGATTAGATTGGTTATCAATTTATCTAATATGGATGTCTCCCACTGTTTTAGTCAAATCTTCCTTCAAACCCTAAAAGGAAAGACTAGCCGGGATTAATTACACTCTACCAGTTCGCCAATCTTTCAGCCAGGTCAGTGCCGGTACTTTGAGGGAGGTTCCCCGTGCTTTCGCACGGACCTAATTAAAATAAACCTCGTTTTTCCAGGGGCATAACCCTGTTAACACCTTTCTAGACACCTACTTGATCGGCTAATTGTAATGTGTAAAACTCTCTTAGGAGTAACTTTTACTCGCAGCGGGTATCGGGATCCAACTATCTCATAGAAGGTATGCAATCTCATTGCAAATTTCAACACTTGAAATTCCCAATAATATTTTACCCCTAGCGTCCTATGGCCTTGACGAATGCCAACAAAGCATAGGCTACTAGTCAAGTTTAACCCGTCATTTCCCGATTGAATTAAACTCACCCGCACGACCCTTGACGAAAGCCAACAAAGTCGCACGACTACCCTAACTCAATCGCATCATATGCTTATACAAATAAGCATAAATAGCTACCGCACACTACGCCTTGACGAAAGCCAACAAACGTAGTACGAATACTATGAAGTACTTATCTGAAATGACGGAGGGCTACGATAGGTTTTTAAGAAAACCCTCTGCGTAATGAACTTGATATCGTTGTAGAATCGAGTGATTTTAAATGGAATGTTTTTGAGGCCTTTTCTAGTTTTGCTAAAGAGGCCACTCCCGGTGAAGGGATCGTCGGCTCTTTCCTCATCGAATAAGATGCAGGATATTTCACAAATACCACTATGCAAAGCAAGAACTATAGAAGCAATCAAAAGACAAACCGAGTTTGTAGTATCTACTAGTTTCACTAAAAAGGTCACTCCTGGTGAAGGGATCTCGTCTCTTTCCTTATCGAATAAGGTGCTGGATGTTCTACAAGGAACACCGCTATGCAAAGCAAGAACTAGAGCTACCAGTTTTTAAACAAGTTTCTACAACATCTTTAGGTTTCTTTTATTTCATTAATCTCATTAATGAAGTCCCATTTTATTATGCTTCACAAGCATCACATTTGAAACGAAATCTGCAATATAACATATATCTCATATAAATAATATAAACAATCATCTCAGGCAGTAATATGATCTCACCCAGAACATTGCAGCAAAAGAACATATATGAAATATTGGATATACTAGGAGCTCCGTGTTTTTAATACGAGTCTGTATAAAACACGGATTCCACGGTCGTGATGAATAGCTAAACCCATATCCCTAGACCCTTACGAGAGCGGCAAGCAACACTGCCAATTCTAGGGTTAGGAGACCCGGTCTCGACTCCTCGAGATAGTCTCCCACTGGACCCTAGAATCCGGTTACTTGTGCTCCCCGCCTTGGGTCTACCTAATGCGGAAAAGTAAATAATATACAACGGTGACATCATCCTCAGCCCGGAAGTGCCCCAATAAAAGAATATTATATACAATAAATTTTACATGAATGAAAAAGAAAAACTCTCATCTCACATAAAACCCCCGGCTATTCAAAACGCGACGATCCAATACAACATATCACAGCAACACATAATATCACATATCATCAACGTAAGTAAATATGCGTATCCCAGTTGTCGTTGATGTATAGCAACGAAACTGGCGATACACCACATGTTACACTTACGGTCGCAGAAAAGAAAGTGTAAAACTACAACAGTTGGAATCTGCAACCTCCTTAGACATCGCATGCCTAACCAAATGAATTCCTTAGACATCGCATGCCTAACAATTATAAACCCCGCATTTTGGTCTCGATCTCGAAAACACTTTTCCATATCTAGTCGGGCAATTCAACAAGATTCCCGACATCCTGATCGAATGCTCGTCGCAAACTTTAGTAGACGGCCGTACCCCCGGATGCCGTCGACGAGTGCACTATGGCGGAACACCGCTGCCGTGAGCACCCGAACGGATGCTTTTGGCAACGGAGTTCTCCTACAGTCACTTGGTCGGGGCTATGGGGCATGGTTGTCTATTATGTTTACCCGGCGAGTATCCGCGTATGCTACGTGATTGCGACGGACTTTTGATCGCATCAAAATCCCGTGGCAACCGATCAAATGAGACTAAACTGCCAGATTTATAACATTCAAATTAGTTATCTCATAACTACATGTGGATTCCAAATATTTTATCACATTCCAGATAAAAAGATAATGTCAAACTTTCCGATCGAATAAACAAACACCCAAGATTTCCCTAATAGCTTAACACTTGAGCGGAATTCAAAAAGTATCCATCACATGCCACAGTACCAATGGTCCAGCCGTAGAAGGGTCAAGCCAACGCCTCATATGTGGCAACGCCGTACTGCCCCAAACCCTAAGGTTTAGAGGCGGTTCAGACAGTCACATAATCGAGTTAAGGTTTGTGTTCTTCTAGAGGGTCCATCGCGTTACTTGCATGATTTTTCGGAAGTTTCAAATTCGAGAAAAAAATCTAACTTTTGAAAAATTTTCTGACAGGGGAAAAAGTGAGTTATTGATATCCGTTCGAACTTTTTAACACGTTATAAAATTATCCGGAAAAACTAAACGAAGTTATACTTTCCGATCGAATCAATGAGTTCCCAATACAACCCAGAAAACTCAACACTTGAGTAAAAATAAAAATTTCCCAGAAGAATCAGGAATTAGATACGGACATTACTGTGTAAAAACTATCCCTCAATCTACAGTACCTGCCGCGGAACCGCCGCCAATACCCTGGTTTGGCCGCGGTTCCGCGGCGCTTTAATTGATTTAGGGTGTCTTTTTTCACAGGTTTCCATAGAATTCCCTGCTGATTTTTTAAGTATTTTTAATATGAAAAAATCAACGGTTTAGAAAAATTTCCAGAAACTAGGGTTTTACGGGTATTCGGAGTTCGATCGGATTTTAAACTTCGCCTGGACTTCGCCTAAAGCTCTAGCTTGGCTCTGATACCACTGTAGGGTTTCTAGGCACACGTACAAGGGTCTATAAGGCATCAACCATGCCCGATTTAAAATTTAGCCGTGCCGAACAACCCTAAACCAAGATCTTAGACTAGAGATTAGGCGAAACAAAGCATGTTAAACACTTTAACATCTAAGAGTTTAGGATTACAACCTTTGTAGTCCGGTCCTTCACTTCATAAGCTCCGTGTTTTGGTCCCTTCAATGCGATCATCAAGTTCTGGACTCTCGAAAGGCTCTACGAAGAGAAAGATGCAAGCTTGCTTCCGATCTTCGATAACAAAGATGATCTACCTTGAAGTTTCATTAACACAAGCTCTCACTCACTAAGTGAAGTGAACATCCTAATCTAAATGGCTAAGATAGATTAGGATGATGAAGTAGGATTTTAGCTCTCATTTGTTTTCTTAATCTCACTCATTTTCATCACTAAGCAAAAAGCTAGAAAGCTTTTGCATCAAGGAAGAAGAAAAAGAAGTTTACTTTGTGATGAATAATGAATTGTTGTAAAGTTAGAAATGCAACCATGGTTCAAGAGAGAAGTAACCATTGTAGAGAGTTTACCATGATCAAGGGTTTGGGTTGGGTTTGGGTTGGGTTAAGGAAATATCAACAAAATATCTTTAACAAATATCTTTGCTTAAAATAAAAGCAGAGCTTCTAGAAACTTCTAGAAAAGCTTAACCCAAATAAAACCCTAACCATGTTTAATCTCCACTAAACATGTTGCATTAATAATCCTAACATGTTACAATATTATATATCACATATACAATATTTATTGTAACAAAATAAAATAATACAATTATCATATATCGCATATATATCAATGTATTACCCGAGTGAGAAAAAGAATCTTTTAGTGAGCTTATATCAGTTAATGTAATTTAATATATCAAATATATAATTATACATTAAATTATTAAATCAACACTTGATCCGATAATCCGGATATTTCACAAATAACCGACTGATATAATCTGTATCAATTCATCGAATCAACACTTGATTCGATGACCCGGTATATATCATATATACCCGGCCGATATCTCATATTGCGAGAATCTAGTATGGTATCACATACTCGTATTGTTCTCGGTCCCGCACATATCACATAAGTACTCCTACTCCGTTTTGCCTGAGTCAAGAAACCTCTGTGTAGGACTCTAAAGAATCATCAATACGCCGGCAGTAGGCGATGATCATATCAAATACCCACAAGCTGCAAGCAGTCAGCTAAATGTAAATGCCACCCAGGTATTGAGCGATCAGAAAATCAACAAGCAAGCCTGTACTTTCTCCCGCGAATCCAATCAGTAACACTCCCGTACAGTCCGGTCTCGTGGTCTGATATGTCGCATATCTCGCCTAGCGGTGGTAAACGTCAGACCCCTGTAGCTTGATAAGTCGTGTCGATATGAGGTCTATAACAGTTCGAGAAACTACTGATAACACTTACCAGTAAATCTCAGCAGCTCTGGCCAGGGATTTCCAATTATAGCCAATCGAACACAGCACAACATCAACTCCCTATACCGGGAGAGACGAATCCCCTCCTATCACTCATTGCCTCCATGTGATTCGGGACTGTACCCAAAAGCCACCTTTTTGCACGCCCTCTTGGACGTGGTATGATGGAAATCAAAGCACAGTGGGAATCACCCAAGGCACTATGACGATCTCGGGTCTACAGACTAACCTGTACCTGTGTCACCAGAGAACTGCCATCTGACGTGAGGTATAATACCATCTGGGAGTTCTCGGCGAGTCCGTCCAGTGTGCCCAGTCTCCACTGAGCACCCGTACACCATCCTTGATGTCAAACACCGATGGATATAGGATCATCCATCGCCCATCATATGGGTCAAGATGCGTAGATGCTATTCTACTCTGGTGTATCGATGCCCTGTCTCGATACACCCTCGACTAGGAACAGTTATAGGATATACTCGTCGACTACCGTGGCCCTACTAGTATGATCTCATCATAGTTCCAGTAGTCGAGTACATATCCTAAGGGCTCTATCAACATGTAACATAGAGATAATCAGAGTACATGTTAAGATAAAGTACAACCAGATAGCATACTATCATATCGAGCAAGAAAGTCCTCCCTATTTATGTCCAAGCATCCACTACAATATACATCGTATGTACAGTAATGGCCTTAGGGCATACATATAACTAACACCTAGAACCCGGTTACTTGTGCTCCCCGCCTTGGGTCTATCCTAATGCGGAAAAGTAAATAATATACAATGGTGACATCATCCTCAACCCGGAAGTGCCCCAATAAAAGAATATTACATACAATGAATTTTACATGAATGAAAATAAAAAAACTCTCATCTCACATAAAACCCCCGGCTATTCAAAACGCGACGATCCAATATAACATATCACAGCAACATATAATATCACATATCATCAACGTAAGTAAATATGCGTATCCCAATTCCAGTTGATGTATAGCAACGAAACCGGCGATACACCATATATTACACTTACGGTCGCAGAAAAGAAAGTGTAAAACTACAACAGTTGGAATCCGCAACCTCCTTAGACATCTCATGCCTAACCAAATGAATTCCTTAGACATCGCATGCCTAACGATTATAAACCCCGCATTTTAGTCTCAATATCGAAAAATCTTTTCAATATCAAGTCGGGCATTTCAACAAGATTCTCGACATCCTAATCGAATGCTGGTCGGAAACTCTAGTAGACGGCCACACCCCAGATGCCGTCGACGAAGTGCACTAAGGCGGATTACCGCCGCCGTGAGCACCCGAACGGATGATTTTGGTGACGGTGTTCTCCTACAGTAACTTGGTTGGGGCTATGGGGCGTGGCTATCTATTAAGTTTACTCGGCGAGTATCCGCGTATGCTACGTGATTGCGACGGACTTATGATCACATCAAAATCCCGTGGCAACCGATCAAATGAGACTAAAAACTGCTAGATTTATAACATTCAAATTAGTTATCTTATAACTACTTGTGGATTCCAAATATTGTATCATATTCCAGATAAATCAACAATGTTAAACTTTCCGATCGAATAAACAAACACCCAAGATTTCCCAAATAGCTCAACACTTGAGCGGAGTTCAAAAAGTCCCAAAACATGTCATAGCTGCTATGAACCTGCCGTAGGAGGGTCAAACCAACGCCTCACATGTGGCAACGCTAAAGTACCACAAACCATATGGTTCAGTGGCGGTTTTGACGTCACATAATCGAGTTAAGGTTACGTTCTTCTAGAGGGTCCACAGATTCGCTTGCATGATTTTCTGAAAGTTTTAAACTTAGGAAAAAATCCAACACTTGAAAGTTTTCTGACAGGGGGAAAAAGTGAGTTATTGATATCCTTTCGAACCTTTTAACACGTTCTAAATTACCCGAAAAACTAAACGATATTAAACTTTTCGATCGAATCAACGAATTCATTAGATCTACGGAAAACTCAACACTTGAGTAATATAAAAAAAATTCCCAGAAGCAGTAGTAATACCTACGGATGTACGGTTCCGCGGTGACTTGATGGAGTTAGGGTGTCGTACTTCACAGATATCCATAGATTCACCTGCTTAATTTTCTGAGTATTTTTAATACGGAAAAAACTATCTTTTTAAAAAATTTCCAGAGAGGGGGTCCAAAAAGATGTTTCGGGATTCAATCAAAATTTTAACTTCATCTACACTTCGCCTAATGCTCTAGCTAGGCTCTGATACCACTGTAGGGTTAGCTTAGCACCTTAGCAAGCTTTTGGCAAGCATCAATCATGCTACTTTAAAATTTTTGGGGTGCTAAACAAACCCTAACCAAGATCTTAACTAGAGACATAAGGTAAACAAGCATATAAATAACTTTACATCTAAGAGTTAGGGATTACAACCTTTGTAGTCCGTTCCTTCACTTCAAAAGCTTCATGTTGAGGTCTCTTCACTGCGATCATCAAGTACTCGGACTCTAGAGAGACTTCATGAAGAGAAAGATGCAAGCTTGCTTCCAATCTTCAACAACTAAGATGATCTACCTTGAAGAAACTCAAACCCAAGCTCTTGCTTCACTAATCAAGTATTAGCAAAGCAAACACCCTAATCTAAGTGGCTAGAATAGATGAGGATGATGAAGTAGGAATTTATCTCTCTTTTGTTTTCTTTATCTCACTCAAAATCATCACAAACCCAAAAGCTAGAAAGCTTTTTCAAATGAAGAAGAAGAAGAAATCTATTTGTGATGAATAATGAATTATTGTATGAGGTTAGAATTGCAACCATGGGTCAAAGAAAACATCCTTAACTCTTGTAGAGAATAAACCATGGGTTGAGCTTTGGGTTGGGTTAACAAATATCTTCACAAAATATCAAAGGATGAAGACTAATGTCAAAGCTTCAAGAAGCTTCCACAAAGTTCATCCATAACATTAACCCTAATCCAAAACGCTAACATGTTTTATTCTCAAAACCTAGTTGCAATTTTAACCCTAACATGTTACAATATTATATATCACATATATAATATATTTTGTAACAAAATAAAATAATACAATTAACATATATCACATATATATTAATGTATTATCCAAGTGAGAAAAAGAATCTTTAAGTGAGCTTATATTAGTTAATGTAATATAATATATCAAATATATAATTATACATTAAATTATCGAATCAACACTTGATCCGATAATCCGGCCATTTCACAAATAACCGACTAATATATTCTGTATCAGTTCATCGAATCAACACTTGATCCGATGACCCGGCTATATCACATATACCCGGCCGATATCACATATTGCGAGAATCTAATACGGTATCACATACACGTATTATTCTCAAACCCGCACATATCACATATGTGCTCCTACTCCGTTTTGCCTGAGTCAGGAAACCACTGTGTAGGACTCTAAAGAATCGTCAATACGCCGGCAGTAGGTGATGATCATATCAAACACGTATAAGTTGCAAGCGGTCAGCTAAACGTAACAGCTACCCAGGTATTGAGCGATCAGAAGATCAACAAGCAAGCCTGTACATTCTCCTATGAATCCAACCAGTAACACTCCTGTACAGTCCGGTCTCTTCGTCTGATATGTCACTGTAACATTTCAAAAAAAATAAAATATTATTTTTAGGAATTTTTATAATTTAATATTAATTTTTAATGAATATTTTAATATTTCGGCATAATTAAATACCGATAAATGGGGAAAATTTTGGAAAAATTATGGAAAATTCTAAAATAGGGTATTTTATGGGATTATGCCATTTTTAAGTTTTATGGTTAGTTATATGCTAATTTAGTGCTAATCGGGATTAAAAATCGCTAATTGGATTTTTAGCATTTCTGGTGCAAAACATGCACATATCATTTTTCCATACCTGTCACATTTTCTTCCATGTTGTGGGTGTATGGTTGCTTAGGGTTACCATTATGTGAGAAGGAAATAAAGGAAAAGAAAAGAAAAAGTGAAGAATGATGATGAGAGAGAAAGAGTAGGTAAAAGGGGTCAACCCTTTTGTCTTGAGCCATACCTCCTCATTACCCCATCCCATTTCTCTCTCCCTGTACCTCATGAGCTGCTGCTGCCCTCCCCCTCTTCTTCCTCCACCTTCAATCCCCCAAAACACCATGGATCCAACCCCAAAACCCTATTCCCATTTCCCAAAAATTGTTCCCAAGCTCACTAGCTACACATTGGACCTAGAAAGAGTGGATTTTGAGAACTTTGAGCAACTCAAGAAAATTCTTGAGTTGCCAAAGGAGGTAATTTCTGCACTACTAGTATAGTATTTCAATTCCTTGCGCATCAATACTTGTTTCATGTCGATATTGTGTGTTTTGATGGACTTTAGAAAATTCAAGTTAGGGTTTAGGGTTTGATCTGAAATCAAAGATGACTTGAGGTGTAATTAGGGACTACAACCCCTGGTGTGATGTTACATTGGACCAAACTAGAGATTAGAACCCAGAATACAGATTTATATAATCGATATCGGGAAAACCTGTAATTCTGTGACTGTTTTTGGAAATCTTCTATCACCCGAGCGACCTGAAAATAAAATTGGTTTGACAGTAAGATGTGCAGGCATCTAGGAATCACCACCCAAAGCCCTAGCGCTAACCACCATTGTTTGGCCGCAGATAAATTCTTTCTGGCCGCAAATTGCGGCCAGAGCAGGTTGGAACCCCCTCGTTTTTGTTTCTGGGCCATATTTCCAGTAAACTTGACCCTTGGCATGTGCAATTTTGACTGATTCCATCTAGAGTAGAATCTGGTGTAGTTTTCATGTGTTGGCGCATAGTTTATGACTTATTTTAGCATGGACTTTCGTATTTGGTGATTCGTTTCTGTCGGGTGGCGTTTAAACGTCAACGGCAAGGGGTTATTGGTCGTGTTTGCATATGAGACTATAGGTTTTTACCTATGCGAGTAGCCTATACCGTTTTGGTTTCCGATGTGATTTTCATGTGCTTTAGCGTTTGTGATATCCTTGTAGGTACCCCACGTGACGTTGAGACGATGAAGATGAAGATGGTGACATCGGCATCGGCACACGAGAAGCAAAGTGAGTAGATTTATATCTACGGGGAGAAGTCGGGTGGATGGCGTATAGCACCCCCGCAGTTCGTGGTGATGTATACGAATACGTATACACACATTTATTTATTATATATTGTTTGAGATTATTGATGATAAAGATGGATTCTAGGTGTGATTGGATTGGTTTAGTGTTGCGAAACCCTAGAGTAGTGGTTGCACCACACATACACACACACCCATACTTACATACATTCTTCTTTCATATGTGCGTATATGGGAATATATAATTATGTGTTCGCATGGGTATGGGACTATGTGTTCATATACTGGATTTGAGGATAGTATTTGGGATTTGAGGTGAGTCGATGAGATTGATTTGAGACCGTGAGATAGGCGATATGAGGTGATTCGTATTTAGGATACGACGTGAGATTTTTAGCGGGCCTTGGGACGTGTGTTTCATACACGCATTCATATTTATATAGATGGTGTCGATTGTACTAGACTTAGATCAGTACCGAGATTATGTGATATGATGATAAAGATACCGGATAATTGATGAGATGAATGTGATATTGACCCGTACCCAGCTAATGGGATGCCGTACGACGATTTACCGTGCGAGCTTTATATTGATGATAGATCCGCACTTATGACTCGAGGATATTATATGATGTATATCGTATCATATGTGATACTATTGAGGCGGGATCACCGACTTTTATATTTATATTTATATATATCGACTCAGATTTAGGTGGTTTCCATACCCCTCCCGATTGACTTGTTAGTTAGATCTGTAGTTTGCATAGCAGATGTTAGACTAGACCCGCGTCATACCTATTTCAAAACTAACGAATCGGGAATATTTTAAAGACAGGCAAGGGATTCTACGGATATTTTCAAAAGACACATCTTTTCTTAAAAACAGCGTAGCCCTTATGTTACTAAAAACCCCGATTCGTCTTATTTCAAATGGCAAAGCTACATGACATTTATATATTGATGTAGATTCTTTACTGTTGCATTGATTATTCGATTTCCGCATATTCTTGCTATTCGCATCGCTTTACATGTGTAAATGTGTTTATTGCTATATTAAAACCATGCGGTTAGGACACCAGCACTATTATCGATGATGCGTATGTTCCACGTACACTGCTTACCGGCTCACACACTTCATCATCGATAATTTCCATGTCACTACACTGTAGTACTGTTGCATTCAGGATATAACCCTTACATGGCATACTTGTGTACCTATTACTGTATATTCATACGTATTCGCACATACGTTGACGATTCTGGCTTGATTAAAGATTTGGAAACCGCAAGATACTCTTTAAAACTGATTTATTTTAAAAGAGCGGTTTCCCTCAACATGTGCATATTACTATTCCATGCTGCATGATATACTAATATACTTACATTTCTTTTACATGTCGCATACATCATGTTATTTTATTATACGCATTGAGATATGTTGTTTCCATGACATTTCTGGATTTGGGAACCGTGGGAATTTCAAAGAGAGTATGTAATTGTTTTTAAAGCCCGGTTACCCTTGATATGATATTTCAGTGCGTACACCATGTGTTTTCTCGGTACTGAGAGCGACATGTGAAACCCGATTCGAGAAGCGGACGAGGCCGATTGCGGGTACATGGTGGACCCGGTATGGTACCCCGGGGCGAGAATGGATCTGCTGTGTAGCTAGACGGTGAGCCTGGCAGAGGGACTACTACCTACCGGTGATTGGTTGGACCTGGCGGTTATTCGGAAGATACTGACCAGAGTCGATAAATGGATATGGGACGATCCGTACTGCTGGGGCTGAGGGTTGATTCCGCAGACGGAGCCAGTGGGCTGATCCAGACTAACGGAGCCCGATATATGAGGATTTACGTGCCGATACTAGGCACAGCTTTCATGATGTTTTCGAGTGTCGATACTGGACACTCCGGTTCTATGATTTTGATGTGTCGTGAGGTACACAGATGGTTTATATCCTTATATTTCCATCCATATGCTTTATGATATTTACACGCATGATGGTTATTGTCATTGGGTGACGGGTGGACGGGATCCACATACATACAGATTTGACTACATTGATCATACCTCATATTTATGATATATTATTACCTGAGGCACTGGTACGAGCACTTAGCACTACACTCATGTATAGAGGTTACATTGCCACTTTAGCATGCTTCAGACTTATTCATATTGAGGTTTATATTATTACTGATCGTATTGACCTAGGATGAGTCATACATACGATTTCTGCTTGTAGATATTTTCTATTCACGAGTTGGCAACTCACCCCCGTTGTGCCACAGTTTCTTGCAGGTTTTGCCGTACAGGTTTTATTACGGTTTTGCTGGCACTGCTTCTTTCCGGGTGATTGGCTTGTAGGTGGGTTCACTTGTATCGTGACCATCGGTATATTTTTTTTTATTATTATTCAGTTGTATCTAGAAGTTCCATCAACCAAACATGTATTTATTTCAGATAGAGACCAGTGATGTTATTCTTTGACCTTAGAGTCGCGCGTTGTATTTCTTTGGATTTCATGCTATTTTGAGTTTTCCTTTTTTTTGTTGTGATCCTCGCCTTTCGACGTTGTATATTATATTGCTTGTATGGTTGTGACCGTCGATTGACGAAGAGCTAGCTCCCGCTTGGGGATGCCTTTATTCATTATATATGCTTTATCAGGTTTTGTACCCGTTTGAGGTCAGTTTTTACAAAGGAAACTCTGCCGAAATTTTTAGAAAATACTTGTGATTTTAAAATGCTTATTTCGGCTTATGTTGCAAACTATTTGATTTAAAATGGTTTTCCTCCACTTTACTACTTTTCTTGGTTTGGATTTCTGGGTTGTCGGCTTACTTAGATTACGTACGCCTCGAGACGTTTCGTAGTTTGAGTGCCGGTCATGTTCCGTACTTTCGGATCGTGACAAAATTGGTATCAGAGCGTTAGGTTTTACCTTCGGAGTTTAAGATAACCCTTGGTTGATGGAATAGGTGACTAAAATAGAGTGACGTACCGTGGGTATGTTCCGCGGCATACTTACGATACGCTACTTCCACTTAAGAAGCCTTAGGATATACATTTCTTTGCTCAGTATTATATTCATTCCTGATCTAGCCTCATCAGTACCAGTTATGGTTTTGCTGCCATGATTAGGGGTAGGGAGAGCTACGGCTAGAGTTGCGGTCAGCACGAGCTCATCACGAACGAGGACTGACCAGGGTGAAATTCCGGCGACACACGATTGCAGAGATGTGTCTTTTTATGGTGTTTTCGCGCCACGAGCGTTTGATGGATCGCTGCATGAGATTACTCGGACGTGCAGATCAGCACCAGAGGATTGGGCCACTGACAGAGGCCAGCCAGATTTTGATGACCGTTGGTATATTGCTTATTCATGATGATTAAGGCACTGTTTAGCGTGCAGACAAGTGAGCCAGTTGTTGCTGCGAACGACGAGATATCGCCCCAGATGTTGGAGCTATTGTAGTATAAGTTGTACTAAGAGATGATAGAAGGTCGCTAGTCACCGAGGATGAATGACTAGGACATGTAGTTCGTTCGCTATCCCGATGCGAGGTCATCAGATAGATTGATTCCAGCTAGAGACGACTTCACGCGGATACGTTGAGAGTCGATGGAGGCGATCGAATGTCAGAAACCTATTATTCTAAGTTTAAAGTATTCGGGAAGATATGCAGGCAATTCTATGGACCCTCTAGAAGAATGAAACCCTAACTCGGCATAATGACCGTGTGAAAGCCTTTGAACCTTAGGCTTTGCGGCAGTTCCACGGCGCCATTAGTGAGGCTTGGGTTTACCCTTCTATGGTTGGACCACCGATGCTGTGGTATGTTCTCGATACTATTAAACTATACCCAAGATGTTAAGCTCTTGGGGGATTGTGAGGTATTGACGAATCGATCGGATGGTTCGACTTCATTCGGATGCTAGGTGGTGAGATGCATTTCTTGGGAGACTCCAGATACGAGGATAGCCATGGGAGCTCAGTCCACGCAGCCACGACGAGACGAGTCCGAAGCAGTCGACATTAGAGAAAAGTGGAGTAAGAGGTTCGTACGAGATCTTGATGGGATGACGTTCCACTCCGTCGACGTCAGAGAAGCGATACGCATGCCGAGGCATGGTACTTGGATATATATTCCAGAAGGAGTCGCGATGAGTACGCAGCCTCTCCTGAACAAGAAACAGATATAGTAAAGGACGATGACTTCCGGAAAGTTCGGCAGAGACGAGATTTAGGAGAGACCTCGACAGGACCTTTCTGGAATAAATTACGAAAAGACTTGGACCCAGGAGTGGTCATGTTACGCACACCGGCAGGCCAGAGTTCATGATCGTCGACGAGACAAGTTACGAGTGGCCATGACAGTTGTCCAGAGATTCTTGTACGATGTGCTTGAGCGGGACTATTCCGCCATACTTGATTTCGGTATTTTGGGCGATCTATTCGCATGATTGATTTTGATTATTGAGTTTCATGATATTTGTTTTCATGCACAATGGTTGCACCTACTGGGTATTTACAATTTTGCACAGTGTTGCACTTGATATCTTTTTTGTTCCTTGGTTGTTAGTTATATGTATGCCCTAGAGGCCATTACTATACATAGGATGTAAATTGTAGTGGATGCTGGGACATATATAGGGAGGACTTTCTTGCTCGACATGATAGTATGCTATCTGGTTGATCTTTACCTTAACGTGTACACTGATTGTCTCTCTGATACATGTTGGTAAAGCCCTTAGGATGTGTACTTGACTATCTGGACTGTGATGCGGATCATACTAGTGGGGACATGGTAGTCCATAAGTACATCCTTCAAAGTCCCTAGTCGTGGGTGTATCGAGACGGGGCATCGATATACTAGTGTAGACTAGCGTATACCTTCTCGGCCCATACAGATGGGCGATGGATGATCCCATATCCATTGGTGTTTGACAACGGAGATGATATACGGGTGCTCAGTAGAGACTGGGTACACTGGACGGACTCGCCGAGAACTCCCAGATGGTATTATACCTTACGTCAGATGGCAGTTCTCTGGTGACACTGGTACAGAGTAGTCTGTTGACCCGAGATCGTCATAGAGTCTTGTGTGGTTCCCACTGTGCTTTGATTTCCATCTAACCACGTCCAAGAGGGCGTGCAAAATGGTGGTTTTTCGGTACAGTCCCGAATCACATGGAGGCAATGAGCGATAGGAGGGGATTCGTCTCTCCCGGTATAGGGAGTTGATGTTGCGCTGTGTTCGATTGGCTATAACCGGAAATCCCTGGCCAGGGTTGCTGAGATTTACTGGTAATTGTTACCAGTAGTTTCTCGAATTGTTATAGACCTCATATCGACACGACTTATCGAGCTATTGGGGTCTGACGTTTACCACCCCTAGGCGAGATATGCGACATATCAGACGATCAGACCGGACTGTACGGTAAGTGTTACTGGTTGGATTCACAGGAGTGTGAGCGGGCTTGCTCGTCGATCTTCTGATCGCTCAATACCCGGGTGGCCGTTACGTTTAGCAGACCGCTTGCAGCTTGTGGGTGTTTGATATGATCATCATCTGCTGCCGGCGTATTGACGAGTCTTTAGAGTCCTACACAGAGGTTTCCTGGCTCAAGCGAAACGAAATAGGAGCGCATATGAGATATGTGCAGGACCGAGAATAATGCGTGTATGTGATACCGTATTCCATTCTCGCGATGAATGTATCGAAAGGTTGTATGCGATATAACCTAGTTATCGAATCAAGGATTGATTCGGTAAGCCGATACATTGGATATTAGTCGGTTGTATGTGATATGACCGGATCGTTAAATCAAGTGTTGATTTAATGATTTAATGCATAATTATATATTTGATATATTACTTTGCATTAACTAGTATTGGTTCACTTTAAATGGATTTTCTCACTTGGTGTGCACATTGTATATGTGATATATTTTTGTGTGCACTTGTTTGTATCATGTTTGATGATACATGCAAAATTGGTTAAGTGTAAAGATTGAACCATGGTTATATGAATGGTTAGGGTTATGATTTCTTATTCATTCATTTATTTATTTATTAGTTTTGGAAAATAAAAGCATAAAGAGAAAAAACAAAATGGTTTTCTTTCATTCTTTTCTTTCATGAAGCTTGTTGAAGCTTTATGAAGCTTTTGACCAAGTGACCATTTTGTCTTCTTCTTTAACCCTAACCATTCACATAAACTCTAGTTAGCTCTCTACACTTGACCATGGTTCATGATATGATAAGTATTGTTTTTATTTTCTTTTAGAAAACAACTTATCATATTATTCATCTTCTTCTTCATCTTCTTCAATGAAGAAAGCTTGACTTCATCAATGGTGACTTGATGAAATGTGTGAGAAATCCAATTCTAAAGTAAACCCACTTTCTATTTCTTCATCCTCTACCTCTTGCAAAGTAGTATAGGGTGTTTTCTTCACAAGTTTAATGGCTTAGTGAAGTTGGAGCTTGATCTTGTGATGCCTCGACGTAGATCATCTTCGGCATCGAAGTCGACGACCTAGCCCGCCCATTTCTCCGATGAAGCCGACGCTAGAGTCATGGATTCGATTTGGACAGCGGAGAGGACTTCATCACGGAGCCGTGGAGGTGGAGGACCGGATCTACAAAGGTTGTATTTCCGTTCTTTTAGTTAAGTAGTTAACTAGTTGCTTTGTCGGCTAAATTTCTAGTTAACGATCCATATTAGGGTTTCTCGGCACCCATAAAATTTGAAAGTGGCATGGTTGATGCCTTGTGAGACCTCTTGGGAGTGCCTAGGAACCCTACAGTGGTATCAGAGCTACTAGGCATTGGATGTCGACCTATGGGGGGTTCTCATTGTGTGACAGTGTGGCGAAGCATAGGCTCTTACCCCCAGGGTGTCCCGAGACCGGTAGGTGTTCCGGCGGGTTGTAGTCCTCGCGAGGGGGCATGCGTAAAAAGTAGCTGCTGAGGGACCCGTTGGTGCCACGGCGACCCCATTGGATGGGGTTGCTGCCTGACCAACAGTGGTATCAGAGCCTAGCTAGAGCCTTAGGCGATGTCTAGACGACGTTTGAAATCCGAACGAACCCGAAACCCTAATACAAAATGCTCTCTGGAAATTTTCTAAAAATTTGGATTTTTGTCAATTAAAAATTCGCAGAAAATAGAGCAGGAAATTATAAGGATTACTGCAGAAAACGAAACCCTAATTCCACTGTAGCGCCGCGGAACCGCGGCAATAGCCTCCTTTTGCGGCGGTTCCGCGGCCGTTTGTGCTGATTAGGGATTTGTTTTGATACAGTAATGCCCGTATCTGTTTCCTCTATTCTCTGGGAACTTTTAATCTGCACTCAAGAGTTGAGTTTTCTGGGGTTGTTTTGGGGATTCGATGATTCGATCGGATTATCAGATTTTGTCTATGTGGCTTCCGGATAATTTTTGAATATGTTAAAAAGTTCGACCGGATATAAATACCCAATTTTTCCCCTGTCGGGAAATTTCCAAGTGTTGGATTTTTCCGTAGTTTAACGACGTTCTAAGTAGTGCAAGTAACGCGATGGTCCCTCTAGAAGACAACAAACCTTAACTCGATTATGTGACCGTCTTGAACTGCCCTTTGAACCTTCGGGTTTGGGGCAGTACGGCGTGCCACATGTGAGGCGTTGGCTTGACCCTTCTACGGCTGGACCGTTGGTACTGAGGCACGAACTGAATGTTGTTAGACTTATTTCATGTATTGAGCTGTTTCGGGAAAACTTGGGTGTTCGAATGTTCAATCGGAAAGTTTAACATTTTCTGTTTATCCGGAATGTGATACAACAATTGGAATTCACAAGTAGTTATGAGATAACTGAATGAATGTTATAAACATAGCACTTTAGTCTCACTTGATCGGTTGCCACGGAATTTTGATGTGATCAAAAGTCCGTCGCAATCACGTAGCGTACGCGGATACTCGCCGGGTAAACTTAATAGACAGCTTCACTCCATAGCCTCGACCAAGTGACTGTAGGAGAACCCCGTCGCCGAAAGCATCCATCTGGGTGCTCCCGGCAGCGGTGTTCCGCCTTGGTGCACTTCGTCGACGGTATCGGGGGTGCGACCATCTACTAAAGTTTGCGACGAGCATTCGATCAAAATGTCGGGAATCTTGTTGAATTGCCCGACTTGATATTGAAAAGAGTTTTCGATTTTGAGACTAAAATACGGGGTTTATAATTGTTAGGCATGCGATGTCTAAGTAATTCATTTGGTCAGGCATGCGATGTCTGAGGTGGTTGCGGATTCCAACTGTTGTAGTTTTACACTTTCTTTTCTGTGACCGTAAGTGTAAAATGTGATATCGCCGGTTTCGTTGCTATATGTCAACGACAATTGGGATGCGCATATTTACTTACGTTGATGACATGTGATGTTATGTGTTGCTGGATATGTTATATTGGATCGTCGTGTTTGAATAGCCGAGGGTTTTTTATGTGAGATGAGTGTTTTTCATTTTCATTCATGTAAAAACTTGTATGTAATATTCTTTTATTGGGGCACTTCCAGGTTGCGGAAGATGTCACCCTTTGTATATTATTTCCTTTTCCGCACTAGGATAGACCCAAGGAGGGGAGCACAAGTAACCGGGTTCTGGGGTCCAGTGGGAGACCAACTCGAGGAGTCGAGTCCGGGTCTCCTAACTCTAGAATTGGTAGGGTTGCTTGCCGCTCTCGTAGGAGTCTAGGGGTGTGGGTTTGGCTATTCATCGCGACCGTGGAATCCGTGTTTTATACTGGCTCGTATTGAAAACACGGACGTCCTAGTATATCCAATATTTCATATGATTCTTCTGCTGCGATATCTGTGATGTGATCATGTGATGTTCTGTGATGGATACTTTATATAGTATATATGATATATTATATAGACGTTACTTATGTTTTACACCCGTGCTAGCCCTGCCCCGCTCTGCCGTTAGTTACCTAACCTAACGGTGCACGAGGGGACATCGAGGCAAATGCGGATGGCATAAGTGTACGTCGTATTTATCTGTGATGTTTAGGTACTTAAATGATGGGACTTCATTAATGTGATTAATGAAATAAAAGAAACCTAAGATGTTGTGGAATCGAATTTCAAAATAAAACAGGTAGCTACAGTTCTTGCTTTGCACAGCGGTATATATGAAATATCCTACACCTTATTCGATAAGGAAAGGACCGAGATCCCTTCACCGGGAGTGATTCCTTTAGCAATAACTGGCTGATGCTACACACTCGGTTTGCTTTTGATTGCTTTTAAGTGTTTTTGCTTTGCACAGTGATGTATATGATATATCCGGCACCTCATTCGACGAGGAAAGGACCGACGATCCCTTCACCGGGAGTGACTCCTTTAGCAAAACTAGAAAAGCCTCAAAAACACTCCATTTCAAAATTCATTCGATCCTACAACGATATCAAGTTCATTACGCAATAGGTTTTCAGAAAAACCTGTCGTAGCCCTCCGTCATTTCAGATAAGTAGTAGTTAGTATTCGTGCTACGTTTGTTAGCCTTTGTCAAGGCGTAGTGTGCGGTAGCTGACTGGTGCTTATCTGCTTATGCATATGATGCAGATTGAGTTAGGGTAGTCGTGCGACCTTGTTGGGCTTTGTCAAGGGCCGTGCGGGTGGGTTTAATTCAATCAGGAAATGACGGGTTGAACTTGACTAGCATCCTATGGTTTGTTGGCCTTTATCAAGGTCATAGGAGGTTAGGGGCAAAATATTATCGGGAATTTCAAGTGTTGAAATTTGCAATGAGATTGCATACCTTCTATGAGATAGTTGGATCCCGATACCTGCTGCGAGTAAGAGTTACTCCTGGGAGAGTTTTACACATTACAATTAGCCGATCAAGTAGGTGTCTAGAAAGGTGTTAACGAGGTTACGCCTCTGGGAAAACGAGGTTTACATTAATTAGGTTCGTGCGAAAGCACGGGGGACCTCCCTCAAAGTACCGACACTGGCCTGGCTGAAAGATTGGCGAACTTGTAGTGTGTAATTAATCCCGGCTAGTCTTTCCTTTTAGGGTTTGAAGGAAGATTTGATAAAAAGCAGTGGGAGCCATCCTGATTAGATAAAATAATAACCAATCTATTCTTGCAAGAGCGCATGCTGAGTGTATTCTTCTCTCTCTCTCTCCTGGTAGCGACCATATCACGCCTTAATCAAGATAATAAAACGGATATTTGACCGAACCCGCTTGTTATTCTGAGCTGGGGAACGTGGGTCCCGCTCCAACTTATAATTGATATAAGACAGAGCAGGATATTGGGGAATACCAGATTTCCCGTGCCGCCCAAACGAAGAGAGTGCATGCTGATGCATCATCTTCGGGTGTGTTCTTTATACAGAACTGTTTCTCTATTCTCTACGTCCTGGGTATTTGATACCAGATCAGGATCCCAGATATGTAATCTGTTACATATGGCTACAGAAAGGTAGAGAACTGAGAACGGGTGATAAGTTTCATGAGGCAGAAAACGGGGTAAGTGTTGCAGCCAAGTCTGTTGGTCACTATCACCCTGTATTACAAATACATTGATTCTGAACGAATGTTATTAGATACCGAACCTGATATACAAAATCATATCAGTTTCTTTAGTAGTAAAGAAATGATAAAATTTTGTAATGATGGATAATGTTTTGAACATTTCCTATATCAAAAGTTGATCGGTTCAGACACGTTATCTAAAAGCATTGATGTTCTAAATCAAACTACAGTTCTTAGAATACGGAACACACACAAGAGGAAGAGTTCAGAAATGAACGGATTCTTCTCGAGGCATTGTAGACTAGGTCATATCAATGCGACCCGACTGGCTAAAGTTACATTTAGATGCATATTTAAATTAGTTTGAATTTACATCTTATGAAACTTGCCAGTCATGTCACAAAGATAAAATGACCATAGCTCTGTTTACTGGAAGCAGAGAAAGAGTTAGTGAACTCTTGGGATGATACATGTTGATGTATGAAGGTCCCCTGTCTACATATGCCAGGACCGGTTCTTTATACTTCATTACATTCTCTGATAATCTCTTAAGATTCAGACATATGTTCCTGTTGAAACACAAGTCCGAACCTTTTGAGATATTCACAGAATATAAGCAAGAAGTAGAGAACCAATACGGGTATAAGTATTATGTCCTTTGATGAGATCAAGGAGGAGAATACTTGAGCACGGAATTCCTGGATGATTCTAAAGGAGAATGAGATTCTCTCTCAGCATTACTCCTCCGAATACACCATTGCACGATGGTATATCGGGGCGGAGCAGATACACCCTATTTGATATGGTGTGCTCTATGATGAGTACTACTGAGTTACCTGTTTCCTTTTTGGGGGTTATGCACTTGAGAAGCTACATACCAATTGAATAGGTTCGAATCAAATCAGTTACCTACCACTTCATATGTGATATGGAAAGGGAAGAGCCCATGTCTTAAGCTTGTTAAGATTTGGGGTTGTCCGGCCTATGTCTAAAAGCAAAATCCGGACAAGCTCGAGGCAAGGTCTGTTATGTAGAATTGGAAATGTTCCAGCCATACAAACTACAGCAGATGATTTGGTAGAACCGAAGGATTCAGTAGAAACCAACGAACCTCAGCCTCTCCGCCGATCTAGTAGGGTTCCTCACCCACCTGAGAGATACTTTGGTTTCTCTATGACATTGGGAGCGAGGATTGCATCATAAGATGATGACCCAACTATTTTCGAGCTGGCCATCAGGAGTGGGACTCTGTAAGAATGGCTGGATGCTTAGAGGTCTGAGATTGAATCCTTATACACCAGCAAAGTATGGACTTTGGTTGTTATATCTGAAGGGTTAAATCCCCATCAGGAGCAAGTATATTTTTAGAAGATTACTTGGTGTAGATGGAAAAGTTGAGGCTTTCAAAGCTAGACTTGTTAAAGGTTTTCGTCATCGACCAGGCATGGATAATGATGAAACCTTTTTCCAATGGCTATGCTTAAGTCCATCCAGATCCTACTTGCCACGGCTACATACCATGACTACGATATCTGGTGGTTGGGTGTCATGACAGCTTTTCTAAATGGTGTTTTAGAATAGAGCGTCTATAAGTACACAGCCAGAGGGCCTCGTAGACAGTGGGAGCAGCGGAAACGTGTGTAAGATGCTTTATAAGATAAAGCAGGCATCGCGGAGTTGGAACATCTGTTTTGATGAATTAGTCAAAGAAGTTGACATCATCAAAATGGTAGATGAACCTTGTATAAACAAAAAGGTAGTAGGGAGTATGGTGACGATCCTCGTAGAGTACGTGGATAACATACTCTTGATAGGGAAGGAGTTTCCTTTGCTACGCTCGATCAATCTCCGCTTATCATAAGGATTCTCCAATAGGATCAAAGTGATACCTACTAAATCCTGGGTTTTGGATCTATGAGATAGATCTAAATGGATGTTAGAATACTCACTAACTGTAGTGAGATGGTATCAATTGATCCTGAAAAGAATCACTGGAAGTGTTCCGGGGTGATAAAGACGACTGAGTGTCAGTCACAGGCATTGTCTTTACCCTCAGTAAAGGGACGGTATGTTGGAAGAGTTCCAAGCTAAATACCGTGGCATACTAGAAGATAATGGCAGGATACATCGCTACTTAAGATGCTACCAAAGAGGCTGTTTGGGTGTATATTGGTTCATGAGATGAACTATGTTCCTCCCATTGTGTGACAATGGAGTTGTGGCTTATGCCAAGGAACGACCGTTCCATCAGTGATCCAGACATATTCTAAGGCAGTATCACCTGATCATGGAGATGGTTGATCTCCAGGAGATCGAGGTTAGGAGAGTAGACTCAGAGGACAACACGGCGGATCCACTCACAAAGGCCTTTTCCCAGAGAGAGACTTTTATGGGATGGTTGAGTATGAGATACTGCAACCACTGCTATCAGATGGCCCTAGTGCAAGTGGGAGATTGTTAGTTATATGTATGCCCTAGAGGCCATTACTATACATAGGATGTATATTGTAGTGGATGCTGGGACATATATAGGGAGGACTTTCTTGCTCGACATGATAGTATGCTATCTGGTTGATCTTTACCTTAACGTGTACACTGATTGTCTCTCTGATACATGTTGGTAAAGCCCTTAGGATGTGTACTTGACTATCTGGACTGTGATGCGGATCATACTAGTGGGGACATGGTAGTCCATAAATACATCCTTCAAAGTCCCTAGTCATGGGTGTATCGAGACGGGGCATCGATATACCAGAGTAGACTAGCGTATACCTTGTCGACCCATACAGATGGGCGATGGATGATCCTATATCCATTGGTGTTTGACATCGGAGATGATATGCGGGTGCTCAGTAGAGACTGGGTACACTGGACGGACTCGCCGAGAACTCCCAGATGGTATTATACCTTACGTCAGATGGCAGTTCTCTGGTGACACTGGTACAGAGTAGTCTGTTGACCCGAGATCGTCATAGAGTCTTGTGTGATTCCCACTGTGCTTTGATTTCCATCTTACCACGTCCAAGAGGGCATGCAAAACGGTGGTTTTTGGGTACAGTCCCGAATCAC
Source organism: Agapanthus africanus (assembly GCA_030015575.1). Classification (NCBI taxonomy): domain Eukaryota; kingdom Viridiplantae; phylum Streptophyta; class Magnoliopsida; order Asparagales; family Amaryllidaceae; genus Agapanthus; species Agapanthus africanus. Next base: position 435,472,865 of record CM057345.1, on the reverse strand, counting down.
ATGGAGGCAATGAGCGATAGGAGGGGATTCGTCTCTCCCGGTATAGGGAGTTGATGTTGCGCTGTGTTCGATTGGCTATAACCAGAAATCCCTGGCCAGGATTGCTCAGATTTACTGGTAAGTGTTACCAGTAGTTTCCCAAATTGTTATAGACCTCATATCGACACGACTTAAAGAGCTATTGGGGTCTGACGTTTACCACCCCTAGGCGAGATATGCGACATATCAGACGATCAGACCGGACTGTACGGTAAGTATTACTGGTTGGATTCACAGGAGTGTGAGCGGGCTTGCTCGTCGATCTTCTGATCGCTCAATACCCGGGTGGCCGTTACGTTTAGCAGACCGCTTGCGGCTTGTGGGTGTTTGATATGATCATCATCTGCTGCCGGCGTATTGACGAGTCTTTAGAGTCCTACACAGAGGTTTCCTGGCTCAAGCGAAACGAAATAGGAGCGCATGTGAGATATGTGCAGGACCGAGAATAATGCGAGTATGTGATACCGTATTCCATTCTCGCGATGAATGTATCGAAAGGTTGTATGCGATATAACCTAGTTATCGAATCAAGGATTGATTCGGTAAGCCGATACATTGGATATTAGTCGGTTGTATGCGATATGACCGGATCGTTAAATCAAGTGTTGATTTAATGATTTAATGCATAATTATATATTTGATATATTACTTTGCATTAACTAGTATTGGTTCACTTTAAATGGATTTTCTCACTTGGTGTGCACATTGTATATGTGATATATTTTTGTGTGCACTTGTTTGTATCATGTTTGATGATACATGCAAAATTGGTTAAGTGTAAAGATTGAACCATGGTTATATGAATGGTTAGGGTTATGATTACATATTCATTCATTTATTTATTTATTAGTTTTGGAAAATAAAAGCATAAAGAGAAAAAACAAAATGGTTTTCTTTCATTCTTTTCTTTCATGAAGCTTGTTGAAGCTTCATGAAGCTTTTGACCAAGTGACCATTTTGTCTTCTTCTTTAACCCTAACCATTCACGTAAACTCTAGTTAGCTCTCTACACTTGATCATGGTTCATGATATGATAAGTATTGTTTTTATTTTCTTTTAGAAAACAACTTATCATATTATTCATCTTCTTCTTCATCTTCTTCAATGAAGAAAGCTTGACTTCATCAATGGTGACTTGATGAAATGAGTGAGAAATCCAATTCTAAAGTAAAACCCACTTCCTATTTCTTCATCCTCTACCTCTTGCCAAGTAGTATAGGGTGTTTTCTTCACAAGTTTAATGGCTTAGTGAAGTTGGAGCTTGATCTTGTGATGCCTCGACGTAGATCATCTTCGGCATCGAAGTCGACGACCTAGCCCGCCCATTTCTCCGATGAAGCCGACGCTAGAGTCATGGATTCGATTTGGACAGCGGAGAGGACTTCATCACGGAGCCGTGGAGGTGGAGGACCGGATCTACAAAGGTTGTATTTCCGTTCTTTTAGTTAAGTAGTTAACTAGTTGCTTTGTCGCCTAAATTTCTAGTTAACGATCCGTATTAGGGTTTCTCGGCACCCGTAAAATTTGAAAGTGGCATGGTTGATGCCTTGTGAGACCTCTTGGGAGTGCCTCGGAACCCTACATTGGTTTCATATGTTCTGTTGGAGATAGTGCCCTCAGAGTCAATTATTGGATCACAGGCACGTGATTGCAATGATTGAAGAAGGACCTATCCCGGTAGGACAGTCTTACTCGAGATGATAGTATGCTATCTGGTTTATCTTTATCATCGTGTACTGCTTTAGGTGACCAGACAGGTCGCTATTACAGGTTGATAGAGCCCCTAGGATTCTTGCTTGACCACCAGCAGTATAAGGACGATCAAATAATTGGGAGCTGGGGTCTATAAGCACATCCTTAAAAGGTCCCTAGTCGTGGGAGTTTTGAGACAGGGCATCGATACTCCAGAGTAGACTAGTGTATACAGTCGAGACCCCGACGAGGGGCGGTGGCCGGTCTCACAAGCCACTGGTGTTAGTTGGTTCACCTAAGATGTATACAGGTGCTCATTGGGTTATGAGTACACCGGACAGGACTCGCCGGGAACATGCTAGTTGGTCTTATACCTGATGTCAGATAGCAGTTCCCTGGTAACATGTGTACAGGTTAGTTCATCGACCTGGAGATCGTCATTTGTCTCGTGTGAGTTCCCACTGTACTTTGATTACTACCCTACCACGCTCAAAGGAGACGTGCAAACAGGTTTTAGTTGGGTACAGTCCCAAGCCACATGGAGGCAGTGAGCGGATCTTCAGGGGTTCGTCTCTCCCGGTATTGGGGGTGAGGTCGCGCTGTGTCTAGGAGAGCCATTACATGAAGCCCTCAGCCGAGGCAGGAGATTTACTGGTCGGTATTCCAGTAGTATCTCAGGGTATTCTGGGCTACACTCCGACATGACTTGTACCGCTTTTGGGGGTCTGACTTTACCAACCCCCTAGGCCCGCCATGCGATGCTCATAGACGAACGGACCGGACTGTACGGATATTGTCACTGACAGGCTCAGTAGGGTGTCAGGATGAGTTCGCTCATCGACGTCCCTATTGGTCAATACCTGGTAGCCCGCTACGTATTGGCTTATACCTCTGACGTGCTAGTGGTTAAATCCACAACGAAGGTGTTGACGAGTCTTTAGAGTCCCCCACATTCAGTTGCTCAAGTTTTCGGGCGAAAATCTGTAGAGGCCGTATGGAGATATGGCAAGGTCCGATCAGATACGTGTGGTATTGCACGGATCAGGATCGGACAGTTAGTACTAGAGGCCGTATGGATATATGGCAGGGTTCGATCAGATACGTGCAGTATTGCACGGATCAGGATCGAACGGATTTTACTAGCCGGCTTTGGTTTAAGCCGGATCCTAGTATAGTACAGTGTAGATTTTGTCTCATTGCATTTGTATCCGGTCGGAATACAGATGCGGGTGTGTATACTCAGTATCGGGGTTTTCCCGTAATTTATTACGGGACCAGTTTTCCGGAGTTGCCAGTTTGCTTTCCGTTTCGTCCATTTTCATTTGTATCTTTCATTGGCCGAAAATTGGTGGAGGAGGGCCTATTTGCAAGTATGCAAATTTGGATAGTGGAGGGTGTTATTTGCATATTCTTGTATCATGATAATTCCTCCACCATTTGACTTCTTCTTCTTCTCATCATGGCTTGACTTTTGAGTCATCATGGTTGTTGATGATTAGCTTGTTGGAGTGTTGGTTTTGGTGCAATAATGGTTGTTGATGATTGGTTGATGGAGTGTGAGTTTTAGTGGGTGATCATTTCCTTTTTCATGATAACCCTTTTCTCTCTCTTGTTTATTGGCTCACACTCATTCTTTTGATACTACACTCTCATTCTCACTCTCTCCTCACTTTGCATGGCCGGCCACTTCCTCAAGTGGGCTGTCCCAATTTTTTGTGGAGGGATTTTATCTCTTTTGGCTTGTAAAAAATCCCATAGCTCCACAAAAATTCCACAACTCATCCCTCCACCAAATGGAAACCTCCATAAACCCCAAATGAGACATATAGATCTTCACTATATTCTACAGCAAATCTTGGGCACGTCGACTCGCCAGCTTCGTGCCCGAGTTGCCTCGGTATAGAGGCGGGAGCCCGTAAAAGAAGCAGGCGACGTGGTGCCCTTCCGGCGACGAGGTGGAGACCGGAGCCACCGCGGGAGATCGGGACGACGGCGAGAAGACCAGAGGACACGGATCACTTGGTATATCTCTCTTTCCTATCTTGTAGTTAGCTAGGACTAGTTAATGGCCCGATCCGGGTTTTAGTGCGTGGTGGTGGCGGTTTGAAAAAATTAAAGTTAAGCATCGCTTCCGCATTCCGGCGTCGGAATGACGGCCGGGGCGCCGCCGTGCACTTACAGTGGTATCAGAGCCTCACCATTAACATAGTCTAGCTTTGTCTAATGTGTTTTACATTTCCAATCGAACAAAATTCCAAAAACCCGCATTTTCTTTGCATCAGTTTTCTGTCGATTTTTTTCTGGCTCGAAAAGTTTTTCAGGTTGTTTCAGAATACTGTGCAAGAATTATAAGACATCTGGGAAAATTTGGAAGAGTGATACTGTGGAACCGCGGCGGAACCGCGGCCAAACCCCCCTTGGCGCCGCGGTTCCGCCGCAGTTCAGTGAGTTCACTGCACCAATTTTTCACAGTGATCTTTTTACAGGGAAATAGGGGTTTTGGAATATTATTTTTGGGCCCAGAATTTCCTTAACTGCTACAGTAATGCTTGGGGCCCACTTGGTAAATTTGATCGATCGGATATTTTAAACATGTTAGTTCACAGTTTTTACATTATATCTGCGACCGTAAATATCACTTAATCGGTAAATCCTGTCTAACTGCTATAGCCCGGTTAGACGGATTTGCGAACGTGACTTTCACGTTGATGTTCTGTGATTGTGCTGTGATGTTGCGGATTGGTCGTGGGGGATAGCCTGGTTGCAGTGGTAGTACAGTTTGTTGTATTATGTACATTTGATATTGCGGGGCGAGCGTCCGACATGTGGACTGCCGTCACTGCCTGTTTGTATTATTATTTTGGGGCACGGCCAGATTGCGGTCGATGTACCCGTTGTATGTATATTTTACTTTCTGTACTAGGATTACCCCAAGGTGGGGTGTATGGATAGCCGGATTCTAGAAGGCAACAAGCCCGCATCTCATGGCATTGGGACGGAGGGGGCTTCACTCTAGAATTGGCGGGCTATTCGCCGCACTCGTAGGGGGTACAGGTTGACCCAGGAGGGGTGCCCAAGTTACCGGATTCCATGAAGTGCTAGGTGGTCCATTCACGTTGCTGAAGGGGGCTGCCTCGCTTCAGGTTTTGGCGGGTAACTTGCCGCGCCCGTAGGGGTCTAGGATTTCATTGCACAGGCTATCCACACGACCAGGAGAACGTCGGGTTTCAGTAGTGGCTCTGTGAAACCCGGGGATCCCAGATATCTGTATTGTTCTGTGATACTGTACATTTCTGTGATGTTGCATTTTTTATCACGCCTTGAGCGAAAATTATATATTGATATATATTAGTAGATGTTGTATATGTTTTGCATCCGCGTTAGTCCAGTCCCCGCTCTGTCGTTAGTTAGCTAACCTAACGGGTAATGACGGGACCCAGTGGCGAATGCGGATGGCATATACGTACGTCATATTATTTTCGTTCTTTATGGTGTGATCAATTGATGGGACTGCGTTGATTCAGATCAATGCAAGTTGAAAACAAACCTAATCTGATGTTGTTGGAACACTTTTCAAAAAGTTGTTATTGCAAGGACGTTCACTTTTGTTTTGCATCGTGGTATTCAGTTGGAATATCCTGCTCCTCAGTCGACGAGGCAAGGGCCGAGATCCCTTCACCGGGAGTGACCCCTTGGACAAAAAGTTTGCGTCAGGGTAATAACTTCACTATAGCCGATTACTTTTGCTTTGCATCATGGTATTCAGTTGGAATATCCTACACCTCATTCTACGGGGAAAGAGCCGAGATCCATTCACCGGGAGTGACCTCTTTAGCAAAGGTTTTCGTTACTATATTTTTATAAAAGCTATCCGTTCCTTCAACGATATCAAGTTCACTACGTTAAAGGTTTTCGCCAGAAACCATTCGTAGCCCTCCGTCGTTTCATATGGATGGTCAATAGTATTCAAGCTGTGTATGTTGGCCAAAGTCAAGGCACAGTGATTGGTAGATATTGGGGTATTCATATGCAGCATAGATAGATGCGTTGGTTTGGGACAGTCGTACTGCCATTTTGGCCAAAGTCAAGGGTAGGTACGGGTGGGTTCAAATTAACCTGGAGAATGACAGGTAGAACTTGACATGTGACTTATGATATGTTGGCCAAAGTCAAGGTCATAAGAACATGGGGCAAAAATCACATCGGGAGTTTCAAAAGAACTGAAACTTGCCAGATATGCGCATACCTTCTGGAGTGTAATACCGTGAGCGGATTCCGTCACGTTGTCATGCGATGATAGTTGGATCCCGATTCCTACTGATGAGTTAGTTTACTCCTCGGGTGATCCCGACTAATTCTTCTTTCAGGTTTGGAGAAGAATTTGACGGTACAGTGGGAGGTTTCCAGATTAGATAAATTGGTAACCATTCTGATCTAGGATAGAGTGCACGCTGAGTGTTTCTTTTCTCTCTCTCTTTGGCAGCGACCATTGACCTGACCCTAAGACTATGACTCAGTGACCAAGTTGACCGAACCTTCTTAAACACTGGCTTTTGGATTGTCAGAGTTGCATACCTCATTGCTACTCCTACTTTTACCCTTTTCTCCAGGACACCCCGTATTACTACGAACGTCCACTTCCATTGGACAAAACCATCGTATGGTTATATACGAACTCGAAAGAATTTATTCGAGGATGATTTCTGGTTCTGGAGAAAATGGATAGGGCTCTTCAGTTGTCTTTTCCTTTTACCTTCTCTCAAGTTGCGAGTACTCCTTGGTTTAGGAGATAGTACACCTATTACGCAAATTGGATAGTCTTCTTCCAAACCTTAGGCTGGTGCCGAACGGTGGGGAATGAAGAAAACCAATTAGCATAACGATGGTGTACAGAAGGTATTAAGTTAAGACAAAGCAAGGGATTAGTAAGAGGGCAAAGTAAATTGCGACTGATATTCACGACCAAACCAAGTATTTCATTACCCCTCCCACTTCACCTTTGTATTTCTCCAGGACACTCCGTATCACTATGAAGATCCACAATTTATTGGATATTCCATCGTATGGTTATATACGAACTCGAAAGGAACTTGTTCCAGTTCGGGGATGGATTCTGGTTCAGGAGAAATAGGAATAAGATTTATTCAGGTTGTCTTTTATCTTCACCTTCTCTCGTATTGCGAGTGCTCCTAGGATTAGGACAGTACACCCATTATGCTTATTGGATAGTCTTCTTCCAAACCATAGGCTGGTGCCGAACGGTAGGGAAGGAAGAAAACCATTTGGCCTAAAGGGGTGTGCAGAAGGTAATGACTAAAGACATATAAAGGGATTTGGAGAGGTGCCAAAGAATTATACGGTTACAGTCGTGAATCTGGAAGAGGCATTACTAGGAATACCGGGATACCCCATAGAAACATTTCAATGTTTCAGTGCCACTGTGTACTGTTAAAAGAAAACTGATTTCCCAATTAGTCCTTACTCCATGGTATGTATTTACCAGGTACGATTCTCACATCTGTATGGTTTTACAGATGATGAGTGGGAGTAAGTTATTGGGAATTGGGTGATCATCCTCATTATATCGGGATTCGTTGTAATCGGTGATATTTGAGGAAGTCACCTGGACTGTTTGCCGGTCGGCAAATATTTGGTTTTGAATATCCGCTATCATGCACCAATTTCAAATTGATATATCTGTACGTCTATTTTCATAGAGTGAGATATACCTTTTTGAAATTATGTCTACGACATTTACCTATATCAGTGGATGGTTAGGTAAGGAGCATTAAACAGCGGTGTAATTCTTCTTAACCATAAGTACAGTTTTCAACCTACGACACACAGTGATTGAGTTATCAGACTCAAGGGACTTATACAGAGTATTGTATGTTGTTCAGGGTCCATCAGGACAGAGGGGTTGGTCCTCGTACTATATTCGGTTTACTTATGACTTCTCTAGTTTTTAGACAGGTGTTTCGTGGAAACACAGGGTCCGAATTTTGAGAAGTTATAGGTATATGGATAAAGTAGAGAACCAGATGTTGCAAGTATCGGGATTCTTCAAGGTGATCGAAGATGTAGATACTTGTGTGCGGTATTCAGTTGATAGTAATGACTAAAAGAACTTGCTTCTTTTTCAGGTTACTCATAATTGGAAGCATTCCTAAGTTGAGTAACGCTGATCGGCCTCTTTCCATTTAGTTGACATGCACTGGAGACAGCTGCATGATTTGAATCTGGTTCAATTAAATCAGTGCCTCTGGTCCTATATTGGATATAGAACAGTTCGTATCTTAACGATGTTAAGGTACGGGGAGTTGTCCGGCTTATGATTAAAACGAGACACTGGACAACTCAAGGCAAGTTTCTGTAATGGCTGTTTATGGGTTGACCCAGGCTATGACAAGGGTTGACTTTTTACCATCTGGAAAAACAATAGCGATATTGTTCTAGACTCGCCACAGTTTTAAATAAAATGGATTTTTCAGAAAACAGTAGTGGGAGTATGGTAGAACTGGAAGTGATTCCAGAACCACAAACGATTACTGAAGATTTGATAGGAACCTAAAGATTCAATCTGGTTTGACATTCCATTGGCCACTCCGCAGATATGGTGGATAACTTCAGGCACCCGAGAGCTACTCCGGTAGCCTCAAGGACGGTGACAGGAAGTTCTTGTTTACCTAGACTTGCCATTGTTGTTGTTCCAGACTGTGAGACCCGGCAGGAGGATGAGTATAGCGTCATTCTAAATTGGTTTTAGAAGTGTACGTCTATATGACTCTGCCGGAGGGTTGTCATGGTCAGTGGGAGCAGCAGAAGCATTGGTGGACATGTGGCTTATGTCTATTTATAGACTAAAGCAGATATAGCGGAGATAGATCATCCATTTCTGATGTGATAGTCATAGGTTTGACTTCATCAGAATAGGGGATGAATCTGTTGAGAAGGTAGTAGGGTGTGATATCATGGTATTTGGATGACATACACAGAGTAGGAAGTGATATTCCTATGCTACAATCGGTTATACTTTGGTCGTCACACAGTGGTTTCTCCATATGGGACTTGGACATTATATCAGACATACTGGTTACTAGATCTATGGTTTTAGATCTAGATTTGGGTGGTTTCCCAATCAGGGTACTTAGACAGCATTCTAAGAGTATTTAGAATGGATGACTCCTGGCACGGTAGTGTACCTGCAGGTGATGGAGTCACCCTCTCTAAAGGTGTCTTACAAACTAAAGGGGAGAGGGATGTGCATGATTGGCAGATCACTTGCTTAGGCAATTGAGTCAATCATGAGATGTCAAGTACCAAACCAGATGTTGTTCTTGCACTGGATGCAATAAGTTGACATTGATCCAATCCTGGAGAAACAGTCGGAAGCAGTTTTAGAACATAAGTGGATGTTCTAGGGATATGACAACGACAGCCTCATTCGGGAGACGGTTATCATTCCAGGCATCCAAGGTGACCTAGACGACAAGGAGGTTGTCAGAGTTATAGTTTTCCTTCTGATGAGGGGCAGTATTTTGGACAGGTGGTCCAAGGAAATACTGAGGGAGGCATGACGCAGGATACTGATTAAGTTCAGTTGACGATACAGTCTAAGAAGTTTGGATTTGGAGTTCATTTATGAGCTAGGTCCCATCAGACATCCAGACACATTCTAAGACAAGTATTGCTCATTTTAGGAGATGGCTTTCTCCGCGAACTTGAGATCTAGAGAGACATAGAAAGAAACATCAAAGCGGATCCACTCACTGAGGCTATTCCTCGAACGCAATAGTTTCGCAAACGAGCTTTGTGAGACTGACTAGTAGAGGAGTTGGGTGTTCGGTATCACACGGGCTGTGAGTATGTGACATCGCAATAATTAGCCTTGAGTGCAAGTGGGAGATTGTTGGAGATAGTACCCTCAGAGTCAATTATTGGATCACAGGCACGTGATTGCAATGATTAAAGAAGGACCTATCCCGGTAGGACAGTCTTACTCGAGATGATAGTATGCTATCTGGTTTATCTTTATCATCGTGTACTGCTTTAGGTGACCAGACAGGTCACTATTACACGTTGATAGAGCCCCTAGGATTCTTGCTTGACCATCAGCAGTATGAGGGTGATCATATAAGTAGGAGCTGGGGTCTATAGGCACATCCTTAAAAGGTCCCTAGTCGTGGGGGTTTCGAGACAGGGCATCGATACTCCAGAGTAGACTAGTGTATACAGTCGAGACCCTGACGAGGGGCGGTGGCCGGTCTCACAAGCCACTGGTGTTAGTTGGTTCACCTAAGATGTATACAGGTGCTCATTGGGTTATGAGTACAACGGACAGGACTCGCCGGTAACATGCTAGTTGTTCTTATATCTGATGTCAGATAGCAGTTCCCTGGTGACATGTGTAGAGGTTAGTTCATCGGCCTGGAGATCGTCATTTGTCTCGTGTGAGTTCCCACTGTACTTTGATTACTATCCTACCACGCTCAAAGGAGACGTGCAAACAGGTTTTAGTTGGGTACAGTCCCGAGCCACATAGAGGCAGTGAGCGGATCTTCAAGGGTTCGTCTCTCCCGGTATTGGGGGTGAGGTCGTGCTGTGTCTAGGAGAGCCATTACATGAAGCCCTCGGCCGAGGCAGGAGATTTACTAGTAGGTATTCCAGTAGTATCTCAAGGTGTTCTGGGCTACACTCCGACACGACTTGTACCGCTTTTGGGGGTCTGACTTTACCAACCCCCTAGGCCCGCCATGCGATGCTCATAGACGAACGGACCGGACTGTACGGATATTGTCACTGACAGGCTCAGTAGGGTGTCAGGATGAGTTCGCTCATCGACGTCCCTTTTGGTCAATACCTGGTAGCCCGTTACGTATTGGCTTATAGCTCTGACGTGCTAGTGGTTAAATCCACAACCAAGGTGTTGACGAGTCTTTAGAGTCCCCCACATTCAGTCGCTCAAGTTTTCGGGCGAAAAGCTGTAGAGGCCGTATGGAGATATGGCAAGGTCCGATCAGATACGTGTGGTATTGCACGGATCAGGATCGGACAGTTAGTACTAGAAACCGTATGGATATATGGCAGGGTTCGATCAGATACGTGCGGTATTGTACGGATCAGGATTGAACGGATTGTACTAGCCGGCTTTGGTTTAAGCCGGATCCTAGTATAGTACAGTGTTGATTTTGTCTCATTGCGTTTGTATCCGGTCGGAATACAGATGCGGGTGTGTATACTCAGTATCGGGGTTTTCCCGTAATTTATTACGGGACCAGTTTTTCGGAGTTGCCAGTTTGCTTTCCGTTTCGGCCATTTTCATTTGTATCTTTCATTGGCCGAAGATTGGTGGAGGAGGGCCTATTTGCAAGTATGCAAATTTGGATAGTGGAGGGTGTTATTTGCATATTCTTGTATCATGATAATTCCTCCACCATTTGACTTCTTCTTCTTCTCATCATGGCTTGACTTTTGAGTCATCATGGTTGTTGATGATTAGCTTGTTGGAGTGTTGGTTTTGGTGCAATCATGGTTGTTGATGATTGGTTGATGGAGTGTGAGTTTTAGTGGGTGATTATTTCCTTTTTCATGATAACCCTTTTCTCTCTCTTGTTTATTGGCTCACACTCATTCCTTTGATACTATACTCTCATTCTCACTCTCCCCTCACTTTGCATGGCCGGCCACTTCCTCAAGTGGGCTGTCCCAATTTTTTGTGGAGGGATTTTATCTCTTTTGGCTTGTAAAAAATCTCATAGCTCCACAAAAATTCCACAACTCATCCCTCCACCAAATGGCAACCTCCATAAACCCCAAATGAGATATATAGATCTTCACTATATTCTACAACAAATCTTGGGCACGTCGACTCGCCAGCTTCGTGCCCGAGTTGCCTCGGTATAGCTGCGGGAGCCCGTAAAAGAAGCAGGCGACGTGGTGCCCTTCCGGCGATGAGGTGGAGACCGGAGTTACCGCGGGAGATCGGGACGACGACGAGAAGACCGGAGGACACGGATCACTCGGTATATCTCTCTTCCCCATCTTGTAGTTAGCTAGGACTAGTTAATGGCCCGATCCGGGTTTTAGTGCGCGGTGGTGCCGGTTTGAAAAAATTAAAGTTAAGCATCGCTTCCGCATTCCGGCGTCGGATTTACGGCCGGGGCGCCGCCGTGCACTTACATGTTCATGATTTTATGGGTTTCATACAGCTGAGTTGATTTTGTGCATATGTACGCACACGATTTGGTTTTTGCACTCGGTATAGTTCACATATGCTTGCAGTGCAGGGATACGCATTTGCGCACCACAGATGCACTGGACTTCGATTTCGATTGTGATGTTCGATATTTGTTTTGTGCACTTTATGCACCTGATTGGATTTTGCGCATGTTCGGCGCTTGGTATTGGATTTCATGATTTCGTGCATGATGGATGCACCTGATTTGGATTTTCGTGCATGTTGGGCGCATGTTATGAGATACGATTTTGGTGCACACCAGATGCACTAAATCGAGATTCTTCGTGCATGTCAGATGCACCTGTTTTTGCTGTAAGGCACATCTATTGCCCTTGACAGACGTTTTGTGCACACCCGATGCAGTTAGATATTGTTTCTTTGCGCATGTATGGCACATATATATGGATTTTGATTTCCGTGCGCACCAGACGCACATAGTATGCATATGCATATTTTGGGATTGATTTCTTATTGAGCGGTACGTTTTTATGACGATTGCCATGAGTTTTTGTACTTAGCAGGACTAGTTAGAGGACAGCCCCTGGATATATTTTGCATGCATTGATAGTTATCGAAGGGATTTCCAAAAAGCGAGCTATAGTCTCAGTATTTACCTACGTGTCCGATATGATACGAAACGTTTAAAATAAGGAAACCCTTCTAGATTGTTTTCAAAACGGCGGAACGTACATATTAAACAAAAGATAAATACGTATATGGTTATTTTCTTATGATAGGCGTCTGCCACTGTGCAGTGTTATGCGCATTGCATAGCGACTTTAAAAGATTTGGCATGCATTTTTTTTCCCGATATTTACATATATAGATTTGATATTTACATGTATAGTTTCGAGTTATATCAAATTGGTTTTGCTTGGATTTGGCATTCGTGTCTTTATCTTGACTCCGATGATTGCGGGATGCTTGACGGAGTTTCGATTTTGAGTTATCTTCTCATTACTCATGCGCATGCATTGCGCTATGTAAGTGCACGGCGGCGCCCCGGCCTCCATCCCGAGGCCAAATGCGGAAGCGATGGTTAACTTTAAATTTTCTTGAACCGGCACCACCGCGCACTAAAAACCCAGATCGTGCCATTAACTAGTCCTAGCTAACTACTAGATGGGGAAGAGAGATATACCGAGCGATCCGTGTCCTCCGGTCTTCTCGCCGTCGTCCCGATCTCCAGCGGAATGTCCAGTCTCCACCTCCTCGCCGGAAGGGCACCACGTCGCCTGCTTCTTTTACGGGCTCCCACCTCTATACCGAGGCAACTCGGGCACGAAGTTGGCGAGCCGACGTGCCCAAGGTTTGCTGTAGAATATAGTGTAGAACCATGTCTCATTTTGGGGTTTATGGAGGTGCCATTTTGGTGGAGAGATGATACATGATACTATGTAGAGGAACTTGGGGATTTTTGGAGCATGAAATGAACAAAAAAAAACCCACACCAATAAAAATGGGTAGCCCCAAGAGGGAGTGGCCGGCCATGGCACTTGGTGAGGTGAGAGTGAGAATCAGTGAGTGAAAATGATAGCCACAAGACATGCAAGTGAGAGGAAAAGTTATATCAAGAAATGATCACAAAGAAACCCCAACACTCATACAACCATCATAATCTATCATCATCACCAAAAAGTCATGCCATCATGACACTACAAGACTAGCCATGATGACTAAAGAAAGTCAAGTGATCATGACACAACAATATGCAAAGACCCCTTTCCAAATTGCTTATTTGCAAAAATGCAAATAAGCCCTCCTCCACCAATCTTCGGCCAATGAAAGATACAAATGAAAATGGCCGAAACGGAAATCAAACTGGCAACTCCAGAAAACTGGTCCCGTAATAAATTACAGGAAAACCCCAATACTGTGTATACACACCCGCATCTGTATTCCAACCGAATACAAATGCAATGAGACAAAATCTACATTGTACTATACTAGGATCCGGCTTAAACCAAAGCCGGCTAGTGTTATCCGTTCGATCCTGATCTGTGCAATACCGCACGTCTCTGATCGAACCCTGCCATATATCCATACGGCCTCTCGTACTAACTGTCCGATCCTGATCCGTGCAATACCGCACGTATCTGATCGAACCCTGCCATATCTCCATACGGCCTCTACAGCGTTTCGCCCGAAAGCTGAGTAACTGAATGTGGGGGACTCTAAAGACTCGTCAACACCTTGGTTGTGGATTTAACCACTAGCACGTCAGAGGTATAAGCCAATACGTAACGGGCTACCAGGTATTTACCAAAAGGGACGTCGATGAGCGAACTCATCCTGACACCCTACTGAGCCTGTCAGTGACAATATCCATACAGTCCAGTCCGTTGTCTATGAGCATCGCATGGCGGGCCTAGGGGGTTGGTAAAAGTCAGACCCCCAAAAACGGTACAAGTCGTGTCGGAGTGTAGCCCAGAACACCCTAAGATACTACTGGAATACCTACAAGTAAATCTCCTGCCTCGGCCGAGGGCTTCGTGTAATGGCTCTCCTAGACACAGCGCGACCTCACCCCCAATACCGGTAGAGACGAACCCCTGAAGATCCGCTCACTGCCTCCATGTGGCTCGGGACTGTACCCAACTAAAACCTGTTTGCACGTCTCCTTTGAGCGTGGTAGGGTAGTAATCAAAGTACAGTGGGAACTCACACGAGATAAATGACGATCCCCAGGTCGATGAACTAACCTATACATATGTCACCAGGGAACTGCTATCTGACGTCAGGTATAAGAACAACTAGCATGTTCCCGGCGAGTCCTGTCCGGTGTACTCATAACCCAATGAGCACCTGTATACATCTTAGGTGAACCAACTGACACCAGTGGCTTGTGAGACCGGCCACCGCCCCTCGTCGGGGTCTCGAATGTACACACTAGTCTACTCTGGAGTATCGATGCCCTGTCTCGAAACTCCCACGACTAAGGACCTTTTAAGGATGTGCTTATAGACCCCCAGCTCCCACTTATATGATCGCCCTCATACTTCTGGTGGTCAAGCAAGAATCCTAGGGGCTCTATCAACGTGTAATAGCGACATGTCAGGTCACCTAAAGCAGTACACGATGATAAAGATAAACCAGATAGCATACTATCATCTCGAGTAAGACTGTCCTACCGGGACAGGTCCTCCCTCAATCATTGCAATCACGTGCCTGTGATCCAATAATTGACTCTGAGGGCACTATCTCCAACAATCTCCCACTTGCACTCAAGGCTAATTATTGCGATGTCGCATACTCACAGCCCGTGTGATACCGAACACCCAACTCCTCTACTAGTCAGTCTCATAAAGCTCGTTTGCGAAACTATTGCGTTCGAGAAATAGCCTCAGTGAGTGAATCCGCTTTGATGTTTCTTTCTATGTCTCTCTATATCTCATGTTCGCGGAGAAAGCTATCTCCCGAAATGAGCAATACCTGTCTCAAAATATGTCTGGATGTCTGATGGGACCTAGCTCATAAATGAACTCCAAATCCAAACTTCTTAGACTGTATTGTCAACTGAACTTAATCAGTATCCTGCGCCATGCCTCCCTCAGTATTGCTTTGGATCACCTGTCCAAAATACTGCCCCTCGTCGGAAGGAAAACTATAACTATGACAACCGCCTTGTCGTCCAGGTCACCTTGGAAGCCTGGAATGATAACTGTCTCCTGAATGAGGCTGTCGTTATCATATCCCTAGAACATCCACTTATGTTCTAAAACTGCTTCCGACTGTTTCTCTAGGATTGGATCAATGTCAACTTATTGCATCTAGTGCAAGAACAACATCTGGTGTGGTACTTGACATCTCATGATTGACTCAATTGCCTGAGCAAGTGATCTGTCAATCATTCACATCCCTCTCCCCTTTAGTCTGTAAGACACCTTTAGAGAGGGTGACTCCATTACCTGCAGGTACACTACTGTGCCAGGAGTCGTCCATTCTAAATACTCTTTGAATGCTGTCTAAGTACCCTGATTAGGAAACCACCCAAATCTAGATCTAAAACCATAGATCCAGTAACCAGTATGTCTGATATAATGTCCAAGTCCCAAGTGGAGAAACCTCTGTGTGACGACCAAAGTGTAACCGATCGTAGTATAGGAATGTCACTTCCTACTCAGTGTATGTCATCCAAATACCATGACATCACACCCTACTACCTTCTCATTAGATCCATCCCCTATTCTGATGGAGTCAAACCTATGACTGTCATATCAGAAATTGATGATCTATCTCCGCTATATCTGCTTTAGTCTATAAATAGACATAAGCCACCGTCCACCAATGCTTCCGCTGCTCCCACTGACTACGACAACCCTCTGGCAGAGTCATATACACGTACACTTCTGAAGCCAGTTCAGAACGATGCTATACTCATCCTCCCGCCGGGTCTCGCAGCCTAGAACAACAGCAATGGCAAGTGTGAGTAAACAAGAACTTCCCTGTCACCGTCCTTGAGGCTACCGGAGTACCTCTCGGGTGCCTGAAGTTACCCACCGTATCTGCGGAGTGGCTAATGGAATGTCAAACCAGATTGAATCTTTAGGTTCCTATGAAATCTTCAGTAATCGTTTGTTGTTCTGGAATCACTTCCAGTTCTACCATACTCCCACTACTGTTTTCTGGAAAAAAAATCCATTTTTTTTAAAACTGTGGCGAGTCTAGAACAATATCACTATTGATCTTCCAGATGGTAGAAAGTCAACCCTCGTCATAGCCTGGGTCAACCCACAAACAGCCATTACAGAAACGTGCCTTGAGTTATCCAGAGTCTGGTTTTAATCATAAGCCAGACAACTCCCTGTATCTTAACATCGTTAAGATATGAACTGTTCTATATCCAATATAGAACCAGAGGCACTTATTTAATTGAACCAAATTCAAATCATGCAGCTGTCTCCAGTGCATGTCAACTAAATGGAAGGAGGCCGATCAGCGTTACTCAACTTAGGAATGCTTTCAATTATGAGTAACCTGAAAAAGAAGCAAGTTCTCTTAACCATTACTATCAACTGAATACCATACACAAGTATCTATATCTTCGATCACCTTGAAGAACCCCGATACTTGCAATACCTGGTTCTCTACTTTATTGAAATACCTATAACTTCTCAAAATTCGGACCATGTGTTTCCACGAAACACCTGTCTAAAAACTAGAGAAGTCATAAGTAAACCGAATATAGTACGAGGACCATCCCCTCTGTCCTGATGGACCCTGGACAACATACAATACTCTGTATGAGTCCCTTGAGTCCGATAACTCATTCACTGTGTGTCGTAGGTCGAAAACTGTACTTATGGTTAAGAAGAATTACACCGCTGTTTAATGCTCCTTACCTAACCATCCACTGATATAGGTAAATGTCACAGTCATAATTTCAAAAAGATATATCTCACTCTATAAAAATAGTCGTACAGATGTATCGATTTGAAATTGGTGCATAACAGCGGATATTCAAAACCAAATACTTGCCGACTGGCAAACAACCCAGGTGACTTCCTCAGATATCACCGATTACAACGAATCCCGATATAATGAGGATGATCACCCAATTGCCAATAACTTACTCCCACTCATCATCTGTAAAACCATACGGATGTGAGAATCGTACCTGGTAAATACATACCCTGGAGTAAGTATCTAATCGGGAAATCAGTTTTCCTTTAACAGTACACAGTGAAACTGAAACATTGAAATGTTTCGATGGGGTATCCCGGTATTCGTAGTAATGCCTCTTCCAGATTCACGACTGTAACCGTATAATTCTTTGCCACCTCTCCAAATCTCTTTATATGTCTTTAGTCATTACCTTCTGCACACCCCTTAGGCCAAATGGTTTTCTTCCTTCCCTACCGTTCGGCACCAGCCTATGGTTTGGAAGAAGACTATCCAATAAGCATAATGGGTGTGCTGTCCTAATCCTAGGAGCACTCGCATTGCGAGAGAAGGTGAAGATAAAAGACACTTGAATAAACCTTATTTCTATTTCTCCTGAACCAGAATCCATCCCCGAACTGGAACAAGTTCCTTTCGAGTTCGTATATAACCATGCGATGGAGTATCCAATAAACTGTGGATCTTCGTAGTGATACGGAGTGTCCTGGAGAAATACAAAGGTGAAGTGGGAGTGGTAATGAAACACCTGGTTTGGTCGTGAATATCAGTCGCAATTTATTTTGCCCTCTTACTAATCTCTTGCTTTGTCTTAACTCAATACCTTCTGCACACCATCGTTATGCTAATAGGTTTTCTTCATTCCCCACCGTTCGGCACCAGCCTAAGGTTTGGAAGAAGACTATCCAATTTGCGTAATAGGTGTACTACTCCTAAACCAAGGAGTACTCGCAACCTGAGAGAAGGTAAAAGGAAAAGACAACTGAATAGTCCTATCCGTTTTCTCCAGAACCGGAAACCATCATCGAATAAATTCTTTCGAGTTCGTATCTAACCATACGATTGTTTTGTCCAATGGAAGTGGACGTTCGTAGTAATACGGGGTGTCCTGGAGAAAAGGGTAAAAGCAGGAGTGGCAATGAGGTTTGCAACTCTGACAATCTAAAAGCCAGTGTTTAAGAAGGTTCGGTTAATTTTGGTCACTGAGTCATAGTTTTAGGGTAGGGTCAATGGTTGCTGCCAGAGAGAGAGAAAAGAAACACTCAGCGTGCACTCTAACCTAGATCAGAATGGTTACCATTTTATCTAATCTGGAAACCTCCCACTGTACCGTCAAATTCTCCTCCAAACCTAAAAGAAGAATTAGTCGGGATCACCCGAGGAGTAAACTAACTCATCAGTGGGAATCGGGATCCAACTATCATTGCATGATAACGTGACGGAATCCGCTCACGGTGTCACACTCCAGAAGGTATGCGCATATCTGGCAAGTTTCAGTTTCTTTAGAAACTTCCGATGTGATTTCTGCCCCATGCTCTTATGACCTTGGCGTGAGGTCAAAATATCATAAGTCACATGTCAAGTTCTACCCATCATTATCCAGGTTGATTTGAACCCACCCGTACATACCCTTGACGTAGGCCAAAATAGTAGTACGACTGTCCCAAACCAACGCATCTATCTATGCAACAGATAAATACCCGGCAGCTACCAATCAATATGCCTTGGCGTGAGGTCAAAATACATAGCTTGAATACTACCGAATATTTAACTGAAATGATGGAGGGCTACGAATGGTTTCTGGCGAAAACCTTTAACGTAAAGAACTTTATATCGTTGAAGGAACATATAGTTTTTTTTAAAATATAGTGACGAAAACTTTTGGTAAAGAGGTCACTCCCGGTGAAGGGATCTCGGCTCTTTCCCCGTAGAATGAGGTGCAGGATATTCCAACTGAATACCACGGTGCAAAGCAAAAGTAATCGGCTATAGTGAAGTCATTGCCCTGACGCAAACTTTTTGTCTAAGGGGTCACTCCCGGTGAAGGGATCTCGGCCCTTGCCTCGTCGACTGAGGAGCAGGATATTCCAACTGAATACCACGATGCAAAACAAAAGTGAACGTCCTTGCAATAACAGCTTTTTGAAAAGTGTTCCAACAACATCAGATTAGGTTTGTTTTTAACTTGCATTGATCCGAATCAACACAGTCCCATCAATTGATCACACCACAAAGAACGAAAATAATATGACGTACGTATATGCCATCCGCATTCGCCACTGGGTCCCGTCATTACCCGTTAGGTTAGCTAACTAACGACAGAGCGGGGACTGGACTAGCGCGGATGCAAAACATATACAACATCTACTAATATATATACCAATATATTATATTTCGCTCAAGGCGTGATAAAAATGCAACATCACAAAAATGTACAGCATCACAGAACAATAAAGATATCTGGGATCCCCGGGTTTCACAGAGCCACTACTGAAACCCGACGTTCCCTTGGTCGTGTGGATAGCCTGTGCAATGAAATCCTAGACCCCTACGGGCGCGGCAAGTTAACCGCCAAAACCTGAAGTGAGGCAGCCCCCTTCAGCAACGTGAATGGACCACCCAGCACTTCACGGAATCCGGTAACTTGGGCACCCCTCCTGGGTCAACCTGTACCCCCTACGAGTGCGGCGAATAGCCCGCCAATTCTAGAGTGAAGCCCCCTCCGTCCTAATTCCATGAGATGCGGGCTTGTTGCCTTCTAGAATCCGGCTATCCGTGCACCCCTCCTTGGGGTAATCCTAGTACAGAAAGTAAAATATACGTACAACGGGTACATCGACCGCAACCTGGCCGTGCCCCAAAATAATAATACAAATAGGCAGTGACGGAAGCCCACATGTCGGACGCTCGCCCCGCAATAACAAATGTATATAATACAACAAAACTTATACCAGCATTGTATCCAGGCTATCCCCCACGACCGATCCGCAACATCACAGCAATACACAGAACATCAACGTGAAAATCACGTTCGCAAATCCGTCTAACCGGGCTATAGCAGTTAGACAGGATTTACTGATCAAGTGACATTCACGGTTGCAGATATAATGTAAATACTGTGAAATAATGTGTTTAAAATATCCGATCGATCAAAATTATAACAAGTGGGCCCCAAGTACTACTGTAGCACATCAAGAAATTCTGGGCCCAAAATTAACATTCCAGAACCCACATTTTCAAGTCTGGAGGCCTCTGTAAAAAATTAGTGTACTGATCTCTCAAAACTGCGGCGGAACCGCGGCCCAAGCATGGGTTTGGCCGCGGTTCCGCGGTCGAGTAATGAGATCTCGTGACCAAATTTTTACAGTAGGCTTATACTTCCCTGCACAGTATTCTGAGACTACCTGAAAAAATTTTCGGGCCAGAAAAAAAATCGACAGAAAACTGATGCAAAGAAAAATACGGTTTTTGGAAAATTGTTCAATCGGAAATGTAAAACACATTAGACAAAGCTAGACTAAGTTAATGGCGAGGCTCTGATACCATTGTAAGTGCACGGCGGCGCCCCGGCCTCCATCCCGAGGCCAAATGCGGAAGCGATGGTTAACTTTAAATTTTCTTGAACCGGCACCACCGCGCACTAAAAACCCAGATCGTGCCATTAACTAGTCCTAGCTAACTACTAGATGGGGAAGAGAGATATACCGAGCGATCCGTGTCCTCCGGTCTTCTCGCCGTCGTCCCGATCTCCCGCGGAATGTCTAGTCTCCACCTCCTCGCCGGAAGGGCATCACGTCGCCTGCTTCTTTTACGGGCTCCCACCTCTATACCAAGGCAACTCGGGCACGAAGTTGGCGAGCCGACGTGCCCAAGGTTTGCTGTAGAATATAGTGTAGAACCATGTCTCATTTTGGGGTTCATGGAGGTGCCATTTTGGTGGAGGGATAATACATGATACTATGTAGAGGAACTTGGGGATTTTTGGAGCATGAAATGAACAAAAAAAAATCCACACCAATAAAAATGGGCAGCCCCAAGAGGGAGTGGCCGGCCATGGCACTTGGTGAGGTGAGAGTGAGAATGAGTGAGTGAAAATGATAGCCACAAGAAGCATGCAAGTGAGAGGAAAAGTTATCATATCAAGAAATGATCACAAAGAAACTCCAACACTCATACAACCATCATCATCACCAAAAAGTCATGCCATCATGACACTACAAGACTAGCCATGATGACTAAAGAAAGTCAAATGATCATGACACAACAATATGCAAAGACCCCCTTCTAAATTGCTTATTTGCACAAATGCAAATAAGCCCTCCTCTACCAATCTTCGGCCAATGAAAGATACAAATGAAAATGGACGAAACGGAAATCAAACTGGCAACTCCAGAAAACTGGTCCCGTAATAAATTACAGGAAAACCCCGATACTGTGTATACACACCCGCATCTGTATTCCAACCGAATACAAATGCAATGAGACAAAATCTACACTGTACTATACTAGGATCCGGCTTAAACCAAAGCCGGCTAGTATTATCCGTTCGATCCTGATCTGTGCAATACCGCACGTATCTGATCGAACCCTGCCATATATCCATAAGGCCTCTCGTACTAACTGTCCGATCCAGATCCGTGCAATACCGCACGTATCTGATCGAACCCTGCCATATCTCCATACGGCCTCTACAGCGTTTCGCCCGAAAGCTGAGTAACTGAATGTGGGGGACTCTAAAGACTCGTCAACACCTTGGTTGTGGATTTAACCACTAGCACGTCATAGGTATAAGCCAATACGTAACGGGCACCAGGTATTTACCAAAAGGGACGTCGATGAGCGAACTCATCCTGACACCCTACTGAGCCTGTCAGTGATAATATCAGTACAGTCCGGTCCGTTCGTCTATGAGCATCGCATGGCGGGCCTAGGGGGTTGGTAAAAGTCAGACCCCCCAAAACGGTACAAGTCGTGTCGGAGTGTAGCCCAGAACACCCTGAGATACTGCTGGAATACCTACAAGTAAATCTCCTGCCTCGGCCGAGGGCTTTGTGTAATGGCTCTCCTAGATACAGCGCGACCTCACCCCCAATACCGGGAGAGACGAACCCCTGAAGATCCGCTCACTGCCTCCATGTGGCTCGGGACTGTACCCAACTAAAACCTGTTTGCACGTCTCCTTTGAGCATGGTAGGGTAGTAATCAAAGTACAGTGGGAACTCACACGAGATAAATGACGATCCCCAGGTCGATGAACTAACCTGTACACATGTCACCAGGGAACTGCTATCTGACGTCAGGTATAAGACCAACTAGCATGTTCCCGGCGAGTCCTGTCCGGTGTACTCATAACCCAATGAGCACCTTATACATCTTAGGTGAACCAACTGACACCAGTGGCTTGTGAGACCGGCCACCGCCCTTCGTCGGGGTCTCGAATGTACACACTAGTCTACTCTGGAGTATCGATGCCCTGTCTCGAAACTCCCACGACTAGGGACCTTTTAAGGATGTGCTTATAGACCCCAGCTCCCACTTATATGATCGCCCTCATACTGCTGGTGGTCAAGCAAGAATCCTAGGGGCTCTATCAACGTGTAATAGCGACATGTTAGGTCACCTAAAGCAATACACGATGATAAAGATAAACCAGATAGCATACTATCATCTTAAGTAAGACTGTCCTACTGGGACAGGTCCGCCCTCAATCATTGCAATCACGTGCCTGTGATCCAATAATTGACTCTGAGGGTACTATCTCCAACACGCTATGATGCGTTTTATGTATTGATGATTTCAGAGCCCCGACAACTTGGACATTTTATTAAAATGTTTTAGGATTTGGGGGTTTAAATTTAAATTCGGGGACCGAATTTCTTTAAGGGGGGAAGATTGTAAAATTTCAAAAAAAATAAAATATTATTTTTGGGAATTTTTATAATTTAATATTAATTTTTAATGAATATTTTCATATTTCGGTATAATTAAATACCGATAAATGAGAAGACTTCGTGAGTGGACGTATTATCTATCATCAGCTCAGTGACCGGTACTAGAAAGTCGTCCTTCAGACAAGCTTTGTTGAGATACCGAAAGTCCATACATATGCGCACTATCCCATTTTTCTTTATCACTGGGATGATGTTGGCGATCCAATCAGGATATTGAACCTCTCGGATGAAGCCAGAGTCGATTAGCTTCTTGACCTCGGCATTGATGCTCATCTCAAGCTCAAGCCGCATTCTTTTTGGTGCTTGTTTGATCGGCTTGACGTCCGGAGATATCACTAATTTTTTCACCGCAATCTCTGGATCTAGTCCCGGCATCTCGGAATAGTTCCATGCGAAGCAATCTTTATACTACATGAGCACGTCTTTAAGCGTAGCCTCCTTTTCCTCAGACAACAGTTCACTGACAAACATCGGCCGTGGGTCATTTGTCGTTCCCAAGTCGATTTTTCTGAGGTCATCTACAGTAGTATGTATTCCATCTTCCAGCTCTTTTGGCGCTGGTGGAAATTCTGAGATTAACTCATCTTCATCGTTTTCGAAGCACCTAGGGAGATCATCTATATTCTCTGGTTCTTCTTCTGATAGTGTTATCACGTGACAGGTGCGAGATCGCTTCCAAGACCGATGTTGATCCGGCTCTACTCTTATGGCTTTGAGTTCATGCTTCTGCGGCGGGGTTACCCTCCAACTGCTGGATAAAGCGAACTAGCCTTGCTGATACTGATCTTATACCCAGTCTTTGAATGTGAAGCAGTCTTCAAGAGGATGTCCTATCGCTCGGTGATAGGAGTAATAGTCTGGATGATGAACCTCACCTGCTTGCTCGGGGTGCTTAGACTCCGGGAGCATCATCATCTGATGTTTTATGACAAGATCGAATATCTTGCTTGTCTTGTCTTAGGGAAAAGAGTATACTCCGCCCATCTTCTTTACAAGAGACGAATCCAGGCTGCTCGATTCTCGATCGCTGGGTTTCATGGTCCCGCTTTGTCGCTGTCAAACGCTTTTCCATTCTTAGGTTTATTTCTGCCACTGCGTCGGGTCTTTTGTATGACGGGTTGACGAGGAAGAGCATTTTCATTTTTTGCAGCCTGCTGAAGGAGGCGTTGCGTTCTGGCTTTCTCGTAGATGGCCATTTCGCGATTATGGTCGTCTTGAACCTTTTGACCCTCCTCCCTTATGAGCTTGTCCATTTGTTCTTCGAACGACGGGCTTAGCATTTTCACGATGGGAGCTCATTTTTTTCAGGGTTAGCATCTTCCCACAGAGCATCTCCTTCTTCGTCGAAGTCATGTATGACGTAGTAGTCGCGAAATAGCTCCCGTTTCTTGGATTGAACATATCCAAGCCCGATCATTTCTATTCTCCTGTTGGGCAACTTTCGTTGAATTCCGGGGACATTCCAGATCCTGTTATAGAACTGTGCGTGTCGAGCAGTTTGCTTAAGGGGTACACCTTGGCGTCTCAAGAGCCTCTTCAATCCTTCTGTGTAGTATCTGGGCAGTCGGATGGGCTGAAGTCTGTCAAGTGTCGAGTCGGCACCATGCCAGATTTCTTTCTCCACTTTAGTTTCCGTTGATTGATAAAAGAGGATTGCCTTTTCATTTCTTCTCCTGGGAGGGACGTAGAACATCTGCAGTTCCTGCACATTATAGATATCAAGTGCGTCGAGCTCTTTGTAATGCTCTTGCGGACCCATGGCAATTTCCAAACTCCGATCATCGCTAGCGAGGGCTTGCATTGATGGTCGAGCAGAAAATACAGCGTTGAACTCATCCTCCGAGTCGCTGCCGAAGATCAACATAGGGATGGGCAATCCCGGCTTGTTGCATTGGGGCGGCCCTGAATAAAGTATTTCTTCTTCCTCCTCGGTATCACTCCCGAAGACCGGAATAGTGGTGATAGCTTTATTCTTGGGTTTGTGACATCTTTCCGTGTCCTCAAAATCTGGTAAGAAGTATTTTGCATCTTCGTACTTTCGGACTTCATTCAAGGAGAATAGGTTCAACTCCCCTGTCACAGTGTACTCGAGACTGTCTTTGAAGTACTTCATGCACCGATGTTATGTAGAAGGGATAATTTTGTACTCGTGTAACCAAGGCCCGCCGAGCAAAGCATTATAGCATGTCTTGGCATCAATGACATGAAACTTGATGTCCGTGACAAGCAGCCCAAAGCATAACTTCAGTATCACAGACCAGAGCGTCCGTGATGACTGAGAGTCAAACCCGGAGATGGTGATTTTATCACGAGCGAGGTGCTGAACGCTCATGCAGATTTCCTTCAACACTCTCACATTGAAGAGATTGACGGAGGACCCATTATCAACAAGGATTTTTCCTATCATGATATCATGACAGTATCCGGAGACATAGAGGAGACGGTTATGCTCGCACGTCCCGAGGAGGAGATCTTCATCGCCAAAGGTGATATCGGCTGTGTGCACTTCTTCCAGCTTATCCTTCATCTTTTCTTCGGCAAGGAGAGCTTGGAATTGCTCGGGCTCTTGCAGTGCCTTGATCAAAGAATTTCTTGCTTCTTTTGATAACAAGAGGGCATTGAGAATGCTTAGCTGCGAAGGTAGCTTCCTCAAGTGTGCCAAAACGTTGTAATCCATCTTGTTTTTCTTTGGCGGGTCCTTGGCCGTCGGCTCTTTGACGACTTGATCATCTAGGGCGACGTCATCAGGGATTTTTTCTTTCCCCTTATCTTTTTTATTCGACCCACTGTTCGCGGGCCTAAGATTCTTTTCGGGCAGCGTACGATTGCGCAGCTGAATATTCTCACATGTCTTCATTTCTTCTATTTTGGATGTGTGTTCTTTGAAGAGAGCGGAAAGTGCTATTTCTTCATCAGAGTCGATCACAAAGATGAGAACTTGCGATCCCCAGCGTCGACCATGTGACTGCTGCCGGTAGTTTTTTTACGCTCCTCGGTCGTATTTCTTTGCTCCCGATGAGTTTTGCGTTTCATCCGCTTAGAATGTTGTCGGTGAGCAACATATCCCTGCCACCAGCTTTTAAAAGCGTTGCACTCTTCGGTGGGGTGCGCAATCTTTTGAGGATATAAGCAGTAGCTAGGATGTATATCCGCTTCATCAGGAGTGTTTTCTTCGGAGGGTGGCAGCTTCATTCCCTTCGATATGGCTTTGGCGAACATTTTCTTCGTCTTGAACCTGCTTTTATCTGTGGCGGGTGTACTTTGATCTGGTGGGAGTGTTTCGACCCTTTCGTCCAGTCTCCGGCGTTTGGCCTTTTCAAATATAGCCATCTCGTGCTCCCGATCAGGTTTGCTTTTTAGAAGAGCTTCGTTTAGGAATGCATCAATCATTTCGTCTGATGGTCCTAAAAGTTCCGGCTCAGGATCTGCTCCCAGTTTCTCTGCGTAAGGGGCTTCTTCATCTTCTGTTGACGAGTGAGAGATCACATGGCAGCTTGCCACATAATCTTCAGGCTCATCCGACGAGTCTTCTCCATTGTCATCATCTCCGTCCTCAAAGACGTTGCTGAGAAATTCTTGGAGTGTGACTGGGGTCCGTGCCTTGTAGTTATATTCTTCCAGCGTGTCGATATATTTTTGTAGGTCCGTGCGCTTGTCACTAAGCTTCACAGGCTTTTTGGTCTTCTTCTTCTTCTTCAAAGACTTTGATGGCTGGGTGTGAGCGCTTTGAGTATCACCACCAATTTTTGGAGTTGGGTGTGGCTTCAGCATTCCCTCGATGATCTTGGGTTCCAGTGGATTTTTCCATTTGATCTCCGGGCATGTTTGGAGATCCTTCAGCATTCTTTTCGTCTTGGCTGAAAGAACGACCTCCTATGGAGCTTCTTCTACAAAAGGGCATAATGCCCCCGGTGTGTCCGTCTTTTTTAGAGCGTGCGGCTGCGGCAGGCTTACTTTCCAATTCTCGGACAGTGCGAACTTGCCTTGTTGGTATTGGTCTGCGATCCAGCCTTTAAAAAAGAAGCAATCTTCAATTGGATGGCTTATCGCTTGATGGTAGGGGCAATAAATGGGACTATTAGCCTCACCGGGTTGCAATGGGCATTTTGGATTCGGCAAATTAATGAGCTTGTTGCGCACCGCTAGCTCGAACAATCTCCTCGTTTTGTCCCGGGGAAACGAATAAGGGCGCTTTATTTTCTCATTATAGTATCTCCGTCTCTCGTCTAGGCGATCCGTTAATTTTGGACCATTGGGCTGCTGTTGAGCATTGGCGACGAAGGTCGTTTTCACTTTCCCTTTTTCATTCCGCGGCTCCGGCTTCGAAGAGGAAGGCCTGTGGCCCATATGGTCCATTTGGTCCAGCTTATCAATCAAGGATTGGAACGTGGTCGGCTTGAAAACCATCATGAATTAGGAGATGGTCGCTTGAGGGTCAAGAGTGCCCACGAACATGCCCACTGCAGGCGCTTCCTCGATGCGCTGCTCGCACTTTGACCATAGATTCTGCCATCGTACTGCGTATTGCACCCACGTTTCACCTGGCTTCACCCTGGCATTGATCAATGCCGTTATTGGGGTGCGTTCACTAGCACTCGTGAAGCGCTGGGTGAATAGCAGCTCTATTTCTGCAAAAGTTTTGACAGAGTCGTTGGGAAGCTCCGAATACCACTCAAATGCCGTTTCCGACAAGCTACCAACAAACTGACGGAGCAGAAGTTTATCATCACCTCCGGTGTTGCCGCACAAGGCTCTGAATTGAGCGACGTGCTGATGCAGATTCCTCGTCCCTTTATATACATAGAATTTAGGGATCGTATATCCCGGCGGGTACCTTATTTGGTCATACCAGCCTGGATAGAGCCGTCCAGTCTTAACAATTTTCCCAGCTGCTTCGTTCACCTGGTGAACTCGTATCTGTTGAGCGTTGTAATCATCCAGAGCGGCCTTGGAGATGGTCTCCTCCTTGGCTGCTGAAAGAGCCGGAGGAGTGTTTAATGCCTCCCCTCTGTCGTCTTCAATGATCACCGGGGGGTCTTCAGCTGGAGGTTCCGGCTGTAACATCATCTCGGCCATATCTTGAAACAAAAGAGCCATTCGTTTTATGTTGGCCGCCTATTCTGCAGTCTCCTTTTCTTTTCTCTCGAGCATTCTTCGGAGGAATTCAGTATCAGTTTCTTGTTCCTGATGCTGCTCTGAGGTCTCCGGACTTTCGTTCGGCCCAGTGAGTGCGGCCATTGCAGTCAGGATCTCCTGAAGTTTTTGCTGCTGTTGCTCCTGAGCCTTTGTTATTGATCGAGTGAGCGGTCGATGACCCGTAGAACCACGGCTTTCCTCTTTTCCGAAAGCCATATAAACGGTATGTGTTACCATGCCCCTAGACTTGGAGCGTTTAGATTCAACATCCTTGCGGTTCACTGTGGTCATGGGGGCTTTCTCCGGCCTCCTTCTCTTGTGAGCGGTTGACGTTAAGGGAGCCATTGCAGTGGGCACCCATGACATCTTCTGTGGTACTACGGGATAGCTCTTTTCTCGTCGAGCTTTAATCTTCTTTTGTCGACGAGAGTAGTCCTGGTCAATCACCGATTCTTGGACCTGTCGCCAAACTTTGTAAATTTTGGTGGACAAACGTTGAGGTGGCTGCTTCGGCTTCTTTTCTGTAGCATTCTCCACAAGTGGGGGAGATCTTTTCAGCACGGCAGTCGCAGATTTTTTGCGCACCCTCCTTAGTGGTTCAAAGCTGTTCCTAGTTGGAACAACAACATCGATTTCCACTGTTGGAGCCGGCGGAGTCAGTCCAGAAGGGGAGTTGCCCCCAGCCTTTCTTACTCGGCGCCAGTGATGACGGCGAGCATGTCGTGCCATTGGGATTGTCTCAGCTGTAGGGGTGACTTCATCATGCCCCCTGTTTTGGCAAAGGGTTGTCGCCGGCGTCAGCCTCTTGAAGACTGATGTCCGTTGAGCAGCAATGCCCAATCTATCAAAAATAGACCTATGGGCAGGGGAAGCAGCTTTGAGGACTTCGCCTGGAGCGGGAGCCGGAATAGCCAGGCTTGTGAAGACTGATTTCTTGGCAGAAGAAGCCTCTCTGTTAATTTCGTCCGATTGAGCCGGTATGGCTATCCGCTTTGGGATGGCTGCTTCAGGTATCGCGGGCTTGTTGGCGTTCTGGCCCAGTCTGTTGAAAACTGAGACATTGGATTTAGGCGACCCGTTGAGAGGGGCCGTGACATTGGTAAGTCGATCAAAGACCGACTTCTTTGGGGCTTATTGCGATAGAAACGAGGCATTGAAGCTCATCGGTGGGATTATGGTCTCAAAGAACAACCCAGTGGTGGCTTGAGTTATTTGCTCCACTGGCATCTTGAACAGGGAAGCCGCCTGGGGCCCGTAAGTTACACATCCAGATGAGGCGGAACGGGAGTTGCAGTTGTAGCTGGAACAGTTGGAGGCCATTGGTGTTCTGTTTTCTGTACGGGAGCAAAACCAAATCTTAGTACCTCGAACCCAAGGGCAACCATATAAAACCGCGATTCGTTCGCGAACACGACATACGAAGTGTGGAGTGGAAAGAGGAAAAGGTCCCACCGGGCGTGCCAGAATCTGTTCCCCTCCGAAACAAGGGGACGCGACCGCATAGGTCCTTCTTGCCTAAATTCGGGGCATATGCTAATTGGTGCTATTCTTCCACCTCTCCGATGATGCCAAGTTGATTTAAGACTCCATGTATCGATGGTTTAAACATATGCGACCGATGTAGCAGACTTCATCAGATTCCTCCTCATTTGAGGGATTTTTGATTGTGGGGACATTCTTCCCTGCAGGCGCAAGCCTCTGCAGTTAATTACGCTACCGCATCGCGGTAACCACTTTCTCCTTCTCAAGATGGTCTCTTCGTGTCGTGGGTGTTTGTTTTGTTTTTGGTTGCCCGTGGATTGTATACGGAGACAAATTTATCTTTTCGCCCATAGGGCGTGGATTAGTCCAAATCAGTATTTTCTTAGATTTGGGTTTTTGGTTGGGTTTAAGGATACGTTAGTCTCATTTGAGATTAAGATCAAATTAAACGTTTGTTAAGGATACGTTAGTCTAATTTTAGACTAAGATCGACTTAACGGGATTGTTTAGATCCGACAAAAGAGCATTTTGGTTCAATTGCTTAGTTTAGGGACTTTGTGGTTCATAATTAGTTTAAGGACATTACGGTCTAATGTTAGTTTAAGGACATCTCGGTCCGAGGTTAAGGACATCATAGTCCATGGGTTTAAGGACCCCACAGTCCAGTTTAAAGATGTCATAGTCTATGAAATGTATGGTTGCCGGGACCCGTCACCTCTCTCAAGACGTTGAAGGTTTACAACGACATATATCAGAGGGGTTCAGAGATGTACCCTTGAACCAATTTTGGTTGAAAGATCTGTAGTCCAATTTGGGGCTATGATCTGTTAAAAGATTTATGAGCATATGGGCTCAGTTAATCTGAATTTGAGGACTTATGGCCAATCTTCGGATAAGTCCAATCAAGTTAAAATGTTTAACATTTATATTGGGCTTTGGAGCCTTTATTTGGGCTTGGCCCTGACAGTGTTTTTGTCTTTTACTGAATACTGAGCATTCATCAGAGCTCTGAGCTTTGTTAAAGAACAATTTATGTTCTATTACCGCAGCACATGGTGCGTTTGGCGCTTTGCGCCAATCAAAAGAATGTAATGCGCTTCTGCCGAGTAGCGCACATGTGAGGGACACATGTTACGCTTAGTGCTGAGCGCCGGATGATGGGCGCATTGCGCCATTTTATGAGCGCATTACGCTATTAGTTCAATGGCGCATACCTGAGTGACACGTGGTACGCCTGGCGTTGAGCGCCAGCCTATTAGCGCAGTGCGCTATTTCAAGAGCGCAAAGTGCTAACTGTTAAATGGCGCCTATGTGAAGGACACGTGTTGCGTTTAGCGCTGAGCGCCAGACAATGAGCGCAGTGCGTTATGTTTGGAGCGCTGAGGCTCTGCAGCACTAGATGTAGAGCGCTGAAGCGCTTTTAAATTAAGAGCGCTATAGCTCTTCTTTTATGCAACTTAGATCTGTTTGCGCCCTGAGAATTAAATTCTCTTTTTTATAAAAGACTTTGTCTCAATGTTCTACGAACAAAGTTCTTATTTTATAGGAGATGTTTCAATCTCTTATTTTTGTGGAAGGCTTTGCCTTTATGGATCTTTAATCCTAAGAGAATTGAATTATTCTCCTTTTTATAATGAGATGATCTCTGAAAGACAATTTGTCTTATAGATCTATGATCTGTGAGAAGAATTATGTTCTTCTTCTTATGATGATATCCTTTGATCTCTTTGTGAAAGACCTCGGTCTTATAGATATATGATCTGTGCGAAAGAAGTAAACTCTTCTTCTTTTTTTTTATTTTTAAGATGATTTCATCTCTCTGTTCATCATTTTTTTACCTTGAAGAAAACTCTTCTTTCTCTGAGAGCTTGGCTCTTCTTTGTGAAATCTCTCAAAGCTTATAGGGTGCTTTCTCTCTATACTTTTGTATATCAGACTTGAAGTCTGGGGATCTTTATATAGGGCAAGCTGATCAATTCAATCAGTTGAAGAGATCTTTTCTCTAATCGATTTGGGGAATTTTCCATCGTTGGATCTTTGATCCAAGGGCTTCTGATTTGCAGAAGGCAATCTTCTTGTTTTTTAACAAAGATTGGGAAATATTTCCATACAGAATTTATTCCGTGTTTTAGTGATTTTTAATTACCATTGGATCATTGATCCAACGGTGCTCTAATTTACAGAGCACAATCTTATTGTTTGGAAAAGATTTTGAAGAATCTTTCCTTAACAAAATTTAATTCTGTTTAATTAATGATTTATCATTATTATTGGATCTTTGATCTGACGGTGAGGAGCATTTAGTTCCAGCGCTGATGTACCCATGCTTTGCACGTGGTGCGCTGCTTAAGGTGCAGCGCACTTAGCGCTAGCGCATCCGTGCTTTGCACGTGGTGTGCTGCTTAAAGCGTAGTGCACTTAGCGCTAGCGCACTCGTGGTGCGCTGCTTAGAACGCAGCGCACCCAGTGCTAGCGCACACGTGCTTTGCACGTGGTGTAGGGTTTCCTTATCACCTCATATAGGGTTTGGAAGCATCACACATGCTACAATTTAAATTTTAAGATGTGCTAAGCAAACTTAACAAGGAATCGAACTATAAATATAGGGAAACACACATAGTATCACATACTAAAATTAATCTATGACTAAGTGGAGAGACCACAACCTTTGTAGACAAGGGTTTGAACGAGCTAGCTTGAACCTCCTCCACATCCAGGATGATCCACCCGGAGTTCCTTTGCTCAAACCTCCTAGCTCCAATAGATCACAAAGAAGATGAAGCAAACAAACTACACCAAGGGGCTAAAGAAGTGTAGTGTGATGATATGGTTGTGTTCTGATATAAAAACCCTTTCTTTCTTTTAACCTCACTCAATTTATAAAACTCAAGAGAGAGCTAGAGAGAGGAAGATGAAGATGGCAACTATTTTCTTTTGGATGAAAAAGATAATGATAAAACTAATGGGAGAGAGAGATAAATATCAAGCATAAATATCTAAACTCAAACCATGGTTAATAAAATATCTAGATATTTTAGAATGAGAAGAAAATAACAAAAGAAAAAGAAACCATGGTTTAATTTGGGTCAAGTAAAGAAAAGTCAACAATGATTTAAAATCAATTTTCTTTTTCTCATTCTAATATATATAAATATATTTACTTTCCATGTATTTCTTATATTGCGATTTTTGATGTATCATCAACCATGATACTAATGTATGTATGTATGTGTGTATGCACATCAATATGTACATATACATGCATGCATCCATCATAAAAAAAAAGGTTTATTTAAATGAGATAAAAGTCAATATTAAATCAACACTTGATTTAATAAACCGGTCATATCTCATACGACTCGACCAATATAAAACACCCGATTAAAATACGGCATCATATACACGTATTTAATCGAGCTCCTGCACATATCTCATATGTACACCACATCGTTTCGCCTGAGCCAGGAAACTCTTATGTGGGACTCTAAGACTCGTCAATAGGCCGGCCGTAGTTAATGATCACATCAAACACCTACAAGCCACAAGCGGTCAGCTAAACGTAATGGCTACCCGGGTATTGAGCGATCAGAAGAAGAACAAGCGAACCTGTCAAAACTCCCGTCAATCCAACTGGCAACACTTACCGTACAGTCCGGTCTCTTCGTCAGATATGCTGCATATTGAGTCTAGGGATAGAATCGTCGACCCCAATAACTCAATAAGTCATGCCGGTATATGGTCTACAACAGATTAAGAAACAACTGATAACACTTATCAGTAATATCTCAGCAGCCCTGGTCAGGGACTTCCTGTTATAGCCAATCGTGCACAGCACAGCATCAACCCCCAATACCGGGAGAGACGAAACCCCTCCTATCGCTCATTGCCTCCATATGCCTCCGGACTGTACCCAAAATCCACATGTTTGTATGACTCAGTAGAGCCGTAGTAGGGTGGAGATCAAGATACAGTTGAAGGACACACAAGACTATATGGCTATCTCGGGTCTACAGACTAATCTGTACCAATGTCACCTGAGAACTGCTATCCGACATATGATATAATACCATATAAGAGTTCTCGGTGAGTCCGTTCAGTATACCCAGTCTCACTGAGCACCCGTATACAATCTTTGGTGTCAGCACACCAGATGGATATGGGATCATCCATCGCCTATCATATGGAACAAGAATGGTATACGCTAGTCTACACTGGAATATCGATGCCCTGTCTCGATATACCTACAACTAGGAACATTTCAAGGATATGCTTATAAACTACAAGTGTCCCACTAGTATGATCCACATCATAATCCCAGTAGTCGAGCCAATAACCTTAAGGCTTTATCAACATGTACCAAATGAGTAAAAACATGATCAAGTGAACATATGATAAAGAGAAACCAGATAGCATATTATCATATCGAGCAAGACTGTCCTCTGAATATATATATATACACACACACACACAAACATACATCAGTACATACACTATCATATAATGGCCTCTAGGGCATACATATATCCAACAATCTCCCACTTGCACTAAGGCCAATTATTGGCTTATCTTACCCAATATCTCAAAAAGTCGCTCATGCTGCGGCTGAGGGAGGGCTTTGGTGAATGGATCCACAGTGCTATCCATTGTATCTACTCTCTTGATCTCGATCTCGTGGCGATCAACTATCTCCCGGATCAGATGATATCGCCCCAGGATGTATCTGGACTTCTGATGGGACCTGGGCTCTTTGGCCAACGCCATACCCCATTATTGTCACAATACAAAGGTATTGGATCAATAATGGTTGGAACTACTCCTAGCTCCGAGATGAACTTTCTTATCCAGATGGCTTCCTTGGCAGCATCATTTGCAGCAATGTACTCAGCTTCCAACGTTGAATCTGCAACGGTATCCTGTTTGGAACTCTTCCAACTTACCGTCCCTCCATTAAAGGTAAATGCAAACCCTGAGATAGACTTGTTGTCATCCTTGTCACTCTGGAAGC
The DNA here is from genome assembly GCA_030015575.1 of Agapanthus africanus. Lineage (NCBI taxonomy): Eukaryota > Viridiplantae > Streptophyta > Magnoliopsida > Asparagales > Amaryllidaceae > Agapanthus > Agapanthus africanus. Next base: position 435,437,923 of record CM057345.1, on the reverse strand, counting down.
TCGAATCGGTAAAGGCCTCCATTTGGAGATCCCCGTTACCATACACCAAGAACAATTCTTTAGTCCTTCGCAAGTACTTAAGAATGTTCTTCACAGCAGTCCAGTGATTCTCCCCCGGGTTTGACTGATACCTGCTTACTACACTAAGTGCATAAGCTACATCAGGGCGTGTACATAACATCGCATACATTATCGATCCTACTGCTGAAGCATAGGGAATATTGCTCATGCGTGCTCTCTCTTTATCAGACTTTGGGCAATCGTCCTTGGAGAGAGTGACTCCGTGGCAAGCGGGTAAGGTACCCCGCTTGGAGTCTTGCATACTAAACCTCTTTAGGATGGTGTTGGTGTACTTCGTTTTGGACAATCCCAATAACCGTTTGGATCTATCCCTATAGATCCATATGCCCAATATGTATGTGGCATCACCCAGGTCCTTCATGGAGAACCTTTGTGATAAGAATGATTTGACCGACTGTAGCATGGGAATATCATTTCCTATCAGAAGTATGTCATCCACGTACAATACGAGGAATGCGACGGATCTCCCTACAGTCTTCTTATAAACACAAGGTTTATTTGGATTTTTGATGAAATCAAACTCTTTGATAACATCAACAAAACAGATGTTCTAACTCCGTGATGCCTGCTTTAATCCATAAATGGATTTAAGCAACTTACGGGCTTTTCCGCTGCTCCCACTGTCAATGAAGCCCTCTGGTTGATCCATATAAACGCATTCATCTAAATCACCATTTAGAAATGCAGTTTTAACGTCCATCTGCCAGATTTCATAGTCGTAGTGAGCAGCAATAGCAAGTAGGATCCGAATGGTTTTAAGAATGGCTACCGGAGAGAGAGTCTCGTCATAGTCTAAACCTGGTCTTTGACGAAAACCTTTCGCTACCAACCTTGCCTTATAGGTCTCCACCTATCCATCTACAACGATCTTTCTCTTAAAGATCAATTTGCAGCCTACAGGTTTTATCCCGGAGGGTACATCCTCCAATGTCCATACTTTGTTGATGTACATGGACTCCATTTCAAATCACATGGCATCCAGCCATTTTACAGAGTCACCACTCGTGATAGCTTGATGAAAACTGGCAGGATCATCATCATCCATGATGCAATCTTCTCTATCACCATCAATGAGAAAACCGTAGTATCTCTCCGGTGGGCGAGAAGTCCTACCAGATCTATGGAGCGGCTGAGGTTCATTAGATTCTGTTATAACATCAGGTTCAGCCAAGTCGTCATTTGTAACTTGTGTTTCTAGAACCTCTTCTAGATCTACCACATTGCCATCAGTATCATTTGGAAAAATCTCATTTTCTAAAAATGTGGCATACTAAGAAACAAACACCTTTTGTTCCTCCTTGTGGTAGAAAAGATACCCAAACAAATGTTTTGGATATCCCACAAATATACATTTGACCGATCGTGTCTCTAGTTTGTCTGGATTCTGCTTTTTGACAAAAACCGGACAACCCCAAATCTTAACTCGTTTAAGAGATGGTCTCTTCCCATGCCATATCTCATATGGAGTGGTAGTCACGGTCTTGGTTGGAACTTTGTTTAACAGAAAAGCTGCAGTTTCCAATGCATGCCCCCAAAAGGAGAGGGGTAACTCAGAATCACTCATCATGGATCGTACCATATCTAATAGGGTACGATTCCGTCGCTCTGACACACCGTTGTGTTATGGTGTGTAATGCGGAGTGAGCGGAGAGAGAATCCCATTCTCTTTTCGGAAGTCCAAGAACTCTGTTCTTAAGTACTCTCCACCTCGATCTGATCGAAGTATCTTGATTCTCATTCCTGTTTGGTTTTCTACTTCAAGTTTGTACTCCTTGAATTTCTCGAAAGCTTTAGACTTATGCTTTATAAAAAACACATGACCGAATCTTGAGAAATCATCAGTAAAAGTTATGAAGTAAGAAAAACCGCCTCTTGCATGTGTAGACATTGGCCCACATACATCACTATGTATGAGGCCTAGGAGCTCAGTATCTCTTTCTCCATGTCCTGTAAACGGAGTTTTTGTCATTTTACTTCTGATACAAGACTGGCAAGTTGCATAAGATTTATACTCAAAAGAATTTAAATATCCATCTTTATGAAGCTTGTTCAGTCTTGTTTCATTAATATGACCAAGTCTACAATGCCAAAGAAAAGCTTCATTTATATCTGAAAATTTTCTTTTATTTATGTGTTGAATGTTGAAAACTGTGTGTTCATTAAGGACGTATATCCCGTTATTTAGTGTACCACAACCAATCAACTCTTGATTAAGTCTAATGTTCATAACATTGTGTTGCACAGCAAAATGATATCCTTCATTGTCTAATAAAGAAACGGATATAATATTACAAAGCATACTTGGCTCAAAATAACATGGGTTCAAAACCAATATACAACCCGACGGCAACCCTAGGTGATACACACCCACTGAAACTGCATTTACATTGGAACCATTTCCAACCTGGAGGGTATGATCACCTGTCTTCAAAACTCTGCTATTTCTCAACGCCTGCACAAAATTGCAAATATGAGAACCCGAACCGGTATCTAATACCCATGAAGCAGAGTTAATAGAAAAAACAGTTTTCAAACATGAACACACCTAAAGCTGAAGCATCACCATGCTTCTTCGAGTTCAAGGTACTCAGTACAGTTCCACTTCCAGTGTCCCGTCTTCTTGCAATGGAAACATTCTCCTTTCCCCGATTCCCCAACCTTGGACTTGTCTTTCCCCTTAACCTTTTTGACTCCACCCTTAGGTTTGGTGGGTTTCTTCTTCATCTTTCCCTTGGCCTTAGCCTTCGGGAGAGAGGAGGAATATGGCCCAACTTTCAAAACGGGAGCCTTCACTGACTTCAGCGTGCTCTCTGCACTCCTTAACATATTAAGAAGTTCAGGTAGTTCCTTCTCCATGTTGTGCATGTTGAAGTTAACTATAAATTGAGCAAAGGCGGAGGGGAGAGACTGCAGAATAATATCCGTATATTGCTCATTGTCCATTGTCCACCCAAGGTCCTCAAGCTCTTCTATGAGAGCTATCATCTTCAGAACATGGTCTCCTACTGGTGTGCCAGGGGCCATTCGCATCTGAAACAGCTTTCTGGATGCTTCGTATTGTAATACGTGAGATTGCTCTCCATACAACTCTTTTTTATGGAGGAATATGGATTGTACGTCTATATTCTCGAGCTGCTTCTGATGTGTGTTGTCCATCGATGCAAGCACGAGGCATTCGGGCGGGGAACAGTCAGCGTCCCATGTCTTGCGGACTTCCTTATCCGCAACTGAATATTTAGGACCAGGGATGGGCGGGGTTGGAGCCGTGAGGACATATGATACCTTATCATAAGTCAAGGCAATATTGAGATTCCTCAGCCAATCTTTATAACTGGTCCCATTCAGTTTATTTTTATCTAGTAGAAGTTTGAGTCCTGACATCGGTATCTGCCAATTAAGAGAGAGAAAGGAATACACTCAGCGAAAGCTCTTGCAAAGATCAGATTGATTATTATCTTGTCTAATCGATGTCTCCTACTGTTTTTATCAAATTTTCTTTAAAACCTTTAAAAAGAAAACTAGTCGGGATTAATTACATTCTATAACTTCGCTAATAGTTCAGTCAGGCCAGTGCCGGTACTTAAAGGAGGTTCCCCGTGCTTTCGCACGGACCTAATTAAAATAAATCTCGTCTTCCCAGAGGCGTAGCCCCGTTTGACACCTTTCTTGACACCTAATGGGTTAAGCTAATTGTAAAGTGCAAAACTCTCCTGGGAGCAACTTTTTCTCACAGTGGGATCGGGATCCTACTATCATATAGAAGGTATGCAATCTCATTGCAAATTACAACTCTTGAAATTCCCGATATTATTTTTACCCTTAGTACTCATGACCTTAACTATGGTCAACATATCATAAGTACTTAGTCAAGTTCTTCCCGTCATTTCGTGATTAACTAGACCCACCCATATGACCCTTAACTAAATTCAACATAATCATATGAATGTCCTAACTAATCTGCATCATATGCAGTGTAGGAAGACATCACTTAGCTATCGTACACTGCGCCTTAACTAAAGCCAAAATACGCAGCACGAATACTAAGTACTCTACTTTCTTAAATGACGGAGGGCTGCGGATAGTTTTTAAGAAAACTTTTAACGCTTTGAACTTGATATCGTTGTAGAATCCAATGGGTTTAAAAGGAGTGGCTTAAGTTCCGCATTTTGAAACTTACTTTTTCATAAAAGGCCGAGTGTGTTTCAAATCCGATTCTACAACATCTTTTTAGGTTCATTTTTCTTTACATTAATCTCATTAATGTAGTCCCATCATATAATTCCTAAAGCCATCACAGAAAGAAACGAAAATATAACGTACGCTTATGCCACTCGCATTCGTCACAGTGTCCCGTTATGCACCGTTAGGTTACTTAACTAACGGCATACTGGGACGGGGCTAGCACGAGTGCAAAACATAAGCAAAGTCTATTATATATCATATATATAATATTGCATTCGTCTCAGATATATATTAAATGATCACATCATACAATATAAGCAGCAGAAGCATATTTAATATAGGATATCTAGGAGGTCTGTATTTTGTATTTAGCCTGCAATAGAAAATACGGATTCCACGGTCGTGATGAATAGCCAAGCCCACACCCCAAGACCCCTACGAGAGCGGCAAGCGACCCTACCAATTCTGGAGTTTAGGAGACCCGGTCTCGACTCCTCGAGATGGCCTCCCACTAAACCCCAGAACCCGGTCACTTATGCTCCCCTCCTTGGGTCTATCCTAATACGAAAAAGTAAATACTATACAACACTGGTGACATCATCCTCAACCCGGAAGTGCCCCAAATAAAAGAATATTACATACAATTGAATTTTACATAAATGAAAAGAAAACTCTCATCTCACATAAAACACCCGGCTATTCAATCACGATAATCCTGCATATCAAATCTCAGCAACGCATAATATCACATATTATCAACGTAAGTAAGTATGCGTACCCCGATTGTCATTGATGTATAACAACGAAACCGGCGATATACCACATACTACACTTACGGTCACAGAGAAATAAAATGAAAAACTACAACAATTGGAATCGTAACTGCCTTTAGACAACACAAACCCGGAATATCACATATCAAAAATTTCATGCCTAACAATGTAAAGCTCGCATTTAAGTCTAACCCATGAAAACACCTTTTTCAAAACAAGTCGGATAATTCAACAAGATTTCTGATTATTGCGGAGACCGAAATGCTAGATTTACACGCAACAAATAAATTTGTAGATTCCAATTATTGTATCACATACTAATAAACTAAGCGCAGTTAAAACATTCGATCGAACGACTGAACACCCAAAGACTTCTCAGAAAGCTCAACACTTGAGCAGCTTTAAAATTTACCAGAAACTGCAACAAGTACATACGGTCCAGCGCAAGAAGGCACGGTCCAAGCTTCACCTGCGGCGCCGTGGAACCGCCGCAGAATGACCATTCTGGCCGCGGTTCAGTGGTCGTATAGTGGAGTTAGGTCTTCGTACTTCTTATGGGCCCATAAAATACCCTGCACAATTTTCTGAGTAATTTTAATGTGAAAAAATCCACATTTTTGAAAAATGTCCAGAGAGCACCCCCCGGGCGTCGTATTTCGTTCGTTCGAGGTTTTTAACGCCGTCTAGGTTACTCTAAAGCTCTAGCCTGGCTCTGATACCACTGTAGGGTTTCCTTATCACCTCATATAGGGTTTGGAAGAATCACACATGCCACAATTTAAATTTTAAGAGGTGCTAAGAAAACTTAACTAGGAATCGAACGAGAAATATAGGGTAACACATATAGTATCACATACTGAAATCAATCTATGACTGAGTGGAGAGACTACAACCTTTGTAGACCTCCTAGGGTTTGAACGAACTCGCTTGAACCTCCTCCACGTCCGCGATGATCCACAAGGAGTTCCTTTGCTCAAACCTCCTAGCTCCAATAGATCACAAAGAAGATGAAGCAAACAAACTACACCCAGGGGCTAAAGAAGTGTAGTGTGATGATATGGTTGTGTTCTCATATAAAATCCCTTTCTTTCTTTTAACCTCACTCAATTTATAAAACTCAAGAGAGAGCTAGAGAGAGGAAGATGAAGATGGCAACTATTTTCTTTTGGATGAAAAAGATAATGATAAAACTAATGAGAGAGAGAGAGAGATAAATATCAAGCATAAATATCTAAACTCAAACCATGGTTAATAAAATATCTAGATATTTTAGAATGAGAAGAAAATAACAAAAGAAAAAGACACCATGGTTTAATTTGGGTCAAGTAAAGAAAAGCCAACAATGATTTAAAATCAATTTTCTTTTTCTCATTCTAATATATATAAATATATTTACTTTCCATGTATTTCTTATATTGTCATCTTTGATGTATCATCAACCATGATGCTAATGCATGTATGTATGTGTGTATGGACATCAATATGTACATATACATGCATGCATCCATCATAAAGAAAAAGGTTTATTTAAATGAGATAAAAGTCAATATTAAATCAACACTTGATTTAATAAACCGGTCATATCTCATACGACCCGACCAATATAAAACACCCGATTAAAATACGGTATCATATACACGTATTTAATCGAGCTCCTGCACATATTTCATATGTACACCATATCGTTTCGCCTGAGCCAGGAAACTCCTATGTAGGACTCTGAGACTCGTCAATACGCCGGCAGTAGGTGATGATCACATCAAACACCTACAAGCCGCAAGCGGTCAGCTAAACGTAACGGCTGCCCTGGTATTGAGCGATCAGAAGAAAAACAAGCGAACCTGTCAAAACTCCTGTCAATCCAACTGGCAACACTTACCGTACAGTCCGATCTCTTCGTCAGATATGCTGCATATAGAGTCTAGGGATGGAATCGTCGACCCCAATAACCTAATAAGTCATGCCGGTATATGGTCTACAACAGATTAAGAAACTACTGATAACATTTATCAGTAATATCTCAGCAGCCCTGGCCAGGGACTTCCTGTTATAGCCAATCGTGCACAGCACAGCATTAACCCCCAATACCGGAAGAGACGAAACCCCTCATATCGCTCATTGCCTCCATATGCCTCGGGACTGTACCAAAAATCCACCTGTTTGTATGACTCAGTAGAGCTATAGTAGGGTGGAGATCAAGATACAGTGGGAGGACACACAAGACTCTATGGGGATCTCGGGTCTACAGACTAACCTGTACCAGTGTCACCTGAGAGCTGCTATCCGACGTATGATATAATACCATATAGGAGTTCTCGGTGAGTCCGTTCAGTGTACCCAGTCTCACGGAGCACCCGTATACAATCTTTGGTGTCAGCACACCAGATGGATATGGGATCATCCATCGCCTATCATATGGAACAAGAATGGTATACGCTAGTCTACACTGGAATATCGATGCCCTGTCTCGATATACCTACGACAAGGAACATTTCAAGGATATGCTTATAAACTATAGGTGTTCCTACTAGTATGATCCACATTATAATCCCAGTAGTCAAGCCAATAACCTTAAGGCTTTATCAACATGTACCAAATGAGTAAAAACATGATCAAGTGAACATATGATAAAGAGAAACCCAGATAGCATACTATCATGTCGAGCAAGACTGTCCTCTGAATACACACACACACACACACACACACACACACACATCAGTACATACACTATCATATAATGGCCTCTAGGGCATACATTTATCCAACACGTGGTGCACTGCTTAGAGCGCGGCGCACTTGGTGCTACATCTAAAGTGTTGCTTCATTTCAAAATTTGGATTTTGAACAGAGCTTTGCTCTGATTGGGGGAAACAGACGGTTCCTCCTCCTCCTCAAATCGGGTGTATGATATCACTCAAGAGCCGAGAAAACTCACGGTGGATGTATCTCACATCATATCACGAGAAAACCGCACTTTTTGTCCTTTGAAAATGATAAATGAGTTCATAAAATCTTGCGGTTTCTCCAAATCCAAAAATCTCATGGAAAATCCGAAATCCAAAAATGAAGAATCAATAATAGTGAATACCGGGCTCCGGTAGTCCGGACTGGCCTTATAATATTGCATGACAAATGAATATACAAACATGCATTGGTATCTAATAAAGAATGTAATATCTAAACTAGCACAGTAATGACATGGCAATTACCGATGATGATGTGTGTGAGCCGGCAATCAAGTGTACGTGGAGCATACGCATCATCGGTAATGGTGCTGGTGTCCTGACATCATGGTTTCATAATCACTAAAGTACACAATAAGCATGCAATGCGATGATAACAACATGAATAAATGGAGAATGATTAATAAACACAGCAATACAGAAAATACATATCTATATATGAGTCATAAAGTTTGTTGTCTGAAATCGCATGAATCGTGGTGTTTAGAAAATAGGGCTACGGTGTTTTTAAGAAAATGTACGTCTTTTGAAATATCCATAGTATCTCTTGAGCTGTCTTTAAAATACCCATGATTCGTTAGTTTTGGAAATAAGTATGACTCGCGCCCAACTCTAACATCTACTAAGTAAACTACAGGACAAGCTAAAAGACTAACCAATAGGTAAAGAAATCCATCTAAGTCCGAGACGATCCATATATCTAGTAGTCGGTGATCCCGCCTCAATAGCGTCACATATAATAACATATATATAATACAACATCCTCGGATCATGAGTGCGGATCAATCATCATATTTATATCTCGTACGGTAAATCCACCGTACGGCATCCAAAATCTGGGTACAGGTCGCCTATCACATGTACATCAATATCCGTATGGTATCATTATCAATATATCATGAACAGGGTATTGATTTAAGTCTAGTACATACCGATACCATCAGCATATATCTGCGTGTGTACGAAAACATATCGCCCAACGATCCGCTATAATAATATGTCGTATCTCATAACACGACCCAAATCACATCACCGATCTTACGGCATCCAGCCCAATAACATCGACTCATCTCCAAATATCATATACTATCCTCATCATACCTGTATACGTATACATACATACATATATATATATATACACACACACACACATACATACTCACATACATATATGTATGTGTGTATATATATATATATATCCCCATATACGCACAAGAACATCGAATGTATGCGTGTGTGTGCGCGTGCGTGCAAAACATTATTCTAGGGTTTCGCGACTAAGAAACTAAACTAAGTTAGTATCTTCCGAATATGCTAACGCTAATCCAAGGTCACCTAAAGTATTACTTACTAAGTATGCACATCTCATAACAACATGTATATACATATAAATATCATAACGCATCAGAATGCTACGAACTTGCGGGGGTACTATATGCCACCCACCCGACTTCCCCCGTAGATATATATCTACTCACCTGGTCCTTGTCTGCCGAAGTCGATGCCGCCATTCTCTTCTTCATCGTCTGAAGTCCACGTGAGAGATACCTATATGCAAACATATATAATATCGTAAACCGAAATCGTGGACGAAACGAAAACGGCACACGAAACGTGCATAGGTTAAAACCTATGACCCGCTCATGTAAAAGAACCAAAGAACCCTCGACATCGGCGGTACGTTTGGGTTTTTCTCGATCAATCGGCATTTGTAATATGAAAAAGTTGTAACTCATCAAAACCTCAAAATAAATCAAATCGATTTATTTCCGAAAACCTAGAAAGCATTCATTTACCGTTTTAGTACAAAACTTGATGTTTAAACAAAGCTAGTGGCCACAATATTCACTAAATAACTTAATTAGGTCACAAAAATATTAACTAGATTTTTCTCTCAATTATATTCATAATTCCTAAAAACCTAGTTTGCAAAATTATGCAATTTGGACAAATTAATTGTAACAATTTACAATTTAACAACTAAACTAGGTTTTGCATATTTTAAGATGTAAACTATACATTGCATACTTAATGATGAAATAAAAACACTAACTTGAATTTCACAAACCCTAATCTTGAATTTAGACTTGAAATTTAAAACCTAATTTAAACCATTAATTAACTTAGTTTGATGTAATGATCCAACAATAAACCATATGTTAAGATTTATACCTCGCAAATCAAGAGATCAAACTTGAGATCTAGCCTCCCAAAATGCTCTCTTCTCACCAAGATCCATATTAGAATAGCCAAGGAAAAATGGGTAAGCATTGGATTTGGAGTTTGTGGGATTTTTTGTTTGGATTTTTTGGGCAAAAACTTATGCATTTTTGAAGAGAATGAGATGCGGAATTTGGGGGCTGCTGTTGGGAGCTACTATGGAGCCTAAGGGAGAGGAGAGAGAGGGTGTGGGGAGTTTAACCAAGTCAAGAACCCATACATCAAGTATATAAACCCATACCTCTTTTGTTTAATTGTTTTCTTCTTTTTTTTTCTTTTGTTTGATTGAAGTGGGGAAAACTTTGGGGAAATGGGGCTTCTCAAGGTGGGCTCGGCCAAGCCATGGGGAATTGGGGTGTGTGTGAGTCTAAATGAGTGAGTGGGTGTACACACAAGAAGATAAATACCAAACCTCAATTTCTATTTAATTTATTTTCACAATTTAAGCCTTTTTCTTTTACCTTTTCTAAAACCATCTTGACAACTTCTTTTTATTTTAAAAACAACATGTTACATTCTAGTTTAATGTGTCATGATGCACAAAACTTGTATTAACGCATTCCAATTTGTAATTATCACTAATTAAATGTATTAGTGAAGGCTTAAAATAATATTAAAAATAATTAATTTCAGAAAATATTTTAGTGAACTAGAAATTTACAAGTGACCCATTAAATACCAAATATTAGCAATCACATAGCTAAAATAGGTATATTTTATTTTATATTGAAAGATATTTATATCTTGGTTTTTACGGAAAACACCGGTTATTTTACCGAAAATCGGAAATTTCACCTAAACGATTTTTAAAACGCTACAACATCCTCGGGAACTCGTCCAAAACAACGGAGGAATACGCTTCATTCATCCGTTCTCGATCAACTCACAAAGCATCTGGGTGAGGTCCTTCTATCTGAAGCTGGTCAACTTACTGATCTCACATCGGAGCATCCAATGAACAATGTCCTCTCTTGACCAATTTACTCTAGATCCGAGTATGATCCTCCAAACTAGAATTCTTCAACTTAACTGAGTCTGTGTCGGCGTATCCAATTAGACGAATCATAGTCACTCTATTCAGGATGGACTAGCGACCTTCTATCGCATCTCTGCCTGTAAGCTCCTGTGGTTTCAGCTTATAAAATTCTGGAGGCGACATCTCGTCAATCTCAGCAACAGCTGGGTCATATGTCTGCACGGTAGACAGCATTGCGATCCCTAGGGTAGGCTGTGCATCAACAGTCCTCTCAATCTAGCAGCCTCTATCAATGGCCCGATCATCCAGTACAGATCCGAACACTAGTCTCAAACGAGAGATCTCAACACAAGCAATACACCGGTACATTCCTATGTCACCAGAAGAATAGCATGGTCAGTCCTCGTCTATGATGAGCTCGCTCTGACCGCATCTCAAGTAGCAGCTCTATCTGCGGTCATAGCCATGATGACAGGAACCTCAAGCAAACATCAATGAACATAGATTATAGAAACAAAAGAAATCGATAGGTCTGAAATGGAAATATGATCATAGGAAAGAATAGAAGTCTGGATCTCAGGAAATGTACATCCTAAGGTCACTTAAGCGGAGCAGCGTGTCGTAAGTATGTCGTAGAACATACACACGATACGTCATTCTACTCAAGCTACTTACTCCATCAACCAAGGTCAACTTAGAAGATGAAATCTCGGGTCCCAAAAACCCTCCTTAGTCAAGTATATGTTCCGTAAGGTCAAGCCTAAAATCGAACCAAGGTTAAACCTAATGCTCTGATACAAACTTTGTCATGACCCGGAATTGGCACATGACCGGCATGAGGATTACGTGAAGTCTACTGTTCCCCGCCGTAATTCAAGTAAGCCGAAACCCAGAAATCTAAACCTTTTTGTGGAAAAATAGTGAAGGTGCAGTTTTGAAACATCAGTTTAATGAAATTCAAGCCATCCTTTTGAAGTAAAAGTCATATAATATGAAAATGCAATAGTTTGTATCCGTCTTTGAAAAACATTTTCAACCTTTAAATTTAGGCAGCATCTCCCTTGTATATTTTGATCCAAAACCACATACATGCAATAATATAGGCATCCCCAAGCAGGAGCTAGCTTTTCGCCAATTGGCGGAATCACAACCACGCAATAAGCACATATACGATGCCCTAGAGCAAAGAGCAAACACAGAAAGAATAATAAGTAAAGCAAGACATCATCCAGCTCAAGTAACGAACATACACCCATATTGCTCTAAATCTCGCAAATATACAAGTCTGTGTTTAGGTCTACCAATATACAAAGTCCAGTTTCTGATTGATGGAGCGTTAGCTAGATACAATAGAAATAATAGGTACAAGAGTGGTCATGATCCAAATGTGTGTCTCACCTACCAAAGCAAAACACCCTGAAGAAAGCTGTGTGCCAGCGATACCGCTACTGATCCAAGCGGTCGAACCTGCAAGAAAACCGTGGCACAACAGGGGTGAGTTGCCAACTCGTGAGTAGAAAATACCAGCAGGTAGAAATCTAATGAACAACGATCCCTAGATCCTACTGTATCAGAAAGGTAATACTATAGTATCTAGGGCGATCATGTATGCATATGTGTACAACAACAATGTCGTGCCAGTAACAGTATGTAATGATAGTCATATGAATATATATGCATGTATGCATATGTATCAAGCAACGTGTGTCTATCAACGATACATCAACATCATGAAACCTAAGTGTCCAACATCGACACTCGAAAAAACATGAAACCCGTGTCCAGCATCAACATGTAAATCCTCATATCTCAGGCACCGCATCATCGGATCGGCCCTCATATCCATCTGATCTCATGACTCCGGTAGGTAACCTCCGGATAACCGCCGGGTCCAAATTATCACCGGTATGTAGTGCATCCCTTATCAGGCTCATCGTCTACTCCACGATCTTCTTGCCCCGGGGTACTTTACCGAGTCGACCATATACCCGCAGGCAGTTCCTCCTCACTCTTCGAATCGGGTATCACATAGCTTAGAACCGAGAAAACTCATGGTGGACATGAAATATCACATCACGAGAAACCGTGTTTTAAAACAATTCATAATTTTCTTTGAAATATAACCGTGGTTCTAAAATCCAGAGATCTCATGAAAACAACATCTCAATGCATGTAACCATAAAGTACAGTATATGTAAACATAGAACAGTACTGTAAGCATCTCAAGTATTATCATGTAAGCATGTCATGTGATAATTGTTGAACAATGATTGTACTTTACTGTTAAGAATAATACCGTGATATAGCAGTTCTACTGTGTAAGTGGCTTGTCAATTACTGATGATGAATGTGTGAGCTGGCAAATCTGTTTAAGTGTAACATGCGCATCATCAGTAATAGTACAGGTGTACGAGTACACAAAGCCATATACAGGTAAGTGCTGGGAACATAGTATGTATGTCAAGGGGAATAATGCAGCATAACATGAACGGTAATAAGATATGTAACTACCCCTGGATACATCAAATATAACCCATTATCCATAAGGTGTCTAGCAGTAATGATTCTCCGAATCAAGACAAATCCATAAGTCGGCGATCCCGCCTCATAGTATCAGATGTGATATAATCCTCGTACATCATCCTCAAGTGGAGAGTGCGGATCAATAATCTAGTATCCTATTACGTACGGTATAATCCATCATACGGTGTCATCAAATCAGAATAAAGATCTATCGTCCTAATTTATAATATCATCTCATATTCTCATATATACATACATATATACATGTATATATCTCATATCATATCTATATTAAGCTCATATCATATCTATATCAATCTCACATCATATCTTGTCAATCTCATATTATATCTTAGCATATGTAATTATGTATTCATATCGCCTCACAATCTCATATCAAGCATATCCGCTCAAGTCATCGTATTTCATTATATCCTCATATTAATATGTATCATCTCGTACTTGTCCGCTTTTCAATTATATATATATATATATATATATATATATATATATATTGTTAGTGTATATGCCCTAGAGGCCATTACTATATCATACTAGTTTGTATATTACTTAATGGAAGCCTGGGATATTCACAGTTGTATAGACAATCTTGCTCAAAAATGGTAGTATGCTATTTGGTTTGTTTCTACTTAAATAGGTGCATGTGTTTCTTTTAGCATATCGCTTATACATATTAGTGGAGCCGTTAGGATCTTTGCTTGATTACCAGCGTTGTGATGGCAGTCACACTAGTGGGGGCTGGGTAATCTACAAGCACATCCTTATACAGGTCCCTAGTCGTAGGATTATCGAGACGGGGCATCGATACTCCGGAGTAGACTAGCGTATACGCTTCTCATCCCAGCAAGGGAGATGGTCTGTCCCACAGCCATTAGTACGTCGTACTGGAGATAGTATGCGGGTCCTCGTTAGGTTACGAGTACACTGAATAGGACTCGCTGGGAACTGTTGGTTGGTATTATACCTATCGTCAGTTATCAGTTCCTAATTGACATGAGTACAGCTTAGTCCGTTGACTTGACACTGTCACTTCGCCTCGAGTGTGTTCCCACTGTTCATAGATTACTACCCAACCATGGCTCAAATGAGTCGTGCAAACAGGTAGTAGTTGGGTGCAGTCCTGAAGCACTTGGAGGAAGTGACGGTTAGACATGATTCGTCTCTCCCGGTATTGGGAGTTGATATCGCGCTGTGTCTAGGAGAGCCATTACACAAAGTCCATGGCCAGGGAAAGCGAGATTTGCGGGTAGTGTTTCTAGTAGTTTCTCAGGGTGTTCTGGGATACACTCCGACACGAATTGTACCGCTATTAGGGGACTGACGTTTACCTCCCCCTAGGCCCGACATGCGATATTCTCAGATGAACAGACTGGACTGTACGGAGATTGTCACATTCAGGCTCAGTAAGAGTTCGGATGGGTTCACCTCATCGGTCTTCTTGTCGGCATCTACCTCGGGACCGTTACGTACAGCTAGCGCCGCTTGTGGCCTGTGGTTAAACCCACTACCATCGTAGTGTTAAGTCTTTAGAGTCCCACACAGAGGGTTGTTCGCCTTTGGGCAAAACAGAGTAGATATCGCATAGTTTTGCGACGGGGTTCGTTCACATCCGCGCACTTGTGCACATTTGGTGTCCGGGCAGTTATTACTACCGGGCTTTGGTTTAAGCAAGATCCTAGTATTTGTTTTGGGATTGGTTTTGTCTCATTGTATTCGTGTTCCTCGTTACACGGATGCGGGTGTGTATGCACAGTTGACAGAGGCAGAGGAATCTCATTAGGGTTTTTGACAGTTGACTTTTTCTAAACCCTAATGAGAATGAGAAATATGATTAATAATATTAATTACGGATAATTGTGCCATGTTTAGGTTGACCATTTGACTTTGGTTGACCATTTGACTTTGGTTGACCATTTGACCATGATCATTTCTTTTGCAAGATACTTCTTGATTCTTGCAAATTGCATTAAATGTGAAATGATAATGGTCATTTCAACTAACCATCATAATTTTCTTTAGTTATTATTATTATTATTATTCTCATATGAGAGCATGGTTGTTATTCTTACTCATTCTCTCTTGCTCTTTCTCTCTCATGCAAAGCTCTCCCTCTTCCCTTCTCAAAGCTCTCTTCTTTCATGTGTTGAAAAATATGTGTTTTGTGAGATAAAACCATCAAGAAAACTCTCTACTCATTCTAGGGTTCTTAGTCTAGCAAGCCAAGCACTCTAGTTACCTCTTGGTTGAGGTAGGAGCTCAAGGTAGAGGCCTTCAGGTGGATCTTTCTTCGGCAAAGAGAAGCCGAAGATGAGGAGCCGTCTACACCACTCCAAGGAGCAAACAAGAAGGAGGACCACAACAAGAAGAGAAGGAGTTCAAGATCTAGGTATAACCATCTAACGTAGTAGCTAGAACTTGTAGTTAGTTTGTTAGTTTTTGTTTAGCAAAGATCCTCTATTTTTAGTCCATGTTACCTTGTGTTAAAAATCTGTTTTTTACCTTTTCCGCCTCCCCATAAGTACCGGGGTGGGTAACGTGGACTTACAGTGGTATCAGAGCCTGGCTAAACAACAATTAACATGTTAGCAAAGTGTTTAGAACTTCGATCCGAAAAAAAAATCGCAAAATACATCAAAATCTTGTGCTTTCTGCCGTTTTTAAAAACAGGTCTAAAAATATTTCCACACACCTGAAAAATACATGCAGGGTTTTTTAAGAATAGCCAAGAAAACCAAGCCCATGACTCGATCAGACTGCCGCTGAAGCGCGGCGAAACCAAGCGTTTCGCCACGGATCCGCGGCCGGGTCGACTCGGTCGCGACTCGTTTTTCCTGCAGTGTGTTCAGACTGATGTTTTGTGATTTTTAAGATGCTTTGTTTCTGCCCAGATCTTCTGAGAACAGTGTTGTGTTTGGAGTAGTTTCAAATTGAAATATTGATCGAACTTCTATGAACATTAGCTAATTGATTATATCTGTAATGTGATATATGTGCTGAACGTCGACTAATCGCTATACGTCGATTAGTGGGGGTTGTACATATCTATGATGTGATATTGGATTGTGTATATGAACTTGTTGGATTGTCGCGGATGAATAGCCGGGGTTTGTGAGATGATAGTTTATTTATCTTTCATTTGATGTAAATTGTAAATTGATGTAATATTATTTTTATGGCCGCACATCCGGGTTGAGATTGTAGCCGTCATTGTATATTATTTCTTTTACTGTTTTTGCTCCTAGGATAGACCCAAGATGGGGTGCACAAACTACTGGGTACTTTGAAGTGCCGAGTGGCTTAATCACGTTGTTGAGGGAGGTTGCTTCACTTCGGGTACTTGGCGGGTAGTTTGCCGCACCCGTAGGGGTCTAGTGTGGGGTTTGGCTATTCATCGCGACCGTGTAATCCGTCTTTCGTTGCAGGCTCGATCGAAACGCGAATTCTTAGCATATCCAATGTGTTCATCTGTGATCTGGAATGGCTATCATTGCATCTGACGAATGTATATATCTATATATAATATCTAGTAGGCGTTGCTTATGTTTTGCATCCGCGCTAGTCCAGCCCCCGCTCTGTCATTAGTTAAGTAACCTACCGGGTGATGACGGGGCCCAGTGGCGAATACGGATGGCATAAGCGTACGTCATATTTTCGTTGTTTTCTACAATGTTAGGATTAATTGATGGGACGCATTAAATTAATGCAAAGAAAACAAACCAAAGTTAAATCGTTGGAACAATTTCAAAACCACTCGGTTTTTTCCAAAGCAGAAAACTTTTAAAAACGCGGAGCTTAAACCACTCCTTTTAAAAGCTATCAGGTTCCTTCGATTATATCAAGTTCACTACGTTCACGGTTTCGCCAAAACCATTCGTAGCCCTCCATTATTTCAGTTAAATATTCAGTAGTATTCAAGCTATTTATTTTGACCTTCGCCAAGGCATAGTGATTGGTAGCTGCTGAATATTTATCTGTAGCATAGATAGATGCGTTGGTTTGGGACAGTTGTACTACTATTTTGGCCTTTGTCAAGGGTATGTACGGGTGGATTCAAATTAACCTGGATAATGAGGGGTAGAACTTGACATGTGACTTATGATACGTTGGCCTTCGTCAAGGTCATAAGTGCCTGGGGCAAAATCCACATTGGGAGTTTCTAAGAAAATTGAAACTTACTAGTGCCGCATACCATTTAGAGTTTGATAATATTGGTAGGATTCCTTCATCATTATCACACAATGATATTTGGATCCCGATCCCACTGTGAGTATCCGCTACTCCTCGGGAGACTTTTCACTTAACGATCAATGCTATAAACAAGTAGGTATCTAAAAAGGTGTTAGCGGGGCTACGCCCATAGGGAAAAGGGGTTATTTAATTAAGGAATTTCGCGAAAGCGTCGTAAAAGCTCCCTCGAAGTACCGACACCAGTCTGGCTGAACGGTTAAGCAAGTATCGTACGGTGAGATCAATCCCGACTAATTCTTCTTTTATGGTTTGAGGAAGTATTCGAGAAACAGTGGGAGCCATCCTGTTTAGATAAACTAAAAACCAATCTAAACTTGCAAGAGTATCATGCTAAGTGTTTTCTTCTCTCTCTCTTAATTGCAGCGACCCAGTGACCAGACATAGGTTACACCTAGATAATAAAATGACTGAATCTGACTGTTATGACTGGCAAAGGTCTGTCTAGATGTCCATTACCCATGACAAATTGGGACACCTCCTAACTAATCAAACCCCTGCCGTCTCAGGACCAGTTTCCCCTGTCACGGATATTGATATCCGTAAGACATCGGAAAAGGACTATGTGAATGCCAAGTGCCTCGTGTTGGCCTCAGTTGATGGTGCATAGCAGAGGCAGCACGAGAAGATGGACTTAGCTTCTGTCTTCCTCCATAACAAAGATTTATATGGAGAGCAATCTCGTATCGCAAGATATGAGACCTCGAATGAATTGCTTCAAGCGAGATTGGCTTTCGGGTCATCTGTAGCGGACAACGTCCTTACAGAGACTAGCTATTTTGATGAGCTCACGGAACTGAAGACAACGTTGAAGAAAGGGTCAAGTACTGACTTGATTCTATAGTCTCTGCCCTCTACTTATACCCTGAAGGAAACCATGAAAGAAGAAGGAGAGGGAAGGGCAAATGATTCGGGACTGGATGTAGTAAAGGAGGGACGTTCCTATTATTACGGGAAAGGACATTGGCAGAAGGATTGCAAGGCTAGCAAAGGCAGTAGCCAGGATTCGAGGCATGTTGTGGCTTCGGCTTCGGGTGTGTTTGTAATAGAAAACTGTATGTCAATTAACCCTACTTCCTTGGTACTGGATACCGGATCAGGATCTCACATCTGTAATTCATTACAGACTTTGAGAAACCGTAGAGTTATCAGGATAGGTGTATGACTCTCAGGGTTGCCAACGGAATGAGCGTGGACGCTGAATCCGTAGGGGAATATCACCTTGGATTGACAAGTGGGAAAATATTGATTCTGCGTAACTGTTTGTATGTACCTAGTATGGCTTGTAATATCATATCTGTATCCTTACTTTCTAAGGAAGGATATGATTTTACTTTTGTAAGCGATGTGGTCCACATCCACCTAAATCAAGTTCTGATTGGGTCAGGTATAATAGAAAACGGAATATACGTATTGAATCAAGCTCAGGTTTTCAGTGTCCAGAACACACTTAAAAGAAAGTCTTCGGAAACAAATCAGGCTTTCTTATGGCATTATAGACCGGGTCACATTAATGAGACACGGTTAACAAAGTTAAATAAAGAGGGATACTTGAATCCATTCGAGTATCAGTCTTATACTACTTGTGAATCTTGTCTCATGGAAAAGATGACAAAAAATCCGTTCACTGGACACGGAGTAAGAGCGAGCGTGCTCTTGGAACTCATACACAGTGACGTGTGTGGTCCAATGTCTACACATGCGCGAAGTGGTTATTCATACTTCATTACTTTTACGGATGATTTCTCTAGGTATGGACATGTCTTCCTGATAAAGCATAAATCCGAGGCCTTTGAGAAATTTCGGGAATACAAGAATGAAGTTGAAAAACAAACAGGCAAAAGTATCAAGACACTGAGATCTGATCGAGGTGGTGAATACTTAAGTGCCGAGTTTCTGGACTACTTGAAAGAGAATGGAATTCTCTCTCAGCTTACCCCTCCATACACACCACAACACAACGGTGTATCTGAAAGATGGAATCGAACCCTACTGGATATGGTTCGTTCCATGATGAGTAAGGCTGAGTTACCGCGAGTTTTCTGGGGTTATGCACTAGAATAAGCTACATATCTTTTGAACAAGGTTCCCTCCAAGATTGTGCCTACCACACCATATCAGATGTGGCGTGGGAAGAAACCCTATCTTCAATATCTGAAGATATTTAGATGTCCAGCTTTTGTTAAAAAGCAGCATGCGGACAAACTCGAGGCACGCTCAGTACTGTGTAAGTTTGTGGGATACCCAAAGAACTCCAGGGGGCATCTTTTCTATTACGCAGAGAAACAAAAGGTTTTTATTTCTCGTCATGCTCACTTTCTGGAACATCTGTTTTTAGAAAAGGAAACAAGTGGGAGCGCAATAGAACTGGAAGAAATTCCAGAAGCACAAGCTATTGCTGAAAGCTTGGTAGAACCAGAGGTTTTAGGAGAACCGGACATCCCAGCGCCACTCCACAGGAGTAGTAGGCAGTCTTATCCGCCCGAGAGATACTACGATTTTCTCATAGACGGGGATCGAGAGGATTGCGTCATTGAAAATGATGAGCCTACTAGCTTCCAACAAGCCATTTAGAGCGGTGACTCAGTAAAATGACTGGATGCAATGTGGATCGAGATGGAGTCCATGTACACCAACAAAGTTTGGACTTTGGACATTGCTCCAGAAGGGGTAAAACCCGTAGGCTGCAAATGGATCTTCATGTTAGTTATATGTATGCCCTAGAGGCCATTACTGTACATTGGATGTATATTGTAGTGGATGCTGGGACAAATATAGGTAGGACTTTCTTGCTCGACATGATAGTACGCTATCTGGTTGCTCTTTATCTTAACATGTATACTTTCTGTCTCTCTGATTACATGTTGATAAAGCCCTTAGGATGTGTACTCGACTTCCAGGACTATGATGTAGATCATACTAGTGGGGCCTGGATAGTCCATGAGTACATCCTTCAATGTTCCTAGTCGTGGGAATATCGAGACGGGGCATCGATATTCCAGAGTAGACTAGCGTATATCTTCTCGACCCATGTGATGGACGATGGATGATCCCATATCCATTGGTGTTTGACATCAGAGATGGTATGCGGGTGCTCAGTGGAGACTGGGTACACTGAACGGACTCGCCGTGAACTCCCAGATGGTATTATACCTCACGTCAGATGGCAGTTCTCTGGTGACACTAGTAAAGCTTAGTCTGTTGACCCGAGATCATCATAGAGTCTTGTGTCTCTCCCACTGTGCTTTGATTTCCACCCTACCACGGCTCTACTGAGTCGTGCAAACAGGTGGTTTTTGGGTACAGTCCCGATTCATATGGAGGCAATGAGCGATAGGAGGGGATTCGTCTCTCCCGGTATTGGGGGTTGATGTTGCGCTATGCTCGACTGGCCATAACCAGAAATCCCTGGCCAGGGTTGCAGTGATTTGCTGGTAAGAGTTATCAGTAGTTTCACGCTTGTTATGGACCTTACATCGGCATGACTTATCAAGCTACTGGGGTCTGACGTTTGCCACCCATAGGCGAGATATGCGACATATCAGACGATCAGACCGGACTGTACGGTAAGTGTTACTAGATGGATTCACAGGAGTGTGAGCGGGATTGCTCGTCGATCTTCTGATCGCTCAATACCCGGGTAGCCGTTATGTTTAAAAGACCACTTGCGGCTTGTGGGTGCTTGATATGATCATCATCTGCTACCGGCGTATTGACGAGTCTTTAGAGTCCTACACAGAGGTTTCCTGGCTCAAGCGAAACGAAATAGGAGCGCATATGAGATATGTGCGGGACCGAGAATAATACCAGTATGTGATACTGTATTCTATTCTCGCGATTTGTATCATCGGCAGGTTATATGTGATATAGCCGGGTTACCGAATCAAGTGTTGATTCGATACATTGATACACTTGATATTAGTCGGTTATATGCAGTATGACCGGATCATTAAATCAAGTTTTGATTTAATGATTTAATGTATAATTATATATTAGATATATTACTTTACATTAACTAGTATTGGTTCACTTAAGATGGATTTTCTCACTTGATGTGCACAAGTAGTATATGTGATATATTTTTGTGCACTAGATTGTATCATGTTTGATGATACATTCAAACTTGGGTGTATGTTTAGTTTAAACCATATTTAAGTGAATGGTTAGGGTTTTGTTATCTTTTCTTAATTATTTATTTTATTTATTTACTTTACGGCAATAAACAAAAATGGTTGCTTCTTTTGTTCTTTTGTTGAAGCTTCATGAAGCTTTGACCATTTTTGTTTCTTTCCTAAACCTAACCATTCACCTAACTCTAGTTTATTCTCTACACTTGTTAAACTAACCCAAGGTTGCATAATGATAAGAATCACTTTATTTTCTATTATTGATAATTCTTATCATATTCTTTCTTCATCTTCATCTTCATCAAGCTTCATGAAAGCTTGCTAGCTTCAATGGTGACATGAGAAAAAGAGTGAGAAATCCAATTCTAAAGTGAACCCACTTCCTATTTCTTCATCCTCTACCACTTGCCATATAGTATAGGGTGTTTTCTTCACAAGTTTCATGACTTGGTGAAGTTGGAGCTTGATCTTGAGTTGCCTCGACGTAGATCATCTTCGGCATCGAAGTCGACGACCTAGCCCGATCATTTCTTCGACGAAACCATCACCAGAGTCCGGGATCCGATGATCGCAGCGAAGGGACATCATCACGGAGCTATGGAGGTGGAGGACCGGATCTACAAAGGTTGTATTTTCCGTTCACTCTTAGTTAAGTTGTTAACTTGCATCTTTATCGCCTTACCTCTAGTTACGATCTTGCTTAGGGTTTCTCGGCACCTAGAAAAATTTTGAATTGGCCATGTATGATCAGTTGTAGAACCTCATGGGTATGCCTAGGATCCCTACTGTGGTATCAGAGCTTAGCTAGAGCCTTAGGCGATGCGTAGACGAAGTTAGAAACCCGATCGAACCCGAAACCCTAATTTTCAACCCTTTCTTTACATTTTCTGAAATTGTGGTTTTTTCTGAATTAAAAATACCTGAACTCATCGGGGAATTATAAGAATTGTGGTGAAAAACGATAGCCTAAGTCGTACATTCCACCGCGGAACTGCGGCAATAACCTGCTTGGGCCGCGGTTCCGCGGCCGTACGGAGGAGTTAGGCCATCATTTTTCAACCATAATTCCTATTTATGTGATTTATATTTTATGGGTATTTTTATTATGACTCAAGAGTTGAGTGTTCTGGGGTTGTATTAGGACTCGATGATTCGATCGGATTATTTAACTTTGTTTACTTTGTTTACTTTGTCTTCCGGGTATTTTTAGAAGCATGTTAAAAAGTTCGACCGGATATAAATACCCGCTTTTTCCCCCTGTCGGGAAATTTCCAATTGTTGGATATTTCCGTAGTTTAATGACGTTCTAAGTAGTGCAAGTAATGCGATGGTCCCTCTAGAAGACAACAAACCTTAACTCGATTATGTGACCGTCTTGAACTGTCCTTTGAACCTTAGGGTTTGGGGCAGTACGGCGTGCCACATGTGAGGCGTTGGATTGACCCTTCTACGGATGGACCGTTGGTACTGAGGCATGAAATGGATGTCTTTGAACTTATTTCATGTGTTGAGCTGTTTCGGGAAAACTTGGGTGTTTGATTGTTCGATCGGAAAGTTTAACATTTTCTATTTATCTGGAATGTGATATAATATTTGGAATTCACAAGTAGTTATGAGATAACTGAATAAATGTTATAAACACAGCACTTTAGTCTCACTTGATCGGTTGCCACGAAATTTGATGTGATCAAAAGTCCGTCGCAATCACGTAGCGTACGCGGATACTCGCCGGGTAAACTTAACAGACAGCCTCACCCCATAGCCCGACCAAGTGACTGTAGGAGAACCCCGTCGTCGAAAGCATCCGTTCGGGTGCTCGCGGTAGCGGTGTTCCGCCTTAGTGCACTTCGTTGACGGCATCGGGGGTGCAGCCGTCTACTGAAGTTTGCGACGAGCATTCGATCAGGATGTCGGGAATCTTGTTGAATTGCCCGACTTGATATTGAAAAGAGTTTTCGATAATGAGACTAAAATACGGGGTTTATTGTTAGGCATGCGATGTCTAAGGAATTCATTTGATTAGGCATGCGATGTCTAAAGAGGTTGCGGATTCCAACTGTTGTAGTTTTACACTTTCTTTTCTGTGACCGTAAGTGTAATATGTGATATCGCCGGTTTCGTTGCTATATGTCAACGACAATTGGGATATGCATGTTTACTTACGTTGATGACATGTGATGTTATGAGTTGCTGGATATGTTATATTGGATCGTCGTGTTTGAATAGCCGGGTTTTTTTTATATGAGATGGGTGTTTTTCATTTTCATTCATGTAAAAACTTGTATGTAATATTCTTTTATTGGGGCACTTCCAGGTTGCGAAAGATGTCACCGTTGATGTATATTATTTACTTTTCCGCATTAGGATAGACCTAAAGAGGGGAGCACAAGTAACCGGGTTCTAGGGTCCAGTGGGAGACCATCTCGAGGAGTCGAGTGCGGGTTTCCTAACCCTAGAATTGGTAGGGTTGCTTGCTGCTCTCGTAGGGGTCTAGGGGTGTGGGATTGGCTATTCATCACGATCGTGGAATCCGTGTTTTATACTGGCTCGTATTGAAAACACGGACGTCCTAGTATATCCAATATTTCATATGATATTTTCTGCTGCGTTATCTGTGATGTGATCATGTGATATGTTCAGATAGATATTATATATTGTATATATGATATATTATATAGACGTTGCTTATGTTTTACACCCGCGCTAGCCCTGCCTCGCTCTGGCGTTAGTTACCTAACCTAACGGTGCAGACGAGACATCGAGGTGAATGCGGATGGCAAAAGCGTATGTTATATTTATCTGTGATGTTTAGGTGGACTTAAATGATGGGACATTCATTAAAGAGATTAATGAAAGAAAATAAAGCTAAAAGATATTTTGGAATCGAATTTCAAAAATAAAACAAGTAGCTACAGTTCTTGCTTTGCATCGTGGTGTTCCTTGTAGAACATCCTGCACCTTATTCGATGAGGAAAGGACCGAGATCCCTTCACCGGGAGTGACTCCTTTAGCAATAACTGGCAGATGCTACACACTCGGTTTGTCTTTTGATTGCTTCTATAGTTTCTGCTTTGCACAGTGATATATATGATATATCCCGCACCTCATTCGACGGGGAAAGGGCCGACGATCCCTTCACCGGGAGTGACCCCTTTAGCAAAACTAGAAAAGCCTCAAAAACACTCCATTTAAAATCCATTTGATTCCGCGACGAGATCAAGTTCAAAGCGTTAAAGGTTTTCTTAAAAACCATCCGCAACCCTCCGTCATTTTAGAAAGTAGAGTACTTAGTATTCGTGCTGTGTTTGTTGACCATAGTCAAGACACAGTGTACGGTAGCTAAGTGATGTCTTCCTACACCGCATATGATGCGATTAGTTCGGACAGTCGCGTGACTTTGTTGACCGTAGTTAAGGGTCATGTGGGTGGGTCTAATTAATCACGAAATGACGGGTAGAACTTAACTAGTGCTTATGATTTGTTGACCATAGTTAAGGTCATAAGTGCTAGGGGTAAAAATCATTATCGGGAGTTTCAAGTGTTGAAATTTGCAATGAGATTGCATACCTTCTATGTGATAGTTGGATCCTGATACCCACTGCGAGTAATTGTTACTCCTGGGAGAGTTTTGCACTTTACAATTAGCCGATCAAGTAGGTGTCTAGAAAGGTGTCAACGGGGTTACGCCTCTAGGAAAACGAGGTTTACTTTAATTAGGTCCGTGCGAAAGCACGAGGAACCTCCCTCAAAGTACCGACACTGGCCTGGCTGAAAGATTGGCGAACTTGTAGAGTGTAATTAATCCCGGCTAGTCTTTCCTTTTAGGGTTTGAAGGAAGATTTGATAAAAACTGTGGGAGCCATCCTGATTAGATAAAATAAATAACCAATCTAGTCTTGCAAGAGCGCACGCAGAGTGTTTTCTTCTCTCCCTCTCAAGGTAGCGACCATATCACGCCTTAATCAAGATAATAATATGGATGTATTGACCGAACCCGCTTGTTATACTGAGCTGGGGAACGTTGGTCCCGCTCCAACTTATAATTGTTATAAGACCGAGCAGGAAATAGGGGAATGCCATAACTCCCATGCCGCCCAAACGAAGAAAGTGCATATGATGCATCTTCTTCGGGTGTGTTCGTTACACAGAACTGTTTCTCAATATCCTCTGTGTCCTGGGTATCTGATACCGGATCAGGATCCCAGATATGTAATCTGTTACATAGGGTTACAGAAAGGCAGAGAACTGAGAACGGGTGATAAGTTTCATGAGACAGAAAACGGGGCAAGTGTTGCTGCCAAGTCTGTTGGTCACTGTCACTCTGTATTACCAGTACATTGATTCTGAACGAATGTTATTAGATACCGAACCTGATATATAAAATCATATCAGTCTCTTTATTATTAAAGAAGGATATAATTTTGTATTGTTGGATATTGTTTTGAACATTTCCTATATCAAAAGTTGATCGGTTCAGGCACGTTATCTAAAAGCATTGACGTTCTAAATCAAACTACAGTTCTCGGTATACAGAGCACACACAAGAGGAAGAGTTCAGATATGAACGATTCCTTCTTGAGGTATTGTAGACTAGGTCATATCAATGTGACCCGACTAGCTTAAGTTACATTTAAGATGCATATTTAAATCAGTTTGAATTTACATCTTGTGAAACTTGCCAGTCATGTCACAAAGATTAGATGACCATAGCTCCATTTATTGGAAACAGAGAAAGAGTTAGTAAACTCTTGGGATTGATACATGTTGATGTGTGTAAGGTCCCCTGTCTGCACATGCCAGGATCGGTTCTTTGTACTTCATTACATTCACTGATGATCTCTCAAGATTCAGCCATATGTTCCTGTTGAAACACAAGTCCAAAACTTTTGAGATATTCACAGAATATAAGTTAGAAGTAGAGAACCAAAATACGGGTATAAGTATTATGTCCTATGATAAGATCAGGGAGGAGAATACTTGTGCATGGCATTCCTGGACTATTCTAAAGGAGAATAAGATTCTCTCTCAGTATTACTCCTCTGAATACACAACAGCACAACGGTGTATCAGGGCGGAGCAATCGCACCGTATTAGATATGGTGTGCTCTATGATGAGTACTACTGAGTCACCTATTTCCTTTTAGGGTTGTGCACTTGAGAAACTGCATACCTATTGAATCAGGTTCGAATCAGATCACTGCCTATAAGACATGGTATGGAAAGAGCCTATCTCTTAAGTAAGTTAAGATTTGGGATTGTCCGGCCTATGTCGAAAGCAAAATCCAGAAAAGATCGAGGCAAGGTCAGTTCTGTAGAACTGGAAAGGTTCCAGCTATACAAACTGCAGCTGATGATTTGATAGAACCAAAGGATTCAATAAGTCCCCAATGAACCTCAGCCTCTCCGCCGATCTAGCAGGGTTCCTCGCTTGCCTGAGAGATACTTCAGTTTCTCGATGACAGTGGGAGCGAGGATTGCATCATGAGATGATGACCCAACTAGTTTCGAGCAGGCCATCAAGAGTGGGGACTCTGTAAGAATGGCTGGATGCTTAGCGATCTGAGATAGAATCCATGTACACCAACAAAGTATGGACTTTGGATGCTATATCTGAAGGGTTAAATCCCCATCAGGAGCAAGTATATCTTGAGAAAATTACTTAGTGTAGATCGAAAAGTTGAGATTTTCAAAGCTAGACTTGTTAAAGGTTTTAGTCGTTAACCAGGCGTGGATAATGATGAAACCTTTTCCAGGGACGATGCTTAAGTCCATCCAGATCCTTCTTGCCATTGCCACATACCATTACTACGATATCTGGTGGTTGGGTGCCATGACTGCTTTTCTAAATAATGATTTAGAAGAGAACGTCTATAAGTACACAGCCAGAGGGCTTCGTAAACAGTGGGAGCCGCGGAAACGTGTGCAAGTTGCTTTACAGGATAAAGCAGGCATCGCGGAGTTGGAACATCTGTTTTGATGTGGTAGTCAAAGAGTTTGACTTCATCAAAATGGTAGATGAACCTTGTATGTACAAAAAGGTAGTATGGAGTATGGTGATGATCGTCGAGTACATAGATGACATACTCTTGATAGGAAAGGAGTTTCCTATGCTACGCTCGGTCAATCTCCGCTTATCACAAGGATTCTCCATACAGGATCAAAGTGATACCTCCTAAATCCTGGGATTTGGATCTATGAGATAGATCTAAATGGATGTTAGGCTTCTCATTAGGTTTAGTGAGATGGTATCAATTGATCCTGGGGAAAATCACTGGAAAGGTTCCAGGGTGATAAGCACGACTGAATGTCAGTCGCAGGCATTGTCTTTACCCTCAATAGAGGGACGGTATGTTGGAAGAGTTCCATGCTAGATACCGTGGCAAACTAGACGATAAAGGCTGGTAACATCGCTATTAAAGATACTACCAAAGAAGCAGTTTGGGTGTATATTAGTTCATGAGATGAACTAGGTTCCTACCATTGTGTGACAATGGAGGTGTGGCTTTGGCCCAGGAACCCAGGTCCCATCAGTGACCTAAACATATTCCGAGGCAGCATCACCTGATCATGGAGATAGTTGATCTCCAGGGTGATCGAGGTTAGGAGAGTAGACTTAGAGGACAACACGGCGGATCCATTCATAAAGGCTTTTTCCCAGAGAGAGACTTATATGGGATGGTTGAGTATGTGATACTGCAACCACTGCTACAGATGGCCCTAGTACAAATGGGAGATTGTTAGTTATATGTATGCCCTGGAGGCCATTACTGTACATTGGATGTATATTGTAGTGGATGCTGGGACATATATAGGTAGGACTTTCTTGCTCGACATGATAGTACACTATCTGGTTGCTCTTTATCTTAACATGTATACTTTCTGTCTCTCTGATTACATGTTGATAATGCCCTTAGGATGTGTACTCGACTTCCAGGACTGTGATGTAGATCATACTAGTGGGGCCTGGGTAGTCCATGAGTACATCCTTCAATGTTCTTAGTCGTGGGAATATCGAGACGGGGCATCGATATTCCAGAGTAGACTAGCGTATATCTTCTCGACCCATGTGATGGGCGATGTATGATCCCATATCTATTGGTGTTTGACATCAGAGATGGTATGCGGGTGCTCAGTGGAGACTGGGTACACTGAACGGACTCGCCGAGAACTCCCAAATGGTATTATACCTCACGTCAGATGGCAGTTCTCTGGTGACACTGGCACAGCTTAGTCTGTTGACCCGAGATCGTCATAGAGTCTTGTGTGTCTCCCACTGTGCTTTGATTTCCACCCTACGACGGCTCTACTGAGTCGTGCAAACAGGTGGTTTTTGGGTACAGTCCCGATTCACATGGAGGCAATGAACGATAGGAGGGGATTCGTCTCTCCCGG
The DNA here is from genome assembly GCA_030015575.1 of Agapanthus africanus. Classification (NCBI taxonomy): domain Eukaryota; kingdom Viridiplantae; phylum Streptophyta; class Magnoliopsida; order Asparagales; family Amaryllidaceae; genus Agapanthus; species Agapanthus africanus. The sequence continues at coordinate 435,408,420 of CM057345.1, read as the reverse complement.
TATTGGGGGTTGATGTTGCGCTATGCTCGACTGGCATAACCGGAAATCCCTGGCCAGGGTTGCAGTGATTTGCTGGTAAGAGTTATCAGTAGTTTCACGCTTGTTATAGACCTTACATCGGAATGACTTATCAAACTACTGGGGTCTGACGTTTGCCATCCCTAGGCGAGATATGCAACATATCAGACGATCAGACCGGACTGTACGGTAAATGTTACTGGTTGGATTCACAGGAGTGTGAGCGGGCTTGCTCGTCGATCTTCTGATCGCTCAATACTCGCGTGGCCGTTACGTTTAGCAGACCGCTTGCGGGTTGTGGGTGCTTGATATGATCATCATCTGCCGCCGGCGTATTGACGAGTCTTTAGAGTCCTACACAGATGTTTCCTGGCTCAAGCGAAACGAAATAGGAGCGCATATGAGATATGTGCTGGACCGAGAATAATACCAGTATGTGATACTGTATTCTATTCTCGCGATTTGTATCATCGGCAGGTTATATGTGATATAGCCGGTTTACCGAATCAAGTGTTGATTCGATACATTGATACACTTGATATTAGTCGGTTATATGCAGTATGACCGGATGATTAAATCAAGTGTTGATTTAATGATTTAATGTATAATTATATATTAGATATATTACTTTACATTAACTAGTATTGGTTCACTTAAGATGGATTTTCTCACTTGATGTGCACAAGTAGTATATGTGATATATTTTTGTGCACTAGATTGTATCATGTTTGATGATACATGCAAACTTGGGTGTATGTTTACTTTAAACCATATTTAAGTGAATGGTTAGGGTTTTGTTATCTTTTCTTATTTATTTATTTTATTTATTTACTTTAGGGCAAGAAACAAAATGGTTGCTTCTTTTGTTCTTTTGTTGAAGCTTCATGAAGCTTTGACCATTTTTGTTTCTTTCCTAAACCTAACCATTCACCTAACTCTAGTTTATTCTCTATACTTGTTAAACTAACCCAAGGTTGCATAATGATAAGAATCACTTTATTTTCTATTATTGATAATTCTTATCATATTCTTTCTTCATCTTCATCTTCATCAAGCTTCATGAAAGCTTGCTAGCTTCAATGGTGACATGAGAAAAAGAGTGAGAAATCCAATTTTAAAATGAACCCACTTCCTATTTCTTCATCCTCTACCACTTGCCATGTAGTATAGGGTGTTTTCTTCACAAGTTTCATGACTTGGTGAAGTTGGAGCTTGATCTTGAGTTGCCTCGACGTAGATCATCTTCGGCATCGAAGTCGACGACCTAGCCCGATCATTTTTTCGACGAAACCATCACCAGAGTCCGGAATCCGATGATCGCAGCGAAGGGACATCGTCACGGAGCTATGGAGGTGGAGGACCGAATCTACAAAGGTTGTATTTTCCGTTCACTCTTAGTTAAGTTGTTAACTTGCATCTTTATCGCCTTACCTCTAGTAACGATCTTGCTTAGGGTTTCTCGGCACCTAGAAAATTTTTGAATTGGCCATGTTTGATCAGTTGTGGAACCTCATGGGTGTGCCTAGGATCCCTACACTTCAGAAAGAAGATTGGTGTAGATGGGCAGGTTGAAACCTATAAAGCTAGACTTGTTGCAAAGGGTTTTCGTCAAAGACCTGGTTTGGACTATGACGAAACCTTTTATCCAGTGGCTATGCTCAAATCCATTCGGATTCTTCTAGCCATTGCTGCCTTCCACGATTATGAGATCTGGCAGATGGATGCAAAGACGGCTTTTCTAAATGGAAATTTGGAAGAGTGCGTCTATAAGGATCAGCCGGAGGGTTTCATTTAGAGTGAGAGCAGCGGTAAAGTGTGCAAGTTGCTTAAGTCCATTTATGGACTGAAGTAGGCATCGCGGAGTTAGAACATCTGTTTTGATTATACTGTCAAAGAATTCGACTTTATCAAAAATCCGGATGAACCATGCATTTACAGAAAGATTGTAGGGAGAACTGTGGTATTCCTCGTCTTGTACGTGGATGACATTCTCCTAATAGGAAATGACATTCCTATGCTACAGTCAGTCAAAGGATTCTTGTCACAGAGGTTCTCCATGAAGGACCTGGGCGATGCCAACTACATTCTAGGGATCCAGATCTATCGTAATAGATCTAAGAGGATGTTGGGACTTTCGCAGTCCAGGTATATCGACACCATACTGAAACGATTCAGTATGGAAGATTCAAAGCGTGGTAATCTGCCGGCTTGTCACGGAATCACCCTCTCCAAAGATATGTCTCCCAAGACAGATTTGGAAAGGGCTCGCATGTCATCTATACCTTACGCATCTGCGGTAGGCTCTATAATGTATGCGATGTTATGTACAAGACCAGATGTAGCATACGCATTAAGCGTTGTAAGCCGGTATCAGTCGGACCCAGGGGAGAATCACTGGATAGCAGTAAAGAACACTCTCAAGTACCTGAGAAGGACTAAGGAGATGTTCTTGGTATATGGTGGAAAAGACCTCCAGATTGAGACCTTTGCTGACTCCAGCTTCCAGAGTGACAAGGATGACTCCAAGTCCTTGTCGGGTTATGTCATTACCCTCAATAGAGGGGCGGTTTGCTGGAAGAGCTCCAACCAGGAAATCATTGCTGACTCAACTATGGAAGCTGAGTACATAGTTGATTGCGATGCCGCAAAGGAAGCTGTCTGGATGAAGAAGTTCCTCACGGAGCTTCAGGTGGTTCCTACCATTGTTGATCCAATACCACTGTATTGTGACAACAACGGCGCTATAGGTTTGGCGAAGGAACCCAGGTCCCATCAGAAGTCCAGACACATTTTGAGGCGGTACCACCTGATCAGGGAGATCGTAGATCGCCGGGAGATTGAGGTGAAGAGAGTAGATTCAGAGAATAACACTACAGATCCATTCACGAAGGCCATACCCCAGACTCAGTTCGAGCGGCTGATCGAGATGATAGGTCTTCGATACGCCAGTACATGGCCCTAGTGCAAGTGGGAGATTGTTAGTGTATATGCCCTGGAGGCCATCACTGTATCATACTAGTTTGTATATTACTTAATGGAAGCTTGGGATATGCACAGTTGTATAGACAATCTTGCTCAAAAATGGTAGTATGCTACTTGGTTTGTTTCTACTTAAATATGTCCATGTGTTTCTTTTAGCATATCGCTTATACATATTAGTGGATCCCTAAGGATCTTTGCTTGATTACCAGCGTTGTGATGGTAGTCACACTAGTGGGGGCTGGGTAATCTAAAAGCACGTACTTATACAGGTCCCTAGTCATAGGATTATCGAGACGGGGCATCGATACTCCGGAGTAGACTAGCGTATACGCTTCTCATCCCAGCAGGGAGATGGTCTGTCCCACAGCCATTAGTACGTCGTACTGGAGATAGTATGCGGGTGCTCATTAAGTTATGAGTACACTGGACAGGACTCGCTGGGAACTGTTGGTTGGTATTATACCTATCATCAGTTATCAGTTCCCAGGTGACATGATTACAGCTTAGTCCGTTGACTTGACACTGTCACTTCACCTCGAGCGTGTTCCCACTGTTCTTAGATTACTACCCTACCATGGATCAAATGAGTCGTGCAAACAGATAGTATTTGGGTGCAGTCCAGAAGCACTTGGAGGTAGTTACGGTTAGACATGATTCGTCTCTCCCGGTATTGGGAGTTGATATCGCGCTGTGTCTAGGAGAGCCATTACACAATGTCCCTGGCCAGGGCAAGCGAGATTTGCTGGTAGTGTTTCCAGTAGTTTCTCAGGGTGTTCTGGGCTACACTACGACACGACTTGTACCGCAATTAAGGAACTGACGTTTACCGCCCCTAGGCCCGACATGCGATACTCTCAGACGAACAGACCGGACTGTACGAAGATTGTCACATTCAGGCTCAGTAGGAGTTCGGATGGGTTCACGTCATCGGTCTCCTTGTCGGCATATACCTGGGGACCCTTACGTACAGCTAGTACCGGTTGCGGCCTGTGGTTAAACCCACTGCTAGCGTAGTGTCGAGTCTTTAGTGTCCCACACAGAGAGTTATTCTCCTTTGGGCAAAACAGAGTAGAGGTCGCATGGTTTTGCGACGGGGTTCGTTCACATCCGCGCACTTGTGCATGCTTGGTGTCTGGGCAGTTATTACTAGCGGGCTTTGGTTTAAGCCAGATCCTAGTATTTTTTTGGGATTGGTTTTGTCTCATTGTATTCGTGTTCCTCGGAACACGGATGCGGGTGTGTATGCATAGTTGACAGAGGCAGAGGAATCTCATTAGGGTTTTTGACAGTTGACTTTTCTAAACCCTAATGAGAATGAGAAATATGATTAATAATATTAATTAAGGATAATTGTGCCATGGTTAGGTTGACCATTTGACTTTGGTTGACCATTTGACTTTTGTTGACCATTTGACCATGATCATTTCTTTTGCAAGATGCTTCTTGATTCTTGCAAATTGTATTAAATGTGAAATGATAATGGTCATTTCAACTAACCATCACAATTTTATTTAGTTATTATTATTATTATTCTCATATGAGAGCATGGTTGTTATTCTTGCTCATTCTCTCTTGCTCTTTCTCTCTCATGCAAAGCTCTCCCTCTTCCTCTCTCAAGGCTCTCTTCTTTCATGTGTTGAAAAACATGAGCTTTGTGAGATAAAACCATCAAGACAACTCTCTACTTATTCTAGGGTTCTTAGTCTAGCAACCCAAGCACTCTAGTTACCTCTTGGTTGTGGTAGGAGCTCAAGGTAGAGGCCTTCGGGTGGATCTTTCTTCGGCAAAGAGAAGACGAAGAGGAGGAGCCGTCTACACCACTCCAAGGAGAAAGCAAGAAGGAGGACCACAACAAGAAGAGGAGTTCAAAATCTAGGTATAACCATCTAACCTAGTAGCTAGAACTTGTAGTTAGTTTGTTAGTTTTTGTTTAGCAAAGATCCTCTATTTTTAGTCCATATTACCTTGTGTTAAAAATCCGTTTTTTACCTTTTCCGCCTCCCCGTAAGTACCGGGGTGGGTAACATGGACTTACATATATATATATATATAAATATATCGCTTCACATCATCATTTCATCATATCATCTTATACTAAATCCTTTGATTATATCCATAAGTTCATAGTATAGCTTTCTCCAAATTATATTCTATATATCGATTCTCCATTATTATGGTTGCGGGGGTGCTATACGCCATCCACCCGACATCCTCCATAAATATAGATCTACTCACCTGCAATGTTTATGCTTAGTCGAAGTCGATGAACTTCTTTATCTCCTTCGTCGTCTCGGAAGTCCATGCGAATGTACCTACAATCAATATAAATCGTAACGATATTAAAACCAAGTCCGAAAATCGATAAGGCACACGAAGTGCTCATAGGTTAGAACCTATAGCTTACACATGCAAGAACAACCAATTAACCCTCTGCATTGACATCCAACCGTCCAATTACCATGTCCAAACTAAAATACCAAAACCAAGTTTTCACGAATAGGACATTCAAAATTAGCAACATGGGAAAACACTCCTAGATTCTACCCTATGTCAAATTAGGACATTTTGCATATATGGTAGGTCTACATATGAGATAAGGGAACTATAGACCAAACAACAACCCAAAATTCCCAGGTCAGGCCGCAATTTGCAGCCTGGAAGATTAAATCTGCCGCCAACAAATTGAGGTAAGGATCGGGTTTCTAGGGAAAATTCTATGTGGCCTGCACGTCTCACTGTGATGGCAAATTATTTTTCAGAGCTCTCGAGTGCTACCAGATTACATATAAACAACACAAACTGTCAGAAATCGACTACGTGAAATTTCTAAGTTCGTGTATTGGGGTTCAAGTCTTATGTTTATCCAGAATATCATCACTAAAGGCTTGGGGGTCATTAACTAAATCTCAATTGCATCTCTACTACTCAAATCATCCACTAAAAGCATTCTAAAAATTTCCAAAGTCGCTAATCTAACTTAATCGAACACTAAACATAACTAGGAGGTTAAAAAACTTGATAATATGAAGGATGGTGAAGGTTTTACCTCTTGGAAGCAACTCAAGAAAAACCCTAGATGCTCCAAAGTGCTCAAAGTTCTAACTTGATCCTACCAAAGGGTGTAAGAAGAGGTGGTGGTCATTTTTTATGAATGAAGCCATGGGTTTTGATGATGTTTTAGAGATGATTCCCATGGGTAGTGAGGTGGAGGAAGGAGGGGATGAAGAAAGATGAAGGAGTTTAAGAAATGGAATGAAGTGAAGAAGTAAGGAATGGGAGCCATGGTTGCTGATCATCTCAGAAAACTGTATTTTAATATCGCTCATTCATATCTATTTTATTATATATCGGTACTATTAACCTGTGTCTGCTCATTAATTACAAATTATAGGTATCCGTGACAAAATACTGGAAACACATTCAAAATCATGGATATAACGTTTGTGAGCCGATACTGCAACCAGAACAGGAAACCGACCGATATTCAAAGAGTTTTTACAAATAAATAAGTGTACACACATTTTGGTCCAACACATAGCATGTGTGCACTATCTCTTTGATGGCTTGGACCATGGTGGGGCTGTCTATGGCACACACAAATGATAGCTTGTGCACATGGGGGAACAAGAGTGATAAATGCATAAAGATGTGATGTGATGTATAGCTACAAGTTTTTCTCCAAATCTATAAGTGCAACCCAGACCTCTATTGAGAAATCTAGCAGCACCAGAGTGACATTGGGGAGCACACAAGACCACACAACAAATACGAGCATGCTTGCTCGGTTTTGGGCCGACCACACCCTTAAATATTACGAGCCGGCCAGCCCCTAACCCCATTGACCCTCAAGTTTCTGTGGTCCCTCCCTTACTGCCACGTCATCTTAATTTTATTGCTTGTTTATTTTCTTTTGTGCCTATAAAAGCAGAACCGGTGACCAAGGGATGAGGGTCTTACATTGTCCAAGTTTTGTTCAACACTTTGTTTCTCCTTTTGTTTTGTTCTTGTATATAGCTAGTCCCCCTTGAGTTCTTTGCCTTCTCTTGATCTTGCAATCTCTTCATTGAGCTTGCAAGTTTAAGTTTTGGTTGATCTCAAGGGTTGTATCTTCATTTGGAATCAATAAAGCTTTATTTTTTCCTTCATTTGCCTTATGTTTTTAGCCTTCTCTTGATCTTGCAACCTCTTCATTGAGCTTGCAAGTTTAAGTTTAGGCTATTGAACCCATGGTTTGTTATGTATTCTTGGGTTCTTAGTATTTCATTCTTGCTCTTTTACTTGCTCTTTGATTAATTGCTCTTTATTTAGTTGCAATTTTATTATCTTGCACTTACTTACTTGTAATGTTGTCTTTTCTTTTCTTTGTATCTGTTATTTGCTCTTTTTGTTTATTGTTGAGATGGTTATGAATATGTTTTTGTTAGGAAAGAAAACGATATTGTAAGTTAAGGTTTCGTTTCTCATTTCCTTTGGCCATATTTTCCATTTGAACTCCGCCCAAACCTTACGCAAGCGCTCCGTTAGGCACCCTACCCTACCAAGGTATCGGTGATTCCTAACCGTGACCGGTTGCGTTTGGATTGGCCGGAGGCGAAAGCAAGCGACAAGAATGGACGGACAATGGACAATAAGCCGGATTTCACTAATACCGCGCTTAAGCACCCTAATCCACGTTGTTGCCGATTGCTCTAGCTTCAATGGTTAAGTTCGGTACAAAGGATTGATTACGGAAGCCGCTAGCTTATACTAACCTATCTAATCCTAACAATTTATACGTTGCATTTATACACATAGGGTAGATACGAACATTCCGCCTCACGCATTAACTCCGGAAAACAAGAACTTGAAATGCTCCGTCTCCCTGCGGACGACCTGTACTCATCGCGGCTAGCTGCAAAGCGATATCGTCCAGATTGTGGTTAACTTTAGAACTTTAAAACTCGACAAGCCAAAAACGTGCAATCAAATGGCGCCGTTGCCGTGGAGACGGTAACGTTTTTATTCTTGTTATTTCGGGTTAATCTTGTTAATATTCTCTAACACTTTTCTAAAAAGAAACTAAAAATTTCAAAATTTTAAAACCAAAACAAAAACTAACATTCCTAACCATTTTGTTCTCTGGATTTAAGACCTGCAAGTATTTTGGATCTAAACAGAAAAGATAAACAATACCAGTGAGACGCTAGTAGAACACTGAGACAGCAGAAGAAAATTGGATCCCCAACTCACAGAGGAAACCGGCGACACCCCTATAAATTCCGAGCTCGCCGGCCCTAGCACCTCCATTTGCTCCAAAATTTTGTTCTCTGCTCTATTGTTCTGTTTTTGTCCCATTTTTATTGCTTGTTTTTTTTATAATTTTGTGTATGCACGAGTTTGAGCATTCGTATCACCTTTTCGCACTAAAAATCCGTTTTCCGACATTTTCAGATTTTTACAGATTTGCGAATTGCGATCGTTTGGAGCAAAGTGTACATTCAAAATTAAGGTGATTGCGAAGTACAGTGCCAAACATCCGGGTAGTTTGACCCGCGCAAGCGAACATTCCAAGCTATTCGAATTTAACATCAACGGGGGTTTCTTAACCCGAAAACATATCGGTATATACTTTACTAATACCTTCTTCTCAAATCCGACGCATCCAATATACTATCTTTGCAGGATTCTTTGCAAGTTCGCTAACAAACGCTAAAAAATTGACTAACCCGTATTTGTTGCAGTGCCGAGCTTAAATGTAAAAACGATTGTTTGATTCACTGAATAATTTTTTTTGAATTGCGTCTTGCATCTATTAATACGGACTTAAGGGCAAGCGAACCCACAACATACGGTAAAGGATTTCATCACCTTTTCCGTGGCCCACAAATCACGAAATTGAGCATAACGTGTGCCTGCACAAATTTTAAAAAGAAACTAGACTTTAAATCTTAAGGACTTCGCGCTCATTAGGAGAAGTTAACTGTGTTTAGAACACCGCTTAACGGTATATCGTTCATGGGGTGTCTAGGAAAGTATTCACGGAAAAACCGCCAAAAGAGAAAGGTTATCTAATTAAAGACCTTCGCGAAAGCATCGGAAAACCTTCCCTTATCTCTGCACTTACCTGGCCTCGTGATCAGTATATCTTGAGCCCGTTTCTCGATACAGTTTTACTTCAACAATCAAGTTCTTAAGCGGGTCTAGTTGACCTAGGTGAACCTTAGACCAATTAGGTGTGCGGTATTGTGTCGTGATTGTTTTTTGTCCAGATTCTTTTTGTGTGTATATTTCATTCTTTTGTTTATAACTAACTTATAAGAAAAAAACCCCGCATTCTTTTCCCCCTCCTTTTCTCTACTTCTTCTTCTTCTTCAATTCATATCATGGGTACCCACCTCAAAAAACTCTTGCCGAATTTTGGTATCCACAACCAGACATTGCTTCATACGGTTCTTGCTTTGGTCGAATGTCAAACGCCATGCCCAAAATTTCTTTGAAAGATCGGATAGACGCGTCTAGGACAAACAATTGGACTCCGCAGTTCACTTTGTATCAACCGTTTCAACCTACCCCACCTTCTTACATTGATACCCCTTTTGAGAGTCCTGTTGTAACCCCAAGACCTATGTCTATTGCTGAAGGTATTGTACAATCCCGTAGACGATCTTTCACTCCTTTCACCACTTCCAATTCTTTGGATTCACAATTCCATTCACCTTCTTATCCAAATGGTATCCACAACCATTCAATTCCTATCAATCCTACCCGATTTTTACACCTTCCCTAGACATTGCTTCTGAACAGCCATTTGGGAGTTTCATGAATCCAACAAACGTTGAATTGTTTACTGAAACTCCTTCACAGCCTATGTCTAGTCTGGAAAGTCATTGGAAGACTTTCGGGTAGCATCTTGCCAATAGATGATGGATTTAAATGCGTCCATGGCCGCCCTCATACAATCTAGTGACGCGGTAGCTAGTTTCCAACTAGCTCCAAATTTTCCAAAGTATGATAAGGCGATAAGACAGGCTTAGAATTTGAGTGGTGAGTGTAAGCTGTACACCCTTCCAAATCAAAACTACTCATCCCAAATCGAATCCCACAACTCCGAATTTGAAAGTCTATCGAGAGTCCCAAATGATTCACTAATTTAAGATAGAACGTTTAATGAGTTGTGCAACTTTGTAGTATTTGATTTTACCGGATTGTGAAGGGACCCAATCAAGTGAAACCACACCCAATTCCTTTGACCTCTACACCTCCATCTTAGAACCACAATTGATTGAAATCCATGCTTTTGATGAGGTGACTGAGAATATTGATTTTCACTTGATTGAGGATATCGACGCTGGGGATATTTTGGATGATGAACCCGCAGATTTGGATGAGTTTTTCCCTCAATGCATCATCCTGAGTCATTAACTGTTTTTCCCGAACTTTATATGCGTCTTGATATTGATGATAAATGCATGGATGAGCTTAACTTTGAGGAGAATTTTGAGGATATTTCTGAGGATGAACCAGTTTTGCTTGATGAGTCGAATTTTCCAATTCATCATATCCCTTTCATTGATTGTGTACACCCTCCTGAATCTTTTACTGATCCCATTCCCCGATCACTTCCCTCCATCCATTCCATCGTCCCGACCTCGCAAGAAACCGTATCACCATCATTTCTTATGTCTGGTTTACCAAGTTCGGCCTACCCATATTTTCTCAGGAATCTTGAGGGATTTGATTGATATATTTATTTGGATTGTGGAGTTGTATGGAATGAAAAGTTTATCACAACCAAAGAATTTATAACTGCAATCAATTAACGGTGTCAATGTAGCTCGTTAATGAATACAGATCGTCCACTGAGATGCGAGTACTTATTCGATCTTGCTTTAGATGAGTCGAAATGAAAATATAAAAGAAAATTTAAGAATGTAATTCGAGATTTAATTGAGTTGACATTTCAAGAAAATCAAGAATATATTCAAGAATTAGAAATCAGGAAAGTGTCCACTATCAATTTGAATTATCAAGAATATGAAGAATAGTTTGTAGGATTCGATTGAATTAGTAGCAATGAAGAATCTAACAATGACTTATCTTATCTATTGATGAATTGTAGCTAGGACGATGGTGATGAATGAAGATTAGGGATCTATTGAAGAAACTAGGGTTTCTCTTTCTCTATCTCTTGTCTTTTCATTGATTATCATTCGGATCTAGCATTTATCAAAGAGAATCATCAATTATTTAATCCCTAATTTGCAACAAAATTAGCAAGAATGTGATCTCGATCCAATTTAGGTCATTGATGATTCTTTTTCCTAAATTTCACAAATCTCATAAGACCTACGATTAGTATTAGGATTTTATCATCACTTGATCTACCAATTCTCTCGAATCCTTTATAAGCGGAGATTTCACTCACACATCATGAAAATTAAAGAATCAAGAATGAAGAATTTCATAATGCATGAATGTAAAGAAAGCGAGAATTACAATTATCACCTTTATTAAATCTCCTTCAAATTACACCTCTTAATTTGAGTTTACAAGACTAGCTCTCGATCGCTCCTTCGAAAGGGAATTTTCGTCGATCTTTGCTCGGCTCGATCTTCGTGGGTCGTGGATCGGATGCGGATCTCTTGCTCTTGATGATGATCGGCGTTGAGATAAAAGATCTTCGATTGTCACTTGATTTTGCTTTCAATGGATCTTGATCTTGAATTGAAATTTGATTTGGATTTTGTTTTGGATCAACTTGTGTCACTCAACTTGTGCAATGATTTGGCTCAATATTCAACAATCCCCCAACAATAGACCTAAATCCCCTTTTATAAATCTCAAATGAATCTTCTCTTATAGGCTAGGTTGTTAGAGAGAGCCTTCTAGAATGAGGTTGTTACAAGGAGCCTTCTAGAAGAAGGTTGTTATGTAGAGCCTTCGAGAAGAAGACACGTGGTAATGAAGCGTTTCAAGTAAGCAAGGTTGTTGAGTTGAAGCTTCTAGAAAGATGACGTCACTTTGATGGTCTAACTCGGCCGTGGAACCGCGGCAACTCGGCCGCGGTTCCGCGGCCATACGGTAAGCTTGATGCATCATCTTTCTGTGGTTGTTTGGTATTGGCATTTGGGTCTTCTTCTGATATCTGGAATCTTTATATTCCTTCTGAATCTCTGCCAGATTTGAATTCTTTGACTTACTGCATTTTATCGGCAAATTACGATTCCAGTTCTTTGACCTGAATAATTTTTTGCACACATTCTTGATGAAAAGTGTTGAGATATACAATATCATGCGTGAAGTAATAAACACACAATTTCCAATAAAGAATGTTGATTACAACTATAACACGTGGTATTTGGTATTTTGCAGATAAACCGGTAATATGTGTTATATATATATTAATTATCCTTAGATGATTAGATTAATGAGGAAATTGATGTGTTGCAGATTGCATTATTTTCGACTAAACAAATTCCCCCAAACTTAATTTTGATCGTCTCGAGCAAGCATCTTTTATTTAAGAGAAAGAGAAAATATAAGAAAGAGAAACACTAACTAGCATACTTTCGTTGGCAAACACGATTGCACTGAGCGCGTGCAACAAGCCTTTAAACCTCTAGGTGTCCATAGTACGAGAAGTGCTGTCTCTTGAGGGTTTTCAGCGGATTGCACCCACAAAATCCTATAATAAAAGTAAGACTTTGAAAGTTACATATAAAGATAAGAATTATAAAAGAGATACTTTGAAAATCAGAGTTTCCAACTATCCTAGCTTTTCGGTTGTCATGAGCCCTATCTTATTATTCATGAAAAGATGTTAGAAATCACATCATCTCTCAATAAAACATCGTCTTTATTCTTCATTCCTACTTTTCTTCAAAATATTGATCATATACCCTACATGTGTGTAAAAGACATCCCTATACTCGGAGAATTCAATTCAAGCTATCATACTCTTGTCCATCTAGCTTAATACTTTTTAGTCAGTGAATATTTTAGATGGAATTACTCACACATTTTTCATGCGACCGTTAATACTTCTTGAGGTACTAACCGACCGATTACTCATGTGCTTGCTTATTAGGCGTATTAGTATTTTTCTCGCCTTGCAACACCTAAGGCTTAGCAGTGACTCCCAAACCAGTTGGTCTAAGGCACTAGGTGATGAAGCACCCTCGCTATATTTTTTTATGCTGCCTTGGTGATTACAAAACCAGTGTTCACCATTTTATACTTTTGTTCTTCATTAATTATTTTCTTCGTACTTTGGCTTTTAGACAAGAGCATTTCAAGGTATCCTCTACTATCCCGAGTTTCAAGACGTATGTAAGTGCGTATAGTAAGGTATCAATATTCAAATGTTTGGCTTCCAGAATATGAACTATTTTTCAGACTTATTTTTATCCGTAGATTAGTGACTTCTTTCATCTTACTAATCCTTGGGACAACGGCTCATAACTACTTATTACTAGTTTCGTTTAAGAAAACCACAAATTTTCTTGGTTTTCTTAAATTTTTTCCAATCTTTTTGATGTAATTTTTCACTTTCTAATCTTTTATAATCTTATTTATTTACACATTTTTTTAATATATGTTTCGTGCTTATGCAAAGTATGATGCAAAGTGATGCGTAAATAAGCACAAACTTCCCCCAAACTTGTTTAGAATAGTGTCCTCACTGTTGTCATTTGTTAAATCTCAAAAACCTGTAAGCATAGGAGGAAAAAATTATTAACGGGGACATGAAATATGATCGTGAAAATCTTCCCCAAACTTATTCTTTATTTATGTACAATTTTTTATTATATTTTATTATTATTTTTATTATTAATTTTTTTATATCTATGTACAAGTTTACTCACCTCTATTCTAAAAGATGAGACAATATTACCAAGCCATGAAGGTGAGGTGGAGGAAAATCAGTCATTATAAATCGGCTTCTGTAAAAACAGGATCTCCTCCGAGGGATCAATAAAAAAATACGGTTTTAATCTATGTCCATTCACTTTGAAAATTGAACCGTTTTCAACATTTTCAACCTCAACTGCCCCGTGCGGGTATACATACTGCATAACAAATGGTCATTTCCACCGAGATTGTAGCTTACCCGCATGAAGATGGAGACGTGAATCGTAAAGAATGACTTGTTGACCTGGAGAAAAAGTTTTTCTCAAAATATTTTTATCGTGAAATACCTTAGTCCGATTCTTTACAATTACAGCATTATCATAAGCTTCATCGCGGAGTTTGCTTAGCTCATTTAATTGCAGCCTCCGAAAGTTGCAGGCTTGATTTAAGTCAAAGTTCAGTTCTTTAATGACCCATATTGTTTTGTGTTCAATCTCGACCGGAAGGTGGCAAGCCTTACCAAACACTAAACGATAAGGAGACATACCGAGATCAGTTTTAATAGAAGTACGAGATGCCCAAAGAGCATCCGTCAATTTGGTTGTCCAATCTTTTCGGATTTTAGAAACCGTTTTCTCCAAAATTTGTTTGATTTGTCTGTTGGAAACCTCAGCTTGCCCGCTCGTTTGGGGATGATAGGGTATGGAAAGTTTGTGCTTGATTGCATATTTCCACATCAAAGTCTCGAAGGACCGATTACAGAAATGCATCCCGTTATCGCTAATGATAGCGCGAGGGTGTCCAAATCGTGAAAAAATATTTTCTTTAAGGAATTTAATGACAATCTTGTTGTCATTAGTGTGACAAGGAATAGCTCCCACCCACTTCGAGACGTAATCAACCGCAAGTAATATGTATAAATTCCCAAAAGAGTTGGGAAAAGGACCCATAAAATCAATATCCCAAATGTCGAAAATTTCAACCACCAAGATCGGTTGAAGTGGCATCTCATTTCTCCGAGAAATCCTACCCGTGTGTTGACACTGTGGACAGATTTTGCAAGGATCAAATGCATCTTTGAATAATGTCAGCCAGTAGAAACCGCATTGCAAAACCTTCTCCACCATCTTTCGAGGACCAAAGTGACCTCCATATGCCTGATCATGACAGAAAGATAGAACGCTCTTGAATCCATCATTGGGGACACATCTGCGAATGATCTAGTCAGGACAATACTTAAAAAAATAGGGTTCATCCCAGTAAAAGTTTTTTACTTGGGATAGAAATCGATGTTTGTCCTGTTTCGACCATTCGCGGGGAATAAGTCCTGTCGCAAGATAATTCACTATATCCCGAACCAAGGTTCGGTGAATACATTCAAGAGTTATTCGTCCGGAAAAGTGTTATTGATTGGCAGGGTCACAGGTGAAGAAGAGATGCGTGGAAGATGGTCGGCTACTACGTTTTCACATCTTTTCTTATCTCGAATAAAAAGATCAAATTCTTGTAATAGAAGGATCCAACGTATTAACCTACCTTTAGCATCTTTCTTC
Organism: Agapanthus africanus; assembly: GCA_030015575.1. NCBI lineage: Eukaryota > Viridiplantae > Streptophyta > Magnoliopsida > Asparagales > Amaryllidaceae > Agapanthus > Agapanthus africanus. Next base: position 435,393,037 of record CM057345.1, on the reverse strand, counting down.
AATAAAAGATATTTATAAGGCGTAGTAGTCAGTGTACACAACAATTGATGAGCCAATCAAGTAAGGCCTGAATTTTTCTAATGCAAATACAACTGCCAAAAGTTCTTTTTCGGTAGTTGTATAGTTAGTTTGAGCATCATTCCCGACGAACCTCAGCCTCTCCGCCGATCTGGTAGGGTTTCTCATCCGGCTGAGAGATACTTCGGTTTCTCGATGACAGTGGGAGCGAGGAATGCATCATGAGATAATGAACCAACTAGTTTCGAGCAGGCCATCAAGAGTAGGGACTCTTTAAGAATGGCTGGATGCTTAGCGATCTGAGATAGAATCCATATACACCAGCAAAGTATGGACTTTGGCTACTATATCTGAAGGGTTAAATCCCCATCAGGAGCAAGTATATCTTGAGAAGATTACTTGGTGTAGATGGAAAGGTTGAGACTTTCAAAGCTAGAATTGTTAAAGTTTCTTGTCATCGACCAGGCGTGGATAATGATGAAACCTTTTCAGGGACAATGCTTAAGTCCATTCAGATCCTACTTGACATTGCTGCATACCATGATTACGATATCTGGTGGTTGGGTGCCATGACTGCTTTTCTAAAATGATTTAGGAGAGAACGTCTATAAGAACACAGCCAGAGGGTTTCGTAAATAGTGGGAACAGCGGAAACGTGTACAAGTTGCTTTACATGATAAAGCGGGCATCGCGGAGTTGGAACATCTGTTTTGATGTGATAGTCAAAGTGTTTGGCTTCATCAAAATGGTAGATGAACCTTATATATACAAAGAGGGTAGTAGGGAGTATGGTAGTGATCCTCATAAAGTACGTAGATAACATACTCTAGATAGGAAAAGAGTTTCCTATACTACGATCGGTCAATCTCGTCTTACCACAAGGATTCTCCAAATAGGATAAAGGTGAATCACTGGAAAGGTTCCAGGGTGATAAGGACGACTGAATGTCAGTCGCAGACATTTTCTTTACCCTCAGTAAAGGGACGGTATGTTGGAAGAGTTCCAAGCTAGATACCGTGGCAAACTAGACGATAAAGGCTGGTAACATCGCTACTTAAGATACTACCAAAGAGGCTGTCTGGGTGTATATTAGTTCATGAGATGAACTCGGTTCCTACCATTGTATGACAATGGAAGTGTGGCTTTGGCCCAGGAACCTTGGTCCCATCAGTGACTCAGACATATTCTGAGGCAGCATCACCTGATCATAGAGATAGATGATCTCCAAGGTGATCGAGGTTAGGAGAGTAGACTCAGAGGATAATGCGGCAGATCCACTCACAAAGGTTTTTTCCCAGAGAGAGACTTATATGGGATGGTTGAGTATGTGATACTGCAACCACTGCTACAGATGGCCCTAATGCAAGTGGGAGATTGTTAGTTATATGTATGCCCTAGAGGCCATTACTGTGCATTAGATGTATATTGTAGTGGATGCTGGGACATATATAGGTAGGACTTTCTTGCTCGACATGATAGTACGCTATCTGGTTGCTATTTATCTTAACATGTATACTTTCTGTCTCTCTGTTACATGTTGATAAAGCCCTTAGGATGAGTACTCGACTTCCAGGACTATGATGTAGATCATACTAGTGGGGCCTGGGTAGTCCATGAGTACATCCTTGAATGTTCCTAGTCGTGGGAATATCGAGACGGGGCATCGATATTCCAGAGTAAACTAGCGTATATCTTCTCGACCCATGTGATGGGCGATGGATGATCCCATATCCATTGGTGTTTGATATCAGAGATGGTATGCGGGTGCTCAGTGGAGACTGGGTACACTGAACGGACTCGCCGAGAACTCCCAGATGGTATTATACCTCACGTCAGATGGCAGTTCTCTGGTGACACTGGTACAGCTTAGTCTGTTGACCCGAGATCGTCATAGAGTCTTGTGTGTCTCCCACTGTGCTTTGATTTCCACCCGACCACGGCTCTACTGAGTCGTGCAAAAAGGTAGTTTTTGGGTACAGTCTTGATTCACATGGAGGCAATGAGCGATAGGAGGGGATTCGTCTCTCCCGGTATTGGGGGTTGATGTTGCGCTATGCACGACTGGCCATAACTGGAAATCCCTGGCCAGGGTTGCAGTGATATACTGGTAAGATTTATCAGTAGTTTCATGATTGTTATGGATCTCACGTCGGCATGACTTATCGAGCTATTGGGGTCTGACGTTTACCACCCCTAGGCGAGATATGCGACATATCAGACGAACAGACCGGACAGTACGGTAAGTGTTACTGGTTAGATTCACAGGAGTGTGAGCAGGCTTGCTCGTCGATCTTCTGATCGCTCAATACCCGGGCGGCCGTTACGTTTAGCAGACCGCTTGCGGCTTGTGGGTGTTTGATATGATCATCACCTGCTGCCGGCGTATTGACGAGTCTTTGGACTCCTACACAGAGGTTTCCTGGCTCAAGCGAAACGAAATAGGAGCGCATATGAGATATGTGCGGTACCGAGAATAATACCAGTATGTGATACTGTATTTGATTCTCCCGATTTGTGACATTGATCGGTTATATGTGATATTGCCGGGTTATCGGATCAAGTGTTGATTCGATAAGTTGTTACTATTGATATTAGTCGGTTATATGCGATATGACCGGATCGTTAAGTCAAGTGTTGATTTAATGATTTAATGTATAATTATATATTTGATATATTACTTTGCATTAACTAGAATTTATTCACTTAAAATGGATTTTCTCACTTGAAGTGCACATTGTATATGAGATATATTTTTGTACACTTGTTTGTATCATGTTTGATGATACATGCAAACTTGGGTTTGTGTAAGACTTAAACCATGTTTAGTGAATGGTTAGGGTTTCATTTCACTTATTTATTTATCTATTTATTTTGGTTAAAAGAAAAAGGAAAACAAAATGGTTGCTTTCATACAAGAAGCTTCTTGATGCTTCATGCATCTTTGACTAAGTGACCATTTTTGTCTTCATCTCCTAACCCTAACCATTCAACTAAACCCTAGTTAATTCTCCACACTAAACCATGGTTGCAAATATGATAATTATCATTTTATTTTCTATTTTCAATATACTTATCATATTCTTTTTCTTCTTCTTCTTCTTCTTCAACAAGAAGAAAGCTTGCTACCATTAATGGCAACATGAGAAAAAGAGTGAGAAATCCAATTCAAAAGTGAACCCACTTCCTATTTCTTCATCCTCTACCACTTGCCAAGTAGTATAGGGTGTTTTCTTCACAAGTTTCATGACTTGGTGAAGTTGGAGCTTGATCTTGAGTTGCCTCGACGTAGATCATCTTCGGCATCGAAGTCGACGACCTAGCCCGATCATTTCTCCGACGAAACCTTCGCCAGTGTCCGGATTCCGATAGGTACAGCGAAGGGACGTCATCACGGAGCCTAGGAAGTGGAGGACCGGATCTACAAAGGTTGTAGTCACTTTCCTTTAGCAATAAAGTTGTTTACTTGCTTGCATCGCCTTATCATCTAGTTAACGATCCGTATTAGGGTTTGTAGGCACATGAAAAAATTTGAATTGGGCATGTTTGATCTATTGTGAGACCTCATTAGTGTGCCTAGGAACCCTACAGTGGTATCAGAGCTTAGCTAGAGCCTTATGTGATGCGTAGACGGAGTTAGAAACCCGATCGAACCCGAAACCCAAATCCGAGACCACTCTCTGTACATTTTCTGAAAATGTGGATTTTTCCAAATTAAAAATAGCTGAAAAATTCAGCAGGGTTTTGTAGGAATTACTGTGAAATTCATGGGCCTAATTCCATTAAACCGCCGCGGAACCGCGGCCGTACCCTACCTTGGGCGGCGGTTCCGCGGCAATATAGTGGCTTTTTCCGACTTTGTTTGCACAGTAATCTCTATTTATAGTTGCAGTATTTTATGGGAATTTTTAATCTATACTCAACAGTTGAGTTTTCTGGCATGTATTGGGGACTCGATGATTCGATCTGATCATTTAACTTTGTCTATGTGTTTTTTCGGATAATTTTAGAATATGTTAAAAAGGTTCGACCGGATATAAATACCCACTTTTTCCCCAGTCGAGAAATTTCCAAGTGTTGGATCTTTCCGTAGTTTAATAACTTTCTAAGTAGTGCAAGTTACGCGATGGATCCTCTAGAAGACAACAAACCTTAACTCGATTATGTGACCGTCTTGAACTGCCCTTTGAACCTTAGGGTTTGGGGCAGTACGGCGTACTACATGTGAGGTGTTGGCTTGACCCTTCTACGGCTGGACCGTTGGTACTGAGGCATGAAGTGAATGTTTTTTAAACTTGTTTCATGTGTTGAGTTGTTTCGGGAAAACTTGGGTGTTCGATTGTTCGATCGGAAAGTTTGACATTTTCTATTTATCCGGAATGTGATACAATAATTAGAATTCACAAGTAGTTATGAGATAACTGAATGAATGTTATAAATCTAGCACTTTAGTCTAACTTGATCGGTTGCCACGGAATTTTGATGCGAACAAAAGTCCGTCGCAATCACGTAGCGTACGCGGATATTCGCCGGGTAAACTTAATAGACAGCCACACCCCATAGCCCTGACCAAGTGACTGTAGGAGAACCCCATCGCCGAAAGCATCTATTCGGGTGCTAGCGGTAGCGGTGTTCCGCCTTGGTGCACTTCGTCGACGGCATCGGGGGTGCGGCCGCCTAATAAAGTTTGCGACGAGCATTCGATCTGAATGCCGGGAATCCTGTTGAATTGCCCGACTTGATATTGAAAAGAGTTTTCGATAATGAGACTAAAATGCGGGGTTTATAATTGTTAGGCATGCGATGTCTAAGTATTTCATTTGATTAGGCATGCGATGTCTAAAGAGTTTGCGGATTCCAACTGTTGTAGTTTTACACTTTCTTTTCTGTGACCGTAAGTGTAATATGTGATATCGCCGGTTTCGTTGTTATATGTCAACGACAATTGGGATGCGCATATTTATTTATGTTGATGACATGTGATGTTATGTGTTGCTGGATATGTTATATTGGATCGTCGTGTTTGAATAGCCGGGGTTTTTTATGTGAGATGAGTGTTTTTCATTTTCATTCATGTAAAAAACTTGTATGTAATATTCTTTTATTGGGGCACTTCCAAGTTGCGGATGATGTCACCATTTGTATATTATTTACTTTTCCGCATTAGGATAGACCCAAGGAGGGGAGTATGAGTAACCGGGTTCTAGGGTCCAGTAGGAGACCATCTCGAGGAGTCGAGTCCGGGTCTCCTAACCCTAGAATTGGTAGGGTTGCTTGCCGCTCTCGTAGGGGTCTAGGGGTGTGGGATTGGCTGTTCATCACGACTGTGGAATCCGTGTTTTATACTGGCTCGTATTAAAAACACGGACGTCCTAGTATATCCAATATTTCATATGATATTTTCTGCTGCGTTATCTGTGATGTGATCATGTGATGTGTTCAGATAGATATTATATATAGTATATATGATATATTATATAGACGTTGCTTATGTTTTACACCCGCGCTAGCCCTGCCTCGCTCTAGCGTTAGTTACCTAACCTAAAAGTGCAGACGGGACATCGAGGCGAATGCAGATGGCATAAGCGTACGTTATATTTATCTGTGATGTTTAGGTGGACTTAAATGATGGGACATTCATTAATGAGATTAATGAAAGAAAATAAACCTAATTGATGTTGTGGAATCGAATTTCAAAATAAAAACAGGTAGCTACAGTTCTAGCTTTGCATCGCAGTGTTCCTTGAAGAACATCCTGCACCTTATTCGATAAGGAAAGGACCGAGATCCCTTCACCGGGAGTGACTCCTTTAGCAATAACTGGCAGATGCTACAACCCTCGGTTTGTCTTTTGATTGTTTGTATAGTTTCTGCTTTGTACAGTGATATATATGATATATCCCGCACCTCATTCGACGAGGAAAGGGTCGACGATCCTTTCACCGGGAGTGACCCCTTTAGCAAAACTAGAAAAGCCTCAAAAAACATTCCATTTAAAAACCATTTGATTCCGCAACGAGATCAAGTTCAAAGCGTTGAATGTTTTCTTAAAAACCATCCGCAACCCTTCGTCATTTTAGGAAGTAGAGTACTTAGTATTCGTGCAACGTTTGTCGACCATAGCCGAGGCGTAGTGTGCGGTAGCTAAGTGTTGTCTTCCTACACCGCATATGATGCGATTAGTTAGGACAGTCATGTTGCTTTGTTGACCTTAGCCAAGGGTCATGTTGGTGGGTCTAATTAATCATGAAATGACGGGTAGAACTTGACTAGTGCTTATGATTTGTTGACCTTAGCCAAGGTCATAGGTGCTAGGGATGAAAACCATTATCCGAAGTTTCAAGTGTTGAAATTTGCAATGAGATTTCATACCTTCTATATGATAGTTGGATCTCGATACCCACTGCGAGTAATTGTTACTCCTGGGAGAGTTTTGCACATTGCAATTAGCCGATCAAGTAGGTGTCTAGAAAGATGTCAACGGGGTTATGCCTCTGGGAAAACGAGGTTTACTGTAATTAGGTCCGTGCGAAAGCACGGGAAACCTCCCTCAAAGTACCGACACTGGCCTGGCTGAAAGATTGGCGAACTTGTAGAGTGTAATTAATCCCGACTAGTCTTTCCTTTTAAGGTTTGAAGGAAGATTTGATAAAAACAGTGGGAGCCATCCTGATTAGATAAAATAAGTAACCAATCTAATCTTGTAAGAGCGCACGCAGAGTGTTTTCTTCTCTCTCTCTCCAGGTAGCGACCATATCACGCCTTAATCAAGATAATAATACGGATTACTGACCGAACCCGCTTGTTATACTGAGCTGGGGAACGTTGGTCCCGCTCCAACTTATAATTGTTATAAGACAGAGCAGGAAATAGGGGATTACCAGAATTCCTATGCCGCCCAAACGAAGAAAGTGCATATGATGCATCTCCTTCGGGTGTGTTCATTATACAGAACTGTTTCTCAGTATCCTCCGTGTCCTGGGTATCTGATACCGGATCAGGATCCCAGATATGTAATATGTTATGTAGGGCTTCAGAAAGGCAGAAAACTGAGAACGGGTGATAAGTTTCGTGAGACAGAAAACGGGGCAAGTGTTGCAGCCAAGTCTGTTGGTCACTGTCACCCTGTATTACAAATACATTGATTCTGAACAAATGCTATTAGATACCGAACCTGATATACAAAATCATATCAATCTCTTTATTAAGTAAAGAAATGATAAAATTTTGTATTGTTTGATAATGTTTTGAACATTTCCTATATCAAAAGTTGATCGGTTCAGGCACGTTATCTAAAAGCATTGATGTTCTAAATCAAACTACAGTTCCTAGTATACAGAACACACACAAGAGGAAGAATTCAGAAATGAACGAATCCTTCTTGAGGCATTGTAGACTGGGTCATATCAATGCGATCCGACTGGCTGAAGTTACATTTTAGATGCATATTTAAATCAGTTTGAATTTACATTTTGTGAAACTTGCCAGTCATATCACAAAGATAAGATGACCATAGCTATGTTTATTGGAAACAGAGAAAGAGTTAATGAACTCTTGGGACTGATACATGATGATGTATGTAAGGTCTCCTGTCTACACATGCCAGGACCGGTTCTTAATACTTCATTACGTTCTCTGATAATCTCTCAAGATTCAGACATATGTTCCTGTTGAAACACAAGTCCGAACCTTTTGAGATATTCACAGAATATAAGCTAGAAGTAGGGAATCAAAATACGGGTATAAGTATTATGTCCTATGATAAGATCAGGGAGGAGAATACTTGTGCATGGAATTCTTGGACTATTCTAAAAGAAAATGAGATTCTCTCTCAGTATTACTCCCCTGAATACACCACAGCACAATTGTGTATCAGGGCGGAGAAATCGTACCGTATTAGATATGGTGTGCTCTATAATGAGTACTACTGAGTTACCTATTTCCTTTTGGGGTTGTGCACTTGAGAAGCTGCATACCTATTGAATTACGTTCGAATCAGATCACTGCCTACCACTCCATATAAGATATGGTATGGGAAGAGCCTATCTCTTAAGTAAGTTAAGATTTAGGATTGTCCGGCCTATGTCTAAAGCAAAATCCGGACAAGATCGAGGCAAGGTCAGTTCTATAAAACTGGAAAGGTTCCAGCTATACAAAACTGCAGCTGGTGATTTGACAGAACCAAAGGATTCAATAGTTCCCGACGAACCTCAGCCTCTCCGCCGATCTGGTAGGGTTTCTCATCCGCCTGAGAGATACTTCAGTTTCTCGATGACAGTGGGAGCGAGGAATGCATCATGAGATGATGAACCAACTAGTTTCGAGCAGGCGATCAAGAGTAGGGACTCTTTAAGGATGGATGGATGCTTAGCGATCTGAGATAGAATCCATGTACACAAGCAAAGTATGGACTTTGGCTGCTATATCTGAAGGGTTAAATCCCCATCAGGAGCAAGTATATCTTGAGAAGATTACTTGGTGTAGATGGAAAGGTTGAGACTTTCAAAGCTAGACTTGTTAAAGTTTCTTGTCATCGACCAGGCATGGATAATGATGAAACCTTTTCAGGGACTATGCTTAAGTCCATTCAGATCCTACTTGCCATTGCTGCATACCATGATTACGATATCTGGTGGTTGGGTGCCATGACTGCTTTTCTAAAATGATTTAGAAGAGAACGTCTATAAGAACACAGCCAGAGGGCTTCGTAAACAGTGGGAACAGCGGAAACGTGTACAAGTTGCTTTACATGATAAAGCAGGCATCGCGGAGTTGGAACGTCTGTTTTGATGTGATAGTCAAAGTGTTTGGCTTCATCAAAATGGTAGATGAACCTTGTATATACAAAGAGGGTAGTAGGGAGTATGGTAGTGATCCTCGTAGAGGACGTAGATAACATACTCTAGATAGGAAAAGAGTTTCCTATACTATGATCGGTCAATCTCCTCTTACCACAAGGATTCTCCAAATAGGATAAAGGTGAATCACTGGAAAGGGTCCAGGGTGATAAGGACGACTGAATGTCAGTCGCAGGCATTGTCTTTGCCCTCAGTAAAGGGACGGTATGTTGGAAGAGTTCCAAACTAGATACCGTGGTGAACTAGACGATAAAGGCTGGTAACATCGCTACTTAAGATACTTCCAAAGAGGCTGTCTTGGTGTATATTAGTTCATGAGATGAACTTGGTTCCTACCATTGTAAGACAATGGAAGTGTGGCTTTGGCCCAGGAACCCTGGTCCCATCAGTGACCCAGACATATTCTGAGGCAGCATCACCTGATCATGGAGATAGATGATCTCCAGGGTGATCGAGGTTAGGAGAGTAGACTCAGAGGATAACGCGGCGGATCCACTCACAAAGGCTTTTTCCCAGAGAGAGACTTATATAGGATGGTTGAGTATGAGATACTGCAACCACTGCTACAGATGGCCCTAGTGCAAGTGGGAGATTGTTAGTTATATGTATGCCCTAGAGGCCATTACTGTGCATTAGATGTATATTGTAATGGATGCTGGGACATATATTGGTAGGACTTTCTTGCTCGACATGATAGTACGCTATCTGGTTGCTCTTTATCTTAACATGTATTCTATCTCTCTGTTACATGTTAATAAAGCCCTTAGGATAAGTACTCGACTTCCAGGACTTTGATGTAGATCATACTAGTGGGGCCTGGGTAGTCCATGAGTACATCCTTCAATGTTCCTAGTCGTGGGAATATCGAGACGGGGCATCGATATTCCAGAGTAGACTAGCATATACCTTCTCGACCCATGTGATGGGCGATGGATGATCTCATATCCATTGGTGTTTGACATCAGAGATGGTATGCGGGTGCTCAGTGGATAATGGGTACACTGAATAAACTCGCCGAGAACTCCCAGATGGTATTATACCTCACGTCAGATGGCAGTTCTCTGGTGACACTGGTACAGCTTAGTCTGTTGACCCGAGATCGTCATAGAGTCTTGTGTGTCTCCCACTGTGCTTTGATTTCCACCCTACCACGGCTCTTCGGAGTCGTACAAACAGGTGGTTTTTGGGTACAGTCCCGATTCACATGGTGGCAATGAGCGATAGGAAGGGATTCGTCTCTCCCGGTATTGGGCGTTGATGTTGCGCTATGCACGACTGGCCATAACTAGAAATCCCTGGCCAGGGTTGCAGTGATATACTGGTAAGAGTTATCAGTAGTTTCATGATTGTTATGGACCTCACGTTGGCATGACTTATCGAGCTATTGTGGTCTGACGTTTACCACCCCTAGGCGAGATATGCGACATATCAGACTAACAGACCGGACTGTACGGTAAGTGTTACTGGTTGGATTCACAGGAGTGTGAGCAGGCTTGCTCGTCGATCTTCTGATCACTCAATACCCGGGTGGCCGTTACGTTTAGCAGACCGCGTGCGGCTTGTGGGTGTTTTATATGATCATCACCTGCCGCCGGTGTATTGACGAGTCTTTAGACTCCTACACAGAGGTTTCCTGGCTCAAGCGAAACGAAATAGGAGCGCATATAAGATATGTGCGGGACCGAGAATAATACCAGTATGTGATACTGTATTTGATTCTCGCGATTTGTGACATTGATCGGTTATATGTGATATAGCCGGGTTATCGGATCAAGTGTTGATTCGATAAGTTGTTACTATTGATATTAGTCGGTTATATGCGATATGACCGGATCGATAAGTCAAGTGTTGATTTAATGATTCAATGTATAATTATATATTTGATATATTACTTTGCATTAACTAGTATTTGTTCACTTGAAATGGATTTTCTCACTTGAAATGCACATTGTATATGTGATATATTTTTGTACACTTGTTTGTATCATGTTTGATGATACATGCAAACTTGGGTTTGTGTAAGACTTAAACCATGTTTAGTGAATGGTTAGGGTTTCATTTCACTTATTTATTTATCTATTTATTTTGGTTAAAAGAAAAAGGAAAACAAAATGGTTGCTTTCATACAAGAAGCTTCTTGATGCTTCATGCATCTTTGACTAAGTGACCATTTTTGTCTTCATCTCCTAACCCTAACCATTCAACTAAACCCTAGTTAATTCTCTACACTAAACCATGGTTTGAAATATGATAAGTATCATTTTATTTTCTATTTTCAATATACTTATCATATTCTTTTTCTTCTTCTTCTTCTTTAACAAGAAGAAAGCTTGCTACCATTAATGGCAACACGAGAAAAAGAGTGAGAAATCCAATTCTAAAGTGAACCCACTTCCTATTTCTTCATCCTCTACCACTTGCCAAGTAGTATAGGGTGTTTTCTTCATAAGTTTCATGACTTGGTGAAGTTGGAGCTTGATCTTGAGTTGCCTCGAGGTAGATCATCTTCGGCATCGAAGTCGACGACCTAGCCCGATCATTTCTCCGACGAAACCTTCGCCAGAGTCCGGATTCCGATAGGTACAGCGGAGGGACGTCATCACGGAGCCTAGGAAGTGGAGGACCGGATCTACAAAGGTTGTAGTCACTTTCCTTTAGCAATAAAGTTGTTTACTTGCTTGCATCGCCTTATCATCTAGTTAACGATCCGTATTAGGGTTTGTAGGCACATGAAAAAATTTGAATTGGGCATGTTTGATCTATTGTGAGACCTCATTAGTGTGCCTAGGAACCCTACAAGAAAATCCATTTTTACGTCCATCTACCATATTTCATAGTCATGGAAGGCAGCAATGGCAAGTAGGATCCGGATGGATTTGAGCATAGCCACTGGAGAAAAATTTTCGTCATAGTCCACACCAGGTCTTTGAAGAAAACTTTTTGCAATGAGTCTAGACTTATAGGTTTCCACCAGCCCATCCACACCAAGTTTCCTTTTGTAGATCCATTTGCATCCAACGGGTTTTTCCCCAGGTGGAGCAATATCCAAGGCCCACACTTTATTGGTGTACATGGACTCCATTTCGGATCGCATAGCATCCAGCCACTTATTAGAGTCCCTACTGATAATGGCCTACCTGAAACTGGTAGGATCATCTTCTTCCAAGATGCAATCCCCTCGATCCCCGTCTATAAGAAAACCGTAGTATCTCTCGGGCGGATGAGAAATCCTACCAGATCTGCGGAGTGGCTAAAGTTCGTCAGGTATAACTGAATCTAGTGGTTCCACCAAATCTTCAGTAATAGTTTGTGTCTCTAGAATTTCATCCTGTTCTACCGTGCTGCCGCTAATATTTTTAACAAGAAATTCTTTTTCCAAAAATATGGCGTTCCTAGAAACAACAATCTTCTGTTCCTCTGCATGGTAAAATAGATACCCATTAGAATCTTTTGGGTATCCCACAAACTTACACAAAACTGACCGTGCCTCAAGTTTATCTGGGTTCTGCTTTTTGACATAAGCTGGGCAACCCCAAATCTTAATACGTTTAAGATACAAACTCTTACCACTCCATATTTCATACGGAGTCTTAGGCACGGATTTGGATGGAACTTGATTCAAAAGATGTGTTGCTGTTTGAAGTGCATATCCCCAGAATGAAAGAGGTAACTCAGTATTACTCATCAAGGAGCGAACCATATCCAATAGGGTACGATTCCTCTTCTCCGATACACCATTGTGCTGTGGTGTATACGGAGGAGTAAGTTGAGAGAGAATTCCATTCTCTTTTAAGTATTATAGGAATTCCGTGCTTAAGTACTCTCTTACTCTATCCGATCGGAGGATCTTCATACTTTTACCAGTCAGGTTCTCTACTTCGTTTCTAAATTCTTTGAATTTCTCAAAAGCTTCAGATTTGTGTTTCATGAGATACACTTATCCGAACCTAGAGAGATCGTCATTGAATGTAATGAAGTACGAGAACCTTCCCCTTACATATATAGACATCGGACCACATACATCACTATGTATGAGTCCCAATCTCTGCTGCCCTTTCTCCATGTCCGGTGAACGGAGATTTGGTCATCTTTCCTTTGTGACAAGACTGACAAGTTTCATAAGATGAAAATTCGAACGTATTCAAGAGTCCATCTTTATGTAACTTACTTAGTCTTTTCTCTCCGATATGACCAAGTCTACAATGCCACAAGTAGAATTCGTTCGTATCTGAACTCTTCCTCTTGCGTGTGTTTTGTACATTGAGAACTGTGTTCTGATTTAGAACATCGATACTATTACACAGTGTACCTTCTGCAACCAGTACCTTATCAAGGTAAATTTTCATGATATTTCTATCAAGAACAAAGTTATATCCATCTTTATTAAGTAAAGAAACTGATATGATGTTGCAAACCATGGAAGGTACATAGCAGCAATTGTTCAAAATCATAGTATTGCCATTTGGCAACACTAGGTGATATTCACCGACGGCTGCAGCATTAAGTTGTGTTCCGTTCCCTACCCAGAGGGACATATAACCAGGTCCAACGATCCTACTTTTTCTCAGTCCCTGCAATAAATTACAGATATGAGATCCTGATTCGGTATCTAGTACCCAGGAGGTAGGACTGACCGAAAAGTAGTTCTCAACTACAAGAACACCTGAAGTAGATGTAATAGTATGCTTCTTCTTCACTTGGGTCTCTTTGGAATCCATACAATCCTCTTTCCCTTGCTCACACTTATGACTGTTGTCGTAAGTTAGACCCGAACCGACGTTCCCCAGCCCCGAATAAGAATTCGGATCGGTCAAGCGATACATTTTATTATCTTGATTAGGGCGTGAAATGGTTGCTACCTGGAAAGAGAAAAGAAACACTCAGCATGCGCTATTGCAAGATTAGATTGGTTATTAATTTATCTAACCGGGATGGCTCCCACTGTTTCTTCAAATTCTTCTTCAACCCTAAAAGAAGAACTAGTCAGGATTAATCGCACGTCACAATACTTGCTTAACCTTTCACCCAGGCTAATGTTGGTACTTCGAGGGAGGTTTTCCAACGCTTTCGCGAAGTTCCTTAATTACATAACCTCTTTTCCTTGGAGGCGTAGCCCCGCTAACACCGTTCTAGACACCTACTTGGTTTATAGCATTGATTGTTAAGTGAAATAATCTCCCGAGAGTAATCCAACTCATCAGTGGGATCGGGATCGAACTATCATTGTGTGATGACCTAGATGGAATCCACTCTAGTCACGACACTCCAGAAGGTATGCTAAATCTGCAAGTTTCCTGTATATTTGAAACTCCCGATGTGGTTTTTGCCCCTAAGACCCAAGTGACCTTGACACAGTCAACAAATCAAAGAGTCCTAGTCAAGTTCAACCCGTCATTACCTTGATTGCATTAAACCCACCCGCATAACCCATGACACAGTCAACAAGGTTAAACGACCGTCCTAACCAATCACATTGTATGCTATAGATAAGCAATGCTCAGCTACCGTTCACTGCGCCTTGACACAGTCAACAAACGCAGCACGAATACTAAGTATAACTTATAAGAAATGACGGAGTGCTACGGCAGGGTTTTTGGCGAAAATACCCGTTAACGTAATGAACTTGATATCGTTGAAGGAACTTGAGTGGTTTTACAAATATATAGTGGCGAAAGCCTTTACTAAAGAGGTCACTCCCGGTGAAGGGATCTCGGCTCTTTCCTCATAGAATGAGGTGCAGGATATTCTAACTGAATACCGCAATGAAAAGCAAAAGTAATCGACTATAGTGAAATTATTACCCTGACGCAAACCTCTGTCCAAGGGGTCACTCCTGATGAAGGGATCTCGGCCCTTGCCTCGTCGAATGAGGTGCTGGATATTCATAACCAAATACCTCTGTGCAAAATAAAAGAGAACGTCCTTGCAATAACAGCTTTTTGAAAATTTTTCCAACAACATCTTTTAGGTTTATTTTCTTTCATTAATCAAAATTAATGTGGTCCCATCAATTAACCTATCACTCCAAAAAAGAACGAAAATAAAATGTACGTATATGCCATCCACATTCGCCACTGAGCCCCATCATCACCCGTTAGGTTACTTAACTAACAATAGAGCGGGGGCTGGACTAGCGCGGGTGCAAAACATATACAACATCTATTAGTATATATATAAGTATATACAACATTCATACCAGGCATGATAATAATCAACATCACAGAATCTCAGCCAACAATACAGAATGGTTGATAATCTTGGAGCCTCGGGTTTCATTTGAGCCGCAAATAAAACCCGACATTCCTGGTCGTGTGGATAGCCTGTGCAATGAAAACCTAGACCCCTACGGGCGTGACAAGTTACCCGTCAATCCCAGAAGTGAGGCAGCCCCCTTCAACAAAGTGAATGGGCCACCCAGCACTTCACGGAATCCGGTAACTTGGGCTCCCCTTCTTGGGTCATCCTATACCCCCTACGAGTGCGGCGAATAGCCCGCCAATTCTAGAATGAAGCCCCCTCCGTCTCAACTCCATGAGATGCGGGCTTGTTGCCTTCTAGAACCCGGCTATTCATGCACTCCACCGTGGGGTAATCCTAGTACAGAAAAAGAAAATAATATGTACAAACGGTGACATCGATCTCAACCCGGTCGTGCCCTAAGATAATATACAACCCGGCGAAGACGGCAATCCACATATCGGACGCTCGCCCCGCAACAACAAATGTACAAATGAATGTAAACTGTACTACTAACATTTCACCACATGCTATCCATCACGACTATCCAACCACAATCACAGCACAAGCACAAAACATCAACGCGAATGCCACGTTCGCAAAACCCGTCTAAAAGAACATATAGCAATCAGACGAGTTTTACCGATCGAGTGACATTCCCGGTCACAGAAAAAAGTGAATGTACTGTAAAATACACATTTAAAATTTCGATCGACTAAACTTTTCCAAATAGGCCCCAAATGCAAATCCAGCACTCAAATAAACCTGGGCCAAAACTATATATCACAAATATCATATTTTCATGAACTAGAGCCCCAGAAAATTTTTAGGGTACTGTAGCCCAAAAAGCGCCGTGGAAGGGCCGCAAAATGCGCCATTTTGCTCACTTTCCACGGCGGAATTTTGGAGTTAGGCCCTTGAAGTTTTTCTATAGCTATAGTTTCGCCTGCATGTAATTCTAAGATACTCAGAAAAAATTTAGGACAATTTCGAAAATCGACTGCAAGCTCATGAACATAGATTCGTGATTCGGAAAAATTTGTCAATCGAGATTTTAATCTTGTACAAACTAGCTAGTAGGGTTTATGGGTAGGCTTTGATAGCATGAAGGTTTACACTAGCGCCCTGGCCAACAACCGTGGCCAAATGCGGAACAAATTTTTTTATAGCGAACATAAACTTGGCGCTAGAATAACACTAAATCCGGATTTTTACCATAAACCTAACTAGCAAAAGAAGAGTTCTATCTATTATGATAGAAAGTTATACCTAAGTCTTAAACTCTTTCTTTTCTTGTGTTGCTTCTCCTTCTTGTGAGCTCCTTGGAGTGGTGTAGATGGCTCCTCCTTACCGTCTTTTCTTTGCTAAAGAAAGATCCACCCGAAGGCCTCTACCTGAGCTCCAACCTCTATCTTGAAGTAACTAAGGTGCTTGGTGTGCTAGACTAAGAACCCTAGAGTGAGTAGAGAGTTGTTTTAGTGGTTAGATCTCACAAAGCTCTTGATTTTCAACTCATGAAACAAGAGAGCCTTGAGAGAGGAAGAGGAGAGAGCTTGCAAGAGAGAGAATGTATCATGATAGAATGAGGAGATAGCTCTCATATGATGAAAAAGAATAATGATAATTTTAATTAGGATAAATTATTATGGTTGATGTTGATTTGACCATTATCATGTCAAAATTATTGCTAAGCATGCTCACAATAATATCTAAGTCAACATGGGTCAACAAAGTCAAATGGTCAAACCAATTAACCATGATACAATTATCTCTAATTAAAACTCATTAATCAATTTCCTCCATCTCATTATGGTTTTAATCAAGTCAATGGTCAAAACCTTAGTGAGGTTCCTCTGCCTCTGTCAACTGTGTATACACACCCGCATTCGTGCTCCGAGGAACACGAATACAATGAGACCGAACCAACCCAAAACTAAATACTAGGATCTGGCTTAAACCAAAGCCCACTAGTATCAACTGCCCAAACACCGAACATACACAAGTACACATATGTGAAGGGGCTCTGTCGTAAAACCATACGACCTCTATCTCGTTTCGCCCAAAGGTGAACAACCCTCTGTGTGGGACTCTAAAGACTCGACAGTACGTTGGCATTGGGTTTAACCATAGGCCGCAAGCGGTACTAGCTGTACGTAATGGTCCCCAGGTAGATGCCAATAAGAAGACCAATAAGGTGAACCCATCTGAACTCCTACTGAGCCTGAATGTGACAATCTCCATACAGTCCGGTCTGTTCGTCTAAGAGTATCGTATGTCGGGCTTAGGGGGCGGTAAACGTCAGACCCCTAGTAAAGGTACAAGTCGTGTCGGAGTGTAGCCCAGAACACCCTGAGAAACTACTGGAAACACTACCAGTAAATCTCGCTTGCCCAGGACAGGGACTTTGTGTAATGGCTCCCTAGACAAAGCGCGATATCAACTCCCAATACCGGGAGAGACGAATCCTGTCTAATCGTCACTACCTCCAAGTGCTTTGGGACTGCACCCAACTACTACCTGTTTGCACGACTCAATAGAGCCGCCCCTGGTAGTAATCTAAGAACCGTGGGAACACACTCGAGGCGAAGTGACAATGTCATGTCAACGGACTAAGCTGTACTCATGTCACTTGGGAATTGTTAACTGACGATAGGTATAATACCAACCAACAGTTCTTGACGAGTCTTGTCCAGTGTACTCGTAACCTAACGAGCACCTGCATACTATCGCCAGTACGACGTACTGATGGCTGTGGGACAGACCATCTCCCCTGCTGGGATGAGAAGCGTATGCACTAGTCTACTTTGGAGTATCGATGCCCTGTCTCGATAATCCTACGACTAGGGACCTGTATAAGGATGTGCTTATAGACTACCCAGCCCCCACTAGTGTGATCGCTATCACAACGCCGGTAGTCAAGCAAAGATTCTAAGGGCTCCATCAATATGTATTAGCGATATGTTAAAAGAAATATATACACATATTAAGATAGTTACAAACCAAGTAGCATACTACAATATCAAGAAAGACTGTCGTCAATCCATGTATATATCCCAAGCTTCCAAAATGTAATATACAAACTAGTACTATATAATAATGGCCTCTAGGGCATACATATCCAATAGGAATAACATATGTAAACACTTTACATCCTAAGTTAGTAAGGAATACAACCTTTGTAGACCGGTCATTCACTTCAATAGCTCCGTGTAGTAGTCCCTTCGCTGCGATAAAAAGTCCTGGACTCTAGAGAGGCTCTAATGAAGAAACGAACATGCTTGCTTTGAAGTCTTCGAGGCCGAAGATGATCTAGGTTGAGGAGACACTAACCCAAGGTATCTCTTCACTAATCATGGAATTAGTGAAGCAAACACCCTATACAAAATGGCAAGTAGTAGAGGATGATGAAGTAGGAATTTTGCTTACATTAGATTTTATATTCTCACAAGTTTTCATCACAAACTCAAACCCTAGAAAACTCTTTTCTCTTTGAGCTCATGAAGAAGACGAAGAATTATCAAGAGAAAATGAATTATTGTTGAGGTTAAAAATGCAACCAAGAGTTAAGCATGTCATACTTAACCCTTGTAGAGAGTTAACGATGGCCATGGGTGAAAGGGTTGGGTTAAATACATATCCTAAGCTAGACAAAAGAGTGGACAAAGTTAAAGATGGTTACAAGTTTCTACAAGGTTTCAACAAATATCAAATAAAATCCACAATTTTGAATAACTCAATGATAAACATAAAATCCTAATCTTAACCCTAGTATGGTTTAACCCTCAATAACCCTAGTTATATTTGTAACCTAGCTTGATACATTTAACATATATCACATATACATCAATGTATCCAAAGTGAGAAAAGAAATCACAAGTGAGCTAATACTAGTTAATGTAATGTAATATATCAAATATATAATTATACATTAGATTATTAAATCAACTCTTGATTTAATAATCTGGCTATATTACCTATAACCGACTAATATCATATGAATCAACTTATCGAATTAATATTTAATCCGATAACCCGGCTATATCTTATACAACCGACCGATATCTTTTATCGCGAGAATAGAATACGGTATCTCATATCGTATCAATCTCGGTCCCGCACATATCACATATGTGCTCCTACTCCGTTTCGCTTGAGCCAGGAAACCCCTGTGTAGGACTCTAAAGACTCGTCAATACGCCGGCAGTAGGTGATGATCATATCAAAAACCCACAAACCACAAGCGGTCTGCTAAACGTAACGACAACCCAGGTATTAAGCGATCAGAAGATCAACAAGCAAGCCTACTCACACTCCGGCGAATCCAATCAGTAATACTACCGTACAGTTCGGTCTCTTCGTCTGATATGTCGCATATCTCGTCTAGGGGTGGTAAATGTCAGACCCCAGTAACTCGATAAGTCGTGTCGATATGAGGCTCATAACGGGTAGAGAAACTACTGATAACACTTACCAGTATATCTCTGAAGCAGCCTTGGCCAAGGACATCCGGTTATAGCCAATCGAGCACAACGCAACATCAACTCCCAATACCGGGAGAGACGAAACCCCTCCTATCGCTCATTGCCTCCATATGACTCGGGATTGTATCCAAAAGCCACCGTTTTGCACGTTCTCTTGAACGTGGTAAGGTGGAAATCAAAGCATAGTGAGAATCACGCAAGACTCTATGACGATATCGGGTCTACAGACTAACTTTTACCAGTGTCACCAGAGAACTGCCATCTGACGTTAGGTATAATGTCATCTGGGAGTTCTCGGCGAGTCCGTTCAGTTTACCCAGTTTCCACTGATGTAACATTTCAGAAAATATAAAATATTATTTTTGGGAATTTAATATTAAAATAATATATTTCCCGAAAACTGCCCGATTTGCGAAATTGGAGTTTTCGAAAATATATACCAATAATTATGAAAAAAATAAAAATTAAAATGATTTATTCATTTAATAATATAATTAAAGGATTTGGTATTTTTAAAATTTATTATATGCAATTTTGATAAAAACCCGATTATTGCACTGCTAATCGCGATTAAGCCAAATCCGCGTTTTTACAGTTTCCATGGTTAGTGCTCCATGCCGTGTTTCATTTTGTTACATGTTTCATTTCTTTTGGGTTATGTATTATAGTTTATTGGTGGAGAGAAAAGAAAAAGAAAAAGAGAAGTCAAAAGGGGACATGATGATTAGGGTAGGTGTACCTTGTGAGAGAGAGTGAAAACATTTGAGTGTGAGAGGGAGGGGGCTGCTGCAATGATCCCTTTCCTCCACCATTTTCATCTTCGTCTTCATTTTACTCACCCTCATCTCCCTCCAACTTCAAACCCCAAATCCGTCTCCAAAACTCCATCCAAACCGTATACCCCTTTCACAAAAAACGATTCTCTCTTCATGCTCTTCGCTTTGAACCAAGCAAAATGGGATTTTGGCAACTTTGGGACTTCTAGGGTTTGTTTGGGAGTAACCATGAGGTATATCTTTTTCTTTTAGAATAGTTTTGAATTCCTAGCTTTTTTTAAGTTTAGACATTGTTTAATTTTGGATTGTGAACTAGGAAAATCCTAAGAGAAGGGTTTGGGAAATTGGTGATTTTGTGGCTGTTAACTAGACTTGAGAGCTGTTTAATGACCTGGACAAGAGCCTAAAAACCCCAAAATACGGTTTTAGAAACCCCGACATTGGATAAATGTATGGATTTAGAGGGTATTTTGGAATCTGGAGCAACCCGGGGACACTAGAAATGATTTTGCAATTACTGGGAGTCATGCAGGAACCTAGGAAGCCACCACCAAGACCTGAGCCCTATTCCCTGCACCCAGGACGCAGATTAATTCAATCTGGCCGCAATTTGTGGCCAGGGTAGATCAGAATTGATCCGTATTTGTTCAGGGGTCCCTTTTGATGTAAATTAGGCCCTCCATATATGCAAAATTGACCAATTTGGCTTAGGGTAAAATCTGGGACCATTTCCATGAGTTGGTGCATTGTTTTACGACTTTGTTTTGACTTGATTTTGGTTTTTAGTTTTGTGTTTCTATCGTGTGGTGTTTGGACGTCCACGACCAGGGTTTTTGGTCGTATTTTACACGCAAAGCTATAGGTTTGGACCTATGAGCGAAACGTGTACCGTTTTGGTTTTCCGCCTTGATTTTAAAACGTATTGCGATTATTTATCATTATAGATACCTTCGCGTGGATTCCGAGGCGACGGAGCATGGCGTCATCGATTTCGGCAAACGAAGACCAGGTGAGTGGATCTATATCCACGGGGAGAAATCGGGTGGATGGCGTATATCACCCCCGCAAACTTTTGATGGAAAACCGATTTATAGAATATAGTTAGGAAATCTAGATTAGGAAATTAGGGTTAGAATGAGATAGCTATGAAACCATATTAGAAACTAGTGCATAGTTAGAAGTGATATGTTACTGTTATCATAGGATGACGTTTAGCGATATTGTCGTTTAGGGTACCGTAGGACTAGATAGTCGATGTAGATGCATCATCCGAACCATACCTTTTTCTAAACCGAAGGGTCGTATGTATCTTTTAAAAATATACCTCGAGGGATGCTACGGATTTTCAAATGATATCTTTTTCTTAAAAACACCGTAACCCCTATTTTCAAAACTACGATTCGCTTCTTTAAAAATCTGATTGTATGATTTGGGTGTGTATGTTAGATTAGATACTTATACTTAGTAGAGATAGAATGTTTATGTAAATTCGATTTGATGTGTGATATAAATGCAATGGAAGGATATAAGACTGATACATTGAGATGATGATGACATGATGGTATACGGATGCGAGTCGATCGAGTTGATTTATACATTGCCGGTCCCCTAATATGAGATTATTGAGGATGTGAACTGGGACATAGGCACATAGATATACATACATTTATAGAATGTTGTGAATCATGGATTAGGCCGTATGTGATATTAGGTAGTACCCTCTTTTGTCGTTTAGGATGATAGGATCCCTATTAGTATAATGCCGCCGCACGATGATATTCTGTGCGTGATGAATTGACTTGATGATTGATCTTTATCCATGACTAGAGGTTGTCGTACGATGGCTGATACCGTACGCGATGTTACTGGGGTAGATGCCGATTGTTAGATTCACCGACTCGGACATATGATAGTTACGTATACCTTATAGCTTTTAGCTGGTGTTTTACTTTGTGCTGCATTCATGATATTATTATTATATCGCATATACCTATGATAGTACACCTGCACCATTATCGATGATGCGTATGTCACACGTACACAGTTTATAGGCTCACACACTTCATCATCGATAATTGCCATGTCACTACACAGTAGAATTGATGTATCATGATATGACTCTTCGCATAACATGCTTACGTATATATTGCTACATCCATACTTGCGCATATATACATTGTATATTCATATTGTGCACATATACACTGACATATCCATATTGGTGCACACATACATTGGTACATCTACACTTGCGCATATTCATATTGCACCTATTTAGATAACTGGTTTTATTATAAAATTGGGAACTGCAGGTTATATTTCAAAAACTTGAATAATTTTAAAAGAGCAGTTTTCCCTTAATATGTCATATCACTATTCCACGTTGCATGACACACGGATATGCTTACATTTCCATTATATGTCGCGTGCATCATGCTCTATAATTTTACGCATTGAGATATGCTTTTTTCATGAGATTTCTGGATTTGAGAACCGTGGACATTTTAAAAGAGATTATACGTTGTTTTAAAAACCTGGTTTCTCCTAATATGATATTTCAGTGCATCCACCATGTGTTTTCTCGGTGCTGCGAGCGACATGTGAAACCCGATTCGAGGAGGCGGATGAGGCCGATTACGGGTACATGGTGGACTCGGTATAGTACCCCAGGGCAAGAAAGGGATGCTGTGTATACAGACGGTGAGCCTGGCAGAGAGACTACTACCTACTGGTGATAGTTTTGGGCTAGGCGGATATCCGGAGGATACCGACCGAAGTCGAGGGATGATATGGGCCGATCCGGACTGACGGAGCCCGATATATGAGGATTTACATGCCGATGCTAGGCACGGTTTCATGAGGTTTTCAAGTGTCGATGCTAGGCACCCATGTTCTATGATTTTGATGTGTCGGGAGGGACACCGTTGATATATATATCCTCATACTTTTATACACACTCCTTTATGATATTTTACGTGCATGCATACATTGATTATATGGGTGGACGAGATCCACATGCATACATACCTTGATTATGGTTCGACGAGATCCATATACATGCATTGATTATTACTGTTGGATGTTATCCGCATGCATATAGGTATTGAGTACCTTGTTGGCACATACAGACCCGGTCACCCTAGAAATCAAAGTATTACCTTGATGATATAGTTGACCTAAGAGTCGTTGTTTATTCGATTTCTATCTGTTGATATTTTTCTACTCACGAGTTGGCAACTCACCCCCGTTGTGCCACAGTTCTTGCAGGTTGACCGCTTGGATCAGTAGCGGCTTCGCTGGCACGCAGTTGCATTCAGGTGTTTTGCATTGGTAGGTGGGATATTTGTATCATTCCCACTCTTGTATCTACATTTCATATTGTATCTAGTTAACTCCATCAATCAAAACTTGTAAATTGTATAAGTAATGAGACTTAGTGGGATTGTGATTGCGAGACTTAGAGCGAGGGGTTTTCCGCTACTTGTGAGTTTTATGTCTTGCTTTTCTTTATCTTTTTGTAGTGAACTTCGCCGTTGGGCGTCGTATACTTATTTATATTATCTTGCGTGGTTGTGATCCACCGTTTGGCGAAGAGCTAGCTCCCGCTTGGGGATGCCATTATCATTATTATGTATTGTGGTTTTGGATCAAAAAATACAAAGGAGGTGCTGCCAAAATTTTAAAAGACGAAACATGTTTTCGAAGTAGCAAATTTCACTTGCATCATTCATGTTCTTTTTCTATGCATTAAGAAAACTTGATTTCATATACCTTTACTTCAAAAACCTCACCTCCTTTATTTTTCTAAAAGGTTTAGATTTCTGGGTTTCAGCTTACTTGAATTCCGTTACGCCTTTAGACGTGGCATGATTCTAGTGCTGGTCACGAGCTAATATTTCGGGTCGTGACAAAGTTGGTATCAGAGAGCTAGGTTTAACCTTTGTTCGAGTCATTGTTTGACTATGCAGAGTCTAGGGCGGGTATGTATTTCGGACCCTAGGCTTGACCTTACGGAACTTAGACTTGAACGGGGGGGAAGGGTATTAGACCCGAACTTCCGTTTCATAGAATGACCCTGATTGATGGAGTATGTAGCTTGAGTAGAGTGACGTATCGTACGTATGTTCCGCGGCATATTTACGATACAATACTCTACTTAAGAAACCTTAGGATGTACATATTTTTGAGACCGGTGATTCTCTTCATATCCATGATTATACATCCATTTGATATCCTCGATGCTATTAGTTTCGTGATCATACTTTCATTGCTGATGTTCCTTCTTATGATTATATATCCATTCTAGATCTGTTGTTTCCTCTCAAGCCGTTGATCTGCTCTCTTCGATACTCGATTGAGGTTCCTGTCACCATAGTTTGAGCGCAGTTTGAGCTGCTGCTAGTGTTGCGGTCAGGGCAAGCTCGTTCGGTACGAGGGCTGACCATTGTGTTTCCTGGTGACATGAGAACGTCTCGAGTTAGTATTTTATGTTGTGACCTCTTGTAGAGGCGGGTGCTTGGTTTTACACCAGATGATCAGGCCATTGTTAGAACTGCCAGTTGCGAGAGGACTGTAGATGTACAGCGTACCTTAGAGATTATGATGTCGCCTATCTTGTAGGCAGGTGACCCAGTTGTTGCTGAGATTGATGGGATGTCGCTTCCAGAGCTTAAGAGGTAAGATCGCCAGAGCTTCTAGGCAGAAATGCGACAGATGATAGCTAGTCTACCTCGATTTGAGAGACGAAGGTGATTCGTCAGATTGATGCACCGACACAGGCCCAGTTGAGTTGAAGATTTCCAGTGTTGGAAGAATCTTACTCAGACCCAGAGCCGACCGATCCAGAGACGACCGCAGATGTATCGCCTTTCCTGGAGGATTGAGGCATTCTTTAGCATGCGGGCGAAGAATAGTCACATGTGGTATTGGTGAAGCTAAAAGGTTCGAACGATTGCCAGGACACCATTTTCCCAAGTTTAAAGTGTTCGGAGGAACATGCAGGTAATTCTGTGGACCCTCTAGAAGAATGAAACCCTAACTCGACATGATGACCATGGAACCGCTTTGAACCTTAGGGTTTGTGGCAGTTTAGCGGTGCCATCAGTGAGGCTTGGGTTTGCCCTTCTATGGCTGGTCCAGAGGTGCTGTGGTATGTACCAGATATTTTTAGACCGTGCTCAGGTGTTGAGCCTTCGGGAAATTTTGGGACCTTGATGACTCGATCGAAAAGTTTGATGCCGTCCGGATACCATGTGATAAGAGATCAGCAAACTGACCAGCTTTGGATAGAGGACCTCACCCAGAGGCATTGTGAGTTGATCGAGAGCGGGCGAGTATAGAGTATTCCTCCGATGGTTGGGGCGAGTTCCCGAGGACGCGTTCGGTCAGAAATCTTCTACCGAGTGATGAAAATACCGAGTTCATGACTTCGAGTCTGTATGAGAGACTTCGGATTGACCGTGGCCGAGAACAGTTGCAGTGCGCAGATAGCATGGCTTGACATCATAGTGGACGAAGATAAAGACAAGTGGAACCAGAGGTTCATACGAGACGCTGACGTGCTGTTGTTACTCCCCGTCGAGATCAGAGACCTGATATGCTTACAGAGGCGTTGGGATATGGCCAATTCCCGAAGAAACGTTGTCCTGAAACACAGATGTCCAGAAAACGAGAAAAGATTATGTAAGAGTACCAGCCTCCATACAGTTCGGCATAGGCGAGATCAGAAGAGACCCTGAGCCGGATTCCTTCCAGGACACTGCTGCAATGAGATTGCACTCAGGATTAGATGTGTCACATATATTCAGAGGACAGAGGCCGACGCTGGCAACGTACTGCTTTACGAGTGGTCGTGATGATTGACCGAGGGATGATCAGAGAAGTGCTAGAGCGGAATCGTCCCCGTTAGCACACCTGACTGGGCCGATGAGCCGATGGATTGCGAGATTAGTAAATCTGCAGAGAAGATAAGGACCCGGAGATAGAGGACGCCAGGCCGTGAGCAGGAGACGAGCGGATGTTCTTGCCCTGCCAATTTTAGGCGCACCGATTTATTTTTTTTCGACATTGAATGAGGTGTACCTCAATGTCCTTTGTTGCGATTTGCGTTGTGATCTGAGTATCATGCTTATATTGCTTGGATTTGAGTTTTGATGACGAGTTTCCTGATATTGATTTCGTGCACCATGGCTGCACCTACTGGGTATTTACATGTTTGCGCATAGTTTCGCACCTGATATATATATTTTATGCACCGTTGTGTTGATTTGCGATTTGTGCATGCCTATTGCGTTTGATGTCGATTTTGTGCTTCGTCCGCACATGTTTATGATTTCATGGATTTCATACAGATGATTTGATTTTTGCACTCGGTATAGCTTATATGTGCTTGTAGTGCATTGATACGTATTTTGTGCACCTCAGTTGCACCGACTTCATGTTGATGTCATTTGAGATATTTATTGTGATTTCATGCTAAGGGCATGCATATGATTTGATATATGCTTTCGGCATAGTTTTCATGCACTTTTAGTATTCGATTTGCTTTTGTGCACGTTGATGCACAAGGTTGTGCGATTATATACCACGGCATACCTGATTTAGATTTGGATTGAAATGTGTTGTATACCGTCGATTTGATTTTGATACTCGATATTGTTTTGTGCACCTTGTGCACCTGATTGGATTCTTGTGCATATCAAATGCACCCGATATTGTTGTCGTGCATACCCGTTGCACTGGACAGATGCTTTCGTTCACACCCATTGCACGTAGTTTTGGGCTTTGGTGCATATTATGGCACCTGTATTTAGATTTAAATTCCTTGCGCACTAGACGCATGTGTTTATTGGATACGCCTTTTGAGGCTGATTTTGCTTTTGAGCACTTTGTTTTCATGTTGGGCACTATATTGTAGTACCTAAACAGGACTGATCTGAGGACAGTACCTAAGTATTTTGCATGCATTAAAAGTTTACCAAAAAGGGTTTTCAATAGGAGCTATAGTCTCTCTATTTCCTACGTGTCCGTGAGCGACACGAACGTTTTTAAAGAAAAACCTTTTGGGATATTTTGAAAAGGACGGAACGTATATTTAGGAAAACATATATGGACATATATTATTACTTTAAAATGACCGTCCGTCATATTGGCTGTGAGTTACGCATTCCCACGGCGATTTAGAAAAGATTTTGCATGTATTTTATTCATATTTTGGAGTTTTCAAAGATGCGTACTATACACGTATTATAGTATTTGACTAATGTATATTAGATTCAGTAGTGGATTTCGAGATTTGCATCCCTATTGTAACTCCAAGGATAGACGTGCAAATCCGATGATTTGCGTGACGCTTGACGGTGTTGATTTTGAGTTTTGTACTCGTTTTCATAGGCCCTTGGCGCGTTGTGTTATTTCTGCGTTTTCCATGATTTCGGAGCCCCGTTGTCTTGAGCCGATTATTGAAATATTTTAGATTTTAGGGGTTTAAATTTAAATTCGGAGACCGAATTTATTTAAGGGGGGAAGATTGTAACATTTCAGAAAATATAAAATATTATTTTTGGGAATTTAATATTAAAATAATATATTTCCCGAAAACTGCCCGATTTGCGAAATTGGGGTTTTCGAAAAAGAGTATTAATATATACCAATAATTATGAAATAAATAGAAATTAAAATGATATATTCATTTAATAATATAATTAAAGGATTTAGCATTTTTAAAATTTATTATATGCGATTTTGATAAAAACCCGATTAGTGCACTGCTAATCGCGATTAAGCCAAATCCGCGTTTTTACAGTTTCCATGGTTAGTGCACCATGCTGTGTTTCATTTTGTTACATGTTTCATTTCATTTGGGTTATGTATTATGGTTTATTGGTGCAGAGAAAAGAAAAAGAAAAAGAGAAGTCAAAAGAGGACATGATGATTAGGGTAGGTGTACCTTGTGAGAGAGAGTGAGAACATTTGAGTGTGAGAGAGAGGGGGATGCTGCAATGATCCCTTTCCTCCACCATTTTCAACTTCTTCTTCATTTTACTCATCATCATCTCCCTCTGTCATGACCCGCAGGGCACGGACGTGACTGACACTTAAGTTTACGAAACGTCTCAAGACGTCCGTAAATTAAGTAAGCCAAAGACCAGAAACCAAAACCAAAAAGCAAAAGAGTGAAGAAAAACCAATCAATTGAAAGCGAGTTTATTAAGTAAGTCATATAAAACCTTTTTTAAAAACAATCTCAATTTTTCCGAAAATTTCGGCAGACTCTCCTTTTTAAATACTGGCCCCCAAAATGGGTACAAAAAGAATATATATGAATCCAACAAATAAGGCATCCCCAAGCGGGAGCTAGCTCTTCGCCACAAGGCGGTCACAAATCCCACGCAATATAAAACAACAACATGCAAAATAATCATAAGGAAGCATGAGAAAAACAACATGTCGACTCAAGTGAGTTCGACCCCAAAATACAGCAAAAGTCCACAAATCTCACAGTCTCATCTCTACGTCAATATACAACAATACTGGTAGATACAGTAGATGGAGTATACTAGATACAAAGAATATACAAGGTGGTACAAAAAAAAAATATAACCCACCTAAGAGCAAAACCTCGAGTCCAGGCAAAAGAGGCAAAAGAAGCAAGTGCACCCGCAGCTACTGTACTGACGGAGCGGACTTGCAAAAGGCTGTGGCACAACGGGGGTGAGTTGCCAACTCGTGAGTAATAAATAATATCTACACAGGCTATCAAATGCATGCACACAAGCATCCTAGCATCTAAAATACAGGTAAGGCAGGACATAATAGCAGGTATGTATGCAATATGAATATACTAGCAGGTATGAATGCAATGCGAATCAACTCATGATCTGAATCTGTAAGTATAAGAATCATGTTTTTCCTTTAGGAATCTCTTTTGAAATACCAGCACAATACCAATAGAATCAACAAGAACCTGTGTCCAGCAACGACACCTCAAAACTATCACAAATCTCATATATCCATGTCATAGTATCTCTGGCCTCAGGCATCCGGCTGACCCATCTCAATATCAATATCTCATCATCTCGCGGCCACGGTCGGTATCCTCTGGATATCCGCCGTCGTAAACAGTCACCGGTAGGTAATCCGCCCCCTGCCAGGCTCATCGTCAGTACCACGAGCTTCTTGCCCCGGGGTACCTTACCGGGCACACCATGTACCCGAGACGGTTCATCCAACTCCTCGAAACGGGTCTCGAAAACCACAGCAAACTCATGGTGGACGACACTTACATCACTAGAAAACCGCAATTTACATATTTTAAAAATATAATATGTTTAGAAATTTTTGCGGCTTTCCCCCGAAATCCAGAAATATCACAAAATCTCAAGAAATCCTCATAAATGCATATGCCAATGATAATGAATGCATATGGTATCAATAATCAAGTTGCAATGTATGATTTATAGACTAGGCATGAACAAATAACATGATGAGGTCCATGCACATGATTAGCAATCTTATGATTTTATTTTAAGGAATTAAAGGCAATCGCACAAGTTTAAGTATCAATTAGTAAAAGGTTTTCAAATTATAGGTTATCTAGTGTGGTGGTATGGCAATTACCAGGGTGTGTGTGTAAGCATGAATAGTGCTCGTGCTGCATATAAAAGCCCTGGCAATGGTGCAGGTGTCCTATAGAATGGTTTCGCATATGTATGTCGATATAAGGCATGGATGTAGCAATTAATCATACAAGTATTACACCCCTGATTACTAACATTACTAAGGATCTTTTTAAGCTACTAAAACTATCGGGCGGCTTGCGCCATCCAACGATAGTCCCCCGTAGATGTTACATCTACTCACCGGAATCCCTAGCTAGTCACGTCCGATCACCGCTTTCCCCTTTCGTGCCGCGTCTGACGTCTCCGCGACCGAACCTGGAATTTACATCAATACAAACATAAGGTTACATATCAAGAATGACGCAAAACCCAAATGAAAATACTAACGTTTACAAGCTAGGTACAACGTGCACAAGGTGCGCGGAACACACGCGAAAATCGCAAAAACTAACTAAAACGTCGATTGGTCGCCCGGCAAAACTAAAACCCGACCCCTCAAAAATCCGCACTCACACATCCTAAATGCCATAGGATAAGCCATTACAATCATCAAGATATCAAAAATAATTCATCACATAATTTTATCACAAAACTAGTAAGCACAAACATTCCAAAAACGACGCAACATCGCCGTTATGCGATAAAGTGCTCACAATCCAACACAAACATCCAAACTAACCCACTAGATAGCCACTACACTAATTTTAAACCATTAACTATGCTTCAAAACCTATATTCCACAACCAACCCTTTCTTGATTTTTGTAATTAGCAATTTTAAACCAAACTATACATGAAAAACCCTAAATTAACACTAGATTTTAGCCCAATTAGCAAGTTAACCACTTAGATTAAGGTTAGCAAAACACTAGATAGAAAAATAAATTTAATTAACAAAATAATGGTTTCTAAAACCCTAGTTAACTCAAACCATTAACTTTAAAGAAAATCTATAATGAAATTAGCACTAATATTAACATTAACACAACTCAATTAAAGAATTCTAACCATAAGAACTTAACTTGGAGGAAATTATACCTCAAGATCTATGGATCTAGCAAGAACAAGAGGCCTCCAAAGACGGCTTCATAGCACCATGATCCAAGCAAGAGAGGCTAAGGAGAATGGGATGAAGGATGGGGTTATTTTGTGAGGTTTAAATTTGGAAATTTTGGAGCAAACTTTGATGAATTTTTGAAGAAGATGAAAAGAAAATGATGAGGGGGGGGGGCTGTAGCTATTTCGACCAGATCAAGGGAGAGGGGGATGGTGGGGTGTGTGGGAAAAGTCACCAAGTCAAACCCCCCTCAAAGTCAAATACACCATACCTCCAAAATAATATATTTTAAAACCTACATTTTAACTCATTCATAACCTAACAAAAGAGTTTTTTAAAAAAAGAGAGAGAGAGAGGAATTTCTGCAGTTTGGGCCAGCCAAGGATATGTGAGGATGTGTGTGTGAGAGTGCACAAAAAAAATTATGCAAAAAGACCCCCTACAAGTCCAAAATTGCAAGTTTAAGCTTGAATTCAATAAATTTCGTTTTCCATATTAAAAATTAGTTAAAACTTAGAATAAAATACTAAAAATTTATATTACAACTATATTTTAATTAACATGATTTTAAAGCTTAAATTTAGCCCATTTAAATTTGTATTTATCGCTAATTTAATGTATTTTCTTACCGGCTTAAAATAATATTAAAAATTGAAAAATTAGGGAAAATTTTTAAACGACCAGAATTTCATAAGTAACTCATTTGCTACTAAAAACTAGCAATTACCTAACCAAATTAGGTATAATTAGTCCTAAACTGCAAAATAACAAAAAAGACGATTTACGGAAAAATACTAAATTTTCACCGATTTTCAGGAAAACACCAAAACGACTTTTCAAGGTGCTACAATCTTCCCCGCTTAAAGAAATTTGGTCCCCGAATTTAAAAAAAAATATAGCTACGCGTACCTTCAAAGAGATAGGGATATTTCTTCCTCATCTCGCCCTCGGTCTCCCAGGTAACCTCCTCGCTGCTCGGGCTACGCCAAAGGACCTTGACGGTTGGTATAATCTTCGATCTCAACTTCTTCACTTGCCGATCCAGGATGGCCACCGGCTGCTCTGCAAAAGAAAGGTCGCGCTCAAGCTGGACTGTCGGGTGCTGAATCGCATGCGAAGGGTCGTGAAGGTACTTGCGGAGCATCGAAACATGGAAGACGGGGTGAACATCAGGAAAGCTGGGTGGAAGAGCCAAATGATATGCAACTGTTCCGACACGCTCGAGAATCTCGAAGTAACCCACAAATCTGGGACTAAGCTTTCCTTTCCGCCCAAATCGCATCACGCCCTTCATCGGAGAGATCCTCAGAAAAACATGATCGCCAACTGCGAACTCTAGCCTGCGACGGCGTCTGTCTGCATACGATTTTTGCCTGCTCTGAGCCGCTCTCATCCGGTCTCGGATCAACTGTATCTTCGCTGTCATCTCCTCAACAAGCTGCGGCCCCAAAATACTGCTCTCGCTGAGCTCTGTCCAACAAACAGGCGATCTGCATCTCCTCCCATACAATGCCTCGAAAGGTGCCATCTGAATAGTATCTTGGAAGCTGTTGTTGTAGGAGAACTCCACTAGAGGTAAATGACGATCCCAGCTACCACCGAAGTCTAAAACGCACGCTCTGAGCATGTCCTCGAGAGTCTGAATGGTCCGCTCTGACTGTCTGTCGGTCTGCGGATGAAACGCTGTGCTGAAGCTCAAACGAGTGCCCAAAGCCTTCTGAAGTCTCTGCCAAAGTCGGCTGGTGAACTGGGTGCCTCGATCTGACACGATACAAGTCGGTACGCCATGCAACCGCACGATCTCGTCGATGTAAAGCTGGGTATACTGAGCGAAGCTGAAAGTCGTCTTCACTGGCAGGAAGTGAGCCGCTTTCGTCAATCGATCTACGATCACCCAGATGGAGTCATACCCTCGACTGGTCCTGGGTAGACCCATAACGAAATCCATCGAAATCTGCTCCCATTTCCACTCCGGAATGGGTAACGGCTGTAGCTCTCCTGCGGGCCTCTGGTGCTCGGCCTTGACTTGCTGATAAGTCAGGCATCTTGATACAAACTCCGCAATGTCCCTCTTCATCCCGTCCCACCAGTAGGTCTCTCTCATATCATGGTACATCTTGGTGGAACCGGGGTGGACACTATACACTGATCGGTGTGCCTCCTCAAGAATGTCGCGCCGCAATCCATCAGCATCTGGTACGCACAGTCTAGATCCATAGCGTAAAATCCCCTGATCATCAATCACGAACTCGGAAAATCTGCCCTGTCCCATCTGTACCATGATCTCTGAGCAACGGTCGTCACTGCGCTGTGCCTCATATATACGGTCAAGCAACTGTGGGCGTGCACGAACATGCGCGAGCTGTCCCCCTGTCTGAGTGAACTCGAACTCAACTCGGCTGTCGCATAATATCTGCCAATCTGCTGACGACTGCCTCTGCACTGCGCGCAAATAGGATAGACTACCCCCGGTCCTCCTACTCAACGCATCCGCCACTACATTAGCCTTGCCCGGGTGATATAAGATCTCGCAGTCGTAGTCTTTCACCAACTCCATCCAACGACGCTGTCTGAGGTTCAGGTCACGCTGCTGAAATATGTACTTTAAGCTCTTGTGATCAGTGAATATCTGACACGACTCGCCGTATAGGTAATGTCGCCAAATCTTCAGTGCAAAAACCACTGCAGCCATCTCCAAATCGTGAGTGGGGTAGTTCTGTTCATGCTTCTTCAACTTCCGAGAAGCATAAGCGATCACCCGGCCATGCTGCATCAATACGCATCCTAACCCCACTCGCGAAGCATCACAGTAGACCACAAATCCGCCTGATCCCGAAGGCAAAGATATTACCGGCGCCGTAGTCAAACAAGTCCGTAGCTGCTGAAAACTGCGCTCGCACTCCTCTGTCCAAACGAAAGGAACTCCCTTCCGGGTCAAACCGGTCAAAGGTGCAGCTATACGGGAGAAGTCCTGAACAAAACGCCTGTAGTAGCCCGCCAGGCCTAGGAAACTACGGATCTCAGTAACTGATGTAGGTCGGGGCCACTGCTGAACAGCCTCAATCTTCTTCGGGT
Organism: Agapanthus africanus; assembly: GCA_030015575.1. Taxonomy (NCBI): domain Eukaryota; kingdom Viridiplantae; phylum Streptophyta; class Magnoliopsida; order Asparagales; family Amaryllidaceae; genus Agapanthus; species Agapanthus africanus. The sequence continues at coordinate 435,358,919 of CM057345.1, read as the reverse complement.
CCACACATATGCCGCCTCTCTTAATCACGTGACCCAAGAATCCGACGCTGTCCAGCCAGAATGCACACTTGGAGAACTTTGCGAACAGTTGGTGCTCCTTCAGAGTCTGTAACGTAATCTGCAAGTGCTGCTCGTGCTCCTCTTTGCTCCGAGAGTACACCAAGATATCGTCAATAAACACGATGATGAACAAGTCAAGGTACGGCCTGAATGTACGGTTCATCAAATCCATGAATGCTGCAGGGGCGTTGGTGAGTCCGAACGACATCACCAAAAACTCATAGTGGCCGTAGCGCGTGCGGAAAGCTGTCCTCGGTATATCCTCCTGTCGAACTCGCAGCTGATGGTATCCTGATCGCAAGTCGATCCTCGAAAAATACCCCGCACCCTGAAGCTGGTCGAACAAATCATCAATGCGTGGCAACGGATATCTGTTCCGCACGGTAACCTTGTTCAGCTGGCGGTAGTCGATACATAAGCGCAAACTTCCATCCTTCTTCTTGACAAACAGGACCGGAGCACCCCACGGAGAAACACTAGGTCGAATAAGCCCCTTCTCTAACAAATCCTGCAACTGATCCTTCAGCTCTCGAAGCTCTGCCGGGGCCATCCGATAAGGCGTTATAGAAATAGGCCCCGAGCCGGGAATCAAATCAATGCAGAACTCAACGTCGCGCTCAGGTGGTAGCCCAGGTAGCTCATCAGGGAACTCACAAACAACCGGGATCCGGTCCAACGGAACCTCTACAGCTCGAGTATCATAAATATACGCTAAGAATCCCTGACATCCCTTCCGCAAGAGCTGACCAGCGCGAAGAGACGAAATTAAGCTGGGAAGGGTGACACTGCGGTCTCCCTGAATAACAAGGACTGGCTCTCCCGGAAAGCTAAATCTGACTGCCTTCTCACGGCAGTCCACCGAAGCATAACAAGTGGCTAGCCAATCCATGCCCAGAAGCACATCAAAGTCCAACATATCGAGGAGAATCAAATCAACCGATGAATCCCTCTCCCCGATATGAACGGAACACAATCGAAATACAAAACGAGCGACAAACGACTCGCCTACCGGAGTACTAAAAACAAGAAGATGATCTAACGATGACGACTCACGGCCCAACATCGGTGCAAAGTGTGTAGAGACGTACGAATGTGTGGAACCTAGGTCGAATAATACCCGTGCGTCGAAAGAACAAACTGGCAAGGTACCTGTCACAACGGCATTGGATGCCTGCGCATCCTGTGGTGTCAAAGCAAATACTCGGGCCTGTCCTCCACCGATAGCGGGCTGACCTCGACCTCGGCCTCTGCCTCCTCGTCCTCTCTGAACAGGACCGCCGCGTCCACGGCTTCTAGGTGCACCTAACTGGCGTGGAGCATCGCCTGTGGTAGGAAGTAGGGCTCTCTGAGGAGGGGGTGGTGATGGTGGTAGGGTCACATGCGGAACGGTCGCCGCTCCCTGTCGTCTCGCCGGACAGTCTCTGACAAGATGGTGCGGACTCCCGCACCCAAAACATCCTGGCGACGGCTGCTGTCCCTGGGGATAAGAACCATATAACTGTCCCCGTCCAAATCCTCTGCCAGGCCTATCTCTCGGAAAGAATCTGGCACGCAGCCTTTGAGACGGTACATCGATGCGAACCCTCTTCGGCCCAGAAACGGCCGAAGTCTGTGATATGCGTGCCTCCATCCGTAATGCTTTATCCATAGCCGCTGAATAAGTGTCGTAGTGCTGGGCGCCAATGGCAAGATATAGCTGGGCATCAAGTCCTTGTACGAACCTCTTCACCATCTTCTCTTCTGTATCCACCAAATACGGAGCATATCGGGATAACTGTGTAAACTGGATGTCATACTCAGACACCGTCATCCCAGGTGTCTTGACTAAGGCCTCGAAGCTACGAGCTCTGGCGTCACGAACGCTCTCTGGGAGGAAACGAGCTAGAAAGACCGCTGTAAACTCGGCCCAAGTCATAGGCGGTAGACCTGCAGCTCGACCTCTCAAGACTGACTCTCACCATGTCTGCGCGAGACCCTCTAGTCGGAAACTCGCAAGCTCTACCCATCGATCATCCGAACATCTCAGCGAACGGCAGATCCTGGCTAAACTGTCAAGGAACGTCTGTGGGTCTTCCGCTGCCTCGGTGCCGGTGAATACTGGAGGTCTCAGCCTCATGAAATCCTGTAGCGAAACCGGAATGGCCACGGTGGTAGTAGTAGGAGCAGGTATCATAGTAGTCTGGGATGTAGTAGGTGCGTCATCCGGCCTCGGTGTACGACTGGCTGCAACTAGGGATCCTACCATCTGACGTAGCTCCTGCATGCCCCCCATCATCTGTCGCAACTCCTCCATACCAGTCTCGAGCCTATCCATACGGCCTGGGGAAGGTGGATCGATCTGTCCCTGCGGCGTAGGCATACCACCCTGCTCAGTCCTAGTCTCGGACGAGCCAGCTCGAATCTCGTCTCGGGCGGCAGCCCTCTGTGCCCTCATAGCCTTCGGCGGCATAGTGCCTGTTACAGGGAAACAGATAATAAGAACAGTGCAATAGGATCATAGGATACACGGAATTGAAGAAGGAATTTTCAAGCAAGCATATCCTAAAGTCACTTAGACAGAGTACCGTATCGCAAGTATGCCGCGGACATACACACGCTACGTTACCCTACTTAAGTCACTTACTCCATCTACCAAGGGTCATCCTACACTCAAAAAGGTAAAACCTATTGCTCTGATACCAACTTTGTCACGACCCGCAGGGCACGGACGTGACTGGCACTTAAGTTTACGAAACGTCTCAAGACGTCCGTAAATTAAGTAAGCCAAAGCCTAGAAACCAAAACCAAAAAGCAAAATAGTGAAGAAAAACCAATCAATTGAAAGCGAGTTTATTAAGTAAGTCATATAAAACTTTTTTTAAAAACAATCTCAATTTTTCCGAAAATTTCGGCAGAGTCTCCTTTGTAAATACTGGCCCCCAAAATGGGTACAACAAGAATATATATGAATCCAACAAATAAGGCATCCCCAAGCGGGAGCTAGCTCTTCGCCACAAGGCGGTCACAAATCCCACGCAATATAAAACAACAACATGCAAAATAATCATAAGGAAGCATGAGAAAAACAACATGTCGACTCAAGTGAGCTCGACCCCAAAATACAGCAAAAGTCCACAAATCTCACAGTCTTATCTCTACGTCAATATACAACAATACTGGTAGATACAGTAGATGGAGTATACTAGATACAAAGAATATACAAGGTGGTACAAAAATAAAAATATAACCCACCTAAGAGCAAAACCTCGAGTCCAGGCAAAAGAAGCAAGTGCACCCGCAGCTACTGTACTGACGGAGAGGACCTGCAAAAGGCTGTGGCACAACGGGGGTGAGTTGCCAACTCGTGAGTAATAAATAACATCTACACAGGCTATCGAATGCATGCACACAAGCATCCTAGCATCTAAAATACAGGTAAGGCAGGACATAATAGCAGGTATGTATGCAATATGAATATACTAGCAGGTATGAATGCAATGCGAATCAACTCATGGTCTGAATGTGTAAGTATAAGAATCATGTTTTTCCTTTAGGAATCTCTTTTGAAATACCAGCACAATACCAATAGAATCAACAAGAACCTGTGTCCAGCAACGACACCTCAAAACTATCACAAATCTCATATATCCATATCATAGTATCTCTGGCCTCAGCCATCCGGCTGACCCATCTCAATATAAATATCTCATCATCTCGTGGCCACGGTCGGTATCCTCTGGATATCCGCCATCCCAAACAGTCACCGGTAGGTAATCCGCCCCCTGCCAGGCTCATCGTCAGTACCACGAGCTTCTTGCCCTGGAGTACTTTACCGGGCCCACCATGTACCCGAGACGGTTCATCCAACTCCTCGAAACGGGTCTCGAAAACCACAGCAAACTCATGGTGGACGACACTTACATCACTAGAAAACCGCAATTTACATATTTTAAAAATATAATAAGTTTAGAAATTTTTGCGACTTTCCCCCGAAATCCAGAAATATCACAAAATCTCAAGAAGTCCTCATAAATGCATATGCCAATGATAATGAATGCATATGGTATCAATAATCAAGTTGCAATGTATGATTGATAGACTAGGCATGAACAAATAACATGATGAGGTACATGCACACGATTAGCAATCTTATGATTTTATTTTAAGGAATTAAAGGCAATCGCACAAGTTTAAGTATCAATTAGTAAAAGGTTTTCAAATTATAGGTTATCTAGTGTGGTGGTATGGCAATTACCAGGGTGTGTGTGTAAGCATGAATAGTGCTCGTGCTGCATATAAAAACCCTGGCAATGGTGCAGGTGTCCTATAGAATGGTTTCGCATATGTATGTCGATATAAGGCATGGATGTAGCAATTAATCATACAAGTATTACACCCCAAATTACTAACATTACTAAGGATCTTTTTAAGCTACTAAAACTATCGGGCGGCTTGCGCCATCCAACAATAGTCCCCCGTAGATGTTACATCTACTCACCGGAATCCCTAGCTAGTCACGTCCGATCACCGCTTTCCCCTTTCGTGCCGCGTCTGACGTCTCCGTGACCGAACCTGGAATTTACATCAATACAAACATAAGGTTACATTTCAAGAACGACGCAAAACCCAAACGAAAATACTAACGTTTACAAGCTAGGTACAACGTGCACAAGGTGCGCGGAACACACGCGAAAATCGCAAAAACTAACTAAAACGTCGATTGGTCGCCCGGCAAAACTAAAACCCGACCCCTCAAAAATCCGCACTCACACATCCTAAATGTCATAGGATAAGCCATTACAATCATCAAGATATCAAAAATAATTCATCACATAATTTTATCACAAAACTAGTAAGCACAAACATTCCAAAAACGACGCAACATCGCCGTTATGCGATAAAGTGCTCACAATCCAACACAAACATCCAAACTAACCCACTAGATAGCCACTACACTAATTTTAAATCATTAACTATGCTTCAAAACCTATATTCCGCAACCAACCCTTTCTTGATTTTTGTAATTAGCAATTTTAAACCAAACTATACATGAAAAACCTTAAATTAACACTAGATTTTAGCCCAATTAGCAAGTTAACCACTTAGATTAAGGTTAGCAAAACACTAGATAGCAAAATAAATTTAATTAACTAAATAATGGTTTCTAAAACCCTAGTTAACTCAAACCATTAACTTTAAAGAAAATCTAGAATGAAATTAGCACTAATATTAACATTAACACAACTCAATTAAAGAATTCTAACCATAAGAACTTAACTTGGAGGAAATTATACCTCAAGATCTATGGATCTAGCAAGAACAAGAGGCCTCCAAAGATGGCTTCATAGCACCATGATCCAAGCAAGAGAGGCTAAGGAGAATGGGATGAAGGTTGGGGTTATTTTGTGAGGTTTAAATTTGGAAATTTTTGAGCAAACTTTGATGAATTTTTGAAGAAGATGAAAAGAAAATGATGAAGGGGGGGGGGGGCTGCAGCTATTTCGGCCAGATCAAGGGAGGGGGGGGCTGCAGCTATTTCGGCCAGATCAAGGGAGATGGTGGGGTGTGTGGGAAAAGTCACCAAGTCAAACCCCCCTCAAAGTCAAATACACCATACCTCCAAAATAATATATTTTAAAACCTACATTTTAACTCATTCATAACCTAACAAAAGAGTTTTTTAAAAAAAAAGAGAGAGAGAGGAATTTCTGCAGTTTGGGCCAGCCAAGGAGATGTGAGGATGTGTGTGTGAGAGTGCACAAAAAATATTATGCAAAAAGACCCCCTACAAGTCCAAAATTGCAAGTTTAAGCTTAAATTCAATAAATTTCGTTTTCCATAATAAAAATTCGTTAAAACTTAGAATAAAATAGTAAAAATTTATATTACAACTTGATTTTAATTAACATGATTTTAAAGATTAAATTTAGCCCATTTAAATTTGTATTTATCGCTAATTTAATGTATTTTCTTACCGGCTTAAAATAATATTAAAAATTAAAAAATTAGGGAAAATTTTTAAACGGCCAGAATTTCATAAGTAACTCATTTGCTACTAAAAATTAGCAATTACCTAACCAAATTAGGTATAATTAGTCCTAAACTGCAAAATAACAAAAAAGACGATTTACGGAAAAATACCAAATTTTCACCGATTTTCAGGAAAACACCAAAACGACTTTTCAAGGCGCTACACCCTCCAACTTCAAACCCCAAATCCATCTCCAAAACTCCATCCAAACCGTATACCCCTTTCACAAAAAACGATCCCCTCTTCATGCTCTTCGCATTGAACTAAGCAAAATGGAATTTTGGCAACTTTGGGACTTCTAGGGTTTTGTTTGGGAGTAACCATGAGGTATATCTCTTTTCTTTTAGAATAGTTTTGAATTCCTAGATTTTGTTAAGTTTAGACATCGTTTAATTTTGGATTGTGAACTTGGAAAATCCTAAGAGAAGGGTTTGGGAAATTGGTGATGTTGTGGCTGTTAACTAGACTTGGGGGCTATTTAATGACCTGGACCAGAGCCCAGAAACCCCAAAACATGGATTTAGAAACCCCGACATCGGATAAATGTACGGATTTAGAGGGTATTTTGGAATCTGGAGCAACCCGGGGACACTAGAAATGATTTTGCAATTACTGGGAGTCGTGCAGGCACCTAGGAAGCCACCACCAAGACCTTAGCCTCATTCCCTGCACCCAGGCTACAGATTAATTCAATCTGGCTACAATTTGTGGCCAGAGTAGATCAGAATTGATTCGTATTTGTTCTGGGGTCCCTTTTGATGTAAATTAGGCCCTCCATATATGCAGAATTGACCAATTTGGCTTAGGGTAAAATTTAGGACCATTTCCATGAGTTGGTGCATTGTTTTACGACTTTGTTTTGAATTGATTTTTGTATTTGGTTTTTTGTTTCCGTCGTGCGGCTTTTGGACGTCCAAGACCAGGGTTTTTGGTCGTATTTTGCATGCAAAGCTATAGGTTTGGACCTATGAGCGAAACGTGTACCGTTTTGGTTTTCCGCCTTGATTTTAATACGTATTGCGATTGTTTATCATTGTAGGTACCTTCACGTGGATTCCGAGGCGACGGAGCGTGGCATCATCGATTTCGGCGAGCGAAGACCAGGTGAGTGGATCTATATCCATGGGGGAAGTCGGGTGGATGGCGTATAGCAACCCCGCATACTTTTGATGGAAAACCGATTTATAGAATATGGTTAGGAAACCAAGATTAGGAAATTAGGGTTAGAATGTGTCACGACCCGAAAGTACGGAACGTGACCGGCACTTAGATTACGAAGCGTCTAGAGGCGCAACGTAACCTAAGTAAGCCGAAACCCGGAATCTAAACCATAAAAGAAGAAGAAGAAGTAAAAGAAATATAAAGAAGACAAGTTTAAAAGCATCAGCAAATTTTCCCAAAAATTTCGGCAGAGTCTCCTCTGTAAAAACTGGCCCCAAACGGGTACAACAAGTATAATATACATAAACAATAAAAAGCATCCCCAAACGGGAGCTAGCTCAACGCCAACAGGAGGAAACAAGCACAACAAAACACAATAGCATACAACGCCAAAAGGGCGAGGCTCAAAACTCAAAAGAAAACAAATCCACCAAAAAGAATAATACAAGCGCGACTCCAAAGTCGAAATAAATAACTGGTCCAGTAACTATCAAGTAATACAAGTTTGGTTGATGGAGCTTACTAGATACAAATGAATGAATAAAAATACAATAGTTGTTCAGATACAAGTGAACCAACCTACCGTGCAAATCACCCTGAAAGAAAAGATGTGCCAGCAACTGCCAGGGAAACCTGTACATCGAACCTGTAATAAAATTTGGCACAACGGGGTGAGTTACCAACTCGTGAGTAGAAGACATCTACGAAAAGAAATCGAATGCACGACGCTATCCTAGGTCATAATAATACACTACTAAGTCCCAATCATCTAGTAATAGCAGGGTAATACTACGTGTAAGTGCAGATACTCCGTGCTCGTGTCAGTGCCTCATATAGTACTATATCATATGAATGGATATGCATGACCATGAATGTAAAATAATCAATCCTGAAATCCAGGTATATCTGTATAAGAAATCTTTAGCTGTTATCATAGTAAAACAGGTGTAGAAACCTGAAATATCAACAATGAAATCCATGAAAATCCGTGTCAAGCATCGACACAAACATGTAAATCTCAAGTCTCATAGTCTCAATATCTCGGGCTCCGTCAGTCAGGATCGGCCCATATCATCAAATCTCACGACAACAGTCGGTATCCTCCGGATATCCGCCGCTCCAGACATCACCGGTAGGTAGCCTTCCCCTGCCAGGCTCATCGTCTACAACTCGATCTTCTTGCCCCGGGGTACCATACCGGGCCCACCATGTACCCGAGACGGTTCATCCACTCCTCGAATCGGGTCTCGAAATCCATCAGAAAACATGAAATCTCATGGTGGACGACACATACATCACGAGAAAACCGCATCTTATATTTTAAAAAGAGAGGAGGAGAGAGAGAGAAGTTTTTTATATTTTCTTGTGGTTTTCCCCAAAATCCAGAAATCTCATAGAAATCCAAATCTCAAAATCATGAGTAAGAATATGATAAATGTCGGCATTTGCCCCATAATACTGCATGATAACCTGAAAATATGAATGCATGAATGTCTAAGTAATGATGCCATGTCTAGACTAACATCTGAGAGTAATCACGATATTATATCAATCTAGCTGTTAGCTGAATGTATCCATAAAAGATAATATGATCTAAAGTGTACGTGACATAGCAATTACCAATGATGATGTGTGTGAGCCGGCAAATAAGTGTGCGTGGAATATGCACATCATCGGTAATAGTGCTGGTGTCCTAACAGGTAAAGTTTATACTGATTATAGCAACATATGTATGAACATGCAACATTATGATTACAGTGAAAAAGTAAAGACGGATGTGTGTTATCCAGTCATTTGATATACAAATACCACTACCACTATATGGCTCAAACCTAATCTAGTGTCCATCTAACCCTCCTAAGGAAAACTAAACCTAAGAACTGGTCGATATAAGTACACCTAACGCCTGAGTCTATATCTCTAATAGTCGGCGATCCTACTTCAATAACGTCACGTACATAGTACGACTTCCTCAAAAACAAGAGTGCGGATCAATCATCATATATATGCCTCGTACGGTAAAATTCATCGTACGTCATCCCAATATCGGGGTACGGGTCAAGTATCTCCTAGGTGTCTCATCATTCGTATAATTTCATCATCAACACATCTCATGATCAAGGTGCTAAACTGTAACCGCCTACATCAATCATATATCATTGCCATCATAATATGCATCATTAGTTTATCCTCAGAAATATCATATCATATGTATCATATTGTGATTAAGTCATACTGATATCATATCGTCATCAAGTCACACTTATATGATATCGACATCTGGTCACACCTATATGATGTCGTAATCAAGTCATACATATATCATATCGTGATCAGTCACAAGTTACAGTCCGGGTACTATTTTAGAGTCCCATGTACCTCAATATCATCACCACCCATTATAATTTATGTATACATGTTCATTATCTCATTCTCTAATGATCCGCTAACACTTAATACGACTGTATAGCCAAGAATCACGGCATCAAGCCCAGTTATACTGTTTCATCATACCTCGGATATCATATCACATCAATGTATCCCATACACGTGTTGTATATATATATATATACCTATACCTAGTCGTATATGTATATATACATGCACGTATACACCATGTCGAGTTTCAGTGTGTGCGTGTGTGTGTTTCTACCTGAAACCTCCGAACATCTTCCAAGGTACTCATCCTCTGATATGGTTTTCCTAAATCAGTCTAGTCCAGCCTAGGGTTATTACTAGGGTCCTACGCATTAAGAATCTAGGGTCACATCTGGCTTCCTAACGTCAATAAGTACTATTCCTACTCTACGTTGCGGGGGTGCTAAACGCCATCCACCCGACTTCCCCCCGTAGATATACATCTACTCACCTGGTCCATGTCTGCCGAAGACGGTATCGCCATCCTCCTCTTCATCGCCCGCAGTCTATGTGAGGGGTACCTAAACGCAAACATATAAATAGCATCGTAAACTGAATCACATACAAAAGTCAAAACGACGCAAGGAACAAGCATAGGTTAAAACCTATGTCCCGTCCACGCAAAAGCACCAAATATCGCTCGATATCGGCGTACAAACTCCGATGGATCGAGATAACATCAACAAATAACTCATAGTTGTAAAACTCGTTACTTATAATATATAACATGATTATATCCATCGAAACCCTAGAAATCGATCAAACCGTCCAATTTCGTAAAACCCGAAAACGCCAATTTACCGTTTTTCATCAAAACTTGACATTTAAATGAAACCAATGGTCATAAAACTCATTAAAAAGCATAACTAGACTATACAAACCATTACTATATTTTTATTACACAAATTTGTATTAATTTGAAATTTCTAGTTTACAACCTTTAACAATTTTCAACATTTTTCAAGCAAAATACCACAATTCCACCACAAAACATGATTTTGCATGAATTAATGTATTAAACTACAATTCATGATGATAATGATAAAATGAAACCATGATTAAATTTTTAATCTCATTTATTTAGGAATTTCCAAAATCTAGTTTACAAAAAAATAGCATTTTATTAGTATTTTCCAATTATCAAAAGAAACTAGTGATCAAACTAAGTTTTTCTCTCCATTAACATACTAATATTCTCACTAAAACTACAATCTAATGATAGCAATCTAAATTAGAATTTTATATTACCCACATATATATTTTATAAAAAACTAGTTAACTAAATAGCTTAATTTAAACAATTTGAATACACAAATTATTATATAATAACCATGCAAGATTTTTCCACTTCTAAAAATGGTAGACTAGTTATTATAACCCTAATTAATTAATAAAAACCACCACTTGAATTTACAAACCCTAACTTGAATTTTAAAATTTGCAACTAGAATTAATATATTAAATCTAATTATATTTAAAAGAAACAACTAATAACAATAAATAAAAAGGAGAAGATTTATACCTCCAAACTATGAAATCCAAACATGAAAATGAGCCTCCAAAATGCATGCTTTCCCACTCAAAAATCCATGTAAAAATGAGCAAGAATAAAAGGGTAGGAAATAAATAGGATTTTGTGCAATTTTTGTTGAATTTTTGATGGATTTTTTATGAATTTCGAACAAAAAAAGAAGTGGAAATGGGGGGGGGGGCTGCCATGGGGTGAGGCCGGCCATTATTTGGAGGTGAGGGAGAGAAAGAAGAGAGTGAAAAAATTGTGTAGAAGTTTCCCCCAAATATCACCTCAAATTGTCTTTTCATGCATTTCTTTATTTTATTTTATTTCTTTACTATAGCAACTCAAGAAAACTCTAGAAAAAAGGAAAAATTTGCAAATAAATTTTGCATGATACACACTAAATTCTAATATGCCATGGTTCATTTTTACAAATTAAAACCATTCAAATTTGTAATTTACACTAATTTAGTGTAAAAATAAAGCTTATGTTAATATTTAAAATAATTAATTTAGGAAAAATATTTAATTAAACTAAAAATTTATAAGTGGCTAAAAAAACACCATTTACTAGTAATTACATAATTAAAATAGGTATTTTTTTGAAATTATAATGAAAAACAATCACGGTTTAGTTTTACGAAAAATACATTTTACTTTACCGAAAATCATAAAATTCACTTAAACAATTTTATTCATTTAATTATTTATTTAATTATTTTTAAAACGTTATAGAATGAGATAGCTATTAAACCATATTAGAAACTAGAGGATAGTTAGAAGTGATATGTTACTAATATCATAGGATGACGTTTAGCGATATTGCCGTTTAGGGTACCGTAGGACTAGATAGTCGATGTAGATACGTCATCCGAACCATACCTTTTTCTAAACCGAAGAGTCGTATGTATCTTTTAAAAATAAACCTCGAGGGATGCTACGGATTTTCAAATGATATCTTTTTCTTAAAAACACTGTAACCCCTATTTTCAAAACTACGATTCACTTCTTTAAAAATCTGATTGTATGGTTCAGGTGTGTATGTTAGATTAGATACTTATACTTAGTAGAGATAGAATGTTTATGTAAATTCGATTTGATGTGTGATATAAATGCAATGGAAGGATATAATACTGATACATTGAGATGATGATATGAGGTTATGATGACATGATGGTATACGGATGTGAGTCGATCGAGTTGATTTATACCCTGCCGGTCCCCTAATATGAGATTATTGCGGATGCGAACCGGGGCATAGTCACATAGATATACATACATTTATAGAATGTTGTGAATCATAGATTGGGCCGTATGTGATATTAGGTCGTACCTTCTTTTGTCGTATAGGATGATAGGATCCCTATTAGTATAATGCCGCCGCACGATGATATTTCGTGCGTGATGAGTTGACTTGATGATTTATCCTTACCCTTGACTAGAGGTTGTCGTACGATGGCTGATACCGTACGCGATGTTACTGGGCTAGATGCCGATTGTTAGATTCACCGACTCGGACATATGATAGTTACGTATACCTTATAGCTTTTAGCTGGTGTTTTACCTTGTGCTACATTCATGATATTATTATTGCATCGCATATACCTATGATAGTACACCTGCACCATTATCGATGATGCGTATGTCACACGTACACAGTTTATAGGCTCACACACTTCATCATTGATAATTGCCATGTCACTACACAGTAGGATTGCTGCATCATGATATGACTCTTCGCATAACATGCTTACGTATACATTGCTACATCCATACTTGCGCATATATACATTGTATATTCATATTGTGCACATATACACTGACATATCCATATTGGTGCACACATACATTGGTACATCTACACTTGCGCATATTCATATTGTACCTATATAGATAACTGCTTTTATTGTAAAATTGGGAACCGCAGGTTATATTTAAAAAACTGGAATCATTTTAAAAGAGTGGTTTTCCCTTAATATGTCATATCACTATTCCACGTTGCATGACACACGGATATGCTTACATTTCCATTATATGTCGCAGGCATTATGCTCTATGATTTTACGCATTGAGATATGCTGTTTTCATGAGATTTCTGGATTTGAGAACCGTGATCATTTTAAAAGAGATTATACGTTGTTTTAAAAACCCGGTTTCTCCTGATATGATATTTCAGTGCGTCCACCATGTGTTTTCTCGGTGCTGAGAGCGACATGTGAAACCCGATTCGAGGAGGCGGATAAGGCCGATTGCTGGTACATGGTGGACCCGGTATGGTACCCCGGGGCAAGAAAAAGATGCTGTGTATACAGACGGTGAGCCTGGCAGAGGGACTACTACCTACCGGTGATAGTTTCGGGCTTGGCGGATATCCGGAGGATACCGACCGAAGTCGAGGGATGATATGGGCCGATCCGGACTGACGGAGCCCGATATATGAGGATTTACGTGCCGATGCTGGGAACGGTTTTCATGATGTTTTTGAGTGTCGATGCTAGGTACGGTTTTCATGATGTTTTTGAGTGTCGATGCTAGGCACTCATGTTCCATGATTTTGATATGTCGGGAGGGACACCGTTGATATATATATCCTCATACTTTCATGCACACTCCTTTATGATATATTGCGTGCATGCATACATTGATTATATGGGTGGACGAGATCCACATGCAGACATACCTTGATTATGGTTGGACGGGATCCATATACATGCATTGATTATTACTGTTGGATGTTATCCGCATGCATATATGTATTGACTACCTTGTTGGCACATACAGACCCGGTCACCCTTGATATCATAGTATTACATTTATGATATAGTTGACCAAGGAGTCGTTGTTTATTCGATTTCTCTCTGTTGATATTTTTCTACTCACGAGTTGGCAACTCACCCCCGTTGTGCCACAGTTCTTGCAGGTTGACCGCTTGGATCAGTAGCGGCTTTGCTGGCACGCAGTTGCATTCGGGTGTTTTGCATTTGCAGGTGGGCTATTTGTATCATTCCCACTCTTGTATCTACATTTCATATTGTATCTAGTTAACTCCATCAATCAAAACTTGTAAATTGTATAAGTAATGAGACTTAGTGGGATTGTGGTTGTGAGACTTAGAGCGAGGGGTTTTCCGCTACTTGTGAGTTATATGTCTTGCTTTTCTTTATCTTTTTGTGGTGAAACTCGCCGTTGTGCGTCGTATACTTATTTATATTGTCTTGCGTGGTTGTGATCCACCGTTTGGCGAAGAGCTAGCTCCCGCTTGGGGATGTCATTATCATTATTATGTATTGTGGTTTTGGATCAAAAAATACAAAGTAGGTGCTGCCAAAATTTTAAAAGTCGAAACATGTTTTCAAAGTAGCAAATTTCACTTGCATCATTCATGTTCCTTTTCTATGCATTAAGAAAACTTGATTTCATATACCTTTATTTCAAAAACATCACCTCCTTTATTTTTCTAAAAGGTTTAGATTTCTGGGTTTCAGTTTACTTGAATTCCGTTACGCCTTTAGACGTGGCGTGATTCAAGTGCCGGTCACGAGCTAATATTTCGGGTCATGGCAACTGAGCACCCATATTCTGTCTCTGATGTCAAACACCAATGGATATGGGATCATCCATCGCCCATCTACATGGGTTGAGAAGCTATACGCTAGTCTACTCTGGTATATCGATGTCCTATCTCGATACATCCACGACTAGGAACATTTGAAGGATGTACTTAGCGACTACACTGTCCCCACTATTATGATCTGCATCACAATCCTGGTACTTAAGTATTCATTCTAAGGGCTTTATTAATGTGTAACATAGAGATAATCAGAGTACATGTTAAGATAAAGACCAACCAGATAGCATACTATCATGTCGAGTAAGAAAGTCCTCTCTATATATGTCCAAGCATCCACTACAATATATATCGTATGTACAGTAATGGCCTCTAGGGCATACCTATAACTAAGAATCTCCCACTAGCACTAGGGCCATCTGTTGTAGTATCCCATACTCAACAATCAGCAGTGGTTGAAGTATCTTATACTCAACCATCCCATAAAAGTCTCTCCTGGGAATAGGCCTTTGTGAGTGGATCCGCCATGTTGTCCTCTGTAGTCTACTCTCCTAACCTCGATCTCCCTGGAGATCATCCATCTCCATGATCAGGCGATACTGCCATAGAATATATCTGGATAACTGATGGGACGGGAGTTCCTAGACCAAACCCGCGACTCCATTGTCACACAATGGTAGGAACGAAATTCATCTCATGAACTTATATACATCCAGACTAGCTTTTTGGTAGCATCCTTGGTATCAATGTATCCATCCTTTATCATTTAGTTTGCCACGGCATCTAACTTGGAACTCTTCCAACATACCGTCCCTCCAGTGAGGGTAAAGACAATGCCTGTGACTGACATTCAGTCAACCTTAGCACCCTAGAAGCTATCCAGTGATTCTTCCTAGGATCGATTGATTCCATCTCACTACACCTAGTGAGAATCCTAACATCCACTTAGATTTATCACATAGATCCAAATCCCAGGATTTAGGAGGTATCACCTTGATCCTATATGGAGAATCCTTGTGATAAGAGGAGATTGACCGAGTGTAGCGTAGGAAACTCCTTTCTTATCAAGAGTATGTCATCCACGTACAATACGAGGATCACCACCATACTCCCTACTACCTTTTTGTATATACAAGGTTCATCTACCATTTTGATGAAGTCAAATGCTTTGACTACCACATCAGACAGATGTTCCAACTCCGCGATGCCTGTTTTATCCCATAAAGCAACTTGCACACGTTTTCGCTACTCCCATTGTCTACGAAGCCCTCTGGGTGTGTACTTATAGACGCTCTCTTCTAAATCACTATTTAGAAAAGCAGTCATGATACCCAACCGCCAGATATCATAGTTATGGTATGTAGCAATGGCAAGTAGAATCCGGATGGACTTAAGCATAGGCACTAGAAAAGGTTTCATCATAATCCTCTCCTGATCGATGACGAGTACCTTTTGCAACAAGCCTTAGCTTTGAAAGTCTCAACCTTTCCATGTACACCAAGTAATCTTCTCAAGATATACTTGCTCTTGATGGTGATTTAACCCTTCAGATAAAGCAACCAAAGTCCATACTTTGTTTGTGT
The DNA here is from genome assembly GCA_030015575.1 of Agapanthus africanus. Classification (NCBI taxonomy): domain Eukaryota; kingdom Viridiplantae; phylum Streptophyta; class Magnoliopsida; order Asparagales; family Amaryllidaceae; genus Agapanthus; species Agapanthus africanus. The sequence continues at coordinate 435,342,603 of CM057345.1, read as the reverse complement.
ATATAGATTCCATTTCAGGTCGCACTGCATCCAGCCATTCTTACAGAGTCCCCACTCCTGATTGCCTGCTTGAAACTAGTTGGGACATCATCTCATGATGCAATCCTCGCTCTCACTATCATAGAGAAAACCGAAGTATCTCTCAGGTAGGTAAGGAACCCTATCAGATCGGTGGAGAGGCTGAGGTTCTTTGGGAACTATTGAATCCTCCGGTTCTACCAAATTATCATCTGCAGTTTGTATAGCTGGAACTCCTTCCAATTCTAGCTCATGAACACTAATTTCTTCACAAGAAATTCCCTTTCTTAAAGGTGGCATGCTGAGAAACAAAACACTTTTTGTTCCTCGATGTGGTAGAAGATATTCCCTTGCGAATGCTTGGAATATCCAACAAACTTCCACAGAACAGACTTTGCCTCGAGCTTGTCCAGCTTTTGCTTTTAGACATAGGCCGAAAACCCCCAAATCTTAACATCCTTAAGAGATGGGCTCTTCCCATACCATATCATATATGGAGTGGTAAGCACCTGATTTGGTTGGAACCCAATTCAGTAGGTATGTAGCTTCTCAAGTGCATAACCCCCAAAAGGAAATAGGCTTCTCAGTAGTAGTCATCATAGAGCACACCATATCTCATAGGGTGCGATTGCTCCATCCCGATATACCAACGTACTGTGGTGTATACGGAGGAATAATGCTGAGAGAGAATCTCATTCTACTTTAGAATAGTCCAGGAACTCCGTGCTCAAGTATTCTCCTCCCTGATCACATCAAAGGACATAATACTTATACCCGTTTTTGGTTCTCTACTTATAACTTATATTCTTTGAATATCTCAAAAGGTTCAGACTTGTGTTTCAACAGGAACATATGTCCGAATCTTGAGAGATCATCAGTGAATGTAACGAAGTACAAAGAACCAGTCTTGGCATGTGTAGACAGGGGACCTACATATATCATCATGTATCAATCCCAAGAGTTCACCAACTCTTTCTCTGTTACGGAGCTATGGTCATCTTATCTTTGTGACATGACTGGAAAGTTTCACAAGATGTAAATTCAAATTGATTTAAATATGCATCTTTATGTAACTTAGCTAGTCAGGTCGCATTGATATGACCTAGTTTACAATGCTTCAAGAAGGATTGTTCATTTCTGAACTCTTCCTCTTGTATGTGCTCTGTACGTTAAGAACTGTGGTTTGATTTAGAATGTATATGCTTTTAGATAACGTGCCTGAACCGATCAACTCTTGATATAGGAAATGTTCAAAACATTATCCAACAATACAAAATTATATCCTTCTTTACTAAGTAAAGAGACTGATATGATGTTGTATATCAGGTTCGGTATCTAATAACATTCGTTCGGAACCAATGTATTTGGTAATATATGGTGATAATTGCCAACATACTTGGCTGCAACACTTGCACTGTTTCCAACTCTTGAAACTTATCACCCATTCTCAGTTCTCTACCTATCTGTAGTCCATGTAACATATTACATATGTGGGATCCTGATCCGGTATCTCATACCCAGGATGTAAAGGAAACTGAGAAACAGTTCTCTGTAATGAACACACCCGAAGAAGATGTATTAACATATACTTTCTTCGTTTGGGCGGCACGGGAATCCTGGTAATCCCCAATTTCCTGCTCGGCCTTATAACAATTATAAGTTGGAGCGGGACCAATGTTCCCCAGCTCAGTATAACAAGCAGGTTCGGTCAATACATCCATATTATTATCTTGATTAAGGCGTGACATGGTCGCTACCTGGAGAGAGAGAGAGAGAAGAAAAACACTCAGCGTATACTCTTGCAAGATTAGATTGGTTATTATTTTATCTAATCAGGATGGCTCCAACTGTTTTAGTCAAATCTTCCTTCAAACCCTAAAAGGAAAGACTAGCCGGGATTAATTACACCCTACAATTTTCCCGATCTTTCAGCCAGGCCAGTGTCGGTACTTTGAGGGAGGTGTAAGTGAACGGCGGCGCCCCGGCCCTCAAACTGAGGCCAAAATGCGGAAACGATAATTTTACTTTAACTTTTGAACCGGCACCACCGCGCACAAAAATCCCGGATCGGGCCATTAATCTAATTCTAGCTAACTAGAGAGGGGGTAGAGAGATATACCGAGCGATCCGAGTCTTTCGGTCTTCTCGTCGTCGTCCCGATCTCCCGCGGAATCTCCGGTCTTCACCTCCTCGCCGGAAGGGCGCCACGTCGCCGGCTTCTTTTACGGGCTCCCACCTCTGGAACGAGGCAACTCGGGCACGAAGTTGGCGAGTCGACGTGCCCAAGGATACTGTAGGTTGACGGTAGACTGCTTTGTCTCATTTGGGGTTGTGGAAGTTGCCATATCAGTGGAGGAATGATATATGAACCTTTTGTAGATCAACTTAGGGATTTTGAAAGCATGAAAAGAACAAAATCCCATACCCAAAAATTGGGACAGCCCCAACCTCAAGTGGCCGGCCTCATGTGGTGATGGGAGAGAATATGAGAGAGGGAGTGTATCAATGAGGTGAGTGAGTGAGCCAATAATCAAAGAGAGAGAAAAGGTGCATCATGATGAAAAGAAATGATCATCAACCAAAAGCAACACTCCACCAACCAATCATCTCATCACAAAGTCAAGAAATCATGAAGTCAAGAAAGTCAAGGGATGGTGCAATCATCATGACACTACAAGTTGCAAAAAAAACCCTCCAAATTGCTAATTTGCACATTTGAAAATTAGCCCTCCTCCACCAACTTTCAGCCAAGGAAAGATACAAAGGAAAATGGCCGAAACGGAAAGCAAACTGGCAACTCCAAAAAACTGATCCCGTAATAAATTACAGGAAAACCCTGCTACTGTATATACATATCCGCATTTGTATTCCGACCGAAATACAAATGCAATGAGACAAAATCTACACTGTACAATACTAGGATCCGGCTTAAACCAAAGTCCGCTAGTATAATCCGTCCAATCATGATCTGTGCAATACCGCACGTATCCGATCGAACCCTGCCATATCTCCATACGGCCTCTACAGCGTTTTGCCCGAAACTTGAGCAACTGTCTGTGGGGGACTCTAAAGACTCGTCAATACTATGGCTGTGGATTTAACCACTAGCACGTCAGAGGTATTAGCCATAAGTGACGGGCTACCTGCTATTGACCAAAAGGGACGTCGATGAGCGAACTCATCCTGACACCCTGCTGAGCCTGTCAGTGACAATATCCGTACAGTCCGGTCCGTTCGTCTATGAGCATCGCATGGCGGGCCTAGGGGTTTGTAAAAGTCAGACCCCCAAAAGCTGTACAAGTCGTGTCGGAGTGTAGCCTAGAACACCCTGAGATACTACTGGAATACCTACCAGTAAATCTCCTGCCCTGGCCGAGGGCTTTGTGTAATGGCTCTCCTAGACACAGTGCGACCTCACCCCCAATACCGGGAGAGACGAACCCCTGAAGATCCGCTCACTGCCTCCATGTGGCTCGGGACTGTACCCAACTAAAACTTGTTTGCACATCTTCTTTGAGCGTGGTAGGGTAGTAATCAAAGTACAGTGGGAACTCACACGAGACAAATGACGATCCTCAGGTCGATGAACTAACCTGTACACATGTCACCAGGGAACTGCTATCTGACGTCTGGTATAAGACCAACTAGCATGTTCCCGGCGAGTCCTGTCCGGTGTACTCATAACCCAATGAACACCTGTATACATCTTAGGTGAACCAACTGACACCAGTGGCTTGTGAGACCAGCCACCGCCCCTCATCGGGGTCTCGACTGTATACACTAGTCTACTCTGGAGTATCGATGCCCTGTCTCGACGACTAGGGACCTTTTAAGGATGTGCTTATAGACTACCAGCTCCCACGTATATGATCGCCCTCATACTGCTGGCAGTCAAGCAATAATCCTAAGGGCTCTATCAACGTGTAATAGCGACCTGTCAGGTCACCTAAAGCAGTACACGATGATAAAGTTAAACCAGATAGCATACTATCATCTTGAGTAAGACTGTCCTACCGGAATAGGTCCTCTCTCAATCATTGCAATCACGTGCCTGTGATCCAATAATTGACTCTGGGGGCACTATCTCCAACAATCTTCCACTTGCACTCAATGCTAATTATTGCGATGTCGCATACTCACAGCCCATGTGATACCGAACACCCAACTCCTATACTAGTCAGTCTCACAAAGCTCGTTTATGAAACTAATGCGTTCGAGGAATAGCCTCAGTGAGTGGATCTGCTCTAATGTTTCTTTCTATGTCTCTCTTTATCTTAAGTTCGCGGAGAAACATATCTCCCGAAATGAGCAATACCTGTCTTAGAGTATGTCTGGATATCTGATGGGACCTAGCTCATAAATGAACTCCAAATCCAAACTTCTTAGACTGTATCGTCAACTGAACTTAATCAGTATCCTGCGCCATGCCTCCCTCAGTATCCCCTTGGACCATCTGTCCAAAATACTGCCCCTCGTCAGAAGGAAAACTATAACTCTGACAACCTCTCTGTCATCCAGGTCACCTTGGAAGCCTGGAATGATAACTGTCTCCCGAATGAGGCTGTCGTTATCATATCCCTAGAACATCCACTTATGTTCTAAAACTGCTTCCGATTGTTTCTCCAGGATTGGATTAATGTCAACTTCTTGCATCTACTGCAAAAACAACATCTGGTGTAGTACTTGACATCTCATGATTGACTCAATTGCCTAAGCAAGTGATCTGCCATTCATGCACATCCCTCTCCACTTTAGTCTGTAAGACACCTTTAGAGAGGGTGACTCCATCACTTTCAGGTACACTACCGTGCCTGGAGTCGTCCATTCTAAAACACCTTCAGAATGCTGTCTAAGTACCCTGGTTGGGAAACTACCCAAATCCAGATCTAAAACCATAGATCCAGTAACCAGAATATCTTGATATTATATCCATGTCCCATGTGGAGAAACCATTGTGTGACAACCAAAGTATAACCGATTGTATTATAGGAATTTCACTTCCTACTCTGTGTGTGTCATCCAAATACCAGGACATCACACCCTACTACCTTCTTAACAGATCCATCCCCTATTCTGATAAAGTCAAACCTATGACTGTCATATCAGAAATAGATGATCTATCTCCGCTACATCTACTTTAGTCTATAGCTAGACATGATCCACCAATGCTTCCGCTGCTCCCACTGACCACGAAAACCCTCTGGCAGAGTCATATACACGTACACTTCTAAAGCTAGTTTAGAACGACGCTATACTCATCCTCCTGCCGGGTCTCGCAGCCTGGAACAACAACAATGGCAAGTCTGGGTAAAAAAGAACCTCCCTGTCACCGTCCTTGAGGCTACCTGAGTACCTCTCGGGTGCCTGAGGTTACGCACCTTATCTGCGGAGTGGCTAATGGAATGTCAAACCAGATTGAATGTTTAGGTTCTTATCAAATCTTCAGTAATCGTTTGCGGTTCTGGAATAACTTCCAGTTCTACCATACTCCCCCTACTGTTTTCTGAAAAAATCCATTTTTGTTAAAACTGTGGCGAGTTAAGAACAATATCACTATTGATCTTCCAGATGGTAGAAAGTCAACCCTCGTCAAATCCTGGGTCAACCCACAAACAGCCATTACAGAAACATGCCTTGAGTTATCCAGAGTCTGGTTTTAAGCATAAGCCGGACAACTCCCCGTACCTTAACATCGTTAAGATACGAACCGTTCTATATCCAATATAGAAACAGAGGCACTGATTTAATTGAACCAGATTCAAATCATGCAACTGTCTCCAGTGCATGTTAACTAAATGGAAAGAGGCCGATCAGTATTACTCAACTTAGGAGTACATCCAATTATGAGTAACCTGAAAAAGAATCAAGTTCTCTTAATCATTACTATCAACTGAATACCATACACAAGTATCCACATCTTCGATCACCTTGAAGAATCCTGATACTTGCAACACCTGGTTCTCTACTTTATTCTTATACCTATAACTTCTCAAAACTCAGACCTTGTGTTTCTACGAAACACTTATCTAAGAACTAGAGAAGTCATAAGTAAACCGAATATAGTACGAGGACCAACCCCTCTGTCCTAATGGACACTGGACAACATACAATACTCTGTATAAGTCCCTTGAGTCTGATAACTCAATCCCTGTGTGTCATAGGTTGAAAACTGTACCTTTGGTTAAGAAGAATTACACCGCTGTTTAATGCTCCTTACCTAACCATCCACTGATATAGGTAAATGTCATAGATATAATTTCAAAAAGGTATATCTCACTCTATGAAAATAGACATACAGATATATCAATTTGAAATTGGTGCATAACTGCGAATATTCAAAACCAAATATTTGCCGTCTGGCAAGCAACCCGGGTGACTTCCTCAAATATCACCAATTACAACGAGTTCCGATATAATGAGGACAATCACCTAATTCCCAATAACTCACTCCCACTCATCATCTGTAAAACCGTACAGATGTGAGAATCAAACTTGGTAAATACATACCCTGGAGCAAGTGTCTAATTGGGAAATCAGTTTTCCTTTAACAGTACACAGTGAAACTGAAACATTGAAATGTTTCGTACGGGTATCCGGGTATTCCTAGTAATGCCTCTTCCATTATCAGATTCACACCTATAACCGTATATTTCTTTGCCATCTCTCCAAATCCCTTCATATGTCTTTAATCATTACCATCTGCACACCCCTTTAGGCCAAATGGTTTTCTTCCTTCCCTACCGTTAGGCACCAGCCTATGGTTTGGAAAAAGACTATCCAATAAGCCTAATGGGTGTACTGTCCTAATCCTAGGAGCACTCGCAATGCGAGAGAAGGTGAAGATAAAAGACAACCGAATAAACCTTATTCCTATTTCTCCTTAACCAGAATCCATCCCCGAACTGGAACAAGTTCCTTTCGAGTTCGTATATAACCATACGATGGAATATCCAATAAACTGTGGAACTTCGTAGTGATACGGAGTGTTCTGGAGAAATATAAAGGTGATGTGGGAGTGGTAATGAAATACTTGGTTTGGTCGTGAATAGCAGTCGCAATTTACTTTGCCCTCTTTCTAATCCCTTTATTTGTCTTAACGTAATACCTTCTGTACACCATCGTTAGGCTAATTGGTTTTCTTTGTTCCCTACCGGTCGGCACCAGCCTATGGTTTAGAAGAAGACTATCCAAATTGCGTAATAGGTGTACTATTCCCTAATCTAAGGGGCATTCGCAACCTGAGAGAAGGAAAAAAGAAAAGACAACTGAATAGTCCTATTCGTTTTCTCCAGAACCAGAAACCATCCTCGAATAAATTCCTTCAAGTTCGTATATAACCATACGATGGTTTTGTCCAATGGAAGTGGACGTTCGTAGTAATACGGGGTGTCCTGAAGAAAAAGGGTAAAAGTAGGAGTGGCAATGAGGTTTGCAACTCTGACAATCCAAAAGTCAGTGTTTAAGAAGGTTCGATTAATTTTTGTTACTGAGTCATAGTCTAGGGTCGGGTCATGGTCGCTGCCAAAGAGAGAGAGAAATGAAACACTTAGCGTACACTCTAACCTAAATCAGAATGGTTACCAATTTATCTAATCAGGAAACCTCCCACTGTACCGTCAAATTCTCCTCCAAACCTGAAAGAAGAATTAGTCGGGATCACCCGAGGAGTAAACCAACTCATTAGTGGGATTTGGGATCCAACTATCATCGCATGATAACGTGACGGACTTCGCTCACGTTATCACACTCCAGAAGGCATGCGCATATATGGCAAGTTTCAGTTTCTTTAGAAACTCCCGATGTGATTTTTGCCCCATGCTCTTATGACCTTGACTTTGGCCAACATATCATAAGTCACATGTCAAGTTCTACCTGTCATTCTCCAGGTTAATTTGAACCCACCAGTACATACCCTTGACTTTGGCCAAAATAGTAGTACGACTGTCCCAAACCAACGCATCTATCTATGCTGCATATGAATACCCAATAGCTACCAATCACTGTGCCTTGACTTTGGCCAACATACACAGCTTGAATACTTATTGACTATTCATATGAAACGATGGAGGGCTACGAATGGTTTCTAGCGAAAAACCTTTAACGTAATGAACTTGATATCGTTGAAGGAACCGGAGAGCTTTTATAAAAATATAGTGGCGAAAACCTTTGCTAAAGAGGTCACTCTCGGTGAAGGGATCTCGGCTCTTTCCTCGTAGAATGAGGTGCAGGATATTCCAACTGAATACCACGATGCAAAGCAAAAATAATCGACTTTAGTGAAGTTATTGCCCTGACGCAAAATTCTGTCCAAGGGGTCACTCCCGGTGAAGGGATCTCGGCCCGTGCCTCGTCGACTGAGGAGCAGGATATTCACATCCGAATACCACTGTGCAAAACAAAAGAGAACGCCTTTGCAATAACAGCTTTTTGAAAAAAATGTTCCAACAACATCAGAATAGGTTTGTTTTTAACTTGCATTGATCCGAATCAACGCAGTCTCATCAATTGATCGCACCACAAAGAACGAAAATAATGATGTATGTATATGCCATCCGCATTCGCCAATGGGTCCTGTCATTACCCGTTAGGTTAGTTAACTAACGACAGAGCGGGGACTGAACTAGCGCGGATGCAAAACATATACAGCATCTACTAGTATATATATCAATATATAATATTTCGCTCAAGGCGTGATAAAATGCAACATCACAGAAATGTAATAAGCATCACAGAACAATACAAATATCTGGGATCCCCGGGTTTCACAGAGCCGCTACTGAAACTCGACGTTCCCCTGGTCGTATGGATAGCCTGTGCAATGAAATCCTAGACCCCTACGGGCGCGGCAAGTTACCCGCCAAAACCTGAAGCGAGGCAGCCCCTTCAGCAAAGTGAATGGACCACCCAGCACTTCACGGAATCCGGTAACTTGGGAACCCCTCCTGGGTCAACCTGTACCCCCTACGAGTGCGGTGAATAGCCCGCCAATTCTAGAGCAAAGCCCTCACCGTCTCAACGCCATGAGATGCGGGCCCGTTGCCCTCTAGAACCCGGCTATCCGTGCACCCCTCCTTGGGGTGATCCTAGTACAGAAAGTAAAATATACATACAACGGGTACATCGACCTCACCCCGGTCGTGCCCCAAAAGAATAATATACAGACAGGCAGTGACGGCAGTCCACATGTCGGACGCTCGCCCCGCAATAACAAATGTACATAATACAACCAAATCTGTACTAACATTGCATCCAGGCTATCCCCCATGACCAATCCGCAACATCACAGCACAACTTAGGATATCAACATGAATGTCACGTTCGCAAATCCGTCTAACCGGGCTATAGCAGTTAGACAGGATTTACCGATCAAGTGACATTCACGGTCGCAGATTTAATGTAAATACTATGAACTAATGTGTTTAAAATTTTCGATCGATCAAATTTTACCAAGTGGGCCCCAAGCATTACTGTAGCACTTAAAGAAATTCTGGGCCCAAAAAGAATATTCCAAAACCCTAATTTCCCTGTAAAAAGATCACTATGCAAAAATGGTGCAGTGAAGGCACTGTACAGCAGCGGAACCGCGGCGCCAAGGGGGTTTTGGCCGAGGTTCCGCGGTGGGTCTACAGTATCATGCGACTATTTTTTCACAGATGTCTTAGAATTTCCTGAACATTATTCTGAAACAACCTGAAAAAATTTTGAAGCCAAAAAAATTTCGACAGAGAACTGATGCTCAAGAAATCGGGTTTTCGGAAAATTGTTTGATCAAAAATGTAAACACATTAGACAAATCTAGACTAGGTTAATGGCGTGGCTTTGATACCAGTGTAAGTGCACGGCGGCGCCCCGGCCGTCAAACTGAGGCCAAAATGAGGAAACGATAATTTTACTTTAACTTTTGAACCGGCACCACCGCGCACAAAAATCCCGGATCGGGCCATTAATCTAATTTTAGCTAACTATAGAGGGGGAAGAGAGATATACCGAGCGATCCGAGTCCTTCGGTCTTCTCGTCGTCGTCCCGATCTCCCGCGGAATCTCCGGTCTTCACCTCCTCGCCGGAAGGACACCACGTCGCCGGCTTCTTTTACGGGCTCCCACCTCTGGACCGAGGCAACTCGGGCACGAAGTTGGTGAGTCGACGTGCCCAAGGATACTGTAGGTTGACTGTAGACTGCTTTGTCTCATTTGGGGTTGTGGAAGTTGCCATATCAGTGGAGGAACGATATATGAACCTTTTGTAGATCAACTTGGGGATTTTGCAAGCATGAAAAGAACAAAATCCCATACCTAAAAATTGGGACAGCCCCATCCTCAAGTGGCCGGCCTCATGTGGTGATGGGAGAGAATATGAGAGAGGGAGTGTATCAATGAGGTGAGTGAGTGAGCCAATAATCAAAGAGAGAGAAAAGGGGTATCATGATGAAAAGAAATGATCATCAACCAAAAGCAACACTCCACCAACCAATCATCTCATCACAAAGACAAGCAATCATGAAGTCAAGAAAGTCAAGAGATGGTGCAATCATCATGACACTACAACTTGCAAAAACAACCCTCCAAATTGCTAATTTGCACATTTGCAAATTAGCCCTCTTCCACCAACTTTCAGTCAAGGAAAGATAAAAAGGAAAATGGCTGAAACGGAAAGCAAACTGGCAACTCCAAAAAAATGATCCCGTAATAAATTACAGGAAAACCCCGCTACTGTATATACATATCCGCATTTGTATTCCGACCGAAATACAAATGCAATGAGACAAAATCTACACTGCACAATACTAGGATCCGGCTTAAACCAAAGCCCGCTAGTATAATCCGTCCAATCATGATCTGTGCAATACCACACGTATCTGATCGAACCCTGCCATATCTCCATACGGCCTCTACAGCGTTTCGCCCGAAACTTGAGCAACTGTCTATGGGGGACTCTAAAGACTCGTCAATACTATGGCTGTAGATTTAACCACTAGCACGTCAGAGGTATTAGCCATACGTCACGGGCTACCAGCTATTGACCAAAAGGGACGTCGATGAGCGAACTCATCCTGACACCCTACTGAGCCTGTCAGTGACAATATCCGTACAGTCCGGTCCATTCGTCTATGAGCATCGCATGGCGGGCCTAGGGGTTTGTAAAAGTCAGACCCCCAAAAGCGGTACAAGTCGTGTCGGAGTGTAGCCCAGAACACCCTGAGATACTACTGGAATACCTACCAGTAAATCTCTTGCCTCGGCCGAGGGCTTTGTGTAATGGCTCTCCTAGACACAGCACGACCTCACCCCCAATACCGGGAGAGACGAACCCCTGAAGATCCGCTCACTGCCTCCATGTGGCTCGGGACTGTACCCAACTAAAACCTGCTTGCACGTCTCCTTTGAGCGTGGTAGGGTAGTAATCAAAGTACAGAGGGAACTCACACGAAACAAATGACGATCCTCAGGTCGATGAACTAACCTGTACACATGTCACAAGGGAACTGCTAACTGACGTCTGCTATAATACCAACTAGCATGTTCCCGGCGAGTCCTATCCGGTATACTCATAAGCCAATGAGCACTTGTATACATCTTAGGTGAACCAACTGACACCAGTGGCTTGTGAGACCGGCAACCGCCCCTCGTCGAGGTCTCGACTGTATACACTAGTCTACTCTGGAGTATCGATGCCCTGTCTCGAAACTCCCACGACTAGGGACCTTTTAAGGATGTGCTTATAGACTACCAGCTCCCACATATATGATCGCCCTCATACTGCTGGCAGTCAAGCAAGAATCCTCGGGGCTCTATAAATGTGTAATAGCGACCTGTCAGGTCACCTAAAGCAGTACACGATGATAAAGATAAACCAGATAGCATACTATCATCTTGAGTAAAACTGTCCTACCGGAATAGGTCCTCCCTCAATCATTGCAATTACGTGCCTGTGATCCAATAATTGACTCTGAGGGCACTATCTCCAACAGGAGGTTCCTCATGCTTACGTACGGACCTAATTAAAATAAACCTCATTTTTCCACGGGAGTAACCCCATAAACACCTTTCTAGACACCTACTTGATCGGCTAATTGTAATGTGTAAAACTCTCCAAGGAGTAACTCTTACTCGCAGTGGGTATCGGGATCCAACTATCTCATAGAAGGTATACAATCTCATTGCAAATTTCAACACTTGAAATTCCCAATAATGTTTTTCCCTAAGCGTCCTATGACCTTGACAGAGGTCAACAAACCATAGGCCGCTAGTCAAGTTCAACCCGTCATTTCTTGATTGAAATAAACCCACCCGCACGACTCTTGACAGAGGTTAACAAGGTCGCACGTCTACCCTAATCCAATCGCATCATATGCTTATGCAGATAAGCACTAATCATCTACCGCACACTACGCCTTGACAGAGGTCAACAAACGCAGCATGAATTCTAAATATTACTTATCTGAAATGACGGAGAGCTACAACAGGTTTTTAAGAAAACTCTTTGTGTAATGAACTTGATATCGTCGTAGAATCGAGTGATTTTGAAAAGGAGTGCTTTTGAGGTTTTTACTAGTTTTGATAAAGAGGTTACTCCCGGTGAAGGGATCTCGGCTCTTTCATTATCGAATAAGGTGCAGGATATTTCACAAATACCACTATGCAAAGAAAAAACTATAAAAGCAATCAAAAGACAAACCGAGTTTGTAGCATCTGCTAGATTCGCTAAAGAGGTCACTCCCGGTGAAGAGATCTCGGCTCTTTTCTTATCGAATAAGGTGCTGGATATTCTATAAGGAATACCGCTATGCAAAGAAAGAAATAGAGCTACCAATTTTCGAGACAAGTTTCTATAACATCTTTAGGTTTCTTTTATTTCATTAATCTCATTAATGAAGTCCCATTTATTATGCTTCCCAAGCATCACATATGAAACGAAAGCAGCAATATTAATTATATCTCATATATATAATATAGACATTCGTCTCAGAATATAATCAATGATCACATCACTGAATATCGCGGCAGAATAAAAGCATATGAAATATTGGATATACTAGGATTTCCGGGTTTTATTTTAAGCCTGTATAAAACACGGATTCCACGGTCTTGATGACTAGCCAATCCCACACCTCTAGACCCTTATGAGAGCGGCAAGCAACCCTACCAATTCTAGAGTTAGAAGACCTGGTCTCGACCTCTCGAGATGGTCTCCCACTGTACCCTAGAACCCGGTTACTTGTGCTCCCCGCCTTAGGTCTATCCTAATGCGGAAAAGTAAATAATATACAATGGTGACATCATCCTCAACCCGGAAGTGCCCCAATAAAAGAATATTATATACAATGAATTTTACATGAATGAAAATAAAAAAAATCTCATCTCACATAAAACCCCCGGCTATTCAATCATGACGATCCAATATAACATATCCCAGCAACACATAACATCACATGTCATCAACGTAAGTAAATATGCGTATCCCAATTGTCGTTGACATATAGTACCAAGACCGGCGATACACCACATATTACAGTTACGGTCGCAGAAAAGAAAGTGAAAAACTAAAACAGTAGGAATACGCAACCACCTTAGACATCACATGCCTAACCAAATGAATTCCTTAGACATCGCATGCCTAACAATTATAAACCCCGCATTTTAGTCACGATCTTGAAAACACTTTACAATAACAAGTCGGGCAATTCAACAAGATTCCCGACATCCAGATGAAATGCTCGTTGGAAATTTTAGTAGACGGCCGCACCCCCCGATACCGTCGACGAAGTGCACTAAGGCGGAACACCGCTGCCGCAAGCACCCGAACGGATGCTTTTGGCGATGGGGTTCTCCTACAGTCACTTGGTCGGAGCTATGGGGCATAGCCATCTATTAAGTTTACCCGGCAAGTATCCGCGTACGCTATGTGATTGCGACGGACTATTGATTACATCAAAATCCCGTGGTAACCGATCAATTGAGACTAAATTGCTAGATTTATAACATTCAAATTAGTTATGTCATAATTACATTTGTGAATTCCAAATATTGTATCCCATCACATAATATCCGGACGACGTTAAACTTTTCAATCGATTCATCAAAATCCCAAAATTTCCCGACATCTCAACACTCGAGCACAGTTTTAGTAATACCCAGAATATGCCACAGTACCTATGCACCAGCCGTAGAAGGGCAAACCCAAGCCTCACTCATTTCGCCACGGAACTACGGCAAACCCTAGGATTTGACCGCGGTTCCGCGATCCAAAAAAGTCGAGTTGGGGTTTTATTCTTCTAGAGGGTTCATAGGATTACTTGCATGTTTTTCCGAATACGTTAAACTTGGAAAAATGGGTTTTTGACATTCTATCAAACTTTTTAACTTCGCCTAGACAACATGCGAATAACCCAAAACATTGTTAAAACTATGAATATGAAACACTCCGAATTGTTTATAGTGTAAGATTACATCACATGCAAAATTAGCAAAAACAAACAACACCTGAAACATCAAAACCAAGTCACTGGAACACAAAAAAATTTCAGGGGAGGGGGCTCGGATTTGGCCGAGATCAATGTACATGCGGCTGGCCAAAAATTCTTATTTTTGCGTAAAAATTTCATGGTGTTCTTAGTATATCTCATACATCATTCTGTACTTGTTTAAAAAATTTTTTGAACAATTTTTAAAATCGACAGAAACTTCATTTTTCGTTTTCAAGTTTCGGAGTATTTCGGTTTTTAATCCGTATAAATTTCTAGCATGGCTCTGATACTACTGCAGGGTTGCCTAGCACGGCAGCAAGGTTTCGGGAGGCATCGTCCATGCCATTTTTAAAATTTTGTCGTTCTAGCTAACCTTAACATAGAATCGTTTACTAGAAATCGACGGAATAACATATGTAAACACTTTACATCCTAAGTGAGCAAGGAATACAACCTTTGTAGACCAGTCCTTCACTTCAATAGCTCCGTGTAGTAGTCTCTTCGTTGTGATCAAGAAGTCCTGGACTCTAGAGAAGCTCCGATGAAGAAACAAACATGCTTGCTTCGAAGTCATCGAGACCGAAGATGATCTACGTCGAGGAGACACTAACCTAAGCTATCTCTTCACAAATCATGGAATTAGTGAAGGAAACACCCTATACTAAATGGCAAGTAGTAGAGGATGATGAAGTAGGAATTTTGCTCACATTAGATTTCATATTCTCACAAATTTTCATCATAAACTCAGACCCTAGAAAACTCTTTTCTCTTTGAGCTCATGAAGAAGATGAAGAATTATCAAGAGAGAATGAATTATTGTTGAGATTAAAAATGCAACCAAGGGTTAAGCATGTCATGCTTAACCCTTGTAGAGAGTTAACCATAGCCATGGGTTTAAATAAATATCCTAAGCTTGACAAAAGTGTGGACAAAGTCAAAAATGCTTACAAGGTTCTACAAGCTTTCAAAAAATATTAACCATGATAAAATCCACAATTTTGAATAACTCAAAGATAAATATAAAACCCTAATCTTAACCCTAGTATGGTTTAACCCTTAATAACCTTAGTTGCATTTGTAACCTAACTTGATACATTTAACATATATCATATATACATCAATGTATCCAAAGTGAGAAAAGAAATCATAAGTGAGCTAATACTAGTTAATGTAATGTAATATATCAAATATATAATTATACATTAGATTATCAAATAAACTCTCGATTTAATAATCCGGCTATATCACCTATAACCGACTAATATCATATGAATCAACACTTGATCTAATAACCCGGCTATATCATATATAACCTACCGATATCTCATATCGCGAGAATAGAATACGGTATCTCATATCGTATCAATCTCAGTCCGGCACATATCACATATGTGCTCCTACTCCGTTTCGCTTGAGCCAGGAAACCCCTGTGTAAGACTCTAAAGACTCGTCAATACACCGGCAGTAGGTGATGATCATATCAAACACCCACAAGCCGCAAGCGGTCTGCTAAACGTAATGGCCACCCGGGTATTGAGCGACCAGAAGATCAACAAGCAAGCCTGCTCACACTCCTGCGAATCCAATCAGTAACACTACCGTACAGTCCGGTCTCTTCGTCTGATATGTCGCATATCTCGTATAGGGGTAGTAAACGTCAGACCCCAATAACTCGATAAGTCGTGTCGATATGAGGATCATAATAGGTCGAGAAACTACTGATAACACTTACCAGTATATCTCTGAAGCAGCCTTGGCCAAGGACTTCCTGTTATAGCCAATCGAGAATAGCGCAACATCAACTTCTAATACCGGGAGAGACGAAACACTTCCCATCACTCATTGCCTCCATGTGATTCGAGACTGTACCCAAAAGCCACCGTTTTGCACGTTCTCTTGAACGTGGTAAGGTAGAAATCAAAGCATAGTGTGAATCACACAAGACTCTATGACGATCTCAGGTCTACAGACTAACCTGTACCAGTGTCACCAGAGAACTGCCATCTAACGTTAGGTATAATACTATCTGGGAGTTCTCGGCGAGTCCGTTCAGTGTACCCAGTCTCCACTGAGAACCCGTATACTGTCTCTTATGTCAAACACCAATGGATATGGGATTGTCCATCATCCATCTACATGGGTCGAGAAGCTATACGCTAGTCTACTCTGGTATATCGATGCCCTATCTCGATACACCCACGACTAGGAACATTTGAAGGATGTACTTAGCGACTACACTGTCCCCACAAGTATGATCTGCATCACAATCCTGGTAGTCAAGTACCCATCCTAAAGGCTTTATCAACATGTAACATAGAAACAATCAGAGTACATGCTAAGATAAAGAGCAACCAGATAGCATACTATCAAGTCGAGCAAGAAAGTCCTCCCTATATATGTCTAAGCATCCACTACAATATAAATCGTATGTATAGTAATGGCCTCTAGGGCATACATATAACTAACAATCTTATCAATGTGTTGTCCTAAGACTGCACCAACAGCAAAATCTGATGCATCACACATTAGCTCAAACGGGTTGTTCCAATCAGGAGATGATAGAGCGGGAGCTGTAGTGAGGGAATTCTTAAGTGAGTCAAATGCAATCTCATAGTCCGAGTCAAAGTGAAAGGTTGTGTCCTTGGCCAAAAGAAGAGTTAAGGGTCTAGAAATTTTGCTAAAATCCTTAATGAATCTCCTGTAAAAGCCTGCATGGTCAAGAAAAGATCGTATATCTTTGACGCATTTGGGATCAGGAAGGTTATAAATGACATCTATTTTAGCTCTATCAACCTCAATGCCTTTCCGTGAAATGACATGTCCAAGCACAATTCCCTCTTGGACCATGAAATGACATTTTTCCCTATTCAAGGTTAAGTTCTTATCTTTACAACAAGTAAGAACTGCGTCAAGATGAGATAGGCAGTCATCAAAAGAATCTTCAAATATCGAGAAATCATCCATGAAAATCTCCAAAAAATTCTCGACCATGTCCGAGAATATTCTCATCATACACCGCTGAAATGTAGCGGGAGCATTGCATAACCCAAAGGGCATGCGTCTATAAGCAAAAGTACCAAAAGGACAAGTAATAGTGGTTTTATCTTGATCCTTTTCAGTAATAGGGACCTGGTTATAGCCAGAGTATCCGTCCGTGAAACAATAATATTCATATCTAGCTAAGCATTTTGACATCTGGTCAATGAATGGTAAAGGAAAGTGGTCTTTTCTCGTTGCGGCATTGAGTTTTCTATAATCAATACATACACGCCAACCTGTTTGAGCGCGTGTCTGGATTAACTAATTTGCATCATTTGTTATGACCGTGATGCCAGATTTCTGAGGGACTACATGAATTGAACTTACCCATTGGCTATCAGAGATTGGGTAAATGATACCACTGTCAAGGCATTTGACAATTTCTTTCTTTACCGCCTCTTTCATTATGGGATTCAACCGTCTTTGTGGTTCTCAGGTTGGCTTGGCTTCATCCATCAGATGTATATGATGTTCAACAATCAAGGGAATAATCCCTTTGATGTCAGCTATTGTCCAACCAAAAGCCTGCCTATTAGAATTCAAGACCGTCAAAAGAGCGTACTCTTGCTCTAAGGCTAGAGAAGCGAATATGATCATGGGTAAAAACTCATTCTCACCTAAATATGCATATTTAAGATGAGAAGGTAGGAGTTTGAGATCTAATGTCGATGGAGAAACAATAGAAGGTAGGGTAAGAGAATGGCATTCAGATTCACGAAGATGCTCATAGCCTGCAAATGATACAGACTCGGAAAGTGATGAGTCAAAAGTTTTAGACTCAAGAGTGGACTCATAAAAAGTGTCCTTACTAAGATGTGTAAGATCAAACATTGATGTGCTAATTTCGTCGAGATCTTCAAAGCAAAGTTCATCAACCTCGCAGCTTTCGGGAGCTATCTCGTGGACATAACAGACATCAAGAATGTGAGCAGAGGGTTCAGACGTCTAACTTCCAATTTTGTATATCTGGGCATACTGAGCAAATCCGAAAGTCGTCTTCACCGGTAGGAAGTGAGCCGCTTTCGTCAATCGATCCACAATCACCCAAATGGAGTCATACCCTCGCCTAGTCCTGGGTAGACCCACAATGAAGTCCATAGAAATATGCTCCCATTTCCACTCCGGAATGGGTAACGGCTGTAGCTCTCCCGCTGGCCTCTAGTGCTCGGCCTTGACTTGCTGACAAGTCAGGCATCTCGACACGAAGTCTGTGATGTCCCTCTTCATCCCGTCCCACTAGTAAACATCTCTCATATCATGGTACATCTTGGTGGAACCTGGATGAACACTGTACACTGATCGATGTGCCTCCTCAAGAATCTCACGCCGTAATCCCTCAGTATCTGGTACGTACAGTCTAGTCCCAAATTGCAGTATCCCCTGATCATCAATCACGAACTCGGAAAATCTGCCCTGTCCAATCTGTGCCATGATCTCTGAACAACGGTCATCACTGTACTGTGCCTCATGTATACGGTCAAGCAACTGTGGCCGTGCACAAACATACGCAAGCTATCCCCGATCGGTGTGAACTCGAACTGCACTCGGCTGCTGCATAAAATCTGCCAATCTGCTGACGACTGCCTCTACACTGCGCTCAAACAAGATAGACTACCCCCGGGCCTCCTGCTCAAACAATCCGCCACTACATTAGCCTTTCCCGGGTGATACAAAATCTCATAATCGTAGTCCTTTACTAGTTCCATCCAATGGCGCTGTCTGAGATTCAGGTCTCGCTGCTGAAATATATACTTTAAGCTCTTGTGATCAGTGAATATCTGGCACGACTCGCCGTATAGGTAATGTCGCCAGATCTTGAGTGCAAAGACCACTGCAGCCATCTCCAAATCGTGAGTGGGGTAGTTCTGTTCATGTTTCTTCAACTGCCATGAAGCATACGCGATCACCCTGTCATGCTGCATCAATACGCACCCTAGCCCCATTCGAGAAGCGTCACAATAGACCACAAATCCACCCGATCCTGAAGGCAATGATAACACCGGCGCTGTAGTCAATCGAGTCCGTAGCTGCTGAAAGCTATGCTCGCACTCCTCCGTCCAATCGAAAGGAACTCCCTTCTGGGTCAACCCGGTCAAAGGTGCAGCAATACAGGAGAAATCCTATACAAATCTCCTATAGTAGCCGGCCAGTCCTAGAAAGCTGCGGATCTCAGTAACTGATCTCGGTCTGGGCCAACGCTGAACGACCTCGATCTTTTTTGGGTCCACACATATACCATCCCATGTAATCACGTGACCCAAGAAGTCTTCGCTGTCAAGCCAGAATGTGCACTTGGAGAATTTTGCGAAAAGCTGGTGCTCCCTCAATGTCTGCAGCGTGATCGGCAGGTGCTGCTCGTGCTCTTCTTGGCTCCGGGAATACACCAAAATATCGTCAATGAACACGATGATGAACAAGTCAAGATACGGCCTGAAAATACGGTTCATCAAGTCCATAAATGCTGCTGGGGCGTTGGTGAGTCCGAACGACATCACCAAAAACTCATAATGTTCGTAACGCATGCGGAAAGCTGTCCTCGGAATATCCTCCTGTCGAACCCGCGACTGATGGTACCCTGATCGCAAGTCGATCCTCGAAAAATACCCTGCGCTCTAAAGCTGGTCGAACAAGTCGTCGATGCGTGGCAAAGGATATCTGTTCCGCACGGTAACCCTGTTCAGTTGGCGGTAGTCGATACACAAACGCAAACTGCCATCCTTCTTCTTGACAAACAGGACCGGAGCACCCCAAGGAGACACACTGGGTCGAATAAGTCCCTTATCCAGCAAATCTTGCAACTGACCCTTCAACTCTCTAAGCTCCGCTGGGGCCATCAAATAAGGCGGTATAGAAATATTCCCCGTGCTGGGAATCAAGTCAATGCAGAAAACAATATCGTGCTCAGGCGGTAACCCAGGAAGCTCGTCATGGAAAACATCAGGGAACTCACAAACAATCGGAACCTGGTCCAACGGAACATCCGTAGCTCTAGTATCACAAACATAGGCTAGGAATCCCTGACATCCCTTCCTCAACAGCTGTCCAACGCGAAAAGAAGAAATCAAACTGTGAGGGGCAGCACAACAGCCTCCCTGCACAACAAAAGCCGACTCGCCGGGAAAATAAAATCTAACTGTCTTCTCGCGGCAGTCCACAGACGCATAGCACGTGGCTAACCAATCAATGCCCAAAAGAACGTCGAAGTCCAACATCTCAAGAAGGATCAAATCGACAGGCAACTCTCTCTCGCCAATTGGAATAACACAGGATCGGAACACATGTCTAGCAACAAATGACTCGCCTACAGGAGTGGTCACAACAAATGGTTGATCAAGCAAACCGGACTCTCTACCCAAACTCGGCACGAAGTTTGTGGAAACGTATGAGTGCGTGGATCTGGGATCAAACAACACGTGTGCGTCAACAGAATATACGGATAAGGTACCTGAGACCATTGCATTGGACGCCTGTGCGTCCTGATGCGTCAACGCAAAAACCCGTACATGTCCTCCACCTGCAACTGGCGGTCCTCTACTAGCAACTGGCTGTACTCTGCCAGAAGCTGGCTGTCCTCTGCCTCGGCCACCTCGTCCTCTATGAGCAAACCCTTCGTGACCACGGCCTCTCTGTACATGAGTCTGGCGCGGAGCAACAGTAGGTACAATAGGCAACACCCTCTTGGGTGGGGAAGGTAGAAGTGTGACATGTGGTACTGCTGGCTCCCTCCGGCGTATCTCGGTACAATCTCTGATGCGGTGACGGGGACTACCACAATCAAAGCATCCACGCGACGACTGCTGACCCTCCTGGGGATAAGAGCTAAACATCTGACCTCGCCCCGAGTCTCTGCCACCTGTACGACGTCTATCACGGCATCTGAATTGAAGTCTCCATCCTGCTATATCAGTACGAACCCTCTTCGCCCCTGGAACCAACGAAGTCTCTGCTAGGCGCTCCTCGACTAATAGGGCTGCGTCTACAGCTGCTGCATAGGTCTCGCAATGCTGTGCACTGATCGCAAGGAACAATGGGGTAAGTAAGCCTCGAACAAATCTCTTGATTCGCATCTCCTCAGTCGCTACTAGGTATGGGGCATAAACAGATAGCTCGGTGAACAGTACAACATACTCTGCCACTGTCATCTCCGGCGTCTGGCGTAAGGACTCGAACCTGCGCGCTCGGGCATCCCTGACACTCTGGGGAAGGAAACGGGCTAGAAACACCGTCACAAACTCGGTCCAGGTCATAGGAGGAAGACCTGCTACTGTGCCCTTCTCGATCGATTCACACCATTTCTGCGCAAATCCTTCCAGGCGAAAGCTCGCAAACTCTACCCATATCACATCTGAGCATCTGAGTGAATGACATATCCGGGCCATCCTATTAATAAAAGACTGTGGGTCCTCGGCTGCATCGGTGCCTATGAAGACCGGAGGCTTCAGCCTCATGAACTCTTATAGAGATACCGTGATGACCACTGTAGCTGCAGGGGCAACTGCCTGTACTGTAGGTACCATCACGGTCCCCGTAACGGGTGGAACTACCTTTGGTCGCTGCGCTCGAAGTGTCTCGACTAGCGACCCTATCATCTGGCGCATCTCCTGCATACCGGCCCCTAGCATGGCGATCTGATCTATCGTAGGAGGAACAGTCTGCTCTAGTACAACGGGTGTACTAACCGGGTCAGTCCTCGTCTCAGACGGGTCAACTCTAATCTCGGCTCTCGCGGCCGCTCTCTGTGGCCTCGTAGTCTTTGGCGGCATAATGGCTGAAAAGAAAGTAGGATTCGATAAGGATACGGAAATCGAATCACAAGAATGTATATAATCCTGAAGGAATTTCAATCAATAGGTCTTAAGGTCGCTTAGGCGGAGTACCGTGTCGTGAGTATGCCGCGGAACATACACACGCTACGTCACTTTGCTTCAGCTACCCACTCCATCATACCAGGGTCATCCTACACTCCGAAAGGTAAAACCTATGCTCTGATACCAACTTTGTCATGACCCAAAGTTCGGCCCGTGACCGGCACATAACCACGTAACGTCTGCAGGCGTAACGCGACTAGGTAAGCCGAAACCCAGAAATCAAAACCATTAAATGTAATGAGTGTTAAAACATTTAAGGGAAACATTTTTTAAAACATTTAGAAAGCCTTAAGTAGTTTAGTAAAATTGTTTAATGTTTAAGTTGTTGTCTTAAAATTTTGGCAGCATTTCCTTTGTAAAAATTAGCCCCGAAATCGGGTACAAGACAAGATCTGAGTAAAATGATATGCAATAAGAATAAAGCATCCCAAACGGGAGCAATCACGCCCAACAGCGGAAACAATCACCACGATAATAATAAACGACGCCGTAGCGAAGAATGAGCAAAAATAAATGAAAACAACATGAAATATAAAACTGCATAAATAAAGTCGGCTCACAACGAGCTCGACACCAGAGTAGAAAATAATATACATCGTCCTGACAACTGGTCGCTAAGTCAATACATAAGTAGTACATGGAGAGTACTAGATACAACAGTGTTGTCACGACCCGAAAGTACGGAACATGACCGGCACTTAAACTACGAACGTCTCGAGGCGTACGTAATCTAAGTAAACCGAAAACCCAGAAATCCAAACCAAGAAAAGTAGTAGAGTGCAGGAAAAACCAACTTAAAGCAAGTAATTTCAATAGCATAAGCCGAATTATGCGGTTTTTAAAACATCAAAAATTTACTGAAAATTTCGGCAGAGTCTCCTTTGTAAATACTGGCCCCCAACGGGATACAACATGAATAGTATACGAAATCAAGAAAAAGGCATCCCCAAGCGGGAGCTATCTCTTCGTCAATCGACGGTCACAACCACACAAGCAATAAATATACAACGCCAACGGCGAGGATCAAAAACACAAAAGGGAACTCAAAACCACCAGAAATATAACGAGCGACTCTAAGGTCGAAAGAATAAACAACACTGGTCTCTATCTCAATAAATACATGTTTGGTTGATGGAACTTCTAGATACAACAGAATAATGATATACAAGATATAAGGATGGGTGAGATACAAATAACCCACCTACTAGCAAGCCACCCGGAATGGAAATAGTGCCAGCAAAGCCGTAATGAAACCTGTACGGCAAACCTGCAAGAAACTGGGGCACAACGGGGGTGAGTTGCCAACTCGTGAATAGAAAAAGATCTACGCACAGAAATCGCATAAATAACGCAACCTAGGTCAATGATCATAATATATCCTCAAATATAAGTATAACAGGCAGCCTATAACAATGACTAGGGTAATATCTAACCCGAGTATAATTTCATGTGCCCGTGTCAGTGCCTCACGTATCAATATATCATATGAGTGAGGTATGAATGCATGAAACAGAATACATGTAAATGAAGAAACTGTTTTCATAAATTAGTGAGATTTCCTTTGTATTTTTAAACTGAGGTATCATAATGAAATCAGTATCAACAGTGTCTAGCATCGACACAAAACATAAATCTCACTGTCTCGAAATATCAATGTCTCAAGCTCAATATCTAGGGCGCCGTCAGTCCGGACCGGCCCCTACCATCCATCTCAAGACCACGACGGTATCCTCCGGATATCCGACGTGTCGGGTAATATCACCGGTAGGTAGTGCTCCCCAGCCAGTCTCAACGTCAACACCACATTCCTCTTGCCCCGGGGTACCATACCGGGCCCACCATGTACCCGTGACGGTTCCTCCACTCCTCGACACGGATCTCCAAAACCACAGCAAACTCATGGTGGACGACACTTTACATCACTAGAAAACCGCAACATTTTATATTTTAAAAGATCATAAGTTGTAAATTTTGCGGCTTTCCCCGAAATCCAGAAATATCATAAATCTCAAGAAATCATCACAAGTGCATATGTCAATGATAATGAACTAGGCATGAACAACTGAATAACAGTATGCATGAAGTGGTAGGTAATAACTACAATGTCTAATATGGCATATAAGGGAAGTACAGTAATATCGTGTCAAAACTACCAGCTAACAATCTAAGTCAAGCAATTATATTCTCTAAAGTGTACGTGACATGGCAATTACCGATGAAGATGTGTGTGAGCCGGCAAGTTGGTGTACGTGGTACATACGCATCATCGGTAATAGTGCTGGTGTCCTAACAGCATGATATCAATAATGGAATATGCAGCAAAAAAAATAAATATGCGAGGCAGAGCGAACAACAATAATGTGCGGGAGCTGAATACTAGACACAACGATAACTAATCTGCAATAATCTAATATAAGTCCTACGAATGGTGCCTTTTGAAATAACACGAATCATGGGGTTTTGAAAATAGGGGCTACGGTGTTTTTATGAAAAGATACGTCGTTTTTGAAATATCCGTAGATTCCCTTGAGCTGTCTTTAAAAATGCCCACGATTCGTTAGTTTTTGAAATAGGTAAGAAGTCTAATCTAATCTAACAACTACACTAAACTATACGGCTGAACTAACAAGCTGAACTACAGGTAAGGAAACCGCCTATCATCTGAGTCGATACATATACATACCTGTATATGTATAGTCGGTGATCCGCCTCAATAATATCATATCCGATACCATATCTATAATCAGGCATCCCAAGTCAAGAGTGCGGATCAATCATCAATATAGCTCGTACGTAAATCCTTCGTACGGCATCCCAATCTGGGTACGGGTCAATATCACATTCATCATACTATTCACCTGGTATCCTCATTATCAAATATCATGATCGGGGTACTGATCTACGTCTAGTACCATACTGATACCGCCTACATAAGCATGGACGTGTGTGAAACACTACGTCAAGGACCCGCTACAACGTCATGTCGTATCTAAGATACGAACCCTGCTATATCACCGATCTCACGGCCTCGATCCAATCTCATCGACTCAGCTCAACCCCAAGTATCATCCTCAATCCGTATGTGAACACATAGTCCCATACCCATGTGAACACATAACTATAAAGAAGCCCATGAGCACATATCAATAGGAATGTATGCAAGTATGTATGTGTGTATGTGTGTGTAACACTACCCTAGGGTTCGCAACACTAAAGTAATCCAACACACCAATATCCATCCTAAGCATCGTTATTAAGCCTAAATAACATATAAAAATTGTTGGTGTGTATACGCATCCGTATACAACACCACGGACTGCGGGGGTGCTATACGCCATCCACCCGACTTCTCCCCGTAGATATAAATCTACTCACCTGGTCCTCGCTAGCCGGTGCCGACGTCGCCACGCGCTTGCTTGTCGTCTCGAAGTCCACATGGGGGTACCTACATATCATAACGCACCATATCTCATTAAAATCCGACTCATGATCAAAACGACGCACGAATCCCACATAGGTCAAAACCTATGGTTGCTTTCACAAATCAACCCAAAAACCCTCGACGTCGGCGTACAAACGCCAAACCATCGAGAAAAACCCAAATACACTCATTTGCACATTCACGAACACTAATTTTAATATAAAATAGCTTAAAATTCCCAAAAACCCCAATTTCACTTAAAAGGTCGTTTTTCCGAAAATCTAGCAAGCACAATTCGCCGTTTGTACAAAACATGATGTTTAAATGAATGTAGCGGCCAATATACTTATTAAATATCTTAAATAAGTCATAGAAAAAAATTTCCGGAATTTAATCTCATTAAATTCCAAAACCCCTAATATTCTAGTTTACAAAATACCCTTTTTACAATTTCATAGCAAAAATGCACAAACTACAATTTAGGTTGGATTTCCATGAACTAAAGTGTTAAACTACACTTAATAAGTTAATAATATGATAAAAACCCTAACCATATTTTAATTCTCAATTTAACACAATATTTACAAAAACTAGTTTGCAATTTTAACCAATTTCGACCATTTTAGATGCAACAATTTATAAATTATCTTCTAGATTAGGTTTAACATGTCTTAACATGCTAACTACACCATGCAACCTTAAACAAGTGACATCAACCCTATTGAATTTAAAACCCTAACTTTTCAATTCAAACTCCTTCTCTTTAGATTTCCAAACTTGCAATTAAACCACATTTAAGCACCTAATAAGATACATTAAGGAATTTAACCCAACAATTGAACAATAGGTTAGGATTTATACCTTAAAACCATCTTGCGATCAACATGAAACTAGACCTCCAAATTGAAATCTTTGCACCAAGATCCATGCTTAAAGAGATAAGAGAAAATGGGTAGGGCTTTGATTTGCATTTTAGCTTTGATTTTTGATGGAAATGGGTGAATTTTTTGATGGAAAATGAGAGGAGAAGAGGGAGGGAGGGGCTGCTGTTTTGGGCTGAGAATTTTCGGCCAGAAATGGGTGAGGGGAGAGAGAGGGAGGTGAGGAAAATGCAAGGGAGGAAAGTCAAGGTCAAGGTAAGGTCAAAGTCTAACTACTTTATCTATTTTCTAATCTTTTCTTTTATTTCTTTTTCCTTTGCAAACCAAGTGGGGAAAAAGTGAGGGCTGCTGAATTTGGCTAAGGGGAGGGGTAAGTGGGGGTGTGTGGGTGTGGGCACGGGTGTGGGGTGATGAAAAATGATAAATACAATACCCCAAACATCCATTTACGCTAAAAAAAAGCCTTTTTTCTTCAATAATTTCTAAACCGTTTTGGCAAATGATTTCGTTCCAAAAACCACATGATAAATTTTTATTTAATGTTTTATGATGCACAAAATTTGTTTCAACTCATTCCAATTCGTAATTTTCCCTAATTAAATGTATTAGTGACGGCTTAAAATAATATTTTTTTCAGAAAATTTGAAATTTCACCAGCGGCTCAATAAACACCAAATAATAGCAATTACATAGCTAGAATATGTATATTTAATTTTAATAATAAGATATTTGTATTTTGACTTTTTACAGAAAACCCCCTCATTTTACCGATTTTCCGAAATTTCACCGAAACGATTTTCAAAACGCTACAATCTTCCCCCCTTAAAGAAATTCGGTCCCCGAATTTAAATTCAAACTCCCCCAATTACTAAAACATCTAAGAAAAACCATTAAGTCGTCGGGGCTCCGAAATTGTAAATACATAAAACAAATCGTAGCGCAGCGCATGCGCTTGAAAAATGAGTATATAACTCAAATCAAAACTCCGTCAAGCATCCCGCAATCATCGGAGCCATGGAGAAGACATCAATGCCAAATCCAAATCAAAACCAATATGATATAACTCGAAACTATACATGTAAATATCGAATCTATATATGTAAGTATCTGAAGGAAATGCATGCCAAATCTCTTTAAGTCGCTGTGCACGCGTATAACACTGCACAGTGGCGGACGTCTATCATAAGGAAATAACTATATACATATATACCTTTGTTTGAAATGTACGTTCCGCCGTTTTGGAAACAATTTAGAAGGGTCTCCTTGTTTTAAACATTTCGTGTCATATCAGACACGTAGGTAAATACTGAGGCTATAGCTCGCTTTTTGGAAATCCCTTCAATAACTATCAATGCATGCCAAATATATTCAGGTACTGTCCTCTGACTAGTCCTGCTCAGTACGAAAACACATAGCAATATCATAAAAACGTACTACTCTATAAGAAATCAATCCCAAAATATGCACATGAATACTACGTGCGTCTGGTGCGCACGGAAATCAAAATCCATGAATGTGCCATACATGCGCACAGAAACAACATCTAAGTGCATCGGGTGTGCACGAAACATCTGTCGTAGGCAACATGTGTGCCTGACAGCAAAATCAGGTGCATCTGACATGCACGAAAAATCTCGATTTAGTGCATCTGGTGTGCACCAAAATCGCATCTCAAGACATGCGCTCAACATGCGCGAAAATCTAAATCAGATGCATCCATCGTGCACGAAATCATGAAATCCAATATCAAGCGCCGAACGTGCGCAAAATCAATCAGGTGCACAAGGTGCACAAAATAAATATCGAGTATCTCAATCAAAATCGAAGTCCAGTGCATCTAAGTGCACAAAAGGCGTATCACTGCACTGCAAGCATATATAACTATACCGAGTGCAGGAACGAAATCGTGTGCATGCATACGCACAAAACCAACTCAACTGTTTAAAACCGTAAAATCACAAACATGTGAAACTAAAGAACGAAAACGATATCAAGTGCAACACTGTGCAAAGATCGTAAATCCTCAATCATCAAAATCAAATCATACGAATAAATCACCCAAAACATCGGAATCAATAATGGTGGAATAGTACTGCTCCAGCGCATCCTCTAAGAATCTCGGCCAACTGTCGCGGTCACTAGTGGGACGTCTCGTCGATGATCATGAACTCTGTCCTGCTGGTGTGCGTAACCATGACCACTCCTGGGTCAAGGTCTTCACTGTGAATTACCAATCTTTCGGTCCATCGGCTCATCGGCCCTGTCGGGTGTGCTAACAGGGACAATTCCGTTCTGGCACTCCTCTGGTCATCTCTTGGTCAATCATCGTGACCACTCGTAAGACAGCATATCACTGGCGTCGGCCTCTGGCTCTTTGAATGTACATGACACCTCTGATCCTGGGTGCAAGTATCATTGCAGCAGTGTCCTGGAAGGAATCCTGCTGACGGTCTCTCCCATGTCTCGTCTCTGCCAACTGTCCGGAAGTCGTTGTCCTTTCCTATATCTGCATCTTGCTCTGGAACGACTGCATACTCATCGCGACTCCTTCTGGAAGGTAAGTCCAAGTACCATGCCTCGGCATGCGCATCGCCTCTCTGATGTCGGCGGAGTGGAACATCATCTCATCTAGATCTGGTGCGAACCTCTTACTCCACTTTTCTCTAATGTCGTCTGCTTTGGACTCGTCTCGTCGCGGCTGCATGGACTGAGCTCCAACGACTATCCTCGTATCTGGAGTCTCCCAAGAATGCGTCTCACCACCTAGCATCCGATTGAAGTCGAACCATTCGATCGATTCGTCAAAACCTCATAATCCCCTAAGAGCTCAACCTCTTGGGCACAGTTTAACAGTATCGAATACATACCACAGCATCGGTGGTCCAGCCGTAGAAGGGCAAACCCAAGCCTCACTAATGGCGCCGTAGAACTGCCGCAAACCCGAAGGTTCAAAGGCTTTCACACGGTCATTAAGTCGAGTTAGGGTTTCATTCTTCTAGAGGGACCATAGAATTGCCTGCATGTCTTTCCGACTACTTTAAACTTGGATAAATAGGTTTCTGACATTCGATCGTCTCTGTCGACTCCCAACGCCTCCGCGTGAAGTCGTCTCTAGCTGGAATCCATCTATCTGATGACCTCGCATCGGGTTAGGCGAACGATCCACATGTCCTAGTCATTCATCCACGATGACTAGCGACCTTCTATCATCTCTTAGTACAACTCGTTCTGCACTAACTCCAACATCTGGGGCAATACTTCGTCGTTCACAGCAATAACTGGCTCGCTCGTCTGCACGCCGAACAGTGCCTCAATCATCAGGAGTAAGCAACACACCAACGGTCATCAAAATCTGGCTGGCCTCTATCATTAGCTCAATCCTCTAATGTCGACAGCACATCCGAGTAACCTCATAAAGGCGATCCGCCAAAAGCTCACGGCGCGGAAACACAGTAAAAAGACACATCTCTGCAATCGTGTGTCGCCGGAATTTCGCCTTAGTCAGTCCTCGTTCGTGACGAGCTTGTGCTGACCGCAACTCTAGCCGTAGCTCTCCCTGCCGGTAACCGTAGCAGCAAAACTAAACTGGTACCGATGGAGCTAGATCAGGAAGGAATATAATACTGAACAAGGAAATGTACATCCTAAGGCTTCATAAGTGGAGTAGCGTGTCGTAAATATGCCGCGGAACATACCAACGGTACGTCACTCTACTTTAGTCACCTATTCCATCAACCAAGGGTCATCCTACGCTCCGAAGGTTAAAACCTAACACTCTGATACCAACTTTGTCACGACCCGAAAGTACGGAACATGACCGGCACTTAAACTACGAACGTCTCGAGGCGTACGTAATCTAAGTAAACCGAAAACCCAGAAATCCAAACCAAGAAAAGTAGTAGAGTGCAGGAAAAACCAACTTAAAGCAAGTAATTTCAATAGCATAAGCCGAATTATGCGGTTTTTAAAACATCAAAAATTTACTGAAAATTTCGGCAGAGTCTCCTTTGTAAATACTGGCCCCCAACGGGATACAACATGAATAGTATACGAAATCAAGAAAAAGGCATCCCCAAGCGGGAGCTAGCTCTTCGTCAATCGACGGTCACAACCACACAAGCAATAAATATACAACGCCAACGGCGAGGATCAAAAACTCAAAAGGGAACTCAAAACCACCAGAAATATAACGAGCGACTCTAAGGTCGAAAGAATAAACAACACTGGTCTCTATCTCAATAAATACATATTTGGTTGATGGAACTTCTAGATACAACAGAATAATGATATACAAGATATAAGGATGGGTGAGATACAAATAACCCACCTACTAGCAAGCCACCCGGAATGGAAATAGTGCCAGCAAAGCCGTAATGAAACCTGTACGGCAAACCTTCAAGAAACTGGGGCACAACGGGGGTGAGTTGCCAACTCGTGAATAGAAAAACATCTACGCACAGAAATCGCATAAATAACGCAACCTAGGTCAATGATCATAATATATCCTCAAATATAAGTATAACAGGCAGCCTATAACAATGACTAGGGTAATATCTAACCCGAGTCTAATTTCATGTGCCCGTGTCAGTGCCTCACGTAGCAATATATCATATGAGTGAGGTATGAATGCATGAAACAGAATACATGTAAATGAAGAAACTGTTTTCATAAATTAGTGAGATTTCCTTCGTATTTTTAAACTGAGGTATCATAATGAAATCAGTATCAACAGTGTCTAGCATCGACACAAAACATAAATCTCACTGTCTCGAAATATCAATGTCTCAAGCTCAATATCTAGGGCGCCGTCAGTCCGGACCGGCCCCTACCATCCATCTCAAGACCACGACGGTATCCTCCGGATATCCGACGCGTCGGGTAATATCACCGGTAGGTAGTGCTCCCCAGCCAGGCTCAACGTCAACACCACATTCCTCTTGCCCCGGGGTACCATACCGGGCCCACCATATACCCGTGACGGTTCCTCCACTCCTCGACACGGATCTCCAAAACCACAGCAAACTCATGGTGGACGACACTTTACATCACTAGAAAACCGCAACATTTTATATTTTAAAAGATCATAAGTTGTAAATTTTGCGGCTTTCCCCGAAATCCAGAAATATCATAAATCTCAAGAAATCATCACAAGTGCATATGTCAATGATAATGAACTAGGCATGAACAACTGAATAACAGTATGCATGAAGTGGTAGGTAATAACTACAATGTCTAATATGGCATATAAGGGAAGTACACTAATATCGTGTCAAAACTACCAGCTAAAAATCTAAGTCAAGCAATTATATTCTCTAAAGTGTACGTGACATGGCAATTACCGATGAAGATGTGTGTGAGCCGGCAAGTAGGTGTACGTGGTACATACGCATCATCGGTAATAGTGCTGGTGTCCTAACAGCATGATATCAATAATGGAATATGCAGCAAAAAAAATAAATATGCGAGGCAGAGCGAACAGCAATAATGTGCGGGAGCTGAATACTAGACACAACGATAACTAATCTGCAATAATCTAATATAAGTCCTACGAATGGTGCCTTTTGAAATAACACGAATCATGGGGTTTTGAAAATAGGGGCTACGGTTTTTTTATGAAAAGATACGTCGTTTTTGAAATATCCGTAGATTCCCTTGAGCTGTCTTTAAAAATGCCCACGATTCGTTAGTTTTTGAAATAGGTAAGAAGTCTAATCTAATCTAACAACTACACTAAACTATACGGCTGAACTAACAAGCTGAACTACAGGTAAGGAAACCGCCTATAATCTGAGTCGATACATATACATACCTGTATATGTATAGTCGGTGATCCGCCTCAATAATATCATATCCGATACTATATCTATAATCAGGCATCCCAAGTCAAGAGTGCGGATCAATCATCAATATAGCTCGTACGTAAATCCTTCGTACGGCATCCCAATCTGCGTACGGGTCAATATCACATTCATCATACTATTCACCTGGTATCCTCTTTATCAAATATCATGATCGGGGTACTGATCTACGTCTAGTACCATACTGATACCGCCTACGTAAGCATGGACGTGTGTGAAACACTACGTCAAGGACCCGCTACAACGTCATGTCGTATCTAAGATACGAACCCTGCTATATCACCGATCTCACGGCCCCGATCCAATCTCATCGACTCAGCTCAACCCCAAGTATCATCCTCAATCCGTATGTGAACACATAGTCCCATACCCATGTGAACACATAACTATAAAGAAGCCCATGAGCACATATCAATAGGAATGTATGCAAGTATGTATGTGTGTATGTGTGTGTAACACTACCCTAGGGTTCGCAACACTAAAGTAATCCAACACACCAATATCCATCCTAAGCATCGTTATTAATCCCAAATAACATATAAAAATTGTTGGTGTGTATACGCATCCGTATACAACACCACGGACTGCGGGGGTGCTATACGCCAT
Source organism: Agapanthus africanus (assembly GCA_030015575.1). NCBI lineage: Eukaryota > Viridiplantae > Streptophyta > Magnoliopsida > Asparagales > Amaryllidaceae > Agapanthus > Agapanthus africanus. The sequence continues at coordinate 435,309,447 of CM057345.1, read as the reverse complement.
CCACCCGACTTCTCCCCGTAGATATAAATCTACTCACCTGGTCCTCGCTAACCGGTGCCGACGTCGCCACGCGCTTGCTTGTCGTCTTGAAGTCCACATGGGGGTACCTACATATCATAACGCACCATATCTCATTAAAATCCGACTCATGATCAAAACGACGCACGAATCCCACATAGGTCAAAACCTATGGTTGCTTTCACAAATCAACCCAAAAACCCTCGACGTCGGCGTACAAACGCCAAACCATCGAGAAAAACCCAAATACACTCATTTGCACATTCACGAACACTAATTTTAATATAAAATAGCTTAAAATTCCCAAAAACCCCAATTTCACTTAAAAGGTCGTTTTTCCGAAAATCTAGCAAGCACAATTCGCCGTTTGTACAAAACATGATGTTTAAATGAATGTAGCGGCCAATATACTTATTAAATATCTTAAATAAGTCATAGAAAAAAATTTCCGGAATTTAATCTCATTAAATTCCAAAAACCCTAATATTCTAGTTTACAAAATACCCTTTTTACAATTTCATAGCAAAAATGCACAAACTACAATTTAGGTTGGATTCCCATGAACTAAAGTGTTAAACTACACTTAATAAAGTTAATAATATGATAAAAACCCTAACCATATTTTAATTCTCAATTTAACACAATATTTACAAAAACTAGTTTGCAATTTTAACCAATTTCGACCATTTTAGATGCAACAATTTACAAATTATCTTCTAGATTAGGTTTAACATGTCTTAACATGCTAACTACACCATGCAACCTTAAACAAGTGACAACAACCCTATTGAATTTAAAACCCTAACTTTTCAATTCAAACTCCTTCTCTTTAGATTTCCAAACTTGCAATTAAACCACATTTAAGCACCTAATAAGATACATTAAGGAATTTAACCCAACAATTGAACAATAGGTTAGGATTTATACCTTAAAACCATCTTGAGATCAACATGAAACTAGACCTCCAAATTGAAATCTTTGCACCAAGATCCATGCTTAAAGAGATAAGAGAAAATGGGTAGGGCTTTGATTTGCATTTTAGCTTTGATTTTTGATGGAAATGGGTGAATTTTTTGATGGAAAATGAGAGGAGAAGAGGGAGGGAGGGGCTGCTGTTTTGGGCTGAGAATTTTCGGCCAGAAATGGGTGAGGGGAGAGAGAGGGAGGTGAGGAAAATGCAAGGGAAGAAAGTCAAGGTCAAGGTAAGGTCAAAGTCTAACTACTTTATCTATTTTCTAATCTTTTCTTTTATTTCTTTTTCCTTTGCAAACCAAGTGGGGAAAAAGTGAGGGCTGCTGAATTTGGCTAAGGGGAGGGGTAAGTGGGGGTGTGTGGGTGTGGGCACGGGTGTGGGGTGATGAAAAATGATAAATACAATACCCCAAACATCCATTTACGCTAAAAAAAAGCCTTTTTTCTTCAATAATTTCTAAACCATTTTGGCAAATGATTTCGTTCCAAAAACTACATGATAAATTTTTATTTAATGTTTTATGATGCACAAAATTTGTTTCAACTCATTCCAATTCGTAATTTTCCCTAATTAAATGTATTAGTGACGGCTTAAAATAATATTTTTTTCAGAAAATTTGAAATTTCACCAGCGGCTCAATAAACACCAAATAATAGCAATTACATAGCTAGAATATGTATATTTAATTTTAATAATAAGATATTTGTATTTTGACTTTTTACAGAAAACCCCCTCATTTTACCGATTTTCCGAAATTTCACCGAAACGATTTTCAAAACGCTACAAGTGTATACAACTGGAAAATAAACAGATACCGTAAAAACCCACCTATCAGCAAAAGGGCTCACGCGCCAACTACAGTGGTATCCGTATCAAAAGATGCAAGAAAGCAACCTGCCGCGAATACTCTGATGGGCAACCTGCAATCACTGTGGCACAACGGGGGTGAGTTGCCAACTCGTGAATAGTAGATAACATATAAAGGAAATCTCGAGTATGCACGTATTACGATACTCTAACCTATGCCAACAGATAACATCTATATGATGAGCTGGATGCGCAATAATCATGCAACACGTGCGATCTAATAACATCTCAATATGATGAGCAGGGTATGCAATAATCATGCATAGAAAATGCAATCTAATAACATCTTAATATGATGAGCAGGGTATGCAATAATCATGCATAGCAAGTGTACTCTATCAGGTACTACAGATACAGAATGAGATGTATAACACTGAATGCTGAGCAAGGGAATAAATAATATCTACACGGAATGTCTGTTGGAGATAGTGCCCTCAGAGTCAATTATTGGATCACAGGCACATGATTGCAATGATTGAGGGAGGACCTATTCCGGTAGGACAGTCTTATTCAAGATGATAGTATGCTATCTGGTTTATCTTTATCATCGTGTACTGCTTTAGGTGACCTGACAGGTCGCTATTACACATTGATAGAGCCCCTAGGATTCTTGCTTGACTGCCAGCAGTATGAGGGCGATCATATACGTGGGAGCTGGTAGTCTATAAGCACATCCTTAAAAGGTTCCTAGTCGTAGGAGTTTCGAGACAGGGCATCGATACTCCAGAGAAGACTAGTGTATACAGTCGAGACCCCGACGAGGGGCGGTGGCCGGTCTCACAAGCCACTGGTGTCAGTTGGTTCACCTAAGATATATACAGGTGCTCATTGGGTTATGAGTACACCGGACAGGACTCGCCGGGAATATGCTAGTTGGTCTTATACCTGACGTCAGATAGCAGTTCCCTGGTGACATGTGTACAGGTTAGTTCATCGACCTGAGGATCGTCATTTGTCTCGTGTGAGTTCCCACTGTACTTTGATTACTACCCTACCACGCTCAAAGGAGACATGCAAACAGGTTTTAGTTGGGTACAGTCCTGAGCCACATGGAGGCAGTGAGCGGATCTTCAGGGGTTCGTCTCTCCCGGTATTGGGGGTGAGGTCGCGCTGTGTCTAGGAGAGCCATTACACAAAGTCCTTGGCCAAGGCAGGAGATTTACTGGTAGGTATTCCAGTAGTATCTCAGGGTGTTCTGGGCTACACTCCGACACGACTTGTACCGCTTTTGTGGGTCTGACTTTTACCAACCCCCTAGGCCCGCCATGCGATGCTCATAGACGAACGGACCGTACTGTACGGATATTGTCACTGACAGGCTCAGTAAGGTGTCAGGATGAGTTCGCTCATCGACGTCCCTTTTGGTCAATAGCTGGTAGCCCGTCACGTATGGCTAATACCTCTGACGTGCTAGTGGTTAAATCCACAGCCATAGTATTGACGAGTCTTTAGAGTCCCCCACAGACAGTTGCTCAAGTTTCGGGCGAAACGCTGTAGAGGCCGTATGGAGATATGGCAGGGTTCGATCAGATACGTGCGGTATTGCACGGATCATGATCGGACGGTTAATACTAGCGGGCTTTGGTTTAAGCCGAATCCTAGTATTGTATAGTGTAGATCTTGTCTCATTGCATTTGTATTTCGGTCGGAATACAAATGCGGGTATGTATATACAGTAGCGGGGTTTTCCTGTAATTTATTACGGGATCAGTTTGCCGAAGTTGCCTGTTTGTTTTCTGTTTCGGCCATATTTCTTTGTATCTTTCATTGGCTGAAAATTGGTGGAGGAGGGCTTATTTGCATTTGTGCAAATAAGCATTTTGGAGGGTCTTTTTTGCATATTGTTGCTTCATGATAGCTCTTGTTTGACCTTGACTTTCTTCACTCATGATGGCCTGACCTTTGTAGGAAATGATTGGGTTTTGGAGTGAGGTTCTTACTTTGTGATCATTGTTTATCATCATCACATTTTCTCTCTCTCTCTTGTATTATTCTTTTGGCTCACCCCCTTTGTATTATTCTCTCCTCTCATTCATTCTAAAAGCCAAGCATGGCGAGCCAAGCCAAGTGTGTGGGCTATCCAAAATATTGTGGTGGGGATTTTGATCTTTTATGGCTTGCAAAATCCCCAAGTTCCCTCTCCAAAAAGCTCATATCATTCCTCCACCAAAAAGGCAACTTCCTAAACCCCATGAGAGATATAGCCTTCTACATTTCATTCTACAGCAAATCTTGGGCACGTCGACTCGCCAACTTCGTGCCCGAGTTTCCTCGGTCCAGAGGTAGGAGCCCGTAAAAGAAGCCTGCGACGTGGTGCCCTTTCAGTGAGGAGGCTAAGACTGGACATTCCACGGGAGATCGGGACGACGACGAGAAGACCGAAGGACACGGATCGCTCGGTATATCTCTCTACCCGTTCTTTAATTAGGTAGGATTAGATTAATGGCCCGATCCGGGATTTTTGTGCGCGGTGGTGCCAGTTCAAAAGTTAAAGTAAATTATCGCTTCAGCATTTTGGCCTCGGAAAGACGGCCGGGACGCCGCCGTGCACTTACACTGGTATAAGAGCCACGCCATTAACCTAGTCTAGCTTGGTCTAATGGGTTTACATCTTCGATCGAACAAAATTCCAAAACCAACGATTTCAATGCATCAGTTCTCTGTCGAAGTTTTTTTGGCTCCAAAATTTTTTCAGGTTGCTGCAAAATACTGTGCAGGGAATTATAAGCACTCTGTGAAAATTTGGTCGCGTGATCTCACCATATCACCGCGGAACCGCGGCCAAACCCTTGCTTCGTCCGCGGTTCCGCCGCCACTTTTACAGTTCAGTGAACCAAATTTTTACAGAGAGCTCCTGTGTAGAAAATAGGGTTTTTGGAACATTCTGTTTGGGCCCATATTTTCTTTAAGTGCTACAGTAGTGCTTGGGGGCCCACTTAGGTAAATTTGATCGATTGAAAATTTTAAACACATTAGTTCACAGTATTTACATTATATCTGCGACCGTGAATGTCACTTGATCGGTAAATCCTGTCTAACTGCTATAGCCCGGTTAGACAGATTTGCGAACGTGACATTCACGTTGATGTTCTGTGTTGTGCTGTGATGTTGCGGATTGGTCGTGGGGGATAGCCTGGTTGCAGTGGTAGTACAGTTTTGTTTTATATGTACATTTGATATTGCGGGATGAGTGTCCGACATGTGGACTGTCGTCACTGCCTGTTTGTATATTATTCTTTTAGGGCACGACCGGGTCGAGGTCGATGTACCCGTTGTATGTATATTTTACTTTCTGTACTAGGATTACCCCGCGGAGGGGTGCACGGATAGCCGGGTTCTAGAACGCAACGGGCCTGCATCTCATGGCATTGAGACGGAGGGGGCTTCACTCTAGAATTGGCGGGCTATCCGCTGCACCCGTAGGGGGTATAGGTTGACCCAGGAGGGGTGCCCAAGTTACCGGATTCCATGAAGTGCTGGGTGGTCCATTCACGTTGCTGAAGGGGGCTGCCTCGCTTCAGGTTTTGGCGGGTGAGTTGCCGTGCCCGTAGGGGTCTAGGAATTTCATTGCACAGGCTATCCACACGACTAGGGGAACGTCGGGTTTCAGTAGCGGCTCTGTGAAATCCGGGGATCCCAGATATCTGTATTGTTCTGTGATGCTGTACATTTCTGTGATGTTGCATTTTATCACGCCTTGAGTGAAATATTATATATTGATATATATACTAGTAGATGTTGTATATGTTTTGCATCCGCGCTAGTCCAGTCCCCGCTCTGTCGTTAGTTAACTAACCTAACGGGTAATGACGGGAACCAGTGGCGAATGCGGATGGCATATACGTACGTCATTATTTTCGTTCTTTATTGGTGTGATCAATTGATGGGACTGCATTGATTCGGATCAATGCAAGTTAAAAACAAACCTAATCTGATATTTGTTCATATCATAATATTGCATTATTATATTCCTCATTCTTATTCTTTTTATAAATAAACAGGTGCTTTTGATGCATGTCTGCTACATATTACAGGTTACAGGTTCTTGGACAGAAAACAGTGAAAACGATGAAAAGACGATGCAAAAGTGGACTTTGACCAACAAACAGAAGACTCTTGATCAAGCCTACATCAAAGATAAAATTCACAAAGTACAAGGCAATGCAAGGTCCAAGATTACAAAACGAACGGTTAAAAGTCCACCGCAATTATTCACTGGAGATCTGGAAGAAACATAGAAGCTATTTTAATAAAGAACCAAATAATAAGGAAGCCCAAAGATCCAAGGCCCAATACTTTCTTTAAAGAGACAGAGACATAAAATTTTACCAAAGCTTGAAGTCTACTTTGACTAGGTCTTCCTAAGGATATTTTGGTAAATGTAAACATACAAATCAATTGTAACCTAGGGTTTCTATCTCCTATAAATAGAAGCCCAAATCATTGTATTCTTTTCATGCCTCCCTTCATTAATAAAATTTCAGCATTCTTTTGGAGAGCATCATTTTTTTGTAGGTTCTTTATTTTCTGCTTAGATTAATTTTCTATTCTTGCCCTAGATAAATTAATTCCTTGCCCTAGTTAATCTTTTATTCTCTGCCCTAGATAAATGTATTTTAATTCCCTAATGAGCGAGTAGTCTCCTCGCTTGTTAGGGTTAGGAATAGGGACGGATTTGAGAGACGAAGATCTTTCATCTCTTTTCTTTGCCAATCTTTTATGAAAATTAGAACTCCATGCATACCTTCTTATTCCGCTCTCTACGGCACTTTTACCCTCAAGGTAACGGTGATTCCGCAGACTAAGGGCCCGGATTTTAAGGTTTTCCATGGAGGTTAGGGTAAAGATTAAGAAAGGAAGGACAAGGATCTAAAGGGAGAATCAATCTTCCCAATCATCCTAATCCCCTTTGTTAAGATTTACCATAACACTAATATGATATCTTTAATTAAAGGCAATGGAAAGAGATGTAGATCTTTGTTTACCAAATTTTCCCTAAACCTAATCCTAGCAAGTTTCTAATCCTAGTAACATACAACTTCAATTTTTAGATTTAATAATCAATCCGAACACCCTTCGGAATTAACTCGTTAGAACGAATCGGAAATTCACAAAATCCCTGTGGACCGACCCGTACTCACCGGCTAGCTTAATGCGACGCCGTTCTTGATTGCGGTTACAAATATTTTTGATCTATTTTTTAGAAAGCGCAAGCACGCTAAATCTCACCAATCAAATGGCGCCGTTGCCGGGGATGGCGTAGTAATTTCCTTTTTGCAATTTCGGGTTAATCAAAATTTAAAAAAATCATAAAAATCTAAAAATCCAAAAAAATATAAAAATATATCATCTGTTATTTTTGGAAAGGGTATCTTTGTGTGAATTTTGCAGGATCTATGCACAAATTCGGATCTGGAAATCTACAGAAAGCGAAACAGCAAATAGACGATCCTATCAACAGAAGATTGCAACAAAAGAGGAACAGAAAAAAATTTAGAGGACCGAGTCAACAAGTCAACCGCGCGATCTGGTGCAGCAAAAAAAAAAAAAACCGGCCGCACTTTCGGCCGCGGAACAGCACTTTTGGCCGCGGAACCGCCGCGGCCTGATCGGTTAGAAAAAAAAAAAAAAGAAGGGCAGAAGCGCGGTAAAAAAAAAATAAAAATTCTGTAAGTCTTCTGATCTTCTCCTCTGCAAATCTCCGATATATCTTCTGAAAATTCTCCTGCAGGATTCTTTGCGCTTAAAAAAATCTTTTCCTTTCCAAATAACAAATCTTATGCAGGATTCGTTAAGCTATTCTTAAAATAATAATTGATTGCAAGTGATTTTTTCTGATTTGCATATCCTTAATCTTTTTGCTAAAATATCTTTCCAAATAAAGAGAAAGAGAAAAAAGGAAAGTTTTAATTAGAAAACTTACAAACCTTGAAATTCACAAAAAAGATTTGATTGCAAGTGATTTACTGTTTTGCATATCTTTAATCGGATTTTAAGGGGCTTTTGACCAACTCAGATTGGGCGGGGATTTCATCACCCTTCCCAGGACCCCAGAAAACACCTAAAGCATTTGCATCGACCACGATTAATTAAAAAAAAAATACTAAACTCAGCCCTAAGGACATCGAGCTCAATAGGAAAAGGACTAGTATAGGCATCAGCCGTTTATCCTAACTGATTTTGCGGTGTCTAGGCTAGTGGTTTTTAATTAGGCCCACTGTCGTGGTGGTTCCTTCCCACTTACCTGGCCGCAATTGGCGGTGAAGAGGCGGTTTGAGGTCCTATTTCTAGCCTTTTGGAACAGTTAGGAGCTGTCTAGCTGACCTAGGTGACCCTAGATCTCGGACTGATTGTGCATTTCTGGTTATTTGCATTTGTGTCTTAGCCCTTTATCGAAAATTTTTGCAAAACAAATAAAAAAGAATAATAAGAGGAATTTAAAATATAAAAAAAAAAGACTTGCAACTTTTGTCGCTGAGAAATCCTTGCACCACCTACCTTCTTCATCTTCTCTTTCTTCTATCATGGGTACCCCACATAATAAATCACTTGCCGAACTTTGGTATCCCGAGCCTAATTTTGCGTCGTTCGGCAATTTGTTCGATCAATTTAAAGACGATCCTTCCATGCCTAAAATATCTTTGAAAGATCAAATAGAGGCGTCTAGGAGAAACAGTTTGACTTTTCAGCCCACTTTGTGTCAACCAAGTCAACATTTACCACCTCCATATGTTGATACCACTTTTTCAAGTCCTTCTGTCACTCCTAAGCCGATGTCCATTGCTGAGCATATTGCTCAATCTCGCAGTCGATCTTTCACCCCTCTCCACTCATCCAGTTCTAGGGATCAACACGACTATTCACCTTTTTATCCATATGTTGACCCTACCCCTGCCCAACCACCCACTTCCTACCAGTCCTACCCGACCTTCCCACCCTCACTAGACACTGCTTCTACACAGCCTTTTGGGAGTTTCACATATCCAAACAATTTTGAATCTTTTGCCGAAACCCCTTTACCACCAAAGTCTAGTTTGGAAGAGGCGTTGGAGGCGTATATCGCAGCAACAAACAAAATGGTTAGGAATGTGGAAGCGTCCGTGGCCACCCTTATGCAACCTGCTGAATCGGTAGCTAGTTTCCAACTAACTCCAAATTTTCCAATGTATGAGGAGGCGGTTGGACAGAGAGAGAATGTGAGAGGATTTCCAAATCAAACCTACCCATACCCTATTGAATCCAACAACTCCAATTTTCAAACATGTGTCCAAATTGATGAGTTGTGTGATTTTGTAGTGCTTGATTTGCCAGATTGTGAAGAACCCCTTTCGAGTGAAACCGCACCTAATCCTTTCGATCTTTACACCTCCACTCTAGAACCTAAATTGATAAATATCCATACTTTTGATGAGGTGTCTAAAGAAATTGACTTTCACTTGATTGAGGATATAGACGCCGGGAATATTTCGGATGATGAACCTATTGATTTGCTTGAAATTTTATGTTCAAATCATCATCCTGAGTTATTAAATGTTTCTCCCGAATCTCATATGCGTCTAGATTTTGATGATAATGGCATGGATGAGTTGAATATTCAGGATAGTATTGAGGAGAGTCTTGAGGATAATATTGAGGTTGAATCATTTTTATTTAATGTGTCTGATTTTCCAATTCATTCTCCTGAACCTTTGACTGTTATATCACCCTCCCTCCTTCCCATCGTTCCGACCCTGCTTGAAGACTGTGAGCTTGAAACCTTTTCCTTTGAATCTGACACAGTTCCCACAGCCGATGACACTTACGAGTGTTTCACTTTTTCGGACGATGTTGAAGTCTCACCGCCCGAGTTTGAGTCCTTTGCATTTTCAGATGAGTTAGTTAATCCTTCAGACTCGGTTGCTTACAGTCGTTTCGAACCATTGATGGAATCTTTCCAGTTCGACACAGTTTACTACGGTAAGAATGATACTATCCCTAATCCACTTCCTTTCGTCCTTCCTATTGTTCCGACCGTGCAAGTGACCGTGACGCTTTCATCTCAAATACCAAGTTCGGTGTACCTATGTTCTCTTGCGAATCTTGAGGGATTTGATCCCATTTCTCGACGAGTTGATAGGTTAGCGCAATCGCTTATAACATATCGGTCATCACATATTGCGCTGATTTATTCACTCAATTTACACCCTCAAGATCGTACTCCACTTCCTTCTTCTTTTCGCCATTCTTCTCCCCCACCGAGACCATATTCTACCATTCTTCTTTCCACACGGTCTCGCGTGCTTCTCATTTTCTTGCACCAACTATACCATTTCCACGATAAGATTTTTGAATGGTTGGTGCTAACTTTTGGCTTGTGCAAGGCCAAGCTTAAGTTTGGGGGAATCTTTGTATATATGTATATATTTTTGGTTTTCTTTTCTATAAAAAAAATAAAAAAAAAATTCAAAACATTAAAAATATAAAAAAAAATTATTATAAATAAATAAACATGGGAGTACCGGCATTTTGACCCTCTTGGTTTAGCATGACAGTGAGGACACTGTCAAGTTCAAGTTTGGGGGTATGCTCGGTATGTTTTCTTCCTTCGCATTCATTTGTACATATTTTTTTTGCATTTGCATACTTATTTGAAAACCCATAAAAATTTGAAAAATTTCAAAAATTATAAAAATTACTGTATTCAATTTTGGCTAATTGACTTGAGTTTGACAGATAGGTTAACTGGCTAGGAACAACTAGATCTTAGACTTAGTGAATTAAAAACCCTAAAAATAACCTTCCTTAAAGTTTAACGATAGAAAGTATATGCCTTGTAGTTTATTTAGAAATAGGCAAAATTTTGGGTTCACTTCTTGGGCTAAGTCAAAATGAGGGAAGAGTATTGATATTCTTATTAGAGTATAAGTTTGAAAAATAATTCCTAACTTAAGTCTAGATTCTGAAAACGTATACCCTACAATTTGCACAATCACGCACCTTGAAACTTGGAATAGTAGAGGAGACCTTGAAATGCTCTTTTCTAAAGTCCTTAGTACGATGAAAATAAAAAAAATGTGAATGAAGAATAAAAAAATGGACACTGGTTTTTGTGATTACTTAAGGCTGCAAAAATAGAAAAATATTTAGCGAGGGTGCTTCATCACCTAGTGCCTTAGACCAACTGGTTTGGGAGTCACTGCTAAAGCCTTGGGTGTAGCAAAACTAGGAAGTATGCTTTAAAGTGCTAACGCATCTATTAATCGGTTGTTGGTACCTCAAGAAGTATTAACGGTCGCATGAAGGATGTGTAAGCAAAATTCAATTAAAAATTCACCTACTAATAAGTACTTTGGACAACGGACAAGAGTATGATTGCTTGATTTGAATTTCCAAGTGTAGGGGTGATATTTACACACACGTGGGGATATGTGATTGGAGTTTAGATGAGAGAAAGGAATGAAGAATAGAACTTGTATCTTTAATAGAGTTGATAAAAATTCCTAAGTGGAGATGGAACCCTAGAAGGAAAACTTAAGAAATGCCGAAAGCTAAGTAGATCTACATAACATATATAATCTTAAGTTAAATAATGAGAAAGTGTGAAGAATGTGGGTGGATAATTTGTGAGTCAAAAGATAATAGAATTCCTTGTTAGAAAACCTAATTGGAGAACAAAAGTCAATGGGCCAAGTTGATAGGATTTTGTGGGTGTAATCCGCTGAAAACCTTCAGGAGACAACACTCCTCCTACTAGGGACACCTAGAGGTTTAACGACTTGTTGCACGTGCTCAGTGCAATCGCGTTTCCCTGCGAAAGTGCGGTTAGGATTTTAGTGAATAAAAATAAGTTTGCTCAAGGACGAGCAAAAGATAAGTTTGGGGGTATTTGTTCATATCATAATATTGCATTATTATATTCCTCATTCTTATTCTTTTTATAAATAAACAGGTGCTTTTGATGCATGTCTGCTACATATTACAGGTTACAGGTTCTTGGACAGAAAACAGTGAAAACGATGAAAGGACGATGCAAAAGTGGACTTTGACCAACAAACAGAAGACTCTTGATCAAGCCTACATCAAAGATAAAATTCACAAAGTACAAGGCAATGCAAGGTCCAAGATTACAAAACGAACGGTTAAAAGTCCACCGCAATTATTCACTGGAGATCTGGAAGAAACATAGAAGCTATTTTAATAAAGAACCAAATAATAAGGAAGCCCAAAGATCCAAGGCCCAATACTTTCTTTAAAGAGACAGAGACATAAAATTTTACCAAAGCTTGAAGTCTACTTTGACTAGGTCTTCCTAAGGATATTTTGGTAAATGTAGACATGCAAATCAATTGTAACCTAGGGTTTCTATCTCCTATAAATAGAAGCCCAAATCATTGTATTCTTTTCATGCCTCCCTTCATTAATAAAATTTCAGCATTCTTTTGGAGAGCATCATTTTTTTGTAAGTTCTTTATTTTCTGCTCTAGATTAATTTTCTATTCTTGCCCTAGATAAATTAATTCCTTGCCCTAGTTAATCTTTTATTCTCTGCCCTAGATAAATGTATTTTAATTCCCTAATGAGCGAGTAGTCTCCTCGCTTGTTAGGGTTAGGAATAGGGACGGATTTGAGAGACGAAGATCTTTCATCTCTTTTCTTTGCCAATCTTTTATGAAAATTAGAACTCCATGCATACCTTCTTATTCCGCTCTCTACGGCACTTTTACCCTTAAGGTAACGGTGATTCCGCAGTCTAAAGGCCCGGATTTTAAGGTTTTCCATGGAGGTTAGGGTAAAGATTAAGAAAGGAAGGACAAGGATCTAGAGGGAGAATCAATCTTCCCAATCATCCTAATCCCCTTTGTTAAGATTTACCATAACACTAATATGATATCTTTAATTAAAGGCAATGGAAAGAGATGTGGATCTTTGTTTACCAAATTTTCCCTAAACCTAATCCTAGCAAGTTTCTAATCCTAGTATCATACAACTTCAATTTTTAGATTTAATAATCAATCCGAACACCCTTCGGAATTAACTCGTAAGAACGAATCGGAAATTCACAAAATCCCTGTGGACCGACCCGTACTCACCGGCTAGCTTAATGCGACGCCGTTCTTGATTGCGGTTACAAATATTTTTGATCTATTTTTTAGAAAGCGCAAGCACGCTAAATCTCACCAATCAATGTTGTTTGAACAATTTTTCAAAAAGCTGTTATTGCAAGGGCGTTCTCTTTTGTTTTGCACAGTGGTATTCAGTTGGAATATCCTGTTCCTCAGTCGACGAGGCAAGGGCCGAGATCCCTTCACCGGGAGTGACCCCTTGGAAAAAAGTTTGCGTTAGGGCAATAACTTCACTATAGCCGATTACTTTTACTTTGCATCGTGGTATTCAGTTGGAATATCTACACCTCATTCTACGGGGAAAGAGCCGAGATCCCTTCACCGGGAGTGACCTCTTTAGCAAAGGTTTTCGTCACTATATTTTTATAAAAGCTATCCAGTTTCTTCAACGATATCATGTTCATTACGTTAATGGTTTTTAGCCAGAAACCATTCATAGCCCTCCGTCGTTTCAGACGGGTAGCACGTAGTATTCATGCTATGTTTGTTGGCCTTCGTCAAGGCATAGTGTATGGTAGCTGCTTGTTGCCTTTCTGCAGCATAGATAGATGTGTTGGTTTGGGACAGTCGTATAGCCTTGTTGGCCAAAGTCAAGGGCTTTTACGGGTGGGTTCAAATTAACCCGGAGAATGACAGGTAGAACTTGACATGTGACTTATGATTTGTTGGCCTTCGTCAAGGTCATAAGAGCATGGGGCAAAAATCATATCGGGAGTTTCTAAAGAAACTGAAACTTGCCAGATATGCGCATACTTTCTGGAGTGTGATAACGTGAGCAATGTCCGTCATGTTATCATGCGGTGATAGTTGGATCCCGATTCCCACTGATGAGTTGGTTTACTCCTCAGGTGATCCCGACTAATTTTTCTTTCAGGTTTGGAGGAGAATTTGACGGTACAGTGGGAGGTTTCCAGATTAGATAAATTGGTAACCATTCTGATCTAGGTTAGAGTGCACGCTGAGTGTTTCTTTTCTCTCTCTCTTTGGTAGCGACCATGACCCGACCCTAGACTATGACTCAGTGACCAAGTTGACCGAACCTTCTTATAAGACTAGCTTTTGGATTGTCAGAGTCGCATACCTCGTTGCCACTCCTACTTTTACCCTTTTCTCCAGGACACCCCGTATTACTACGAACGTCCACTTCTATTGGACAAAACCATCGTATGGTTATATACGAACTCGAAGGAATTTATTCGAGGATGGTTTCTGGTTCTGGAGAAAACGAATAGGACTATTCAGTTGTCTTTTCCTTTTTACCTTCTCTCAAGTTGCGAGTACTCCTTGGTTTAGGAGATAGTACACCTATTACGCAAATTGGATAGTCTTCTTCCAAACCATAGGCAGGTGTCGACCGGTAGGGAATGAAGAAAACCTATTAGCCTAACGATGGTGTACAGAAGGTATTAAGTAAAGACAAAGAAAGGGATTAGAAGGAGGGCAAAATAAATTGCGACTGCTATTCATGACCAAACCAAGTATTTCATTACCACTCACACTTCACCTTTGTATTTCTCCAGGACACTCCGTATCACTACGAAGATCCACAGTTTATTGGATATTCCATCGTATGGTTATATACGAACTCGAAAGGAACTTGTTCCAGTTCGGGGATGGATTCTGGTTCAGGAGAAATAGGAATAAGGTTTTATTCAGTTGTCTTTTATCCTTACCTTCTCTCGCGTTGCGAGTGCTCCAAGGATTAGGACAGTACAACCATTATGCTTATTGGATAGTCTTTTTCCAAAGCATAGGCTGGTGCCGAACGGTAGGGAAGGAAGAAAACCATTTGGCCTAAAAGGGTGTGCAGAAGGTAATAACTAAAGAAATATGAAGGGATTTGGAGAGATGGTATAGAAATATACGGTTATAGTTGTGAATCTGTTAATGGAAGAGGCATTACTAGGAATACCAGGATACCCCATCGAAACATTTCAATGTTTCAGTTTCACTGTGTACTGTTAAAAGAAAACTGATTTCCCGATTAGATACTTACTCCAGGGTATGTATTTACCAGGTATGATTCTCACATCTGTATGATTTTACAGATGATGAGTGGGAGTAAGTTATTGGGAATTGGGTGATCATCCTCATTATATCGGGATTCGTTGTAATCGGTGATATTTGAGGAAGTCACCTGGGTTGTTTGCCGGACGGCAAATATTTGGTTTTGAATATCCGCTGTTATGCACCAATTTCAAATTGATATATATGTACGTCTATTTTTATAGAGTGAGATATACCTTTCTGAAATTATGTCCATGACATTTACCTATATCAGTGGATGGTTAGGTAAGGAGCATTAAACAGTGGTGTAATTATTCTTAACCATAAGTACAGTTTTCAACCTACGACACACAGGGAATGAGTTATTAGACTCAAGGGACTTATACAGAGTATTGTATGTTGTCCAGCGTCCATGAGGATAGAGGGGTTGGTTCTCGTACTATATTCGGTTTACTTATGACTTCTCTAGTTTTTAGACACGTGTTTCGTAGAAACACAGGGTCTAAGTTTTGAGGAGTTATAGGAATAAGAATAAAATAGAGAACTAGGTATTGCAAGTATCGGGATTCTTCAAAGTGATCGAAGATGTAGATACTTATGTATGGTATTCAGTTGATAGTAATGATTAAAAGAACTTGCTTCTCTTTCAGGTTACTCATAATTGGAAGCATTCCTAAGTTGAGTAACGCTGATCGGCCTCCTTCCATTTAGTTGAAATGCACTGGAGACAGCTGCATGATTTGAATCTGGTTCAATTAAATCAGTGCCTCTTCTTCTATATTGGATATAGAACAGTTCATACCTTAACGATGTTAAGGTACGGGGAGTTGTCCGGCTTATGCTTAAAACCAGACTCAGGATAACTCAAGGCACGTTTCTGTAATGGCTGTTTGTAAGTTGACCCAGGCTATGACGAGGGTTGACTTGCTACCATCTGAAGATCAATAGTGATATTGTTCTTGACTCGCCACAGTTTTAAAATAAAAATGGATTTTTTCAGAAAACAGTAGCGGGAGTATGGTAGAACTGGAAGTGATTCCAGAACTGCAAACGATTACTGAAAATTTGATAAGAACCTAAAGATTCAATCTGGCTTGACATTCCATTGGCCACTCCGCAGATACGGTGGGTAACCTCAGGCACCCGAGGGGTACTCCGGTAGCCTCAAGGACGGTGACATGGAGGTTCTTGTTTACCCAGACTTGCCATTACTGTTGTTCCAGACTGTAAGACCCGGCAGGAGGAGGAGTATAGCATCGTTCTGAACTGGCTTTAGAAGTGTACGTCTATATGACTCTGCCAGAGGGTTGTCGTAGTCAGTGGGAGCAGCGGAAGCATTGGTGGACAAGTGGCTTATGTCTATTTATAGACTAAAGCAGATATAGCGGAGATAGATCATCTATTTCTGATATGACAGTCATAGGTTTGACTTCATCAGAATAGGGGATGGATCTGTTAAGAAAGTAGTAGGGTGTGATGTCCTGGTATTGGATGACATACACAGAGTAGGAAGTGATATTCCTATATTACGATTGGTTATACTTTGGTTGTCACACAGTGGTTTCTCCACATAGGAATTGGGTATTATATTAGATATCCTGGTTACTGGATCTATGGTTTTAGATCTAGATTTGGGTGGTTTCCCAATCAGGATACTTAGACAGCATTCTAAAGGTGTTTTAGAATGGACGACTCCTGGCATGGTAATGTACCTGCAGGTGATGGAGTCACCCTCTCTAAAGGTGTCTTACAGACTAAAGGGGAGAGGGATGTGCATGATTCGCAGATCACTTGCTTAGGCAATTGAGTCAATCATGAGATGTCAAGTACCACACCAGATGTTGTTTTTTGCACGAGATGCAATAAGTTGATATTAATCCAATCCTGGAGAAACAATCGGAAGCAGTTTTAAAACGTAAGTGGATGTTCTAGGGATATGATAGCGACAGCCTCATTAAGGAGACGGTTATCATTCCAGGCTTCCAAGGTGACCTGGATGACAGAGAGGTTGTCAGAGTTATAGTTTTCCCTCCGACGAGGGGCAGTATTTTGGACAGATGACCTAAGGAGATACTGAGGGAGGCATGGCGCAGGATACTGATTAAGTTCAGTTGACGATACAGTCTAAGAAGTTTGGATTTGGAGTTTATTTATGAGCTAGGTCCCATCAGACATCCAGACACATTCAAAGATAGGTATTGCTCATTTCGGGAGATGGTTTTCTCCACGAACTTGAGATATAGAGAGACATAGAAAGAAACATCCAGGCGGATCCACTCACTGAGGCTATTCCTCGAACGCAATAGTTTCACAAACGGGTTTTGTGAGACTGATTAGTAGAGGAGTTGGGTTTCGGTATCATACGGGCTGTGAGTATGCGATATTGCAATAATTAGCCTTGAGTGCAAGTGGGAGATTGTTGGAGATAGTGCCCTCAGAGTCAATTATTGGATCACAGGCACGTGATTGCAATGATTGAGGGAGGACCTATTCCGGTAGGACAGTCTTACTCAAGATGATAGTATGCTATCTGGTTTATCTTTATCATCGTGTACTGCTTTAGGTGACCTGACAGGTCGCTATTACACGTTGATAGAGCCCCTAGGATTCTTGCTTGACTGCCAGCAGTATGAGGACGATCATATACGTGGGAGCTGGTAGTCTATAAGCACATCCTTAAAAGGTCCGTAGTCGTAGGAGTTTCGAGACAGGGCATCGATACTCCAGAGTAGACTAGTGTATACAGTCGAGACCCCGACGAAGGGCGGTGGCCGGTCTCACAAGCCACTAGTGTCAGTTGGTTCACCTAAGATGTATACAGGTGCTCATTGGGTTATGAGTACACCGGACATGACTCGCCGGGAACATGCTAGTTGGTCTTATACCTGACGTCAAATAGCAGTTCCCTGGTGACATGTGTACAGGTTAGTTCATCGACCTGAGGATCGTCATTTGTCTCGTGTGAGTTCCCACTGTACTTTGATTACTACCCTACCATGCTCAAAGGAGACGTGCAAACAGGTTTTAGTTGGGTACAGTCCCGAGCCACATGGAGGCAGTGAGCAGATCTTCAGGGGTTCGTCTCTCCCGGTATTGGGGGTGAGGTCGCGTTGTGTCTAGGAGAGCCATTACACGAAGTCCTCGGCCAAGGCAGGAGATTTACTGGAAGGTATTCCAGTAGTATCTCAGGGTGTTCTGGGCTACACTCCGACATGACTTATACCGCTTTTGGGAGTCTGACTTTTACCGACCCCCTAGGCCCGCCATGCGATGCTCATAGACGAACGGACCGGACTGCACGGATATTGTCACTGACAGGCTCAGTAGGGTGTCAAGATGAGTTCGCTCATCGACTTCCCTTTTGGTCAATAGCTGGTAGCCCGTCACGTATGGCTAATACCTCTGACGTGCTAGTGGTTAAATCCACAGCCATAGTATTGACGAGTCTTTAGAGTCCCCCACAGACAATTGCTCAAGTTTCGGACGAAACGCTGTAAAGGCCGTATGGAGATATGGCAGGGTTTGATCAGATACGTGCGGTATTGCACGGATCATGATCGGACGGTTAATACTAGCGGGCTTTGGTTTAAGCCGGATCCTAGTATTGAACAGTGTAGATTTTGTCTCATTGCATTTGTATTTCGGTCGGAATACAAATGCGGGTATGTATATACAGTAGCTGGGTTTTCCTGTAATTTATTACGGGATCGGTTTGCCGAAGTTGCCTGTTTGTTTTCCGTTTCGACCATATTTCTTTGTATCTTTCATTGGCTGAAAATTGGTGGAGGAGGGCTTATTTGCATTTGTGCAAATAAGCATTTTGGAGGGTCTTTTTTGCATATTGTTGCTTCATGATAGCTCTTGTTTGACCTTGACTTTCTTCACTCATGATGGCCTAACCTTTATAGGAAATGATTGGGTTTTGGAGTGAGGTTCTTGCTTTATGATCATTGTTTATCATCATCACATTTTCTCTCTCTCTCTCTTGTATTATTCTTTTGGCTCACCCCCTTTGTGTTATTCTCTCTTCTCATTCATTCTAAAAGCCAAGCATGACCGGCCAAGCCAAGTGTGTGGGCTGTCCAAAATATTGTGGTGGGGATTTTGATCTTTTATGGCTTGCAAAATCCCCAAGTTCCCTCTCCAAAAAGCTCATATCATTCCTCCACCTAAAAGGCAACTTCCTAAACCCCATGAGAGACATAGCCTTTTACATTTCATTCTACAGCAAATCTTGGGCACGTCGACTCGCCAACTTCGTGCCTGAGCTGTCTCGGTCCAGAGGTGTGAGCCCGTAAAAGAAGCCGGTGACGTGGTGCCCTTTCGGCGAGGAGGTGAAGACTGGACATTCCACGGGAGATCGGGACGACGACGAGAAGACCGAAGGACACGGATTGATTGGTATATCTCTCTACCCGTTCTTTAATTAGCTAGGATTAGATTAATGGCCCGATCCGGGATTTTTGTGCGCGGTGGTGCCAGTTTAAAAGTTAAAGTAAATTATCGCTTCCGCATTTTGGCCTCGGAAAGACGGCTGGGGCGCCACCATTCACTTACAATGTCAACGTGGAAAATAACCGGTGTCCATCAATACACCCAAATCCCAGTAAAACTCAGGCACCGTCGCTCTAATCGGCCCTCAAATCCTGTAAATCTCACAGAATCGTCAGTGCCCAACATCGGCACTCAAAATATCATAAATAATCATGTACAGCATAAACACGCAAATCCTCATCTATCGGGCTCCGTCAGTCCGGATCGGCCCACGGGTTACGTCTGTGGAATCAGCCCTCGGCCCCGGCAGTACGGGTCTGCCTGTATCCAACTCTCAGCTCTGGTCAGTATCCTCCGGATGACCGCCAGGTCCAACTAATCACCGGTAGGTAGTTGTCCCACCGCCGGGCTCACCGTCTAACAATACGAGTCTTCTTGCCCCGGGGTACCATACCGGGTCCACCATGTACCCGCAATCGGTGCCTACTACTCCTCGAATCGGGTATACTCACACAATCTCTCTGGAACGAAGAAAACTCATGGTGGACGTACTGAAATATCATATCAAGAGAAACCGGGTTTTTAAAACAGTGCGTATTTTCTTAAAAATAATACTACGGTTCTCAAATTCAGAAATCCCATAAATCCAAACTCAATGCGTAAATCCATGAAATGTGTCGTATGACACTAAGAGTAAAAAGGGAAAACCGCTCTTTTTAAAAGAATACAGTTTTGAAAATATCTCATGCGGTCCTTATTTCTTGAAATCAAGTCAATATCATCCAGGTATGTAACATATGTATGTATGTAGGTATGGATGTGCAAATGGATATATAAGCGAATATGAGTGTAGCACTACTATGAATATATAGTTTGCATGTGTGCAAGTATAGATATATCAAATAATATGTGCACTTCTATGAATATACAGTGTGCATGTGCGCAAGTATGGAGGTATCAATTTATGTATGCACTAATATGAATATACAGTGTGCATGTGCGCAAGTATGGAGATGTCAATATACATGTGCACTATTATGAATATACAGTGTGCATGTGCGAAAGTATGGAGATATCAATATACGTGTGCACTAGTATGAATATACAGTCTGCATGTGCGCAAGTTTGGAGATATCAATATACGTGTGCACTAGTATGAATATACAGTTGCATGTGCGCAAGTATGGAGATATCAATATACGTGTGCAGTAGTATGAATATACAGTGTGCATGTATGCAAGTATGGAGATGTCAATATTTGTGTGCACTAGTATGAATATACAGTGTGCATGTGTGCAAGTATGGAGATATCAATCTACGTGTGCACTAGTATGAATATACAGTGTGCATGTATGGAGATATCAATATATGTATGCACTAGTACGAATATACAGCGTGCATGTGCGCAAGTATGGAGATGTCAATATATGTGTGCACTAGTATGAATATACAGTATGCATGTGCGCAAGTATGGAGATGTCAATATATGTGTGCACTAGTACGAATATACAGCGTGCATGTGCGCAAGTATGGAGATGTCAATGTATGTGTGCACTAGTATGAATATACAATGTAAACATATGCCCATATGCGACAAGGTCATGTCTAATCATCAATATATGATTCATAGCAATCCTATAGTGCGAGTGTCATGGCAATCACTAACGGTGTGAGTGTAACATACAATTAGTGCTCGTGCAGCTTGAACCGTTAGTGACAGTGCAGTGTTATATACTACCATTTCTATATGCAACAAGGAAAGTATGCTACAATAGTGCATACAAACATTTACGACTAAAATATCCTATCACGCCCTGACGCTTAACGCCATACGGGCGATTTCCCCGTAGATGTTAAATCTACTCACCTGGTTGCGTGCTAAGCGTAACCGACCACTTGCTTCCCTTTCTTTGCGGCGTCCGACGTACCCGCCTGCGAACCTAGAATTTACACAAGGAACACACATAAGCAAAATCCTGCAAAACTCGATATTAAATCCAAACGAAAAACTCGCGTCGCGAACTAAACGCGTGCGTGTATACGTGACGTGTGTGCATACGCCAAAACCCAATGCGACACGCTGTGACACACAGTAAACCAACTCAACACGCATCGTACGTGTCGCGCAAGTCCCGCTATGCAATTAATAGGTAAAAAGTCCCAGATTTAATCTAGAGCAAAAAAAAGCAAATCAAACAAGACAAAATCTATCACAAAACCTGCAGACAGCAACCTGCAAAAATCCAACACATTCCCTCAAAATTAGGCCGGCGGCTATAGGGGTCATACCGGCCAAAAACCGGTGGAATGGGTCCAGGTTTCTACCCTATGATCCTAGCACAATTTACAGCCTAGTGTATATGTTTGCTTACCAAAATTACTACCCTATTAACAGCAGATTCTATGTATCCTAAAGTTTAGATTTAAATTGTTTCAAAACACTAAGTTTGGAACAATTGGGTGCACAAGTAAAATAGGTGAAATTACTAGACTTAAGTGATACCACCAGCACAAACTAGAGCTAATCTAACTATAATTATCCTGAATCATCCTATTTCACAGTCAAACCATAAGCTTTAGCAATAAAACTCACTACAAACACTAAACTTAGCTAAACAAACCCAGATTTCAACCTGCAACCAATTAGATAAAGTAAATAACACCAAACACTGTAAAACTAACACAGACACCACCCTGCAAAACCCCAACACCAAAGCATAAGAGGGGGCCGGCGACGCCGGAAATACTGGGGATGTCGCCGGGTCTTTTGTAAGGGTAAGGGCTCGGATTTCAACACAACACTCAGAAGGGCCTGCATACTATTCTGAAGTTGTTTGCTAAGCTAGAAAAGGATCACAGTTGTAGCAGATCACTAAAATCCTACAGTTTGCCTCAAAACAGTATTTTAAATTTCAATTTTGTGACTTTAAGGTGATTTAGCTAAATCTAGTGATACTACAAGTTATAAACAGCAATATTAACACTTAATTAGGTTGCCTAAGTTATAATAACCCTAACCTTGCTTAAACCCCACTTAAATCACAAATCTAGCTCTAAAATCACACAAATCACTAACCGAAACTAAAACAACACATAAGTTTAGGAAAAAGGAGTTGGGTTTAAGAAATATATGTTGGATATAGTGCCCTCAGAGTCAATTATTGGATCACAGGCACGTGATTGCAATGATTGAGGGAGGACCTATGCCGGTAGGACAGTCTTACTCAAGATGATAGTATGCTATCTGGTTTGTCTTTATCATCGTGTACTACTTTAGGTGACCTTACAGGTCACTATTGCGCATTGATAGAGCCCTTAGGATTCTTGCTTGACGGCCAGCAGTATGACGGCGATCATATACGAGGGAGATGGGGTCTATAAGCACATCCTTAAAAGGTCCCTAGTCGTGGGAGTTTTCGAGACAAGGCATCGATACTCCAGAGTAGACTAGTGTATACAGTCGAGACCCCGACGAGGGGCGGTGTCCGGTCTCACAAGCCACTGGTGTCTGTTGGTTTACCTAATATGTATACAGGCGCTCATTGGGATATGAGTACACCGGACAGGACTCGTCGGGAACATGCTAGTTGGTTTTATACCTTACGTCAGATAGCAATTCCCTGGTGACATTTGTACAGGTTAGTTGATCGACCTGAGATGGTCATTTATCTCATGTGAGTTCCTACTGTACTTTGATTACTACCCTACCACGGCTCAAAGGAGTCGTGCAAATAGGTTTTAGTTGGGTACAGTCCTAAGCCACATGGAGGCAGTGAGCGGATCGGCAGGGGTTCGTCTCTCTCGGTATCGGGGGTGAGGTTGCGCTGTGTCTTGGAGAGCCAATACACAAAGTCTTTGGCCAAGGCAGGAGATTTACTGGTAGGTATTCCAGTAGTATCTCAAGGTGTTCTGGACTACACTCCGACACGACTTGTACCGCTTTTGGGGGTCTGACTTTTACCAACCCCCTAGGCCCGACACACGATGCTCATAAACGAACAGACCAGACTGTACGGATATTGTCACTTACTGACTCAGTAGGGTGTCAGGATGAGTTCGCTCATCGACTTCCCTCTTGGTTAATACCTGGTAGCCCGTTATGTACGGCTAATACCTCTTACGTGTTAGTGGTTAAATCCACAGCCAAAGTATTGACGAGTCTTTAGAGTCCCCGATAGACAGTTTGTCAAGATTCGGGCGAAACGCTGTAGAGGCCATTTGGATTTATGGCAGGGTTCGAACGTACGCGTGTACTTGTGCACGTGTCATGGTTCGGACGGATAATACTAGCGGGCTTTGGTTTAAGACGGATCCTAGTATTATACAGTGTAGAATTTATGTCATTGCATTTGTATTCGGTCGGAATAAAAATGCGGGTATGTATATACAGTCGTGGGGTTTTCCTGTAATTTATTACGGGATCGCTTTTTTTTAAGTTGCCAGTTTGCATTCCGTTTCGGCCATTTTTCTTTCTTTCTTTCTTTGGCTGAATTTTCCATGGGGGGGGCTTATTTGCAAATGTGCAAATTAGCAAAATGGAGGGTGTTTTTTATGGTGGAGGGTTCATGATGGTTCTAGCATCCTTTGACTTCTTTTGGTTCATCATTACTTGCTTTATGGAGATTGGATTGATGATGGGTTTTTTATGAGACTTTGGTGTGACTTTCTTCATGATGATCACTCATTCTCTTTCTTGCATTATTCATACACATCCTCCTCCATCATATGATGGCCGGCCACTATGGATGAGGGCTGTCCAAAATTTTTGGTGTGGGTTTTTGATCTCATTTGCTTGCACAAAATCCTTTTGTTCATCTCCAAAGCATATTCCTCCACCTTCACATCCAAATGGCAACTTCAAACAACCCCTCGAGACATAGCATGCTACACTAAGTCTACAGCACTCTTGGACACGTCGACTTGCCAACTTCGGGTCTGAGTTGCCTCGGTTCAGCGGTGGGAGCCCATAAAAAGACTCGATGATGTGGTGCCCTTTCCGATGAGGAGATCGAGACCAGAGATGCCGCGAAGAGATCGGGATGGTGGCCGAAGACCGAAGGACACGGATCGCTCAGTATAGCTCTCTACCCTTTCTCTAGTTAGCTAGTAATAGGTTAATGGTCCGATCCGGGTTTATAGTCCGCGGTAGCGCCGGTTTCTAGTTTAGAAAAGTTTTTGTTTCCGCATTTTGTCCTCGGACAGATGGCCGTGGCGCTACCGTAGACTTACAATATACCCCCACTAGATCTTAAGAAGCAGGAGAAGGAGGAGAAGAAAAGGAGGTGTTGCAACTGCTGCTGCTGCTGAGCTGCTATTGTTGCTGATGCTGTATTGCTGCTGTTGTTGCTGTTGGCTGCTGCTGCTGCTGCTTCTGTTGCTGCTGTTGCTGCTGCTGTTGCCAGCTTGCTGCTGAAGTTGGTGCTGCTGCTGATGCTGGAGCTGGTGTTGTTATTGTGTTATTGTTGTTGGTGTTGCTACTGCTGTTGAGGCTGAGTTGTTGCTGCTGTTGCTTCAGCTGCTGCTGATGCTGTGTGTGTGTGAGTGTGTGTAAGTGAGAGAGAAATTAGAAAATGAGTGAGGGAAAAGCAAACCAATGAGTGATATGAGAGTCAAACCCCTCTCTTTCTTCCCTCATTTAATGCTAGCATGGGCAAGCCCATCATGCCCACTCTCTCTCTCTCTCCAAGTCAACCCAAACAATAATTCATTTTCCTTTAAAAAAAATACCTTTAATTAAAATCACATTATCTTAATAAGAATGGGTTAGTTCACCATGGTTACCAAACATGGTTTAAACCTAATTTAACCCTAGTTTACATGCACAAGTGTGTGCAAGCCTAAATAAATTCTAATAAAATATTTATTAATTTTGATAAAATATTTGAAAATCGTTTTGGTAAACTTTTTATTAGAAACCATATATTAAAGTATTATTAGTTACTAATCATATCCTAAGGTTTACAAGAGCAACACAAGAAACCCCATAAAAAACGACAAGCCAATTCCTCCAAAGAACCGTGGATCCACGGCCAATATAGCAACTCGGCGGCGGCTCCGCGGCCGAGTTGACTCAGTGTAAACTGGGTTTTGGGGGTAGTTTGGACATTTTATTTAGGCTCAGAATCTTGCTCTAGGGTTTCAGTACTCAGCCTATAAATAGCTCAGTTTTGTGCCAAGCCAAAGGTCTTCTTTTCATGCTATTCTTGGTTAGGTTTTAGTGTAGTTTAGTTTAGCTTCTTCTTCTTCTTCATTCTTTCCTCCATGAAAATTGCAGTGAGAGATTTTTGAGTGGAAGATCAATGAAGATGAGGGTTTTTATTATCTTGTCCCTTTTATTTCTTGTCTTGTAATTTTATTATCTTGTATTGTAATTTTATTTATTATTATTAAGTAGTTGTTGTTATTTCTTTGCTTGTGTTATTTTCCTTCTCTTATTTTTTCTGTATTATTTTCATGCGATGATACTCAGCGGAGTTTCTTACTAAGGTGAGGACCCAAGAGTTAGCTTGCACCATTTGTAAAATCGTATTTTCCTTTTCTCTCTTTTCTTACTGCATGTTTTGTTTTATTTTCTTTTATAATGTTTGAATAATTCCACACTTGTTAAGGCTAAGGAAGGTTGTATGAGGGACGGAAAAATCCCTTATGCTTCTCTTCGCAAATATCTTGAAACGAACCCCGACCAAACAAACGTAACCCCCTCACGTAGGCGCGCTATACGTGACAAGTAGCGGCGACCTAAGTCGAGAAGTCTTTTAAGCGCACTACAACGTGACATGTAGTTGTGACTTAATTGGATACATGGTTGCGGGTGTTTGGCCGAGTGTTGGAAATAAACGTATTTAGCGGACGGACAAGGGGCACTAGGAATGGATTTAGCGTTAGAAAGATCGCTTAAACTCGCAAATCCCATTCCTATGTCCTCCTAATCCTCGCTACTTTCGATTATCCCAACATCGTCTTAAGAATGGCAAAAGATAAGCACAAGACTAATCCTAACTCTACTAACCAACCTTAACCATAACAAGCTTACTTGAATATACATACAAACACTTAGGATAGAATTGAACATATACATTCTTTATTAACTCGTCTAAGATAAGAACGGACATACTACCATCTCCCTGCGGATCGACCCGTGCTCAACCGGCGAAGCGACACCGTCTTGACCGCGGTTATAACTTCAGAATTTTAAATCCCGACACGCCGAAAGCGTGCGATCAAATGGCGCCGTTGCCGGGGAGACGGTAACGTATTTCTTTCTTGTTATTCGGGTTAATATTCTTTTTATGTATATATATATATGTATATATATATATATATGTATATTATACATATATAGATAATATAAAAAAATAAATATAACAAAAAAACACCTTTTTGTTATTTTTTATTGTGTGCAAGTGTGCAGGAGATTTAGAGCAAGTACAGTAATATAATCAAGAGATAGAGGTTTTTATTCTATTGTACAGAAGAATAGAAGTGCAATGACCTAAAGAAAAAGTCCTAAGTCAACAATTCAACCACTGAACCGCGGTCAAAGGGTTGATTTCGTGGCGGTTCCGCGGTCTTATTGAAGCTTCTCAGTCCCAATTTTTTTCTGCTTCTTCTCATTCCTCTACACCTATCTGTGAACTCCACTGAATTGCATTTTCTGTAGGTTTCTTTGCACAGATTGCGCCGCCGCCAAATAAAACTTTTTTTGATCTAGATTTTGTTTGTTTATACGCTTTGCATATAATAATACAGACATTAAGGGGCTTGAACACCAATTCAGATTGGGTGGGGTTTTCATCACACTTCCTAAGACCCCACAAATCACTAATTACATACGCATCACCTTGAGTTAATAAAAAATATCTAGACCAAACCTATAAGGACTTATCGCGCTCAGTTAGGACAAGTGGAGGCTGCGGGGAATCGGTCGTTTATCTAAACTTGACTTTGTGGTGCCTAGGCTAGGCAAGTGAGGAGGTAATTTTAAAAGGCCCGACTCACGGTGATTCGTGAGCGGAACCCTCCTTACCTAACTTGTGCTTACCTGGCCACAATTGGCAGTGAAGAGGCGATTCGAGAGTTATCTTGCAACTTGTAGTTTGGAAGTCTAGGAGCGGTCTAGTTGGACTTTGAAGACCCTAGCTCTAGGTGTTGTTTGTGCATATTGTGATTGTGATTGTGTTTATGTGAAGTTTAGTCCCATAATTCCGTATTCTTTCAAAAAACCAAACAAACAATTTCAAAACTCCAAAAACAAACATTTAAAAAAAACGCTTCCTTCCCTCCCTACCTTTTCACTCTTCTAACATGGGTACCACACCTCGCAAAACTCTTGCTGAATTTTGGTACCTACAATCAGACATTTCTTCTTACAGTTCTTGCTTTGGCCGAACTTCGAACGATCCATCCATGCCCAAAATTTCATTGAGAGATCGGATAGACGCGTCTAGGACAAACAATTTGACTCCGCAATCAACTTCGTATCAACCGTTTCAAACATTCACCCCTTCTTACGTTGATACCCCTTTTGAGAGTCCGGTTGTAACTCTGAAAACTATGTCTATTGCTGAACGTATTGAACAATCTCGTAGCCGATCTTTCACTCCATTCAACACTTCCAGTTCTTGGAATCAACAATTCCATCCACCTTCTTATTCAAATGTTGATCATACCCCTGTCCAGCCATTTAATTCCTACAAGTCCTACCCGACTTTTACTCCTTCCCTAGACATTGCTTCTACACAGCCATTTGGGAGTTTCCAGTATCCAAACAACTTTAAATATTTTACTGAAACTCCTTCACAACCCATGTCTAGTCTAGAACAGTCGTTAGAAGACTTTCGGGTAGCGTCATACCAACAGATAATAGATTTGAATGCGTCCATGGCCGCCCTCATACAACCTAGTGACTTGGTAACTAGTTTCCAACTAGCTCCACATTTTCCAATGTATGATTAGGCTGTAGGACAGGTTGAGAATTTGAGTGGTGAGAGTGAGTTGTATACCCTTCCAAATCAAACCTACCCATCCCAAATTGAATCCCACGACTTCGATTTTGAATGTCTATCTAGTATCCCAAAGGATTTATCAATTGAAGATAGAATGATTAATGAGTTGTGCGACTTTGTAGTGTTTGATTTATCTGATTGTGAAGGGTCCCTTTCGAGTGAAACCATCACCAATCCATTTGACCTCTACACCTCCATGTTAGAACCACAATTGATTGAACTCCATGCTTTTGATGAGGTGTCTGAGAATATTGATTTTTACTTGATTGAGGATATCGACGCTGGGAATATTTCGGATGATGAACCCACAGCTTTGGATGAGTTTGTCTCTCAAATTCATCATTTACTTTCACTTCCGTATGTATATCATCCTGAGTCATTAAATGTTTTTCCCGAACCCCATATGCGTCTGGAATTTGATGATAAATGCATGGATGAGCTAATTTTTGAGGAGAATATTGAGGAAATTTTTGAGGAGGAACCAGTTTTAATTGATGAGTCGGATTTTCTAATTCATCCTGTCCGTTCCACTGACTGTGCACACCCTCCGGAACCTTTACCCGATAACCTTCCTCAATCATTCCCTACATCCTTTCCGTCGTTCCGACTTTGCAAGAAACCATATCACTTTCAACTTCAGTGTCTGGTTTACAAAGTTCGGCTTATCACCATGGTTTCTTACGAATCTTGAAGGATTTGACCCAATTTCTCGCCATATTGATAGATTAGTACAATCCATCTTTTCACATCAGTCATTACAGATTGTACTAATTTATTCAATCCATTTCAACCCTCAAGTTCATATTCCACTTCTTTCTCCCATCCACCATTCTTCACTTCCACCGAGACCGGACGCGGCTTCTATCCCCACACGGTTTTGCGTGTTTCTTATTTCTTTTCTCTACACTCCATTCTTTCATCAACCGCCGCTTTATAACGATAAAATCTTTGAATGGTTGGTGCTCACTTTTGGCCTTTGTAAGGCCTTGTATAGCTTGATACTGTGTTCTCTTCCCCCTAACTCTGAACTTTAAAGCATAAACAGTGGAAACACTTTTTCAATTAAGTTTGGGGGGGACCTTTTTTAGTATATATTTTTTTGTTTTTTTGTTTTGTATAAAAAAAATTTATGGAGCGCCGACAATTTTGACCCTCTTGGTGTACCCTGACAGTGAGGGCACTGTCAAGTTTAAGTTTGGGGGTGTGCTCGGTATGCTTTCTACCTTCACATTCATTTATAAATTTTGCATTTGCATACTTATTTTAAAACCCATAAAAATCGAAAATTTTCCAAAAATATAAAAACTTTGTCGTCAAGTTAGCTAATATGATAACTTAGATTCTTATTCCGAAAGTTTAGTTGATACGTTAGAGATAACTAAATCCTAGGCTTAGGAATTGAAAACCCTAAAAATAACTCTTCTTTTTTTTAAACTTGGTAATTATACGTCCTTATAGTTTTTTTTTGAGAAATAGGTAATCATGAGTTCAGTTCTTAAGTTAAGTCGAAATGAAGGGAAAGTATTGAAGCTTTATTGAAGGATAAGTCTGAAAAATAGTTTCTATTCTTAAGTTCAAATTTAGAAAGTATATACCCTACAAACTATACATATACGCACCTTGAAACTTTGGATAGTAGAGGATACCTAGAAATACTTTTGCCTAAAAGCCTAGTATGAAAGAAAAAATGGTATTTAAAGCTAAACACCAAAAGAGCATATTGAAAAATATATCCGGTCTTGAAAAAGAAAAATAAAAGAAAAAGAAAAAATAAATAGATAAAGTCAAGACCTGGAAACTGCTATTTACGCTTTAAACTCGCACATTCAGTAATCGGCTGTTAGTGCCTCAAGAAGCATTAATAGTCGCATGAAAGGTGTGTGAGCAACACCGTCCATCATTAATGAAAAGAAGTAGTATTAGGCATTAGGGCAAGGGTACTATAGCTTGAATTGAATTCTTAAGTGTAGGGGTGAAACTATATACACACGTAGGGGTATTCAATCGATATTTGGAGGAAAGATAGAAATAAAGAATAAGACTTATGTTTTCCGTAAAGTTGATAAAAAAATCCCTGATTGGAGACTGCACTTTAGAAGGAAAATACAGGAGATACCAACATCTTTCTAAACTGTAAAACGTATAGGATATGGGGTTGAATAAATTGGAGGTGTGAAAAATAAGGGTTGGATATTCCTAACATAGGATGATAGAATTTCTAACCTAGATACTAAACTGTAGGTGTAGAATCGAAGTTAACTTGTGAAACTAGTTTGACGGGATTTTATGGGTAGAGACATGTTCTTGGTGTATGGTAATGGAGAACTCCGGGTGGAGTCCTTTACCGATTCCAGCTTCCAAAGTGATAAGGACGACTCTAAGTCACACTCGGAATTTGTCTTTACCCTCAATGGAGGGGCGGTATGTTGGAAGAGTTCCAAACAGGATACCGTTGCAGACTCGACGATGGAGGCTTAATACATCGCTGCCAACGATGCTGCCAAAGAGGCTGTCTGGATGAAGAAGTTCATTAGTGAACTTGGTGTGGTTCCATCCATTGAGTATCCAATACCTCTGTATTGCGATAACAATGGAGCTGTGGCTTTGGCCAAGGAACCCAGGTCCCATCAGAAGTCTAGACATATTCTGAGGCGGTATCACCTGATCAGGGAGATAGTTGATTGCCGGGAAATCGAGGTCAGGAGAGTAGATACGAAGGACAACACTGCGGATCCACTCACGAAGGCCATTCCCCAGATACAGTTTGAGAGATTATTCGGGATGCTAGGTATGAGATACTACAGCAGCTGGCCTTAGTGCAAGTGGGAGATTGTTAGTTATGTATATGCCCTAGAGGCCATTATTGTACATATGATGTATATTATGATGGATGATTGGATATATACAGAGAGGACTTTCTTGCTCATTATGATAGTATGCTATTTAGTTTCACTTTATCTTAACATGTTGACTTGTATTGGTTTACTGTCTTTCTCTCACATGTTGATAAAGCCCTTAGGATCTGTACTCGACTACAGAGATTATGATGAGATCATACTAGTAGGGCCATGGTAGTCGATGAGTACATCCTATAAATGTTCCTAGTCGAGGGTATATCGAGACAGGGCATCGATACACCAGAGTAGACTAGCGTATACGCATCTTGACCCATATGATAGGCGATAGATGATCCTATATCCATCGGTGTTTGACATCAAGGATGGTGTATGGGTGCTCAGTGGAGACTGGGTACACTAGACGGACTCGCCGAGAACTCCCAGATGGTGATATACCACACGTCAGATGGCAGTTCTCCGGTGACACTGGTACAGGGTACTCTGTAGACCCGAGATCGTCATAGAGTTTTGTGTGATTCCCACTGTGCTTTGATTTCCACCTTACCAAGTCTAAGAAGGCGTACAAAACGGTTTCTTTTGGGTACAGTCCCGAATCACAAGGAGGCAATGAGCGATAGGAGGGGATTCGTCTCTCCCGGTATAGGGAGTTGATGTTGTGCTGTGTTCGATTGGCTATAACGGGAAGTCCCTGGCCAGGGATGATATAGAGATATACTGGTAAGTGTTACCAGTAGTTTCTCGACCTGTTATGAGCCTCACATCGACACGACTTATCGGTTACTGGGGTCTGACGTATACCACCCCTAGACTTGATATGCGACATATCAGACGAACAGACAGGACTGTACGGGAGTGTTACTGATTGGATTCACCGGAGAACGTACAGGCTAGCTTGTTGATCTTCTGATCGCTCAATACCTGGGTGGCTGTTACATTTAGCTGACCGCTTGCAGCTTGTGGGTGTTTGATATGATCATCACCTGCTACCGGAGTATTGACGATTCTTTAGAGTCCTACACAGAGGTTTCTTGGCTCAGGCAAAACGGAGTAGAGGCACATATGTGATATGTACAGGACCGAGGATAATACGATATGAGATATTATATTGTATTCTCGCGATATTTAGATATGAACCGGGTCATCGAAACAAGTGTTGATACGATGAATCGGTACATGATATATTAATCGGTTATATTCGATATAGCTGGATTGTTGGATCAAGTATTTATTCGATGATTTAATGTATAATAATATATATGATATATTATATTACATTATCTGATATTGGCTCAGTTTATTATTTCGTTTTCTCACCGGTTAATACATTGATATATATGCGATATATGTTAATTGTATTATTTTCTTTTGTTACAAATATATAATATATATGTGATATATATTATAATAACATGATATGATTAATAATGGAACATGTTTAGTAGAGATAAAGCAAGGTTAGGGTTTGATTAGGGTTAGCTCTTTCTTGCACATTCTAGAAAGAATTCCTTTTGTCTTGGTTAAGATATTATGGTTGATATTTATCCATGACTCATTAGTTAACCTAACCAAATACTAGCCCTAGTTTATTCTCTACAAAGGTTAAGCTTCTCATCTTTAACCATGGTTCCATAATCAATCATATATTCACTTCTACTATTAATCACAAAAGGATTAACTCTTTTTCATTCATCTTCTTCTCTCATGAGCTTTGAGAAAGCTCACTAGATATTCCTTTGGTGATGATTTCGTGTGAGAAATTGAAATAAAAAGATAGAATAAATACTACTCCATTATCCTCATCTAATCTAGCCTATTAGATTAGGGTGTTCACCTCATTAGAGTGAGATAGCTTGAGTTATACCAATTTCGACGTAGATCATCGGAGAAACGGAATATTACAAGCTTGCATGGATCGTTCGAGTCGTGGAGCCTCTCTTGAGTCCGGGAGATCGTGGATCGCGGCGAAGGGACTTCTACTCGGAGCTTATGAAGCGAAGGAGCGGACTACAAAGGTTGTAATCCCTCACACTTAGTAGTAAAGATGTTTACTTGCATGTTAAACCCTAATAATCTAGCAAAGATCCCGGCTTTGGGTTGTTCGGCACGTCTAAAATTTTATTCGGGCATGATTGATGTCTTATGAACCTTCACAAGAGTGCCTAGTAACCCTACAGTGGTATCAGAGCCTAGCTAGAGCATTAGGCGACGTGTATACGACGTTAAAACTCCGATCGAACCCGTAACGACGAAAATGAACCCCTCTATGGATAATTTTTAAAACCTGGGATTTTTCTGAATTAAAAATACCTAAAAAAATCAGCAGGTAAATTCAAGAATAATTGTGAAAAACGATGACGTCATCCCTACAGAGCGCCGCGGAACCGCGGCCTTACCTTGCTTGGGCCGCGGATCCGCGGCACTACTGTTTGATTGGACACTTCTGTTTTCACAGTAATTCCTTTTGATGCTTGTATACTTTCAGGGTATTTTTTATTCTGACTCAAGTGTTGAGTTTTCTGGGGTTTATTTTGTAATCGATTGATTCGATCGGAAAATTTAATTTTGTTATGTTTTCCGGATATTTAGAAACTGTTAAAATGTTCGAACGGATATCATTAACTCACTTTTTCCCGGCACGAAAAACTTTCATGTGTTGAATATTTATCGGGTTTAAATCTTTCGGAAAAATGTGCAAGTAACACGGTGGACCCTCTAGAAGACAACAAACCTTAACTCGATTATGTGACCGTCTTGAACTGCCTCTAAACCTTAGGGTTTGGGGCAGTACGGCGTGCCACATGTGAGGCATTGGCATGACCCTTCTATGGCTGGATCATCGGTACTGTGACATTTTCTGGGATTATTTGAACTCCGCTCAAGTGTTGAGCAATTTAGGAAATTTTGGGTATTTGATTATCTGTTCGGAAAGTTTAATACTGTCTATTTATCTGGAATGTCATACAATTTATGGAATTAATACAGTTAGGCATGAAATGCGAAGTATGTGATATTTCGGATTTACGATGTCTAAAGTGATTGTGGATTCCAAATATTGTAGGTTTACAATTTCTTTTCTGTGACCGTAAGTGTAGTATGTAGTTGTATTGCCGGTTTTCGTTGCTATACGTCAACGACGATCGGTGTATGCATACTTACTTACGTTGATGATATGAGATATTATGTGTTGCTGTGATATGTTATATTGGATCGTCGTGTTCAGAATAGCCGGGGGTTTTATGTGAGATGAGGGTTTTCATTTCTATTCATGTAAAATTCAATTGTATGTAATATTCTTTTATTGGGGCACTTCCGGGATGAGGTTGATGTCACCTGTGTATATTATTTACTTTTCCGCATTAGGTAGACCTAAGGAGGGGAGCACAAGTAACCGGGTTCTAGGGTCTAGTGGGAGGCCATCTCGAGGAGTCGAGTCCGGGTCTCCTAACGCTAGAATTGGCAGTGTTACTTGCCGCTCTCGTAGGGGTCTTGGGATGTGGGTTTGACTATTCATCGCGACCGTGGAATCCATGTTTTATACAGGCTAGTATTGAAAACACGGACGTCCTAGTATATCCAATATTTCGTATATGTTCTTCTGCTGCAATGTTCTGTGATGAGATCATATTACTGCCTGAGACGAATGCTTATACTATATATATATATATGTGCTGATATATAAATATTACTGCTTTTGTTTCTTCTGTGATGCTTAAGAAGCATAAGCTGATGGGATTTTATTAATAAGATTAATAAAAAGAAAAGAAACCTAAAAGATGTTGTAGAATCAAAACTTTATAAAAAGGGTAGCTACAGTTTTGCTTTGCATAGCGGTATATATGATATACCCTGCAACTTATTCGATGAGGAAAGAGCCGAGATCCCTTCACCGGGAGTGACCTCTTTAGCGAAACTGGCAGATGCTACAAAACTCGGTTTGTCTTTTGATTGCTTTTAGAGTTTTGCTTTGCATAGCGGTATATATGATATACCCTGCACCTTATTCGATGAGTAAAGAGCCGAGATCCTTTCACCGGGAGTGACCACTTTAGCAAAACTAATGAAAGCCTCAAAAACACTCCATTTCAAAATTTCACATGATTCTACGACGATATCAAGTTCAGTACGCTCATGGTTTTCTGAAAAACCTGCGTAGCCCTCCGTCAATTTAGATAAGTAATATTTAGTATTCGTGCTGCGGTAGTTTGGCATGCGTTAAGGCGTAGTGTACGGTAGCTGATTATTACTTATCTGTAGGATGAGATGCGATTGGATTAGGGTATTCGTACGGCGTTGTTTGGCATGCGTCAAGGGTCGTACGGGTGGGTTTAATTCAATCACGAATTGTACGGGTTGAACTTGATTAGCGGACTATGGGTTGTTTGGCATGCGTCAAGGTCATAGCATGCCAGGGGTAAAAATATTATTGGGAATTTCAAGTGTTGAAATTTGAAATGAGATTGCATACCTCCTATGAGATAGTTGGATCCCGATACCCACTGCGAGTAAGAGTTACTCCTGGGAGAGTTTTACACAGGACAATTAGCCGATCAGGTAGGTGTCTAGAAAAGTGTTAACGGGGTGACGCCTCTGGGAAAACGAGGTTTACTTTAATTAGGTCCATGCGAAAGCACGGGGAACCTCCCTCAAGTACCGACACTGATCTGGCTGAAAGATTGACGAAATTGTAGGGTGTAATTAATCCCGGCTAATCTTACCTTTTAGGGTTTGAAGGTAGATTTGATAAAAACAGTGGGAGACATCCTGATTAGATAAGATAATAACCAATCTAATCTTGCCAGAGCATACGCTAAAGTGTTTTCTTCTCTTTCTCTCCAGTTAGCGACCATGTCAGGCTATAATCAAGATAATAATATGGATGTATTGACTGAACCCGCTTATTATACTGAGCAGGGATACGTTGGACCCGTTTTTTCTTATAAGAGTTATAAGACTGAACAGGGAATATGAGAATATTTGGATTCTCAAGCCGCCAAAAACAACATGCATGTTGATGCATCTTCTTCAGGTGTGTTAGTTATTGAGAACTATTTCTCAGTTCACCCTACGTCCTGGGTATTAGATACCGGATCAGGATCCCACATATGTAAAATGTTACATAGGCTACGTAAAGGTAGAGAACTGGGAAAAGGTGATCATTCCGTTCAAGTAGGGAATAGGGCAAATGTTGCAGCCAAAGCAGTTGGCGAATATCACCTAGTATTACCAAGTGGTGATACACTGATTCTGAATGAGTGCTATTATATACCGAACATGATGTGCAACATTATATCAGTTTCTTTATTAAGTAAAGAAGGATATAATTTTGTAGTACAGGATAATGTTATGAACATATTCCTAGATCAAAAGTTGATTGCATCAGGCTCGTTACATAATGGCATATTCATTCTAAATCAAAATACAGCCCTCAATATACAAAACACACATAAGAGGAAGATTTCAGAAATGAACGAATCCTTCTTGTGGCATTGTAGACTTGGTCATATCAATGCAACACGACTGGCTAAGTTACATAAAGATGGATATTTGAATCCGTTCGAATTATCATCTTATGATACTTGCCATTCATGTCTCAAAGGAAAAATGACAAAAGCTCTGTTTAGTGGACACGGAGAAAGAGTTACGGAACTCTTAGGACTGGTACATAGTGATGTATGCGGTCCCATGTCTACGCATGCCAGGAACGGTTCTTCCTACTTCATTACATTCACTGACGATCTCTCTAGATTCGGACATGTGTTCCTGATGAAACACAAGCCTGAAGCTTTTGAGAAATTCAGAGAATATAAGCACGAAGTAGAGAATCAAACGGGCAAAACTATTAAGATTCTTCGATCTGATCGAGGAGGGGAATACTTAAGCAATGAGTTCCTAGATTATCTAAAAGAGAATGGGATTCTCTCTCAGCTTACTCCTCCTTATACACCGTAGCACAACGGTGTATCGGAACGGAGGAATCGCACCCTATTAGATATGGTGCGCTCAATGATGAGTACAGCTGAGTTACCTATTTCCTTTTGGGGATATGCGCTTAAGACAGCCATAGACCTATTGAATAGAGTTCTCACCAAATCTGTGCCTACCACTCCATATGAGATATGGAAAGGGAAGAGACCGCATCTTAATTATATTAAGATATGGGGTTGTCCGGCCTATGTCAAAAGGAAAAATCCGGATAAACTCGAGGCAAGATCTGTCTTAGGTAAGTTTGTAGGATATCCCAAAAATTCACAAGGGTATATCTTCTACCACCCCGAGGAACAAAAGGTATTAGTTTCTCGACAAGCCACTTTCTTAGAAAAAGGTTTTCTTATAAAACAGAATAGTGGCATTGAGGTAGAACTGGAAAAGGTTCCAGCAACACAAACTATAACAGAAGTCTTGGTAGAACCAGAGGATTCGGTAGTACCCGACGAACCCCAACCTCTCCGCCGATCTAGCAGGGTTTCTCATCCACCTGAGAGATACTACGGTTTTCTCATTGATGGTGGAAGTGAGGATTTCATCATGGATGATGATGACCCGACTAGTTTCGAGCAGGCCATCACGAGTGGTGACTCTGTAAAATGGCTGGATGCAATGCGATCTGACATGGAATCCATGTACACCAATAAAGTATGGACTTTGGAAAATGCTCCTGAAGGGGTAAAACCCATTGGGAGCAAGTGGATCTTTAAAAAGAAATTTGGTGTAGATGGAAAAGTTGAGACTTTCAAAGCTTGACTTATAGCAAAGGGTTTTCGTCAACGACCAGGTGTGGATTATGACGAAACCTTTTCTCTAGTGGCTATGCTTAAGTCCATCCGGATCTTACTTGCCATTGCTGCATACCATGACTACGAAATTTGGCAAATGGATGTTAAGACCGCCTTTCTAAACGGTGATTTAGAAGAGTGCGTGTACATGACTCAGCCAGAGGGCTTCGTAGATAGTGGGAACAGCGGAAAGGTGTGCAAGCTGCTTAGATCCATTTATGGGTTGAAGCAAGCATCGCGGAGTTGGAAAATCTGTTTTGATGTTGTAGTCAAAGAGTTTGACTTCATCAAAAATATAGATGAACCTTGTATCTATAAGAAGGTAGCAGAGAGTAAGGTTGTCTTCCTCGTATTGTACGTGGATGACATACTCTTAATAGGAAATGATATTCCTATGCTGCAATCAGTCAAGCTCTTCTTATCACAAAGATTCTCAATGAAAGATCTAGGTGATGCCTCCTGCATATTGGGAATCATGATTTATAGAGATAGATCTAAACGAATACTGGGATTGTCTTAATCCAGGTACATTGACACCATACTAAAGAGGTTTAGTATGGAAGAATCCAAGCGTGGGAACCAACCCACGATCTCTGTACTCACTCTCTCCAAAGAGATGTCTCCCAAGACTGATTTGGAGAGAGCTCGCATGCAAGGGATACCCTATACTTCGGCAGTAGGCTCTATCACGTATGCGATGTTATGTACCAGACCCGATATAGCATACTCACTAAGTGTAGTGAGTCGGTATCAAGCAGATCCTGGAGAGAGTCACTGGACAGCTGTGAAGAACATTCTCAAGTACTTGCGAAGGACTAGAGACATGTTCTTGGTGTATGGTAACGGAGAACTCCGGGTGGAGTCCTTTACCGATTCCAGCTTCCAAAGTGATAAGGACGACTCTAAGTCGCACTTGGGATTTGTCTTCACCCTCAATGGAGGGGCGGTATGTTGGAAGAGTTCCAAACAGGATACCGTTGCAGACTCGACGATGGAGGATAGGTCTTCGATACGCCAGTACATGGCCTTAGTGCAAGTGGGAGATTGTTAGTGTATATGCCCTAGAGGCCATTACTGTATCATACTAGTTTGTATATTACTTAATGGAGGCTTGGGATATTCACCTTGTATAAACAATCTTGCTCAATATAGTAGTATGCTACTTGGTTTGTTTCTACTTCAATGTGTACATGTGTTTATTATGCGATATCACCTATACACAGTAGTGGAGCCCTTAGAATCTTTGCTTGATTACCAGCGTTGTGATGGCAGTCACACTAGTGGGGGCTGGGTAATCTATAAGCACATCCTTATACAGGTCCCTAGTCGCAGGACTATCGAGACAGGGCATCGATACTCCGGAGTAGACTAGCGTATGCGCTTCTCATCCCAGTGTGGGAGATGGTCTGTCCCACAGCCATCAGTACGTCGTACTGGAGATAGTATACGGGTGCTCGTTGGGTTACGAGTACACTGGACAGGACTCGTCGGGAACTGACAGGTTGGTATTATACCTATCGTCAGTTATCAGTTCCCAGGTGACATGAGTACAGCTTAATCCGCTGACTTGACACTGGCACTTCGCCTCGAGTGTGTTCCCACTGTACTTTGACTACTACCTTACCACGGCTCAAAGGAGTCGTGCAAACAGGTGGTAGTTGGGTGCAGTCCCGAAGCACTTGGAGGCAGTGCCGGTTAGACAGGATTCGTCTCTCCCGGTATTGGGGGTTGACATCGCGCTGTGTCTAGGAGAGCCATTACACGAGTAGTCCCTGGCCAGGGCAAGCGAGATATACTGGTAGGCTTCCAGTGTTATCTCAGGGTGTTTTGGGCTTCACTCCGACACGACTTGTACCGCTATTGGGGGACTGACGTTTTACCGCCCCCTAGGCCCGACATGCGATGTATCAGACGAACAGACCGGACTGTACGGAGAATGTCACATTCAGACTCAGTAGGAGTTCAGATGGGGTTCACCTCGTCAGCCTTCTTGTCGGCATCTACCTAGGGACCGTTACGCACAGCTAGTGCCGCTTGCGGTCTGTGGTTAAACCCACTGCCTGCGTAGTGTCGAGTCTTTAGAGTCCCACACAGAGGGTATTCTCCTCTGGGCAAAACAGAGTAGAGGTCGCATGGTTTTTGCGGCAGGGTTCGTTCTCATCCGTGCACTTGTGCACTTTTGGAGTCCGGACGGATTATAGTAGCAGGCTCTGGTTTGAGCCAGATACTGGTATATGTTTTGGGGTTGCTTTTATCTCTCAGTATTCTTGTTCCTCGGAACGAGAATGCAGGTGTGTATGCACAGTTGTTTGAGGCGGAGGAAGAGGTTTTTCATTAGGGTTTCGGAACGGGTGCGTATGCACAGTTGACAGTCGTCTTTTTCCAAACCCTAATGGAATTATGAAATATCAATTAATAATAGTAATTAAATGAAATTATGTCATGGTTGGTTTTGTTGACTTGTTGACCATGGTTGACTTGTTGACCATGGTTGAATGTTTGACCATCATCATTACTTTGCAAGGATGCTCCTTGATTCTAGCTTACATTCATTTAATGAAGTTATGATAGTGGTCATTCCAAAACAACCATCAACTATTCTCATTTGAATTATTATTATTATTTAGATAATTCTTTTTCTTTTTGATATGGTTGCAAAAAGGAAAAAGAGAGCTCATTCTATCATATTCATTCTCTCTCCTCACTTCATCTTCTTCTTCCTCAAGCTCAAGGAGAATCCTTCTCATGTGTTGAGAATCCCTCTCCTTGAAAAGAAAACACCCCTTAGACACTCTCTACTCACTCTAGGATCAAAGGTTTAGCAAGCCGAAGATTCTAGTTCTCTCAAAGTTCGAGAAATAGCCCGAAGGTTGAACCCTCAGGTGGATCCATCTTTGACGGAAGATGGCGACGAGGAAAGCACCATCAACCTCTACAAAAGTTTGAAGAAGAAGGAGTTCAAGTTTAGGTATAACCATCTTTCCGAGTAGCTAACTCTCTTTAGCTTGTTTGCTAGTTTTAGTTTAGGAAAAGATCCCGACTTTGTTAGTCCATGTTGCCCCATGCGCTAAAAATTTGATTTTTATACCGTTTCCGCCTCCCCGTAAGAACCGGGGGTCGCAACGTGGACTTACAGTGGTTTCAGAGCCTAACTAAACTTAAACTAGCTTGGTAGCGAAGTGTATGGAAGTTCGAAACCGAAAAATCGCAAAACCGGAAATTCTATAACCCTAAGTTTCTGTTGAAATTTTTTATGCTCTAAAAGTAAAACTTTTTACTCCTAAATTCGGCTCAGGGTTTTGTGAGAACACCCACCAAAAACGATACCATGAACCCTTCAAACCGCCGCGGATCCACGGCCTCAGCTATTCTCTTAGCCGCGGATCCGCCGCCGTTTGGCCTCTTCATGTGATCGTGTTTTGTGCAGTGTTCTTCTGGTAGGGTTTTGGGATTTTTCAAATATGTTATATGTGCCCAGATTTTCCAGAAAAGAAATTTACTTTTGGGGTCCTATAAATCCGTATTTTTTTTTCGAACTTCGCTACACTTTGGCTATATTGGTTATATCTGTGATGTATGTAATGTATTGAACGTCGGCTAATCGCTATAAGTCGATTAGTCGGGGTTATACATCTCTGTGATCTGTGTTTGATATTGGAATGTGTATATGAATGTGTTGGACTGTCGCGGGTGAATAGCCGGGGTGGATGTGAGATGAGCTTTTGTTTTTCTTTCATTCATTTGTAAATGTAAATTGATGTAATAATATTATTTGTATGGCCGCACAACCGGGTCGGGGTTGTAGCCGTCATTGTATAATTCTTTTTACTGTTTTTGCTCCTAGGATAGACCCATGGAGGGGTGCACAAACTACCGGGTACTTGGCGGGTAGTTTGCCGCACCCGTAGGGGTCTTGGGTGGGGTTTTGGCTATTCACCGCGACCGTGTAATCCGTTTTTCGTTGCAGGCTCGAACGGATTGCGGATTCCTAGTATATCCAATGTATTCATCTGTGATCTGTAATGTCTATCATTGCTTTATATTTAGGCGTTGCTTATGTTTTACAGCCGCGCTAGCCCAGCCCCCGCTCTGTCGTTAGTTAAGTAACCTAACGGGTGATGACGGGACCTCGTGGCGAATGCGAATGGCATAAGCGTACGTCATATTTTGGTTGTTTTCTGCAATGGTAGGATTAAATGATGGGACGCATTAAAAGAACTAATGCAAGAATATCACGCATTAAAAGAACTAATGCAAGATAATAAACCAAGTTAAAGTCGTTGGAACACTTTCGAAAAACCACTCGGTTCTTTTCAAAACTAACTTTTAAATGCGGAGCTTGAGCCACTCCTTCTAAAAGCTATCTCGTTCCATCGATTATATCAAGTTCACTACGTTCACGGTTTTACCAAAACCATTCGTAGCCCTCCGTCGTTTCACATAAATAGTCAATAGTATTCAAGCTATGTTTGTTGGCCAAAGTCAAGGCATAGTGATTGGTAGCTATTGGGTATTCATGTGTAGCATAGATAGATGCGTTGATTTGGAATAGTCGAACTACCTTGTTGGCCAAAGTCAAGGGTAAGTACGAATGGATTCAAATTAACCTGGAGAACGACGGGCAGAACTTGACATGTGACTTATGATTTGTTGGCCAAAGTCAAGGTCATAAGAGCATGGGGAAAAAATCCACATCGGGAGTTTCATAAGTACTGAAACTTGCTAGATTTGCATACCATTTGGAGTGTGATGATTATGGTAGGATTCCTTCATTTTCGTCACGCGATGATATTTGGATCCCGATCCTACTGTGAGTATATGCTACTCCTCGGGAAATTTCTCACTAAACGATCAATGCTATAAACCTAGTAGGTGCCTAGAAAGGTGTTAGCGGGGCTACGCCCCCAGGGAAAAGAGGTTCTTAAATTAAGGAACTTCGCGAAAGCGTTGGAAAACCTCCCTCGAAGTACCGACACTGGCCTGGCTGAACGGTTAAGCAAGAATTGTGCGGTGGGATTGATCCCGGCTAATTCTTCCTTTGTGGTTTGAGGAGGGATTCGAGAGACAGTGGGAGCCATCCTGTTTAGACAAATTAAAAACCATTCTAAACTTGCAAGAGCATCGTGCTAAAGTGTTTCTTCTCTCCCCCCTGCAGCAACCAAATCGAAATGA
The DNA here is from genome assembly GCA_030015575.1 of Agapanthus africanus. Lineage (NCBI taxonomy): Eukaryota > Viridiplantae > Streptophyta > Magnoliopsida > Asparagales > Amaryllidaceae > Agapanthus > Agapanthus africanus. The sequence goes on along the minus strand of CM057345.1, from coordinate 435,266,178 downwards.
CTGGACTTAAGTTACTTCTAGATAAAAACATACTGACAGGGCCAAACTACAAAGATTGGCTCAGGAATGTCAAAATGGCAATCACTTACGACAAGCTGGGGTATCTTCTTACCACCAAAGCTCCCCCCGTCCCAGGTCCCACCTCCAGCGTCGCGGATAAGGAAATCCGTAAGACTTGGGAGATTGATTGCGCGAAGGCCAAGTGCCTCGTGCTTGCCTCTATGGATAACGAACACCAGAGGAGGCACGAGAATATGGACTTGGAATCCATATTTCTTCATACAAAAGAACTGTATGGAGAGCAGTCTCGTATCGCAAGATATGAAGTGTCGAAGAAGTTATTTTCGGCAAAGTTGGCCGTCGGATCATCGGTAGCGGACCACGTGCTTAAGATGATTGGCTACATTGAGGAGCTCATGGAACTTGGGACCACGTTGGAAAGTGAACTCTATACGGATTTAGTTCTCCAGTCCCTTCCTTCCACTTACGCCCAGTTCATACTGAATTTCTACTTGTAAGAAAAGGAAGTTGAACTTTCAGAACTCCTCAACATGCTGAGGAGCGCAGAGGGCACCCTACAGAAAGGTAGGGAAACACCCGCTTTGTTTGTAGGAGGATCTTCTTCTTCTAGGTCCAAGGCGAAAGCCAAGGGAAAGAGGAAGAAAGCCCCCGCCAAACCAAGGGGCGGTGTTAGTAAAGTAGGAATGAAGGGAAAGGAAAAGGCAACAAAGATAGCGGGGAAGCTTGTGGGTAAAGAGGAATGCTTCTATTGTCATAAGAGTGGACACTGGAAGAAAGATTGCAGGGCTTGGAAAGCCAGGACACAGGAACTGAAGCAGGTTGCGGCTTCAGCTTCAGGTGTGTATGTTATTGAAAACTGTCTTTCTATAAACTCTACTTCCTGGGTATTGGATACCGGATCAGGATCTCATATCTGTAATTCTTTGCAGGCGTTGAGAAACCGTAGGGTTTTGAAGGCAGGTGACATGACCCTCAGAGTTGCGAACGGAGCTAGCATGGATGCTAAAGCCGTGGGGGACTATCACCTGGGAATGTCAGATGGGCATGTTTTGGTTTTGCGTAATTGCTTTTTTGTACCCAACGCAACTTGTAATATCATTTCTGTATCTTTGGTTTCTAAAGAAGGTTATGAATTTGCGTTTGTAAGTAATGTTGTAAACATTCACCTTAATCAATTTCTGATTGGGTCAGGTACACTGAGCAACGGTATATACGTATTAAACCAACCACAGATTTTCAATGTCCAGAATACACACAAAAGAAAGTCTCCAGATATCAATCAGACTTTCTTATGGCATTGTAGACTGGGTCACATCAATGAGAGAAGGTTGACTAAGTTACATACAGAAGGATATTTGGATCCGTTCGAATATCAATCATATGCCACTTGTCAATCCTGTCTCAAAGGAAAGATGACAAAGACTCCGTTCACTGGACACGGAGTAAGAGCGAGCGAGCTCTTGGGACTCGTACACAGCGACGTGTGCGGTCCAATGTCTACACATGCGCGAAGCGGTTATTCTTACTTCATTACTTTTACGGATGATTTTTCAAGGTACGGTTATATCTTCTTAATGAAACATAAGTCCGAAGCCTTTGAAAAATTCCAGGAATATAAGAATGAAGTAGAAAAACAGACCGGCAAAAGTATCAAGATTCTAAGATTGGATCGAGGTGGAGAATACTTAAGTGCCGAGTTCCTGAATTACTTAAAAGAGAATGGAATTCTCTCTCAGCTTACTCCTCCATACACTCCGCAACACAACGGTGTATCGGAGAGACGGAACCGAACCCTATTGGATATGGTACGGTCCATGATGAGTAACACTGAGTTACCGCGATCTTTCTGGGGCTATGCACTAGAATCAGCTGCATACCTTTTGAACCGAGTTCCTACTAAAACTGTGCCCACCACACCATATGAGATGTGGTGTGGAAAGAGGCCCCATCTTAATCACATTAAGACATGGGGATGTCCAGCTTTTGTCAAGAAGCAGCATGCGGACAAGCTCGAGGCACGCTCAGTACAGTGCAAGTTTGTGGGATATCCAAAGAACTCCAAGGGATATTTCTTCTACTGTGAAGAGGAACAAAAAGTTCTTGTTTCTCGTCATGCCTACTTCTTGGAAACTGAGTTTTTGGAAAACCAGATAAGCGGGAGCACAGTAGAACTGGAAGAAATTCCAGAACCACAAGCTATTACTGAAAGTTTGGTGGAACCAGAGGGTTCAAATGAACAAGACATTCCTACGCCGCTCCGCAGGAGTAGTAGGCAGTCTCATCCGCCCGAGAGATACTACGGTTTTCTCATAGACGGGGATAGAGAGGATTGCATCATAGATTATGATGAGCCTACTAGCTTCCAGCAGGCCGTTCAGAGCGTTGACTCGGTAAAATGGCTGGATGCAATGCGGACCGAAATGGAGTCCATGTACACCAACAAAGTATGGACGTTGGACATTGCTCCAGACGGGGTAAAACCCGTAGGATGCAAGTGGATCTTCAAAAGGAAGATTGGTGTAGATGGACAGGTTGAGACCTATAAAGCTAGACTTGTAGCAAAGGGTTTCCGTCAAAGACCTGGCTTGGACTATGACGAAACCTTTTCTCCAGTGGCTATGCTGAAATCCATTCGGATCCTTCTTGCCATTGCTGCCTTCCACGATTATGAGATTTGGCAGATGGACGTAAAAACCGCTTTTCTAAATGGAAATTTAGAGGAGTGTGTCTATATGGATCAGCCAGAGGGTTTCATTCAGAGTGGGAGCAGCGGAAAGGTGTGCAAGTTGCTTAAGTCCATCTATGGACTAAAGCAGGCATCGCGGAGTTGGAACATCTGTTTTGATGAGACGGTCAAGGAATTTGGCTTTATCAAAAATCTAGATGAACCATGCATCTATAGTAGATTTGTAGCGAGAACTGTGGTATTCCTCGTTTTATACGTGGATGACATTCTCTTAATAGGAAATGACATTCCTATGCTACAATCTGTCAAGGGTTTCTTGTCACACAGGTTCTCCATGAAAGACCTGGGTGATGCCTCTTACATCCTGGGGATCCGGATCCATCGTGATAGATCCAAGAGGATATTAGGACTTTCACAGTCCAGGTACATCGACACTATACTGAAGAGATTCAGTATGGAAGATTCCAAGCGCGGTAACCTACCGGCTTGTCACGGGATCACCCTCTCTAAAGAGATGTCTCCCAAGACTGATTTGGAGAGGGATCGCATGTCTATTATACCCTACGCTTCTGCGGTAGACTCTATAATGTATGCGATGTTGTGTACCAGACCGGATGTAGCTTATGCACTGAGTGTAGTAAGCCGGTATCAGTCAAACCCTGGGGAGAAACACTGGATAGCAGTAAAGAACATTCTCAAGTACCTAAGAAGGACTAAGGAGATGTTCTTGGTGTATGGCGGAAAAGACCTCCAGATCGAGGCCTTTGCTGACTCCAGCTTCCAGAGTGACAAGGATGATTCTAAGTCCATGTCGGGTTTTGTCTTTACCCTCAATGGAGGGGCGGTGTGTTGGAAGAGTTCCAAACAGGAAACCGTTGCAGACTCGACGATGGAAGCGGAATACATCGCTGCATCTGATGCCGCAAAAGAAGCTGTCTGGATGAGGAAGTTGTTGAAAGAACTTCAGGTGGTTCCGTCCATTGTTGACCCAATACCTCTGTATTGCGACAACAACGGGGCTATAGCTTTAGCGAAGGAACCCAGGTCCCATCAGAGATCCAGGCACATCTTGAGGCGGTATCACCTGATCAGGGAGATCGTGGATCGGAAGGAGATCGAGGTTCGGAGGGTTGCTTCAGAAGAAAACACTGCAGATCCATTCACCAAGGCCCTACCCCAGACTCAGTTCGAGCGGCTGATCGAGATGATAGGTCTTCGATACGCCAGTACATGGCCTTAGTGCAAGTGGGAGATTGTTAGTGTATATGCCCTAGAGGCCATTACTGTATCATACTAGTTTGTATATTACTTAATGGAGGCTTGGGATATTCACCTTGTATAAACAATCTTGCTCAATATAGTAGTATGCTACTTGGTTTGTTTCTACTTCAATGTGTACATGTGTTTATTTTGCGATATCACCTATACACATTAGTGGAGCCCTTAGGATCTTTGCTTGATTACCAGCGTTGTGATGGCAGTCACACTAGTGGGGGCTGGGTAATCTATAAGCACATCCTTATACAGGTCCCTAGTCGCAGGACTATCGAGACAGGGCATTGATACTCCGGAGTAGACTAGCGTATGCGCTTCTCATCCCAGTGTAGGAGATGGTCTGTCCCACAGCCATCAGTACGTCGTACTGGAGATAGTATACGGGTGCTCGTTGGGTTACGAGTACACTGGACAGGACTCGTCGGGAACTGACAGGTTGGTATTATACCTATCGTCAGTTATCAGTTCCCAGGTGACATGAGTACAGCTTAATCCGCTGACTTGACACTGGCACTTCGCCTCGAGTGTGTTCCCACTGTACTTTGACTACTACCCTACCACGGCTCAAAGGAGTCGTGCAAACAGGTGGTAGTTGGGTGCAGTCCCGAAGCACTTGGAGGCAGTGCCGGTTAGACAGGATTCGTCTCTCCCGGTATTGGGGGTTGACATCGCGCTGTGTCTAGGAGAGCCATTACACGAGTAGTCCCTGGCCAGGGCAAGCGAGATATACTGGTAGGCTTCCAGTGTTATCTCAGGGTGTTTTGGGCTTCACTCCGACACGACTTGTACCGCTATTGGGGGACTGGCATTTTACCGCCCCCTAGGCCCGACATGCGATGTATCAGACGAACAGACCGAACTGTACGGAGAATGTCACATTCAGACTCAGTAGGAGTTCAGATGGGGTTCACCTCGTCAGCCTTCTTGTTGGCATCTACCTGGGGACCGTTACGCACAGCTAGTGCCGCTTGCGGTCTGTGGTTAAACCCACTGCCAGCGTAGTGTCGAGTCTTTAGAGTCCCACACAGAGGGTATTCGCCTCTGGGCAAAACAGAGTAGAGGTCGCATGGTTTTTGCGGCAGGGTTCGTTCTCATCCGTGCACTTGTGCACTTTTGGAGTCCGAACGGATTATACTAGCAGGCTCTGGTTTGAGCCAGATACTGGTATATGTTTTGGGGTTGCTTTTATCTCTCAGTATTCTTGTTCCTCGGAACGAGAATGCAGGTGTGTATGCACAGTTGTTTGAGGCGGAGGAAGAGGTTTTTCATTAGGGTTTCGGAACGGGTGCGTATGCACAGTTGACAGTCGTCTTTTTCCAAACCCTAATGGAATTATGAAATATCAATTAATAATAGTAATTAAATGAAATTATGTCATGGTAGGTTTTGTTGACTTGTTGACCATGGTGGACTTGTTGACCATGGTTGAATGTTTGACCATCATCATTACTTTGCAAGGATGCTCCTTGATTCTAGCTTACATTCATTTAATGAAGTTATGATAGTGGTCATTCCAAAACAACCATCAACTATTCTCATTTGAATTATTATTATTATTTAGATAATTCTTTTTCTTTTTGATATGGTTGCAAAAAGAAAAAAGAGAGCTCATTCTATCATATTCATTCTCTCTCCTCACTTCATCTTCTTCTTCCTCAAGCTCAAGGAGAATCCTTCTCATGTGTTGAGAATCCCTCTCCTTGAAAAGAAAACACCCCTTAGACACTCTCTACTCACTCTAGGATCAAAGGTTTAGCAAGCCGAAGATTCTAGTTCTCTCAAAGTTCGAGAAAGAGCCCGAAGGTTGAACCCTCAGGTGGATCCATCTTTGACGGAAGATGGCGACGAGGATAGCACCATCAACCTCTACAAAAGTTTGAAGAAGAAGGAGTTCAAGTTTAGGTATAACCATCTTTCCGAGTAGCTAACTCTCTTTAGCTTGTTTGCTAGTTTTAGTTTAGGAAAAGATCCCGACTTTGTTAGTCCATGTTGCCCCATGCGCTAAAAATTTGATTTTTATACCGTTTCCGCCTCCCCGTAAGAACCGGGGGTCGCAACGTGGACTTACATATCCCGCACCTCATTCGACGAGGAAAGGGCCGACGATCCCTTCACCGGGAGTGACCCTTTTAGCAAAACTAGAAAAGCCTCAAAATCACTCCATTTCAAAACTGTATTTGATTCTACAACGATATCAAGTTCATTACGCAATAGGTTTTCAGAAAAACCTGTCGTAGCCCTCCGTCATTTCAGATAAGTTGCATATAGTATTCGTGCTACATTTGTTGGCTTTCGTCAAGGTGTAGTGTGTGGTAGCTATGTGCTGCTTATCTGCTGCATATGGTGCGACTGGATTAGGGTAGTCGTATGGCTTTGTTGGCTTTCGTCAAGGGTCGTGCGGGTGGGTTTAATTCAGTCAAGAAATGTACGGGTTGAACTTGACTAGCGGGCTGTGGTTTGTTGGCTTTCGTCAAGGTCATAGCACGCTAGGGGCAAAAGCATTATCGGGAATTTCAAGTGTTGAAATTTGCAATGAGATTGCATACCTTCTATGAGATAGTTGGATCCCGATACCCACTGCGAGTAAGAGTTACTCCTGGGAGAGTTTTGCGCATTACAATTAACCGATCAAGTAGGTGTCTAGAAAGGTTTCAACGAGGTTGCGCCTCTGGGAAAACGAGGTTTACATTAATTAGGTTCGTGCGAAAGCACGGGGGACCTCCCTTAAAGTACCGACACTGGCCTGGCTGAAAGATTGGCGAACTTGTAGTGTGTAATTAATCCCGGCTTGTCTTTCCTTTTAGGGTTTGAAGGAAGATTTGATAAAAACCAGTGGGAGCCATCCTGATTAGATAAGATAATAACCAATCTGATCTTGCACGAGCATACGCTAAAGTGTTTTCTTCTCTCTCTCTCCAGGTAGCGACCATGTCAGGCCCTAATCAAGATAATAATATGGATGTATTGACCGAACCCGCATGTTTTACTGTGCTGGGGAACGTTGGTTCCGTTCTTTCTTATAAGAGTTATAGGAATGAACAGGATATAGGGGAATACCAGGATTCCCATGCCACCCGAATGAAGAAAGTACATGTTCATGCATTTTCTTCGGGTGTGTTCGTTACAGAGAACTGTTTCTCCATTTGCTCTATGTCCTGGGTATTAGATACCGGGTCAGGATCCCATATATGTAATCAGTTACATGGGCTTAGGAAAGGTAGAGAGCTTGGAGAAGGTGATAAAGACATTAGAGCTGGAAATGGTGCAATTGTTGCAGCTAAGACTGTCGGGGAATATCACCTTGTATTACCAACTGGTAATACATTGGTTCTGAACGAATGCTATTACATGCCGAACCTGATATGCAACATTATATCGGTTTCTTTGTTGAGTAAAGAGGGATATAATTTTGTATTACAGGACAATGTTATGAACATTTTCCGTAACCAAAAGTTGGTTGGATCAGGCACGTTGTGCAATGGCATTTATGTTCTAAATCAATCAACAGTTCTGAGCATAATTAACACACACAAGAGGAAGAGTTCTGAACTGAACGAATCCTTCTTGTGGCATTGTAGACTGGGTCACATCAATGCGACACGACTAGCTAAGTTGCATAAAGATGGATATTTAAATCCGTTTGAATTTTCATCTTATGACACTTGCCAGTCATGTCTCAAAGGCAAGATGACCAAAACTCCGTTTACGGGACACGGAGAAAGAGTTACCAAACTCTTGGGACTGATACATAGTGATGTATGCGGTCCCATGTCTACACATGCCAGGGATGGTTCTTCGTACTTCATTACATTCACTGACGATCTCTCCAGATACGGACATGTGTACTTGATAAGACACAAGTCTGAAGCTTTTGAGAAATTTAGAGAATATAAACAAGAAGTCGAGAACCAAACCGGAAAAAGTATTAAAATCCTTCGATCTGATCGAGGAGGTGAATACTTGAGCAATGAATTCCTGGACTTCCTAAAAGAGAATGGGATTCTCTCTCAGCTGACTCCTCCTTATACACCACAGCACAATGGTGTATCAGAACGGAGGAACCGCACCCTATTAGATATGGTGCGCTCTATGATGAGCACAGCTGAGTTACCTATTTCCTTCTGGGGGTATGCGCTTGAGACAGCCATACATCTATTGAATATGGTCCCCACCAAATCTGTGCCTACCACTCCATATGAGATATGGAAAGGAAAGAGACCATGTCTCAACTATGTTAAGATATGGGGTTGTCCAGCCTATGTCAAACGACAAAATCCGGACAAACTCGAGGCACGGTCTGTTCTATGCAAATTTATAGGATATCCCAAGAATTCACAAGGGTATATCTTCTACCACCCTGAGGAACAAAGAGTGTTTGTTTCTCGGCATGCCACCTTTTTAGAAAAGAATTTCTTGAAAAAGAGATTAGTGGTCATGAGGTAGAACTGGAAGAGGTTCCAGCTACAAAAGCTACAACAGAAGATATGGTGGAACCAGAGGATTCAGTAGCTCCCGATGAACCTCAGCCTCTCCGCCGATCTAGTAGGGTTCCTCGCCCACCTGAGAGATACTACAGTTTTCTCATGGATGGTGGGAGCGAGGATTGCATCATGGAGGATGATGACCTAACTAGCTTCAAGCAGGCCATCACGAGTAGGGACTCAGTGAAATGGCTGGATGCTATGCGGTCCGAGATGGAATCCATGTACACCAACAAAGTATGGACTTTGGAAGTTGCTCCTGAAAGGTAAAACCCATTGGGAGCAAATGGATCTTCAAGAAAAAACTTGGTGTAGATGGGAAAATGGAGACTTTCAAAGCTAGACTTGTTGCAAAGGGTTTTCGTCAAAGACCAGGTGTGGACTATGACGAAACCTTTTCTCTAGTGTCTATGCTTAAATCCATCCGGATCATGCTTGCCATCGCTGCATATCATGACTACGAAATCTGGCAAATGGATGTTAAGACCGCCTTTCTAAATGGTGATTTAGAAGAGTGCGTGTACATGACACAGCCAGAGGGCTTCGTAGACAGTGGGAGCAGCGGGAAGGTGTGCAAGCTGCTTAAATCCATTTATGGATTAAAGCAAGCATCGCGGAGTAGGAACATCTGCTTTGACGTCGTTATCAAAGAGTTTGATTTCGTCAAAAACCCAGATGAACCTTGTATCTACAAGAAGGTAGCAGAGAGTAAGGTTGTCTTCCTCGTATTGTACGTGGACGACATACTCTTGATAGGAAATGATATTCCTATGCTGTAATCGGTCAAGCTCTTCTTATCACAAAGATTCTCAATGAAAGATCTTGGTGATGCCTCCTGCATATTGGGAATTAGGATCTATAAAGATAGATCCAAACGGATATTGGGATTGTCCCAATCCAGGTACATTGACACCATACTAAAGAGGTTTAGTATGGAAGAATCCAAGCGGGGGAATTTACCCACGATCTCTGGAGTCACTCTCTCCAAAGAGATGTCTCCCAAGACTGATTTGGAGAGAGCTCGCATGCAAGGGATACCCTATACTTCGGCTGTAGGCTCTATCATGTACGCGATGCTATGTACCAGACCCGATGTTGCATACTCACTAAGTGTAGTGAGCAGGTATCAAGCTGATCTTGGAGAGAGTCACTGGACAGCTGTGAAGAGCATTCTCAAGTACTTGCGAAGGACTAAAGAGATGCTCTTGGTAACGGAGAACTCCAATTGGAGTCCTTTACCGATTCGAGCTTCCAGAGTGATAAGGACGACTCTAAGTCGCAGTCGGGATTTGTCTTTACCCATTACAGAGGGGCGGTTAGCTGGAAGAGTTCCAAGCAGGAAACCGTGGCAGACTCGACGATGGAGGCTGAATACATCGCTGCCAACGATGCTGCTAAAGAAGCTGTCTGGATCAAGAAGTTCATTACTGAACTTGGAGTGGTTCCATCCATTGAGCATCCAATACCTTTGTATTGCGATAACAATAGAGCGGTGGCTTTGGCCAAGGAACCCAGGTCCCATCAGCGATCCAGGCATATTCTGAGGCGGTATCACCTGATCCGGGAGATAGTTGATCACCGGGAGATCGAGGTCAGGAGGGTTGACACGAAGAACAACACGGCGGATCCACTCACGAAGGCCATTCCCCCGATACAGTTTGAGAGACTCTTCGGGATGCTTGATATGCGATACTACAGCAGCTGGCCCTAGTGCAAGTGGGAGATTGTTAGTTGTATGTATGCCCTAGAGGCCAGTATTGTACATATGATGTATATTATATTAGATGCTTGGACATATATAGAGATGACTTTCTTGCTCGATATGATAGTATGCTATCTGGTTGCTCTTTATCTTAACATGTACACTAGTCTCTTTAAACTGTCTTATAGCTACATGTTGGTAAAGCCCTTAGGATGTGTACTTGACTACCTAGACTATGATGCAGATCATACTAGTGGGGACATGGTAGTCCATAAGTACATCCTTCAAGGTCCCTAGTCATGGGTGTATCGAGACGGGGCATCGATATACCAGTGTAGACTAGCGTATACGCTTCTCGACCCATGAGATGGGCGATGGATGATCCCATATCCATTGGTGTTTGACATCAGAGATGGTGTACGGGTACTCAGTGCAGACTGGGTACACTGGACGGACTCGCCAAGAACTCCCAGATGGTATTATACCTCACGTCAGATGGCAGTTCTCAGGTGACACTTGTGCAGGTTAGTCTGTAGACCCGAGATCGTCATAGAGTCTTGTGTGATTCCCACTGTGCTTTGATCTCCACCTTACCACGTCCATGAGGGCGTGCAAAACGGTGGTCTTTGGGTACAGTCCTGAGTCACATGGAGGCAATGAGCGATAGGAGGGGTTTCGTCTCTCCCAGTATTGGGGGTTGATGTTGCGCTGTGCTCGATTGGCCGTAACAGGGAAGTCCCTGGCCAGGGATGATCTGAGATCTGCTGGTAAGTGTTACCAGTAGTTTCTCGACCCGTTATGAACCTCACATCGGCACGACTTATCGGTTATTGGGGTCTGACGTTTACCACCCCTAGACTCGGTATGCGACATATCAGACGAACAGACCGGACTGTACGGTAAGTGTTACTGGTTGGATTCACAGGAGTGTGAGCGAGCTAGCTCATCGATCTTCTGATCGCTCAATACCCGGGTGGCCGTTACGTTTAGCAGACCGCTTTCGGCTTGTGGGTGATTGATATGATCATCATCTGCTACCGGCGTATTGACGAGTTTTTAGAGTCCTACACAGAGATTTCCTGGCTCAAGCGAAACGAAATAGGAGCGCATATGAGATATGTGCAGGACCGAGAATAATGCGTGTATGTGATACCGTATTTCATTCTCGCGATGAATGTTTCGATTGGTTGTATGCGATATAACCTAGTTATCGAATCAAAGATTGATTCGATAAGTCGATTCATTGGATACTAGTCGGTTATGTGTGACATGACCGGATCATTGAATCAAGTGTTGATTTAATGATTTAATGTATAATTATATATTTGATATATTACTTTGTATTAACTAGTTTTGGTTCACTTTAAAAGGATTTTCTCACTTGATGTGCAAGTTGTATATGTGATATACTTTTGTGCACATGATTGTATCGTGTTTGATGATGCATGCTTACTTGGTTAAGTATAAAGAATTAAACCATGGTTAAACTAATGATTAGGGTTTTGTTTATCCATTACTTATTTATTCATTTATTTATTTGCATTTTCATTTTGGAAAGGATAAATGAATGGTGAATTGGTTTGTTTGTTAGTTGAAGCTTCATGAAGCTTTGACTAAGTCATCATTCTTATCTTATACTTAACCCTAACCATTCAAGTTAACCATGGTATATTCTCTACACTCAACTAAGGTTAGTATATGATAAGTATTTCATTTATTTTTTTCTAGATAATTGAACACTTATCATATTCTATCATCTTCTTCATCTTCTTCTTAAAAGAAAAAGCTTGCTACTAACAATGGCATCTTGAGCTAAAGTGTGAGAAATCCAATTCTAAAGTGAACCCACCTCCTATTTCTTCACCCTCTACCTCTTGCCAAGTAGTATAGGGTGTTTTCTTCACAAGTTTTACAACTTGGTGAAGTTGGAGCTTGATCTTGTGTAACCTCGACGTAGATCATCTTCGGCATCGTAGCCGACGACTTGTCCGCTCATTTCTCCGATGAAGCCGATGCTAGAGTCCGAGATCCGACTAGGACAGCGAGAGGACATCTACGTGGAGCTAAGGAAGTGGAGAACCGGATCTACAAAGGTTGTAGCTTCTCACTTTTAGTTAAGTTGTCAACTAGCTTATTGTTTCGCCTAAAATTCTAGTTGACGATCCGTATTAGGGTTTCTCGGCACCCATAAAATTTGAAAATGGCATGGTTGATGCCTTATGAGACCTCTATAGCATGCCTAGGAACCCTACATTATGATGGATGCTTGGATATATACAGAGAGGACTTTCTTGCTCATCATGATAGTATGCTATTTGGTTTCACTTTATCTTAACATGTTGACTTGTATTGGTTTACTGTCTTTCTCTCACATGTTGATAAAGCCCTTAGGATCTGTACTCGACTACTGGGATTATGATGAGATCATACTAGTGGGGCCACGGTAGTCAATGAGTACATCCTATAAATGTTCCTAGTCGAGGGTATATCGAGACAAGGCATCGATACACCAGAGTAGACTAGCGTATACGCATCTTGACCCATATGATGGGCGATGGATGATCCCATATCCATCGGTGTTTGACATCAAGGATGGTGTACGGGTGCTCAGTGGAGACTGGGTACACTGGACGCACTCGCCGAGAACTCCCAGATGATGATATACCATACGTCAGATAGAAGTTCTCTGGTGATACTGGTACAAGGTAGTCTGTAGACCCGAGATCGTCATAGATTCATGTGTGATTCCCACGGTTCTTTGATTTCCACCTTACCACGTCCAAGTGGGCGTGCAAAACGGTGGCTTTTGGGTACAGTCCCGAATCACATGGAGGCAATGAGCGATAGGAGTGGATTCGTCTCTTCCGGTATAGGGAGTTGATGTTGTGCTGTGTTTGATTGGCTATAACTGGAAGTCCCTGGCCATAGCTGATATAGAGATATACTGGTAAGTGTTACCAGTAGTTTCTCGACCTGTTATGAGCCTCACATCGACACGACTTATTGGTTACTGGGGTCTGACGTATACCACCCCTAGACTTGATATGCGACATATGAGACGAACAGACAGGACTGTACGGGAGTGTTACTGATTGGATTCACAGGAGAAAGTACAGGCTAGCTTGTTGATCTTCTGATCGCTCAATACCTGGGTGGCTGTTATATTTAGCTGACCGCTTGCAGCTTGTGGGTGTTTGATATGATCATCACCTGCTACCGAAGTATTGACGATTCTTTAGAGTCCTACACAGAGGTTTCTTGGCTCAGGCAAAACAGAGTAGAGGCACATATGTTATATGTGCAGGACTGAGAATAATACGATATGAGATACCGTATTGTATTCTCGCGATATTTAGATATGAACCGAGTCATCGGATCAGGTGTTGATTCGATGAATCGGTACATGATATATTAGTCGGTTATATTCGATATAGACGGATTGTCGGATCAAGTGTTGATTCGATGATTTAATGTATAATAATATATATTATATATTATATTACATTATCTGATATTGGCTCCCTTTATTATTTCGTTTTCTCACCGGTTAATACATTGATATATATGCGATATATGTTAATTGTATTATTTTCTTTTGTTACAAATATATAATATATATGTGATATATATTATAGTAACATGATATGATTAATAATGGAACATGTTTAGTAGAGATAAAGCAAGGTTAGGGTTTGATTAGGGTTAGCTCTTTCTTGCACATTCTAGAAAGAATTCCTTTTGTCTTGGTTAAGATATTATGGTTGATATTTATCCATGACTCATTAGTTAACCTAACCAAACTCTAGCCCTAGTTTATTCTCTACAAAGGTTAAGCTTCTCATCCTTAACCATGGTTCCATAATCAATCATATATTCACTTCTACTATTCATCACAAAAAGATTAACTCTTTTTCATTCATCTTCTTCTCTTATGAGCTTTGAGAAAGCTCACTAGTTATTCCTTTGGTGATGATTTCTTGAAAAAAATTAAAATAAAAAGATAGCATAAATACTACTCCATCATCCTCATCTAATCTAGCCCATTAGATTAGGGTGTTCACCTCATTAGAGTGAGATAGCTTGAGTTATAGCAACTTCGACGTAGATTATCGGAGAAACGGAATACTACAAGCTAGCATGGACCATTCGAGTCATGGAGCCTCTCTTTAGTCCGGGAGATCGTTGATCGCGGTGAAGGGACATTTACTCGGAGCTTATGAAGCGAAGGAGCGGACTACAAAGGTTGTAATCCCTCACACTTAGTAGTAAAGATGTTTACTTGCATGTTAAACCCTAATAATCTAGCAAAGATCCCGGTTTTGGGTTGTTCGGCACGTCTAAAATTTTATTCGGGCATATTTGATGCCTTATGAACCTTCACAAGAGTGCCTAGTAACCCTACAAATGCTTGGTGTGTCAGCAAGTAAAGGATGAACATCACAGGACAGCTGGACTACTTCAACCATTACCTATCCCAGAATGGATGTGGCAACACATCACAATCGATTTTGTGACTGCACTTCCTCGCAGCAAAAGGGTAACGATGCGGTTGGGTCATTGTGGATCGACTCACAAAGTCGGCTCACTTCATCCCATTTTGATTTAGCCAATCAACTTAGACATTAGCAAAGAAGTACATGGAGGTAAGAATCTACTTAAGATTTAAAACCTGTAAATATGTACTATCTCTGATAACCATGAACTCATACAGAAAATTGTGCGACTTCATGGAATACCGGTCTGCATTGTCTCCGATCGTGACACCAGGTTCCGACCGTAATTTTGGCAGAGTCTGCAAGCAAGCTTGGAAACAAGTCTGAACTTTAGCACGGCTTATCATCCACAAAAAGATGGTCAGTCTGAGCGAACTATTCAGATCTTGGAGGATATGCTCAGAGCATGTATGTTAGACTTCAGAGGATCGTGGGAAGATCACCTACATCTTGTGGAGTTTTTATACAACAACAGCTACAAAGCAAGCATTGGAATGGCACATTTTGCAGCGCTATATGGAAGGAAGTGTCGATTACTATTAAGTCGGGATGACATCGGAGATAGGGAACTTCTTGGACCTGAGATGATAGTAGCAACTGTTGATGTGGTTCGTACTATCAGAGAAAAGATGCTCATAGCCCAAGATCGACAGAAGCACTTGGCTGATGCATAGCGATGTCACTTAGAGTTCTAGCCGGGAGATCACGTATTCTTAAAGATATCTCAAAACCATGGAGTGATTCGATTTGGAAGACGGGGTAAGCTAAGTCCGAGATGCATTGGACAGTTCGGCATACTCGAACGAGTCGGTGAAGTGGCATACCGCTTGGCACTTCCACCTTTATTAGAAGGAGTGCATAATGTGTGATTGAAAGAATTAAAGTTAACCGCAATCAAGACGGTGTCGCTATGCAGCTAGCCGGTTGAGCACGGGTCGATCCACAGGGAGATGGTTGTATGTCCTTTCTTGTTTTAGACGAGTCAATAAAGAATTTGTGTATGTTTGTTCGAGACTATCCTATGTGTATTATTTGCAAGTATAAACTTGTTAAGAAAAAGATACGAAATTGTAAGCTAAAGAAATCCGTACTCAAAACCTTTGAGCCGAGTCTTGACCAATTGAAGCTAGAGCAATCGGCAACAACGTGGATTAGGGGATTTAAGCGCGGTATTCGTGGAATCCGGCTTATTTACCCTTGTCCTTCCGTTCTTGTCTCTTGCTTTCGCCTCCGGCCAAACCGAACGCAACCGGTCGCGGTTAGGAATCACCGTTACCTTGTTAGGGTAGGGTGCCTAACGGAGCGCTTGCGTATCGTTTGGGCGGAGTTCAATGGAAAATACGGGAAAAGGAAATGAGCAAAGAAACGTTAACTTATAATATCGTATTTCTTCTTAACAACAACAATAATTACAACCATTCACAAAAGAACCAAAAAGAGCAAAAGAAAAGAACAAAGAAAAGAAAAGATTACAAGTAAGTAAGTGCATGAATATAAATTGCAAGAAAGTAAAGCAAGATAATAATAAGCAAGTAATAAAAAGCGATAAAAAGAACAAGAAAGTAGAACTCAAGACAAGCATGGGATCAATAGCCAACCCTTAAACTTGCAAGCTCAATCAAGAGGTTGCAAGATCAAGAGAAGGGTAGAGAATGCATGTGAAATGAAGCGCTAATTCCATAAGAAAATACGACCCTTGAGATCAATAACTAACCCTTAACCATTCAAGCTCAATGAAGAGGTTGAATGATCAAGAGAAAGCAAGAATCTCAAGGGGAAGAAGAAACAAAAGAGAATGATACAAAAAGCCCTCATCTTCATTGATCTCCCACTCAAAAAGCTCTCACTACAATTTTCATGGAAAAAGAATGAAGAAGAAGAAGAAGAACTACACAAAAACTACAAAAGAGGAACAAAGAATGAACTTAGAATTGGACCCTTGGCTTAGCTCAATTCTGGAGTATTTATAGGCAGAGAGTTGAAGACCTAGGACAAGAATCTGCCACTATATGAAGTCCCCAAACTACCCCCAAAAAACGACACATCAAGGAGTCAGTACGGCCGCGGATCCGCGGCCAATACCCCCTATTGGCCGCGGATCCGCGGCCATGTGGAGGAATTAGGTGGTCGGGTTTCTTTGGTGGTCCTGTGTTGCTGTTTTCTTCTGTTAAACATGTACAGATTTTCAATATTCTTCTATGATTGCTTCAGGTTCCAATAGTCAACAATGATGGCTTCATTTTTCAACACATTTGACTTTATCTCCCTCGAGCTCCGCGCACCCATTGATTCTTGTGTAGCCTCCCTCGTGCTCTGTGCTTGTCCCAGACACGAATGACCATTGTCATATGTCTTGTCTCAGGAACTGGTACTCGGCACTGGACGGATATGGATGATCGGAACCCGGCTTTTATCTGCTGTCAACAGATGTTCTGTATTTGGTGTAACTGTGGAGATTTTGTCTTGATTTGCAATATTTGGACTGGAAACCTGTACTCTGTAAATATGTAACAAATACGGATTAAAAGCACCTACCTATAAACACACGAGCATAAGAATGGGCGGTATAAAATGCAGTATTCTGTTATGAACAATGTGTTACACATATCCTAACTCAGAAGGTATGTGAGTGACCCAAGGCATATTCCCAATCATTCCGAGCTTAGTTTACAGCCCGACTTATCTTGTGAACAACAACCTGTGGAGATCCTGGACAGAAAAGTGAAGTCACTACGGAACAAGTCAACTTGGTTCGAGTGAAGTGGAGAAAATACGCTCCAGGAGAATCGACATGGGAAAGGGAAGATGAGATGCATACAAGATACCCCCACCTATTTGTAAATTAGTTCTTAAAATAAAATTTGTAAATTTCGAGGACGAAATTTTTGTAAGGAGGGTAGATTTTAACAAACCCAATTTTAGTGTACAAAAATTTGTTTAAAAATTAATGTATACTTGGGGTATTTGCATTTCCTGTGAGTACTATAGGTAATTGTTTTGCTTTTTGATAGAAAGAAGAGCTTGTAGCTCACTGTTAAGACCTTGCACAGCTGAACCAAAACACCAGAGTTCAAATCCCATCCCCCACATTATTTTTAATATTGTTTTCTTTTAAATTTTTTGAAGTCCGAAGGTCTACACATGCATAACTCGTAAAAAACCCACTTCACATATAAAACAAACTGGCCAAGGGGTAGAAGACTTGACACTGGACACGTGGCAGCCGACCCCGACCCAACTCGGCCTGACTCGGCCGGCGGATTGGCCGACTCGGCCGCCGTCGCTGCCGGCCGAACTCGGTCGGATTGCCGAGTTGTCAACATGAATCCTCTGCCTTTTGGCCTTCTTAATTCACTTGTATACTTTAAAAATCTTGCACATTAACAGAGCCCTTTAAAAACTCAATAAATCTAATTTTTAATACAATTTAATACATTTTTTCTTCACACCCTTTCACCTAACCAAACCCTAGTTTTACCCTATAAATAATATCCCTAAACACCCCCCCTTCACTCACAGACTCTATCCAAAACTCTTAAGAAAACTCTCTAGAATTTTAGTGTGCAATTGGAGTTAGCAAAGAGCGAAGCTCCGGCGAATTTCCGACGACGATCCGAGGAGCTCCCGGCGACGAAATGGCGCACTGGCAAATCCTACTTCCTCCTCTTCGTCTTCTATAACATAACAACAAGTAATTCCCTCCTCCCTCTTCTCTAATCTATTCTTAAAACTTCTTTTACTAAAACCCGACGGAAACGGAGTTAAATCCGACTTCCAATTCAGTTTTCTTTGTAAAGTTCAATTTCCCTTAACAAAACCATAGTAAACTCTTACATATTGACTATTTATCAGTAACAAAACATATAAAATAAATTCCATTTCAAAAGAATGTATATTCCAACTTTATCGCATATTTTCAGTAAAATACCATGTAGTATAGTTTCGACTTTAAAACATCATTAATCTTGCTATACCTTTAGTTAGATTACGAGGTAATGACCTACCTCTTCACAACACTCATATGCAACATAGCACAATATCTTTTGGGAAATATAGATTCAGAAAATACCGTTTTACACAAAACTACCTTTAACTTATAAAAACCGTTTTCTACAAAATTACGTATTTTTACAAATCTTTGCAAAGCGTCGCTATAACCCATTTGGGGAACCCGTTCGGGAGGGTGCGGATTATCGCACATCCTCAGGCTTAGTAGTGCGAGTTGCAAACCTCCGCAAGGAGCATTCGGTCTCGAGAGATTTAAAAATAAAAATATTTTAAGAAAATGAGATTTCTAGAAATGTAATAAATTAAAATTATTATTATATAAATATATATATATAGATATATATATATGTATGTATGTATGTATGTATGTATGTATCATTAAAATATCTATTTTTGTGATAATATAAATATTCCAACTTTTTGTAAATCACAAGAATCACTTTACATTAAAATACCATGAATTCCATACAAGTTCAATATTACAATTAAATACCCTATATTATGAAATTAGGTGATTTTCACTAGAAATGTCACATATATAAAATCTACATCTATGACAACTCTAAAAACGATAATTAAACACTTGGTGTGTATTTTGAAAATTATACAAAAGGTATTTTTACCTATAACCCCTTAGGTTCTATAAATTACCATAAGGACCCTAGTAAACATAGGTTTAAGCGGGACCAATCTCTTGAGCCTCAAGGAGCCGAAGAAGTGGGTGCTTGCCTATCTAAGGTAGATAATTTAACAAACGGTGTTATCCACATGGTAGTCATGTTTGAAAAAGACACAAATTCTGCCGCCCATGTTCAGCGGTTACCGATAACATCAAAACCTAATCCAGGAATTCAATTTCTTTTATAATTGTTCTAACTCAGACTGAGTCTCATTATATTAATCTGACTTGAATATGATTCAAATACAAACTATGATTCAAAATGAACCCATGAATCCATATATTCAATCTATTCAATCTGTATTGACTGAACTGAACCATGGATATACTTCCATCTACATGATTCTATAGTAACATCCATTTTACTGATATCATGGTTTCCGCAAGTCATCCACCGATATAAGATAATACAATTTACAATATAATATAACTATACAATCAAGATATCTCGGGGTTTCTAAGGGGTAGATTGATACGGAAGGTGTTAGAAGTGGCAAGAGACTGCAAGACTTAAGACACCTAACCTGAATTCATGTTGTTGTTGTACCGTGGCATAAACGGTTCCTTGTACTCCTGTTGCCCTTAGTCTTTGGCATATAGAGACTCCTCTCGTATACACTGGCATCTTTCTGTACCAAGCTACAAACAATAGCGTTAACCATATAATACAACTTTAAAAGCTATTTTCTCTCTCTGTCTATTCTATTTCACCCTTATGGTTGGGACTTACCGAGTGATTGTTCGCTGACGACATTCCTTCCCTTTCTTCTTTGGAATGTTGTCAGGTGATCTGGACACTCAGGAGATCGAGCCCACCAGCAAGGACTTGGATCAGCTAGCCTACGACCCAGAGCTTTAGATTCATTGTACACATTTCATTTCAATACTTTTCATTTATGTTATGCCACTGTTTAGGCATCGCTTTATCCCATGTATTTACTTCTCCATGTATTGTAAAAAGAATGTGAATAAATAAAGTTGCTGATCAATTATATCTTTTGTACCCTGTGCATTTTCATTTATATTGCTTAGATACGCTTAACGTATTTACTTCAGAGTAAATATGTAGCAGCCTCGTCGCGTTCTCTTCCCATACACAGGGAAGCAGGGAGTGGCAGCTACCAAGGTAATGAACGAATAGAAGATCAACAAGCAAACTTGTCCAAACTCCCGTACAGCCTATAAGCAATACTTACCGTACAGCCCGGTCTCTTCGTCTGATATGTCGCATATCGAGTTTTGGGTGGTAAACGTCATGCCCCAGTAACATGATAAGTCATGCCGATATGTGGTCCATAACGGTTTGAGAAATTACAGATAACACTTACCAGTAAATCTCACCAGCCCTGACCAGGGACTTGCTGTTATAACCAATCAAGCATAGCGCAACATCAACTCCCAATACCGGGAGAGACGAACCCCTCCTATCGCTCATTGCTTCTGTTAGTTATATGTATGCCCTAGAGGCCATTACTATACATAGGATGTATATTGTAGTGGATGCCGGGACGTATATAGGGAGGACTTTCTTGCTCGACATGATAGTATGCTATCTGGTTACACTTTACTTTAACGTGTACACTGACTGTCTCTCTGTTACATGTTGGTAAAGCCCTTAGGATGTGTGCTTGACTACCTGGACTGTGATGCAGATCATACTAGTGGGGACATGGTAGTCCATAAGTACATCCTTCAAAGTCCCTAGTCGTGGGTGTATCGAGACGGGGCATCGATATACCAGAGTAGACTAGCGTATACCTTCTCGACCCATACAGATGGGCGATGGATGATCCCATATCCATCGGTGTTTGACATCAGAGATGATATACGGGTGCTCAGTAGAGACTGGGTACACTGGACGGACTTGCCGAGAACTCCCAGATGGTATTATACCTCACGTCAGATGGCAGTTCTCTGGTGACACTGGTACAGAGTAGTCTGTTGACCCGAGATCGTCATAGAGTCTTGTGTGGTTCCCACTGTGCTTTGATTTCCATCTTACCACGTCCAAGTGGGCGTGCAAAACGGTGGTTTTTGGGTACAGTCCCGAGTCACATGGAGGCAATGAGCGATAGGAGGGGATTCGTCTCTCCCGGTATAGGGAGTTGATGTTGCACTGTGTTCGATTGCCTATAACAGGAAGTCCCTGGCCAGGGCTGCTCAGAGAATTGCTGGTAAGTGTTACCAGTAGTTTCTCGACCCGTTATGAGCCTCATATCGACACGACTTATCGAGCTATTGGGGTCTGACGTTTACCACCCCTAGGCAAGATATGCGACATATCAGACGATCAGACCGTACTGTACGGTAGTGTTACTGGTTGGATTCACTGGAGTGTGAGCGGGCTTGCTCGTCGATCTTCTGATCGTTCAATACCCGGGTGGCCGTTACGTTTAGCAGACCGCTTGCGGCTTGTGGATGTTTGATATGATCATCATCCGCTGCCGGCGTATTGACGAGTCTTTAGAGTCCTACACAGAGGTTTCCTGGCTCAAGCGAAACGAAATAGGAGCGCATATGAGATATGTGCGGGACCGAGAATAATGCGTGTATGTGATACCGTATTCTATTCTCGCGATGATTGTATCGAATGGTTGTATGCGATATAACCTAGGTATCGAATCAAGTATTGATTCGATAAGCCGATACATTGAATACTAGTCGGTTGTGTGCGACATGACCGGATAATTGAATCAAGTGTTGATTTAATGATTTAATGCATAATTATATATTTGATATATTACTTTGCACTAACTAGTATTGGTTCACTTTAAACGGATTTTCTCACTTGGTTTGTGCACATTGTATATGTGATATACTTTTGTACACTTGATTGTATCATGTTTGATGATACATGTTTAACTATAGTTAAGTGTAATGAATTAAGCCATGGTTAAACTAATGATTAGGGTTTTCTTTTTATTACTTATTTATTTATTTATTTATTTTGAATAGATAAGAAAAGAATGGTTGCTAATTTTGGAGTTTAGTTGAAGCTTCATGAAGCTTTGACTTTGTAACCATTCTTGTCTTCATCTTAAACCCTAACCATTAATCTAACCTTGGTTAATTCTCTACACTTGACCATGGTTCTAATATGATAAGTATTCATTTTCTTTTCAAAATATAATTAACTTATCATATTTCTTTCTTCTTCTTCTTCTTCATCTTCTTCACATGAAGAAAGTTCACTTCATCAATGGTGATTGATGAAAACAAGTGAGAAATCCAATTCTAAAGTCTACCCACTTCCTATTTCTTCATCCTCTACCTCTTGCCAAGTAGTAGAGTGTGTTCTCTTCACAAGTTTTTGGACTTGGTGAAGTCGGAGCTTGATTTAGCGATGCCTCGACGTAGATCATCTTCGGCATGGACATCGACGACCTAGCTTGCCCATTCTCCGACGAAGCCGACGCTTGAGCCCGGATTTGATTTGGACAGCGGAGAGGACCTCGTTGCGGAGCTATGGAGGTGGAGCACCGGATCTACAAAGGTTGTATTTCCGTATCTTGTAGTTAAGTGTTAACTAGTTAGCTTTTTCGCCTAGTTTTCTAGCAAACGATCCGTAGTCGGGTCTCTCGGCACCCATAAATTTTTATATTGGCATGTTCGATGCCTTGTGAGACCTCACTAGGGTGCCTAGGAACCCTACAGTGGTATCAGAGCCTAGCTAGAGCCTTAGGCGAAGTCCAGATGGAATCTGAAACCCGATCGAACCGAAACCCTACCCGCAAAATTGCTCTCTGGACGATTTTGAAATACTGGGATTTTTCCATATTAAAAATATTCAGAAAACTCAGTAAAATATTATAAGAATTACTGTTGAAATTTGAGGCCTTGATTCATTATAGGGGGCGCGGATCCGCGGCCTCACAGTAGGCTCAGGCGGCGGATCCGCGGCCCTTTTGTCGTGTTGTGCATTAATTTCTGCACAGTAATTCTTATATATTATTTATGGTGTTTCTGGGAATTTTTAATATTTATTCAAGAGTTGAATTTTCTGGAGTTGATTTGGGGATTCGGTGTTTCGATCGGAGTATCAGATTTTGTCTATTTGGCTTTCCGGATAAATTTTAGAATATGTTAAAAAGTTCGACCGGATATAAATACCTAATTTTTCCCCTGTCGGGAAATTTCCAAGTGTTGGATTTTTCCGTAGTTTAACGACGTTCTAAGTAGTGCAAGTAACTCGATGGTCCCTCTAGAAGACAACAAACCTTAACTCGATTATGTGACCGTCTTGAACTGCCCTTTGAACCTTCGGGTTTGGGGCAGTACGGCGTGCCACATGTGAGGCGTTGGCTTGACCCTTCTACGGCTGGACCGTTGGTACTGAGGTACGAACTGAATGTTGTTAGACTAGTTTCATGTTTTGATCTGTATCGGGAAAACTTGGGTGTTCGATTGTTCGATCGAAAAGTTTAACATTTTCTATTTATCTGGAATGGGATACAATAATTGGAATTCACAAGAAGTTATGTGATAACTAAATGAATGTTATAAACACAGCAGTTTAGTCTCACTTGATCGGTTGCCACGGAATTTTGATGTGATCAAAAGTCCGTCGCAGTCACGTAGCATACGCGGATACTCGCCGGGTAAACTTAATAGACAGCCTCACTCCATAGCCCCGACCAAGTGACTGTAGGAGAACCCCGTCGCCGAAAGCATCCGTTCGGGTGCTCGCGGTAGCGGTGTTCCGCCTTGGTGCACTTCGTCGACGGTAACGGGGGTGCGGCCGTCTACTGAAGTTTGCGACGAGCATTCGATCAGGATGTCGGGAATCCTGTTGAATTGCCCGACTTGGTATTGAAAAGTGTTTTCGATAATGAGACTAAAATGCGGGGTTTATAATTGTTAGGCATGCGATGTCTAAGTAATTCATTTGGTCAGGCATGCGATGTCTGAGGTGGTTGCGGATTCCAACTGTTGTAGTTTTACACTTTCTTTTCTGTGACCGTAAGTGTAATATGTGATATCGCCGGTTTCGTTGCTATATGTCAACGACAATTGGGATGCGCATATTTACTTACGTTGATGACATGTGATGTTATGTGTTGCTGGATATGTTATATTGGATCGTCGTGTTTGAATAGCCGGGGGTTTTTATGTGAGATGAGTGTTTTTCATTTTCATTCATGTAAAAACTTGTATGTAATATTCTTTTATTGGGGCGCTTCCAGGTTGCGGAAGTTGTCACCCTTTGTATATTATTTACTTTTCCGCACTAGGATAGACCCAAGGAGGGGAGCACAAGTAACCGGGTTCTGGAGTCCAGTGGGAGACCAACTCGAGGAGTTGAGTCCGGGTCTCCTAACTTTAGAATTGGAAGGGTTGCTTGCCGCTCTCGTAGGGGTCTAGGGGTGTGGGTTTGGCTATTCATCACGACCGTGGAATCCGTGTTTTATACTGGCTCGTATTGAAAACATGGACGTCCTAGTATATCCAATATTTCATATGATTCTTCTGCTGCGATATCTGTGATGTGATCATGTGATGTTCTTTGATAGATACAGTATATAGTATATATGATATATTATATAGACGTTACTTATGTTTTACACCCGCGCTAGCCCTGCCCCGCTCTGTCGTTAGTTACCTAACCTAACGGTGCACGAGGGGACATCGAGGCGAATGCGGATGGCATAAGTGTACGTCGTATTTATCTGTGATGTTTAGGTACATAATTGATGGGACTTCATTAATGTGATTAATGAAATAAAAGAAACCTAAGATGTTGCAGAATCGAATTTCAAAATAAAACACGTTGCTACAGTTTTTGCTTTGCATAGCGGTATATATGATATATCCTGCACCTTATTCGATGAGGAAAGGACCGAGATCCCTTCACCGGGAGTGACTCCTTTAGCAATAACTGACAGATGCTACACACTCGATTTGTCTTTTGATGCTTTTGAGAGTTTTTGCTTTGCACAGTGATATATATGATATATCCCGCACCTCATTCGACGAGGAAAGGACCGACGATCCCTTCACCGGGAGTGACTCCTTTAGCAAAACTAGAAAAGCCTCAAAAGCACTCCATTTTAAAATCATTCGATCCTACAACGATATCAAGTTCATTACGCAATAGGTTTTCAGAAAAACCTGTCGTAGCCCTCCGTCATTTCAGATAAGTAGTAGTTAGTATTCGTGCTACGTTTGTTGGCCTGCGTCAAGGCGTAGTGTGCGGTAGCTAACTGGTGCTTATCTGCATAAGCATATGATGTGATTGGATTAGGGTAGTCGTGCGACTTTGTTGGCCTGCGTCAAGGGTCGTGCGGGTGGGTTTAATTCAATCAGGAAATGACGGGTTGAACTTGACTAGCGGACTATGATTTGTTGGCCTGCGTCAAGGTCATAGGACGCTAGGGGCAAAATATTATCGGGAATTTCAAGTGTTGAAATTTGCAATGAGATTGCATACCTTCTATGAGATAGTTGGATCCCGATACCCGCTGCGAGTAAGTGTTACTCCTGGGAGAGTTTTATACATTACAATTAGCCGATCAAGTAGGTGTCTAGAAAGGTGTCAACGGGGTTACGCCTCTGGGAAAACGAGGTTTACATTAATTAAGTTCGTGCGAAAGCACGGGGGACCTCCCTTAAAGTACCGACACTGGCCTGGCTGAAAGATTGGCGAACTTGTAGTGTGTAATTAATCCCAGCTAGTCTTTCCTTTTAGGGTTTGAAGGAAGATTTGATAAAAAGCAGTGGGAGCCATCCTGATTAGATAAAATAATAACCAATCTATTCTTATCAGAGCGCACGCTGAGTGTTTTCTTCTCTCTCTCTCCAGGTAGTGATCGCACGCCGATGGCGTGTCGGATGTTCAAAGATTTAAAGTGTAACAGCGATCAGGACGGTGTCGCTTTGCAGCTAGCCGGTTGAGCACGGGTCGGTCCACAGGGAGATGGTGTTATCTTACCTTCTTGTTTTAGACGAGTCAATAAAGAATCTGTATGTTTTTGATTCTAACCTATGTGTAATATCTGCAAGCATAAAGTTGTTAAGAAAATACGAGATTGTAAGCTAAGAAATCCGTACTCAAAAACCTTTGAGCCGAGTCTTGACCAATTGAAGCTAAGCAATTGGCAACAACGGGGATTAGGGGATTTAAGCGCGGTATTCGTGGAATCCGGCTTATTTACCCTTGTCCTTCTGTTCTTGTCTCTTGCCTTCGCCTCCGGCCAAACCGAACGCAACCGGTCGTGGTTAGGAATCACCGTTACCTTGTCAGGGTACGGTGCCTAACGGAGCGCTTGCGTATGGTTTGGGCGAAGTTCAAATGGAAAATAACGGGAAAAGGAATTGGCAAAGAAATGTTAACTTATAAAACCGTATTAATTCTTATCAACAACAATAATTACAACATTTACAAAATGAACAAAAGAGAACAAAAAGAAAAGAACAAAGAAAAGAAAAGATACAAGTAATAAAGAGCATGAATAAAATTGCATGAAATAGAATGCAAGTAATAAAAAGACAAGTAATAAAAAGCGAGTAATAAAAGAATACGGAACTAGGACCCAAGCCAAGCATGTGCTCAATAGCCAACCCTTAAACTTGCAAGCTCAATGAAGAGGTTGCAAGATCAAGGGAAGGGTAGAAAACGCATGTGAAATGAAATGCTAGCCCCGGAAGAAAATACGACCCTTGAGATCAATAACTAACTCTTAACCATTCAACCTCAATGAAGAGATTGAATGAGCAAGAGAAAGCAGAAATCTCAAGGGGGAGCAAACTAACAAGAAAGATAAAGAACCCTCATCTTCATTAATCTTCCACTCAAAAGCTCTCACTACAATTTAATGGAGAAAGAATGAAGAAGAGGAAGAAGAAGAACAAAATTCTACAAAAAAGAGAACAAAGAAAAGCTCCCTTGGTTAAGCTCAAAACTGCTGTATTTATAGGCAGGAGAGTGGAGTTCTAGGGCAACCAGCAGACTACAGACACAATTACCAAACAGCCCAGAAAAATCGACAAGGAGTGGGCCCCACCTAGCCGCGCATGCGCGGCCAATACCCTCTATTGGCGGCGCATGCGCGGCCATCTTGGTGAGTTGGGCAGTGGGTTTTTCTGGGCTGTCCTGGTTCCCTGTTTCCTGGTGTTTGGCATCTTCAGAATACACAAAAGTCTTCTACGATATCAGCAGATTTCCAAGTCCAAGATTGCATTATCTTTTAACTTTTGACTTTATCTCTCCCTCGAGCTCCGCGCACCCATTGATTCTTGTGCAGCCCACTTCGTGCTCTGTGCTTGTCCCAGACACGAATGACTACTGTCACATGTCTTGTATCGGGAACCGGTACTCGGCACTGGACGGATATGGATGACCGGAACCCGGCTTTTATCTGCTGTGGACAGATGTTCTGCATTTGGCGTAACTGTGGAGAATTAATCCTGATTTGCAATATTTGTACTGGAAACCTGTATTCTGTAAACATGTAACAAACACGGATTAAAAGTACCTACCTATAAACACACGAGCGTAAGAATGGGCGGTATAAAATGCAATATTCTGCTATGAACAAATACCCCCAAACTTAACTTTTGCTCGTCCCGAGCAAAACCAATTATTCACAAAAATAAAATGATAACCGCACTTTCGCAGGGAACGCGATTGTACTGAGCGCGTGCAACAAGCCGTTAAACCTCTAGGTGTCCCTAGTAGGAGGAGTGTTGTCTCCTGAGGGTTTTCAGCGGATACTACCCACAAAATCCGGTCAAGCTAGCTTTGTAAAATAACTAAGATTCAAGCCCCTAAAGTTTTGTTTCAGAAAATAACAATTCTATAATCCTAAGTTTAGACTATCGAACCTTTATTTTTCACATCTCTCTTCTTATTTAACTACAGATTTTATATGTCTTTACGTGCAGTGCAAAATAGTGTCGTTAAGTTCCCGAAAGGTCGAATAAAGTCATTATGTCACACAATAAAGCCCAGATAACAATTTTAAAAGGATCACATAAGTTTTATAAAGAGTTAAGCATTTTTCAAGTTTCGTTTTCCAGTAAAGTTTCAACTTCAGAATTTCTATCTTCCCTAACAGGAAACTAGGTCTTATTCTTCACTCCACCTTTTTCTTGTTTTCATTTCATACACACCTCTGTGAACGTGCAATAGTCTTTATCATAGAGTAAAACCTTCATATCTCCGTTAAAATTTTTTTTATAAAAGCTTGTCTTTTATCAAGATTATTCTCACACAAAGAACCGTTAGGAATTTTAACTCGGAGAGAACACTTGCTTGACTTTGTTTTTATCTGGACTTTCTAGGCTTCTTAGCGAGCTTTGGGCCAATGCACCCAAACCAGTTGGTTTTAGGGCATTAGGTGTAGAAACACCCCAGCGGACTTAATTACTCAAGTTACCTAGGTCCAAAAACAAAAGACAGTTTGGCGTGAAAAACATGATGATTCAATACGAACGGAGATATAACCGGTAGTTCAATTATTTTTTTGGATAAAAGACGTGTTTAGTGGGTTCGGTGTGTAATCATTCCAATCAAGTTTCAGATGGGTTATTTTTCAGACTTAGTTCCAATTAAGGCATCAATAACATTCCTTCATATTCACTTACTTCATAAACTATTCTTGATATATTACTTATTTCAGAACAAACCTATTTGATCCTCAGAAAATCATTTATCTATTTAAAAGTTTTTTAAACATAAAAGACTTGTCATCTAATTTCCAAGACTCACAACACGTGTAGTGTAATGTAAAGACGTATATCAGCTATAGTTAACTTCAAAGGAGAGTTATCTTTCAGGTTTTCAAAATCCAAACATAGGATTTAGTTATTCCTATCTTTTCAAACAAAAATCGTCGAATGTTGAATCAGAGTTCGTCCACAAGCTAACTTGACAAAAAAGTTTTTATATTTTTGGAAATTTTTCAATTTTTATGGGTTTTTAAATAAGGTATGCAAATGCAAAATATACAAATGAATGCGAAGGAAGAAAGCTTACCGAGCACACCCCCAAACTTAAACTTGACAGTGCCCTCACTGTCAGGCTATACCAAGAGGGTTAAAATTGTCGGCGCTTCCTAGAAACAAATTATATACAAAACAGAAAAAAAAAACAAAATATATATACAAAAAAAAAGTGTCCCCCCCAAACTTAAGTAAAACAGTGTTTCCACTGTTAAGCGATGAAGTTCAGGATTGGGGGGGAAAGAACAGTATCCATCTATACAAGGCCTTACACAGGCCAAAAGTTAACACCAACCATTCAAAGATTTTATCATGGTACAGCAGTGGTTGGTGAAAGAAGGTGAAGAGGTAAGAAATGGAGATTAGGCGAGACCGCTTGTGGAGAGAAGTGGAATGCGGTCTCGGTAGATGAGGGGAAGAAGAATGGCGGAAGGGAAAAAGAAGTGGAATACGAACTTGAGGGTGCAAATGGAGTAAATAGATTAGCACAATTTGTGATGACCGATGTGTGGAAAGCGATTGTGCTAATATATTTACCCGTCGAGAGATTGGGTCAAATCCCTCAAGGTTCGTGAGAAACCATGGGTACGCCGAACTTGGTAAACCAGACATATGAAATGTAAGTGATACGGGTTCTTGCAAGGTCGGAACGATGGAAAGGATGGAGGTAAGTGGTTGAGGAAGGGTATCGGTTAAGGGTTCAGGAGGGTGTACACAGTCAGTGGAAGGATTAGGATGAATTGGAAAATCCGACTCATCAATTAAAACTGTATCATCCTCAGTGCTATCCTCAATATTCTCCTCAAAATTCAGCTTATCCATGCAAATTTCATCAAAATCAAGACGCATACGGGGTTCGGGAAAAACATTTAAAGAATCGGGATGATGATTTGAAGAGAAAAACTCAGCCAAATCTACGGGTTCATCATCCAAAATGTTCCCAGCGTCAATATCCTCAATCAAGTGAAAATCAAAATTCTCTGACACCTCAACCAAAGCATGGATATTAATCAATTCAGGTTCTAAGATGGAGGTGTAAAGGTCAAAAGGTTTAGGATTGGTTTCACTTGGAAGAGACCCTTCGCAATCGGGCAAATCAAACACTACGAAGTCGCACAACTCATTCATCATTCTATCTTCAATTGATAAATCATGTGGGATACTCGATAGACTTTCAAAACAGGAGTTGTGGGATTCAATTTGGGACGGGTAGGTTTGATTTGGAAGGGTGTACATCTCACTCTCTCCACTCAAATTCTCAGCCTGTCCTACCGCCTCCTCATACATTGGAAAATGTGGAGCTAGCTGGAAACTAGCTACCGAGTCAGTAGGTTGTATGAGAGCGGCCATAGACGCACTCAAATCCATCATCTGTTGGCTTGACGCTACCCTAAAGTCTTCCAACGACTGTTCCAGACTAGACATGGGTTGTGATGGGGTTTCAGTAAAAGATTCAAAGTTATTTGGATACTGAAAACTCCCAAACGGCTGTTCTGAAGTAATGTCTAGGGAAGGTGCAAAAGTAGGGTAGGATTGGTAGGAAATGGATGGCTGGACAGGAGTGGGATCAACATTGGGATAAGAAGGTGAATGGAATTGTTGATCCCAAGAATTTGTAGTGGTGAAAGGAGTGAAAGATCGGCAACGGGATTGTTCAATTCGTTCAGCAAGAGACATTGGTCTCGGGGTTACAACCGGACTTTCAAAAGGGGTATCAACGCAAGAAGGGGTGAATGTTTGAAACGGTTGATACGAAGTGGATTGCGGGGTCCAGTTGTTCGTCCTAGACGCGTCTATCCGATCTCTCAATGAAATTTTGGGCATGGAGGGGTCGTTCGAAGTTCGGCCAAAGCAAGAACCATAAGAAGTAATGTCCGGTTATGGGTACCAAAGTTCGGCAAGAGTTTTTCGAGGTGGGGTACCCATGATATGAAGAGAGAGAAAGAAAGGTAGAGAAAAGGAGGGGAAAAAAGAATGTGATTTTTATTTTTTATTTTTTATTTTTGGAATATTAACAAAAGAATGAAATATACACAAAAAAGAATATTGATAAAAACAATCACGACACAAAAATACCACACACCTAATCGTTCTAGGGTTCACCTAGGTCAACTAGACCTGCTCCAGAACTTGATTGTCGAAGTAAAACTGTGTCGAGAAACAGGCTCAAGATACACTGATCACGAGGCCAGGTAAGTGCAGAGATAAGGGGAGGTTTTCCAACGCTTTCGCGAAGTTCCTTAATTAAATAACCCTTTCTCTTTTGGCGGTTTCTCCGTTAACACTTTCCTAGACACCCCGTAAACAATATACCGTTAAGCAAGGTTCTAAATACAGTTAGCTTCTCCTAGTGAGCGCGAAGTCCTTAAGGCTTAAAGTCTAGTTTCTTTTAAATTTTGTGCGGGTAAACGTTTATGCTCAAGTTCGTGATTTGTGGGCCACGGAAAAGGTGATGAAATCCTTTACCGTATGTTGTGGGGTTCGCTTGCCCTTAAGTCCGTATTAATGTATGCAATGCGCAATTCAAAAATTCTATAAAGAATCAAACAATCGTTTTTTAGTTTAAGCGCGGCGCTGCAACAAATACGGGTTAGTCAATTTTTTTAGCGTTTGCTAGCGAACTTGCAAAGAATCCTGCAAAGAATAGTATATTGGAAGCGTCGGATTTGAGAAGAAGGTGTTAGTAAAGTACGTACCGTTAAGTTTTGGGTTAGGAAACCCCCGTTGAATCAAATCCGGTAAGCTTGAAAAGTTCGCTTGCGCGGGTCAAACTACCCGGATTTTTGGCACTGTACTTCGTAATCACCTTAACTTTGAACGTACACTTTGCTCCCCACAATTGCAGTTTGCAAATCTGCAAAAATCTGCACTCTTGCCCACAAAAAATGATCAAAAAAAAAACAAAAAGAATAAATTTTTTTTTTATATATATACAAAAAAGAATATTAACCCGAATAACAAGAAAGAAAATACGCTACCGTCTCCCCGGCAACGGCGCCATTTGATCGCACGCCGATGGCGTGTCGGATGTTCAAAGATTTAAAGTGTAACCGCGATCAGGACGGTGTCGCTTTGCAGCTAGCCGGTTGAGCACGGGTCGGTCCGCAGGGAGATGGTGTTATCTTACCTTCTTGTTTTAGACGAGTCAATAAAGAATCTGTATGTTTTTGATTCTAACCTATGCGTAATATCTGCAAGCATAAAGTTGTTAAGAAAATACGAGATTGTAAGCTAAGAAATCCGTACTCAAAAACCTTTGAGCCGAGTCTTGACCAATTGAAGCTAAGCAATTGGCAACAACGGGGATTAGGGGATTTAAGCGCGGTATTCGTGGAATCCGGCTTATTTACCCTTGTCCTTCCGTTCTTGTCTCTTGCCTTCGCCTCCGGCCAAACCGAACGCAACCGGTCGTGGTTAGGAATCACCGTTACCTTGTCAGGGTACGGTGCCTAACGGAGCGCTTGCGTATGGTTTGGGCGAAGTTCAAATGGAAAATAACGGGAAAAGGAATTGGCAAAGAAATGTTAACTTATAAAACCGTATTAATTCTTATCAACAACAATAATTACAACATTTACAAAATGAACAAAAGAGAACAAAAAGAAAAGAACAAAGAAAAGAAAAGATACAAGTAATAAAGAGCATGAATAAAATTGCATGAAATAAAATGCAAGTAATAAAAAGACAAGTAATAAAAAGCGAGTAATAAAAGAATACGGAACTAGGACCCAAGCCAAGCATGTGCTCAATAGCCAACCCTTAAACTTGCAAGCTCAATGAAGAGGTTGCAAGATCAAGGGAAGGGTAGAAAACGCATGTGAAATGAAGTGCTAGTCCCGGAAGAAAATACGACCCTTGAGATCAATAACTAACTCTTAACCATTCAACCTCAATGAAGAGATTGAATGAGCAAGAGAAAGCAGAAATCTCAAGGGGGAGCAAACTAACAAGAAAGATAAAGAACCCTCATCTTCATTAATCTTCCACTCAAAAGCTCTCACTACAATTTAATGGAGAAAGAATGAAGAAGAGGAAGAAGAAGAACAAAATTCTACAAAAAAGAGAACAAAGAAAAGCTTCCTTGGTTAAGCTCAAAACTGCTGTATTTATAGGCAGGAGAGTGGAGTTCTAGGGCAACCAGCAGACTACAGACACAATTACCAAACAGCCCAGAAAAATCGACAAGGAGTGGGCCCCACCTAGCCGCGCATGCGCGGCCAATACCCCCTATTGGCGGCGCATGCGCGGCCATATTGGTGAGTTGGGCAGTGGGTTTTTCTAGGCTGTCCTGGTTCCCTGTTTCCTGGTGTTTGGCATCTTCAGAATACACAAAAGTCTTCTACGATATCAGCAGATTTCCAAGTCCAAGATTGCATTATCTTTTAACTTTTGACTTTATCTCTCCCTCGAGCTCCGCGCACCCATTGATTCTTGTGCAGCCCACCTCGTGCTCTGTGCTTGTCCCAGACACGAATGACTACTGTCATATGTCTTGTATCGGGAACCGGTACTCGGCACTGGACGGATATGGATGACCGGAACCCGGCTTTTATCTGCTGTGGACAGATGTTCTGCATTTGGCGTAACTGTGGAGAATTAATCCTGATTTGCAATATTTGTACTGGAAACCTGTATTCTGTAAACATGTAACAAACACGGATTAAAAGTACCTACCTATAAACACACGAGCGTAAGAATGGGCGGTATAAAATGCAATATTCTGCTATGAACAGGTAGCGACCATATCACTCCTTAATCAAGATAATAATACGGAATATTGACCGAACCCGCTTGTTATACTGAGCTGGGGAACGTTGGTCCCGCTCCAACTTATAATTGTTATAAGACAGAGCAGGAAATTGGGGAATACCATATTTCCCGTCCCGCCCAAACGAGGAGAGTGCATGATGATGCATCATCTTCGGGTGTGTTCATTACAAAGAGCTGTTTCTCAGTATACTTTACGTCCTGGGTATATGATACCAGATCAGGATCCCAGATATGTAATCTGTTACATAGGGCTACAGAAAGGTAGAGAACTGAGAACGGGTGATAAGTTTCATGAGGCAGAAAACGGGGCAAGTGTTGCAGCCAAGTCTGTCGGTCACTGTCACCCTGTATTACCAATACATTGATTCTGAACGAATGTTATTAGATACCGAACCTGATATACAAAATCATATCTATCTCTTTATTAGTAAAGAAATGATAAAATTTTGTATTGTTGGATAATGTTTTGAACATTTCCTATATCAAAAGTTGATCGGATCAGGCACGTTATCTAAAAGCGTTGATGTTCTAAATCAAACGACAGTTCTTTAGTATACGGAACACACACAAGAGGAAGAGTTCAGATATGAACGAATCCTACTTGAGGTATTGTAGACTAGGTCAGATCAATGTGACCCGACTAGCTAGAGTTACATATAGATGCATATTTAAATCAGTTTGAACTTACATCTTGTGAAACTCGCCAGTCATGTCACAAAGATAAGATGACCACAGCTCTGTTTATTGGAAACAAAGAAAGAGTTAGTAAACTCTTGGGACTGATACATGATGATGTATGTAACGTCTCCTGTCTACAAATGCCAAGACTGGTTCTTTATACTTCATTACGTTCTCTGATGATCTCTCAAGATTCAGACCTATGTTCCTGTTGAAACACAAGTCCGAACCTTTTGAGATATTCACAGAATATAAGCGAGAATTAGAGAACCAAAATACGGGTATAAGTATTATGTCCTATGATGAGATCAGGGAGGAGAATACTTGTGCATGGAATTCCTGGAATATTCTAAAGGAGAATGAGATTCTCTCTCAGCATTACTCCTCTGTATACACCATAGCACGATGGTATATCGGGGCGGAGCAATCACACCCTATATGATAAGGTGCGCTCTATGATGAGTACTACTGAGTTGCCTATTTCCTTTTAGGGAGTTATGCACTTGAGAAGCTGCATACCTATTAAATAGGGTTCCAATCAAATCAGTTGCCTACCATTTCATATGTGATATGGGAAGGGAAGAGCCCATGTCTTAAGCTAGTTAAGATTTGGGGTTGTCCGGCCTATGTCTAAAAGCAAAATCCGGACAAGCTCGAGGCAAGATCTGTAATGTAGAACTGGAAAAGTTCCAACCATACAAACTACAGCTGATGATTTGATAGTACCAAAGGATTCAGTAGATTCCAACGAACCTCAGCCTCTCCGCCGATCTAGTAGGGTTTCTCACCCACCTGAGAGATACTTCGGTTTCTCTATGACAGTGGGAGCGAAGATTGCATCATGAGATGATGACCCAACTAGCTTCGAGCTGGCCATCAGGAGTAAGACTCTGTAAGAATGGCTGGATGCTTAGCGATCTGAGATGGAATCCTTATACACCAACAAAGTATGGACTTTGGTTGCAATATCTGAAGGGTTAAATCCCCATCAGGAGCAAGTATATCTTGAGAAGATTACTTGGTGTAGATGGAAAAGTTGAGACTTTCAAAGCTAGACTTGTTAAAGCTTTTCGTCATCGACCAGGCATGGATGATGATGAAACCTTTTCTAAGTAGCTATGCTTAAGTCCATCCAGATCCTACTTGCCACGGCTACATACCATGACTACGATATCTGGTGATTGGGTGTCATGACAGCTTTTCTAAATGATGTTTAGAAGAGAGTGTCTATAAGTACACAGCCAGAGGGCTTCGTAGACAGTGGGGGCAGCGGAAACGTGTGCAAGATGCTTTATAGGATAAAGCAGGCATCGCGGAGTTGGAACATCTGTTTTGATGGATTAGTCAAAGAGTTTGACATCATCAAAATGGTAGATGAACCTTGTATAAACAAAAAGGTAGTAGGGAGTATGGTGGTGATCCTCGTAGAGTACGTGGATGACATACTCTTGATAAGAAAGGAGTTTCTTATGCTACGCTCGATCAATCTCCGCTTATCACTATGATTCTCCATATAGGATCAAACCGATACCTCCTAAATCCTGAGTTTTGGATCTATGAGATAGATTTAATTGGATGTTAGGATTCTCACTAGTTGTAGTGAGATGGTATCAATCGATCCTGGGGAGAATCACTGGAAGTGTTCCAGGGTGATAAAGACGACTGATTGTCAGTCACAGGCATTGTCTTTACCCTCAGTAAAGGGACGGTATGGTGGAAAAGTTCCAATCTAGATACCGTGACATACTAGACGATAAAGGCTAGATACATCGCTACTTAAGATGCTACCAAAGAGGCAGTCTGGGTGTATATTGGTTCATGAGATGAACTACGTTCCAACCATTGTGAGACAATGGAGTTGTGGCTTATGCCAAGGAACGTCCGTCCCATCAGTGATCCAGACATATTCTAAGGCAGTATCACTTGATCATGGAGATGGTTGATCTCCAGGGAGATCGAGGTTAGGAGAGTAGACTCAGAGGACAACACAGCGGATCCACTCACAAAGGCCTGTTCCCAGAGAGAGACTTTTATGGGATGGTTGAGTATGAGATACTACAACTACTGCTACAGATGGTCCTAGTGCAAGTGGGAGATTGTTAGTTATATGTATGCCCTAGAGGCCATTACTATACATAGGATGTATATTGTAGTGGATGCCGGGACGTATATAGGGAGGACTTTCTTGCTCGACATGATAGTATGCTATATGGTTACACTTTACCTTAACGTGTACACTGACTGTCTCTCTGTTACATGTTGGTAAAGCCCTTAGGATGTGTGCTTGACTACCTGGACTGTGATGCGGATCATACTAGTGGGGACATGGTAGTCCATAAGTACATCCTTCAAAGTCCCTAGTCGTGGGTGTATCGAGACGGGGCATCGATATACCAGAGTAGACTAGCGTATACCTTCTCGACCCATACAGATGGGCGATGGATGATCCCATATCCATCGGTGTTTGACATCAGAGATGATATACGGGTGCTCAGTAGAGACTGGGTACACTGGACGGACTCGCCGAGAACTCCCAGATGGTATTATACCTCACGTCAGATGGCAGTTCTCTGGTGACACTGGTACAGAGTAGTCTGTTGACCCGAGATCGTCATAGAGTCTTGTGTGGTTCCCACTGTGCTTTGATTTCCATCTTACCACGTCCAAGTGGGCGTGCAAAACGGTGGTTTTTGGGTACAGTCCCGAGTCACATGGAGGCAATGAGCGATAGGAGGGGATTCGTCTCTCCCGGTATAGGGAGTTGATGTTGCACTGTGTTCGATTGGCTATAACAGGAAGTCCCTGGCCAGGGCTGCTCAGAGAATTGCTGGTAAGTGTTACCAGTAGTTTCTCGACCCGTTATGAGCCTCATATCGACACGACTTATCGATCTATTGGGGTCTGACGTTTACCACCCCTAGGCAAGATATGCGACATATCAGACGATCAGACCGTACTGTACGGTAGTGTTACTGGTTGGATTCACTGGAGTGTGAGCGGGCTTGCTCGTCGATCTTCTGATCGCTCAATACCCGTGTGGCCGTTACGTTTAGCAGACCGCTTGCGGCTTGTGGATGTTTGATATGATCATCATCCGCTGCCGGCGTATTGACGAGTCTTTAGAGTCCTACACAGAGGTTTCCTGGCTCAAGCGAAACGAAATAGGAGCGCATATGAGATATGTGCGGGACCGAGAATAATGCGTGTATGTGATACCGTATTCTATTCTCGCGATGATTGTATCGAATGGTTGTATGCGATATAACCTAGGTATCAAATCAAATATTGATTCGATAAGCTGATACATTGAATACTAGTCGGTTGTGTGCGACATGACCGGATCATTGAATCAAGTGTTGATTTAATGATTTAATGCATAATTATATATTTGATATATTACTTTGCACTAACTAGTATTGGTTCACTTTAAACGGATTTTCTCACTTGGTTTGTGCACATTGTATATGTGATATACTTTTGTACACTTGATTGTATCATGTTTGATGATACATGTTTAACTATAGTTAAGTGTAATGAATTAAGCCATGGTTAAACTAATGATTAGGGTTTTCTTTTTATTACTTATTTATTTATTTATTTATTTTGAATAGATAAGAAAAGAATGGTTGCTAATTTTGGAGTTTAGTTGAAGCTTCATGAAGCTTTGACTTTGTAACCATTCTTGTCTTCATCTTAAACCCTAACCATTAATCTAACCTTGGTTAATTCTCTACACTTGACCATGGTTCTAATATGATAAGTATTCATTTTCTTTTCAAAATATAATTAACTTATCATATTTCTTTCTTCTTCTTCTTCATCTTCTTCACATGAAGAAAGTTCACTTCATCAATGGTAATTGATGAAAACAAGTGAGAAATCCAATTCTAAAGTCTACCCACTTCCTATTTCTTCATCCTCTACCTCTTGCCAAGTAGTAGAGTGTGTTCTCTTCACAAGTTTTTGGACTTGGTGAAGTCGGAGCTTGATTTAGCGATGCCTCGACGTAGATCATCTTCGGCATGGACATCGACGACCTAGCTTGCCCATTCTCCGACGAAGCCGACGCTTGAGCCCGGATTTGATTTGGACAGCGGAGAGGACCTCGTTGCGGAGCTATGGAGGTGGAGCACCGGATCTACAAAGGTTGTATTTCCGTATCTTGTAGTTAAGTGTTAACTAGTTAGCTTTTTCGCCTAGTTTTCTAGCAAATGATCTGTAGTCGGGTCTCTCGGCACCCATAAATTTTTATATTGGCATGTTCGATGCCTTGTGAGACCTCACTAGGGTGCCTAGGAACCCTACAGCTTCCATATGACTCGAGACCGTACCCAAAATCCACCTGTTTGCACGACTCATTTGAGCCATAGTAGGGAGGAAATCAAAGCACAGTGGGAACCACATAAGACTATATGACGATCTCGGGTCTACAGACTAACTTGTACAAGTTTCACCATAGAACTACTATCTGACAATAGGTATGGTACCATCTAGGAGTTCTCGGCAAGTCCAGTTCGGTGTACCCATTCTCCAATGAGCACCTATGTACAATCTTTGATCTCAAACACCAATAGTTATGGGATCAACCATCGCCCCATAAAGGGTCAAGAAACGTACACACTAGTCTACTCTGGAATATCGATGCCTTGTCTCGATACTCTCTCGACTAGGAACCATTAAAGAATGTGCTTATGGACTATCCAATCACCACTAGTATGATCTGCATCATAGTCCTGGTAGTCAAGCCAACATCCTAAGGGCTTTATCAACATGTATCATTGACATAGTAAACTAAAACAAGTGCACATGTTAAGATAAAGAGCAACCAGATAGTATACTATCATGTCAAGAAAGAAATTCCTCTATATGTGTGTGTGTGTGTGCGTATCCAAGCATCCACTATAATATGCAATAATGGCCTCTAGGGCATGTTGGAGATAGTGTCCTCAGAGTCAATTATTGGATCACAGGCACGTGATTGCAATGATTGAGAGAGGACCTATTCCGGTAGGACAGTCTTACTCAAGATGATAGTATGCTATCTGGTTTATCTTTATCATCGTGTACTGCTTTAGGTGACCTTATAGGTCACTATTGCGTGTTGATAGAGCCCTTAGGATTCTTGCTTGACGGCCAGCAGTATGATGGCGATCATATACGTGGGAGCTGGTAGTCTATAAGCACATCCTTAAAAGGTCCCTAGTCGTGGGAGTTTCGAGACAGGGCATCGATACTCCAGAGTAGACTAGTGTATACAGTCGAGACCCCGACGAGGGACGGTGGCCGGTCTCACAAGCCACTGGTGTCAGTTGGTTCACCTAAGATGTATACAGGTGCTCATTGGGTTATGAGTACACCGGACAGGACTCACCGGGAACATGCTAGTTGGTCTTATACCAGACGTCAGATAGCAGTTCCCTGGTGACATGTGTACAGGTTAGTTCATCGACCTGAGATCCTCATTTGTCTCGTGTGAGTTCCCACTGTACTTTAATTACTACCCTACCACGCTCAAAGGAGTCGTGCAAACAGGTTTTAGTTGGGTACAGTCCCGAGCCACATGGAGGCAGTGAGCGGATCTTCAGGGGATCGTCTCTCCCGGTATTGGGGGTGAGGTCGCGCCGTGTCTAGGAGAGCCATTACACGAAGTCCTTGGCCAAGACAGGAGATTTACTGGTATGTATTCCAGTAGTATCTCAGGGTGTTCTGGGCTACACTCCGACACGACTTGTACCGCTTTTGGGGGTCTGACTTTTACCAACCCCCTAGGCCCGCCATGCGATGCTCATAGACGAACGGACCGGACTGTACGGATATTGTCACTGACAGGATCAGTAGGGTGTCAGGATGAGTTCGCTCATCAACGTCCCTTTTGGTCAATACTTGGCAGCCCGTTACGTATGGCTAATACCTCAGACGTGCTAGTGGTTAAATCTACAGCCAAAGTATTGACGAGTCTTTAGAGTCCCCCACAAACCGTTTCTCAAGTTTCGGGCGAAACGATGTAGAGGCCGTATGGAGATATGGCAGGGTTCGATCATATACGTGCGGTATTGCACGGATCATGATCGGACGGATTATACTAGCGGGCTTTGGTTTAAGCCGGATCCTAGTATTGTACCGTGTAGATTTTGTCTCATTGCATTTGTATTCGGTCAGAATACAAATGCGGGTATG
Organism: Agapanthus africanus; assembly: GCA_030015575.1. Taxonomy (NCBI): domain Eukaryota; kingdom Viridiplantae; phylum Streptophyta; class Magnoliopsida; order Asparagales; family Amaryllidaceae; genus Agapanthus; species Agapanthus africanus. Next base: position 435,225,269 of record CM057345.1, on the reverse strand, counting down.
TATATACAGTCATGAGGTTTTCCTGTAATTTATTACGGGATCAGTTTTTTTTTGAAGTTCACAGTTTGCTTTCCGTTTCGGCCATTTTCCTTTGTTTCTTTCCTTGGCTGAAATTTGGTGGAGGAGTGCTTATTTGCAAATGTGCAAATTAGCATTGTGGAGGGTGGTCTTTGTAAATTGTTACTTCATGATGATTCAACCATCATTTGACTTCTTTACTCATGATTGCTTGACTTTTGGAGATGAGATGGTGATGGGAGTTGATATGGTTTTAGTAGTGATCATTATTCTTGATGATTATGACTTGTTTCTCTCTTGCATTATTCCTTCTCTTGGCTCAATCCTCTCTCTCCCTTCATCAAGTTTGGCCGGCCAAGCTTAAAGGGGGCTTTCCAAAATATTGTGGTGGGGGATTTTGATCTTTTTGCTTTGCAAAATCCCTTTAGTTCATCCAAAAAGATTGCATCTCCTTCTCCAAAAAAACCATGGAAACTTCTTAGAACCCCTTGAGACATTTAGTCCTACACTATCCTACAGCATTCTTGGACACGTCGACTCGCCAACTTCGTGCTCGAGTTGCCTCGGTCCAGAGGTGGGAGCCCGTAAAAGAACCCGGCGATGTGGTGCCCTTCCGACGAGGCGATGAAGACCGGAGATTCCGCGGGGAGATCGGGACGACGACGAGAAGACCGAAGGACACGGATCGCTCGGTATATCTCTTTACCCCTTCTCTAGTTAGCTAGCATTAGATTAATGTAAGTCCACGTTACCCTTCCCCGGTTCTTTGGGGTTGCGGAAATAGTGAAAAACGATTTTTTCTAGGGTGGTAACATGGACTCATAATACGGATCTTTGTTAAACAACTACCTAATAACCTAACTAGAAGTTTTACCTACTCGGTTAGGGGGTTATACCTTTCTTGAACTCCTTCGTCTTCAACTCTTATGGTGTACGGACCGGCCTCCCCTCGTCGTCTTCTCGCGCCGAAGATGGATCCACCCGAAAGCTTCTACCTTTTGGCTTCTTCTTCGAACTTGAAGAAACTAGAACACTTGGCTTGCTAGGCCTTGTGAACTAGGATTTGTAGAGGATTGTTTTGGTGTTTTTATCTCTAAGGTAATGGTTCTCAACTCATGAGAGGGGTTTGTCTTGAGCTAGAGAGAGCAAGAGGAAGAGGGAGAGCTTGAGCAAGTGATGGCAAGAGAGAGAAATGAAATGAAAGAATGAATAATCCTTTTTGCCATCCAAGCTCTCATAATCCAAAATCATCATAACAATGTAATAATAATTGAGTATATTGTAATGGTTGTTATCATGACAAATGACACTATCATTTCTTGCATTAAATGCAAATGATGAACAAAACAAGCAAGCATAAGTCAATGCAACCAAATGATGGCCATTGTCATGATGGTGGTCAACAAGTCCAACTTAGTCAACCGGTCAACAAAAGTCAACAAGTCAACAAGATCAACCTTTCAACCCTAACCATGTCACTATAATACTCAATTAATATTATTGTTAATCATATTTCTAATTCTCATTAGGGTTAAGAAAAAGCCAACAGTCAACAACCCTAATGAGAATCCTCTGCCTCTGTCTCTGTCAACTGTGCATACACACCCGTATCCGCGTTCCGGGGAATACGAATACAAACGAGATAAAACCAATCCCAAAACGTATACTAGGATCTGGCTTAAACCAAAGCCCACTAGTAATAACCGTCCTGTCACTAAACGTGTAGAAGTGCACGGATGTGACCGAACCCTGTCGCAAAACCATGCGACCTGTCGCAAAACCATGCGACCTCTACTCTTTTGCCTAAAGGCGAATAGCTCTCTGTGTGGGACTCTAAAGACTCGACACTATGCTGGCAGTGGGTTTAACCACAGACCGTAAGCGGCACTAGCTGTGCGTAACGGCCCCCAAGTAGATGCCGATAAGAAGACGGACGAGGTGAAACCCATCTGAACTCCTACTGAGCCTGAATGTGACAATCTCCGTATAGTCAGGTCTGTTCGTCTGAATACATCGCATGGCGGGCCTAAGGGGCGGTAAACATCAGTCCCCTAATAGCGGTACAAGTCATGGTGGAGTGTAGCCCAGAACACCCTGAGATAACACTGGAAACCTACCAATATATCTCGCTTGCCCTGGCCAGGGACTACTTGTGTAATGGCTCTCCTAGACACAGCGCGATGTTAACCCCAAATACCGGGAGAGACGAATCCTTTTTAACCATCACCGCCTCCAAGTGCTTCGGGACTGCACCCAACTACTACCTGTTTGCACGACTCCTTTGAGCCGTGGTAGGGTAGTAATCAAAGTACAGTGGGAACACACTCGAGGCGAAGTGACAGTGTTAAGTCAGCGGACTAAGCTGTGCTCATGTCACCTGGGAACTGATAACTAACGATAGGTATAGTACTAACCAATCAGTTCCCAACGAGTCCTGTCCAGTGTACTCGTAACCTAACGAGCACCCGCATACTATCTCAAGCACGACGTACTGACAGCTGTGGGACAGACCGTCTCCCCTGCTGGGATGAGAAGTGCATACGCTAGTCTACTCCGGAGTATCGATGCCCTGTCTCGATAGTCCTACGACTAAGGACCTGTATAAGGATGTGCTTGTGGATTACCCAGCCCCCACGAGTGTGACTGCAATCACAACGCTGGTAATCAAGCAAAGATCCTAAGGGCTCTACTAATATGTATAAGCGATATGCTAAAAGAAACACATGCACATATTAAAGTAGAAGCACACCAAGTAGCATACAATCATTTTGAGCAAGATTGTCTATACAATTGTGATTATCTCAAGCTTCCATTAAGTAATATACAAACTAGTATGATACAGTAATGGCCTCTAGGGCATATACACTAACAATCTCCCACTTGCACTAAGGCCATGTACTGGCGTATCGATGACCTATCATCTCGATCAGCCGTTTGAACTGAGTCTGGGGTAAGGCCTTTGTGAGTGGATCAGCAGTGTTATCTTCCGTAGCAACCCTCCGAACCTCGATCTCCTGGCGATCCACGAACTCCCTGATCAGGTGATACCGCCTCAAGATGTTTCTGGATTTTTGATGGGACCTGGGTTCCTTCGCTAAAGCTATAGCCCCGTTGTTGTCGCAATACAGAGGTATTGGATCAACAATGGACGGAACCACCTGAAGTTCTGTTAAGAACTTCCTCATCCAGACAGCTTCTTTTGCGGCATCAGCAGCAGCGATGTATTCCGCTTCCATCGTCGAGTCTGCAACGGTTTCCTGTTTGGAACTCTTCCAACACACCACCCCTCCATAGAGGGTAAAGACAAAACCCGACATGGACTTGGAATCATCCTTGTCACTCTGGAAGCTGGAGTCAGCAAAAGCCTCGATCTGGAGGTTTTTTCCGTCGTACACCAAGAACATCTCCTTAGTCCTTCTCAGGTACTTGAGAATGTTCTTTACCGCTATCCAGTGTTTCTCCCCAGGGTTTGACTGATACCGGCTTACTACACTCAGTGCATAAGCTACATCTGGTCTGGTACACAACATCGCATACATTATAGAGCCTACCGCAGAAGCGTAGGGTATAATAGACATGCGATCCCTTTCCAAATCAGTCTTGGGAGACATCTCTTTGGAGAGGGTGATCCCGTGACAAGCCGGTAGGTTACCGCGCTTGGAATCTTCCATACTGAATCTCTTTAGTATGGTGTCGATATACCTGGACTGCGAAAGTCCTAGCATCCTCTTGGATCTATCACGATGGATCCGGATCCCCAGAATGTAAGTGGCATCACCCAGGTCTTTCATGGAGAACCTGTGTGACAAGAATCCCTTGATAGATTGTAGCATAGGAATGTCATTTCCTATCAGAAGAATGTCATCTACGTATAGAACGAGGAATATGACAGTTCTAGCTACAAATCTACTATAGATGCATGGTTCATCTGGATTTTTGATAAAGCCAAATTTTTTGACTGTCTCATGAAAGAAGATGTTCGAACTCCGCGATGCCTGCTTTAGTCCATAGATGGACTTAAGCAACTTGCACACCTTTCCGCTGCTCCCACTCTGAATGAAACCCTCTGGCTGGTCCATATAGACACACTCCTCTAAATTTCCATTTAGAAAAGCGGTCTTTACGTCCATCTGCCAAATCTCATAATCGTGGAAAGCAGCAATGGCAAGAAGGATCCGAATGGATTTCAGCATAGCCACAGGAGAAAAGGTTTCATCATAGTCCAAACCAGGTCTTTGACGAAAACCCTTTGCAACAAGTCTAGCCTTATAGGTCTCAACCTGTCCATCTACCCCAATCTTCCTTTTGAAAATCCACTTGCATCTTACGGGTTTTACCCCAACTGGAGCAATGTCCAACGTCCATACTTTATTGGTGTACATGGACTCCATTTCGGTCCGCATTGCATCCAGCTATTTTACCGAGTCAACGCTCTGAACGGCCTGCTGGAAGCTAGTAGGCTCATCATAATCAATGATGCAATCCTCTCTATCCCTGTCTATGAGAAAACCGTAGTATCTCTCGGGCGGATGAGACTGCGGAGTGGCGTAGGAATGTCATGTTCTTTCGAACCCTCTGGTTCTACTAAGCTTTCAGTAATAGTCTGTGGTTCTGGAATTTCTTCTAGTTCTATTGCGCTCCCACTTATTTCTTTTTCTAAGAACTGGTGTTCCATGAAGTGGGCATGACGAGAAACAAAAACCTTTTGTTTCTCTTCGCAATAGAAGAAATATCCCTTGGAGTTCTTTGGATATCACACAAACTTGAACTGTACTGAGCGTGCCTCGAGTTTGTCCGCATGCTACTTTTTAACAAAAGCTGGATATTCCCATGTCTTAATATGCTTAAGATAGGGTTTCTTCCCAAACCACATCTGTATGGTGTGGTAGGCACAGTCTTAGTTGGAACTCGGTTCAAAAGATATGCAGCTGATTCTCGTGCATATCCCCAGAATTATCGCGGTAACTCAGTGTTACTCATCATGGAACGTACCGTATACAATAGGGTCCTGTTCCATCTCTCCGATACACCGTTATGTTGCGGAGTGTATGAAGGAGTAAGCTGAGAAAGAATACCATTCTCTTTTAGGCAATCCAGGAACTCGGCACTTAAGTATTTTCCACCTCGATCAGATCTCAGTGTCTTGATACTTTTGCCGGTTTGTTTTTCTACTTCATTCTTATATTCCTAGAATTTTCCAAAGGCTTCGGATTTATGTTTCATCAAGAAGACATATCTGTACCTTGAAAAGTCATCCGTAAAAGTAATGAAGTAAGAAAAACCGCTTCGCGCATGTGTAGACATTGGACCGCACACGTCGCTGTGTAGGAGTCCCAAGAGCTCGCTCGCTCTTACTCCCTGTCCAGTGAACGGAGTCTTTGTCATCTTTCCTTTGAGACAGGATTGACAAGTTGCATATGATTGATATTGGAATGGATCCAAATATCCTTCTGTATGTAACTTAGTCAATCTTCTCTCATTGATGTGACCCAGTCTAAAATGCCATAAGAAAGCCTGATTAGTTTCTGGAGACTTTCTTTTGTGTGTATTCTGGACATTGAAAATCTGTGGTTGGTTTAATACGTATATACCATTGCTTAATGTACCTGACCCAATCAAAACTTGATTAAGGTGAATGTTCACAACATTACTTACAAATGCAAATTGATAACCTTCTTTAGATAATAAAGATATAGAAATGATATTACAAGTTGCATTGGGTACAAAATAGCAATTACGCAAAACCAAAACGTGTCCATCTGACAAGCCCAGGTGATAGTCCCCTACGGACTCAGCATCCATGCCAGCTCCGTTTGCAACTCTGAGGGTCATATCACCTGCCTTCAAAACCCTACGCTTTCTCAATGCCTGCAAAAAATTACAGATATATGATCCTGATCCGGTATCCAATACCCAGGAAGTAGAGTTTATTGAAAGACAGTTTTCAATAACATACACAGCTGAAGCCGAAGCCTCAACTTGCTTCGGATCCTGGTTTCTGGCTTTCCAAGCCGTGCAATCTTTCTTCCAGTATCCCTTCTTATGACAATAGAAGCATTCTTCCTTTCCCACAAGCTGCCCCGCTATCTTTGTTGCCTTTTCTTTTCCCTTCGTATCCACTTTACTAACACCGCCCCTTGGTTTGGCGGGGGCTTTCTTCTTCTTTCCCTTGGCTTTCGCCTTGGACTTAGAAGGGGAAGATCCTCCTACAAACAAAGTGGATGTATCCCTACCTTTCTGTAGGGTGCCCTCTGCACTCCTCAGCATGTTGAGGTGCTCCGGAAGTTCAACTTCTTTTCCTTGCAAGTTGAAGTTCAGGATAAACTGGGCGTAAGTGGAAGGAAGGGACTGGAGAATCAAGTCCGTATAGAGCTCGTTCTCTAACGTGGCCCCAAGGTCCGCGAGCTCCTCAATGAAGCCAATCATCTTAAGCACGTGTTCCGCTACCGATGATCCGATGGACAACCTTGCCGAAAACAGTTTCTTCGACACTTCGTATCTTGCGATACGAGATTGCTCTCCATACAGTTCTTTTGTATGGAGAAATATGGATTCGAGGTCCATATTCTCGTGCCTCCTCTGATGTTCATTGTCCATAGAGGCAAGCATGAGGCATTTGGCCTTCGTGCAATCGATCTCCCAGGTCTTACGGATTTCCCTATCCGCGACGCTAGAGGTGGGACCTGGGATAGGGGGAGCTTTGGTGGTAAGAAGATACCCCATCTTGTCATAAGTGATTGCCATTTTGACATTCCTGAGCCAATCTTTGTAGTTTGGCCCTGTCAGTATGTTTTTATCTAGAAGTAACTTAAGTCCGGTCATGTCGATTGGTTGCTGCAATTAGGAGAGAGAGAAGAAACACTCAGCATGATGCTCTTGCAAGTTTAGAGTGGTTTTTAGTTTGTCTAAACAGGATGGCTCCCACTGTATCTCGAATTCCTCCTCAGACCAAAACGGAAGAATTAGTCTGAATCAATCTCACCGTACAATACTTGCTTAACCGTTCAGCCAGGCCAGTGTTGGTACTTCGACGGAGGTTTTCCAACGCTTTCACGAAGTTCCTTAATTAAATAACCTCTTTTCCCTGGGGGCGTAGCCCCGCTAACACCTTTCTAGACATCTACTTGGTTTATAGCATTGATCGTTAAGTGAGAAATTTTCCGAGGAGTAGCATATACTCACAGTAGGATTGGGATCCAAATATCATCGCGTGACAAAACTGAAGGAATCCTACCAGAATCATTACACTCCAAATGGTATGCAGCACTAGCAAGTTTCTGGTTCTTTAGAAACTTCCGATGTGGATTTTTGCCCCATGCTCTTATGACCTTGACTTTGGCCAAAATATCATAAGTCACATGTAAAGTTCTACCCATCATTCTCCAGGTTAATTTGAACCCACCCGTACATACCCTTGACTTTGGCCAACATGGCAGTACGACTGTCCTAAACCAACGCATCTATCTATGCTGCACATGAATACCCAATAGCTACCAATCACTATGCCTTGACTTTGGCCAACATACATAGCTTGAATACTATTGACTATTCATGTGAAACGATGGAGGGCTACGAATGGTTTTAGCGAAACCGTGAACGTAGTGAACTTGATATAATCGATGGAACGAGATAGCTTTTAAAAGGAGTGGATCAAGCTCCGTATTTAAAAGTTGGTTTTTGAAAAGAACCGAGTGGTTTTGAAAGTGTTCCAACGACTTTACTTTGGCTTATTTTCTTGCATTAATTCTTTTTAATGCGTCCCATCATTTAATCCTACCATTGCAGAAAACAACCAAAATATGACGTACGCTTATGCCATCCGCATTCGCCACGGGGCTCTGTCATTACCCGTTAGGTTACTTAACTAACGACAGAGCGGGGGCTGGATTAGCACGGATGCAAAACATAAGCAACGCCTAAATAGTTATCATATATAGATATATTGCAATGATAGCCAATCCAGATCACAGATGAACACATTGGATATACTAGGAATCCGCAATTCGTACGAGCCTGTAAAGAAAAGCGGATTACACGGTCGCGGCGAATAGCCAATACCCTACCCAAGACCCCTACGGGTGCGGCAAACTACCCGCCAAATACCCGAAGCGAAGCAACCTCCCTCAACTCGTAGGTAGGCCTCTCGGCAGTTCGAGATACCCGGTAGTTTATGCACCCCCTCCATGGGTCTATCCTAGGAGCAAAAATAGTAAAAGAAATTATACAATGATGGATACAACCTCATCCCGGTTGTGCGGCCAAATAAATAATATTACATCAATTACAAATTTTACATGAATTGAAAGAAAAGAAAACTCTCATCTCACAAACCTCCGGCTATTCACCCACGACAATCCAATGAATTCATATACACATACCATCAACATTACAGAACACAGATATGTGTAACCCCCACTAATCGACGTATAGCGATTAGCAGACGTTCAATACATATAACACATCACAGATATAAACCCGTCAGCTTTAGTCTTTAGAAACTCGATCAAAATACGGTTTTTTAAGCCCCAAAAACAAATTTTGCTTTCTGGAAAATCTGGGCTGAAAAAACATTCTCCAAAAATTCCAAAATACCCCATAGAGTATACTGCAGTGAAACCGATCCACGGCCGAGTCAACTCGGCCGCGGATCCGCGGCAAGAAGCTGTTCTTGCCGCGGAACCGCGGTGAGTTGGCCGGCTCTGTGGATCGTTTTTCTGCGGTATACTATAAAAACCCTGAGTCGATTTTTGGTATATGTCAAATAATTTTTACAGCACTTTAAAAATCGACAGAAAGTTTGAGTTCCGGGTGTATTTCACGACTTTTTCTCCGATCGAATTTCTAGTTACTTTACTAACATGTTAGATAGTGTTTAACTAGGCTTTGATACCACTGTAAGTCCACGTTACCGTTCCCCGGTTCTTTGGGGTTGCGGAAATAGTGAAAAACGATTTTCTCTAGGGTGGTAACATGGACTCATAATACGGATCTTTGTTAAACAACTACCTAACAACCTAACTAGGAGTTTTACCTACTCGGTTAGGGGGTTATACCTTTCTTGAACTCCTTCGTCTTCAACTCTTGTGGTGTACGGACCGGCCTCCCCTCGTCATCTTCTCGCGCCGAAGATGGATCCACCCGAAAGCTTCTACCTTTTGGCTTCTTCTTCGAACTTGAAGAAACTAGAACACTTGGCTTGCTAGGCCTTGTGAACTAGGATGAGTAGAGAATTGTTTTGGTGTTTTTATCTCTAAGGCAATGGTTCTCAACTCATGAGAGGGGTTTGCCTTGAGCTAGAGAGAGCAAGAGGAAGAGGGAGAGCTTGAGCAAGTGATGGCAAGAGAGAGAAATGAAATGAGAGAATGAATAATCCTTTTTGCCATCCAAGCTCTCATAATCCAAAATCATCATAACAATGTAATAATAATTGAGTATATTGTAATGGTTGTTATCATGACAAATGACACTTTCATTTCTTGCATTAAATGCAAATGGTGAACAAAACAAGCAAGCATAAGTCAATGCAACCAAATGATGGCCATTGTCATGATGGTGGTCAACAAGTCCAACCTAGTCAACCGGTCAACAAAAGTCAACAAGTCAACAAGGTCAATCTTTCAACCTTAACCATGTCACTATAATACTCAATTAATATTATTGTTAATCATATTTCTAATTCTCATTAGGGTTAAACAAAAGTCAACAGTCAACAAACCTAATAAGAATCCATTGCCTCTGTCTCTGTCAACTGTGTATACACACCCGTATCCGCGTTCCGGGGAACACGAATACAAACAAGATAAAACCAATCCCAAAACATATACTAGGATCTGGCTTAAACCAAAGCCCACTAGTAATAACCGCCCGGTCACTAAACATGCACAAGTGCACGGATGTTACCGAACCCTGTCGCAAAACCATCAGACCTGTCGCAAAACCATGCGACCTCTACTCTTTTGCCTAAAGGCGAATAGCTCTCTGTGTGGGACTCTAAAGACTCGACACTACGCTGGAAGTGGGTTTAACCACAGATCGCAAGCGGCACTAGCTGTGCGTAACGGCCCCTAGGTAGATGCCGATATGAAGACGGACGAGGTGAAACCCATCTGAATTCCTACTGAGCCTGAATGTGACAATCTCCGTACAGTCCGGTCTATTCGTCTGAATACATCGCATGGCGGGCCTAGGGGGTGGTAAACGTCAGTCCCCTAATAGCGGTACAAGTCATGTCGGAGTGTAGCCCAGAACACCCTGAGATAACACTGGAAACCTACCAGTATATCTCGCTTGCCCTGGCGAGGGACTACTTGTGTAATGGCTCTCCTAGACACAGCGCGATGTCAACCCCCAATACCGGGAGAGACGAATCCTGTCTAACCGTCACTGCCTCCAAGTGCTTCGGTACTGCACCCAACTACTACTTGTTTGCATGACTCCTTTGAGCTGTGGTAGGGTAGTAATCAAAGTACAGTGGGAACACACTCGAGGCGAAGTGACAGTGTCAAGTCAGCGGACTAAGCTGTACTCATGTCACCTCGGAACTGATAACTGACAATAGGTATAGTACCAACCAATCAGTTCCCGACGAGTCCTGTCCAGTGTACTCGTAACCTAACGAGCACCCGCATACTATCTCAAGCACGACGTACTGACGGCTGTGGGACAGACCGTCTCCCCTGCTGGGATGAGAAGCGCATACGCTAGTCTACTCCGGAGTATCGATGCCCTGTCTCGATAGTCCTACGACTAGGGAACTGTATAAGGATATGCTTGTGGATTACCCAGCCCCCACGAGTGTGACTGCCATCACAACGCTGGTAATCAAGCAAAGATCCTAAGGGCTCTACTAATATGTATAAGCGATATGCTAAAAGAAACACATGCACATATTAAAGTAGAAACAAACCAAGTAGCATACTACCATTTTGAGCAAGATTGTCTATACAACTGTGAATATCCCAAGCTTCCATTAAGTAATATACAAACTAGTATGATACAGTAATGGCCTCTAGGGCATATACACTAACAATTAATGGCCCGATCCGGGATTTTAGTACGCGGTAGCGCCGGTTCTAGTTTATAGAAAAGTATCGTTTCTGCATTTTGGCCTCGTTCAGATGGCCGGGGCGCTGCCGTGCACTTACAGGGCATACATATTCCTAACAATTTTTCATCTTTGTCATTCACCTGCCATTTAGACTTGCTGAACCTCACGAACCAAACATGCCTAGTATCAGTAGACATTTTTGTTATTAATTGTTCAAACTTAGAACTTAATTTTTTCATCCACTCTTGTCCCTCCTGGCATAATGCAAAGAAGTATTTGTTCGCCCGGTAAAAATTCTATGCAACTTAGGCCTGATGTCACGACCCGCAGGGTACGGAACGTGACTGGCACTTAAGTTTACGAAACGTCTCAAGACGTCCGTAAAATAAGTAAGCCAAAGCCCAGAAAACCAAAACCAAATAAGCAAAAGAATGAAGGAAAACCAATCAATTGAAAGCAAGTTTATCAAATGAGTCACATCAAGCCTTTTTAAAAACAATATCAATTTTTCCGAAAATTTCGGCAGAGTCTCCTTTGTAAATACTGGCCCCCAAAATGGGTACAACAAGAATATATATGAATCCAACAAATAAGGCATCCCCAAGCGGAAGCTAGCTCTTCGCCACAAGGCGGTCACAAATCCCACGCAATATAAAACAACAACATGCAAAATAATCATAAAGAAGCATGAGAAAAACAGCATGTCGACTCAAGTGAGCTCGACCCCAAAATACAGCATAAAAAGTCCACAAATCAATCAGTCTCATCTCTAGGTCAATATACAATAATACTGGTAGATACAGTAGATGGAGTACACTAGATACAAAGAATATACAAGGTGGTACAAAAATAATGATATAACCCACCTAAGAGCAAAACCTCGAGTCCAGGCAAAGAGGCAAAAGAAATAAGTGCGCCCGCCGCTACTGTACTGACGGAGCGGACCTGCAAAAGGCTGTGGCACAACGGGGGTGAGTTGTCAACTCGTGAGTAAAAAATAACATCTACACAGGCTATCGAATGCATGCACACAAGCATCCAAGCATCTAAAATACAGGTAAGGCAGGACATAATAGCAGGTATGTATGCAATATGAATATACTAGCAGGTATGAATGCAATGCGAATCAACTCATGATCTGAATGTGTAGGTATAAGAATCATGTTTTTCCTTTAGGAATCTCTTTTGAAATACCAGCACAATACCAATAGAATCAACAAGAACCTGTGTCCAGCAACGACACCTCAAAATTATCACAAATCTCATATATCCATTTCGTAATATCTCTGGCTTCAGCCATCGGGCTGACCCATCTCAATATCAATATCTCATCATCTCGCGGCCACGGTCGGTATCCTCTGGATATCCGCCGTCCCAAACAGTCACCGGTAGGTAATCCGTCCCCTACCAGGCTCATCGTCAGCAACACGAGCTTCTTGCCCTGGGGTACCTTACCGGGCCCACCATGTACCCGAGACGGTTCATCCAACTTCTCGAAACGGGTCTCGAAAACCACAGCAAACTCATGGTGGACGATACTTACATCACTAGAAAACCGCAATTTACATATTTTAAAAATATAATAAGTTTAGAAATTTTGCGGCTTTCCCCCGAAACCCAGAAATATCATAAAATCTCAAGAAATCCTCATAAGTGCATATGTCAATGATAATGAATGCATATGGTATCAATAATCAAGTTGCGATGTGTGATTAATAGACTAGGCATGAACAAATAATATGATGAGGTACATGCACATGAATAGCAATCCTACGATTTCATTTTAAGGAATTAAAGGCAATAGCACAAGTTAAGTATCAATTATAGTAAAAGGTTTCAATTTAAAGATTATCTAGTGTGGTGGCATGGCAATTACCAGGGCATGGGTGTAGGCATGAATAGTGCTCATGCTGCATATAAAAAAACCCTGGCAATGGTGCAGGTGTCCTATAGAATGGGTTCGCATATGTATGTCAATATAAGGCATGAATGTAGCAAATAATCATACAAGTATTACACCCCTAATTACTAACATTACTAAGAATCTTTTGAAGCTACTAAAACTATCGGGCGACTTGCGCCATCCAACGATAGTCCCCCGTAGATGTTACATCTACTCACCGGAATCCCTAGCTAGTCACGTCCAATCACTGCTTTCCCCTTTCGTGCCGCGTCTGACGTCTCCGCGACCGAACCTGGAATTTACATCAATACCAAACATAAGGTTACATATCAAGAACGACGCAAAACCCAAACGAAAATACTAACGTTCACAAGCTAGGTACAACGTGCATAAGGTGCGCGGAATACACGCGAAAATCGCAAAATCTAACTAAAACGTCGATTGGTCGCCCGGCAAAACTAAAACCTGACCACTCAAAAATTCGCACTCACACATCCTAAATGTCATAGGATATGCTAAAAAAATAATCAAGTTAACACAAATAATTAACCACATAATTTTATAAAAAAAACTAGTAAGCACAAACATTCAAAAAAAAAACGACGCAACATCGCCGTTATGCGATAAAAAGGACTACAAACTAGTAAGAACATCCAACCGCATAACTAGTTAGCCACAACACTAATTTTAAACCTTTTACAAAGAATCAAACCATAATTCCAACACAAACCCCTTTCTTGATTTTTGTAATTAGCAATTACAATGAAAATTTCACACAAGTTTAACTTAGATTAGCATAATATGAAGCCACTTAAGCAAAGTAACCTTATAGATTGGTTTAGTAAACAACTAGATAGCTAAATAGATTTAATTAACTAAATAATGGTTTCCTAAACCCTAACCAAAATTCAAGACATGAACTAAAAAAAACCTAGATTAGAAATTAGCACTAAAATTAACACTTTCAAGTCCTAATTAACACACTTTAAACTACAAATTAGCCAAGGATTGAAATTATACCTCAACTAGAGATCTAGCAAGAACAATATGCCTCCAAAGATGCCATTTTTCTCCAAGATTTGAACCAATTAGGTTAGAGAAGAGAGGGAATAAGGTTTTGCTTTGAAATTGTGAAGGAAATCTTTGATTTTTGTTGAATTTTTTTGGAATTTTCTTGAAGAAAATGAGAGAAAAGAGAAGGAAAAAGTAATGGAGGGGGGTGAGCTGCTCTCGGCCAGCAGATAAAAGGAATGGGGAGAGAATGGTGTGGTCTACATGATTTTCTCCAAGTCAAACCATCCATGCCTCAAAAACCATACCTAAATTAATATATTTTAATCAATTCTTCACTCCATTCACATGAGAAGAAGTTAAAAAGAGGGGGGGAAAACGTGGGCAGCTGGTGGTGGTGGTGGGGCCGGCCAATATGGAGGGGGTGAGGTTTTGAGTGATTGCACAAAAAAATTCTATGCAAAAAGACCCCCCACAAGTCCAAAATTGCAAGTTTTAGTTCAAAATAAATATATTTTTGTTTTCCATAATAAAAATTAGTTAAAACTTAAAATAAAATAATAAAAATTCATGTTACAACTAGATTTTAATTAACATGATTTTAAAGCTTAAATTTAGCCCATTTAAATTTGTATTTATCGCTAATTTAATGTATTTTCTTACCGGCTTAAAATAATATTAAAAAAATCGAAAAATTAGGGAAAATTTTTAAACGACCAGAATTTCATAAGTAACTCATTTGCTACTAAAAGCTAGCAATTACCTATCCAAATTAGGTATAATTAGTCCTAAACTGCAAAATAACAAAAAAGACGGTTTACGGAAAAATACCGAATTTTCACCGATTTTCAGGAAAACACCAAAACGACTTTTGAAGGCGCTACAATCTTCCCCCCTTAAAGAAATTCGGTTCTCGAATTTAAAAAAATATAGCTACGCGTACTTTCAAAGAGATGGGGATATTTCTTCCTCATCTCGCCCTCGGTCTCCCAGGTAACCTCCTCGCTGCTCGGGCTACGCCAAAGGACCTTGACGGTTGGTATAATCTTCGATCTCAACTTCTTCACCTGCCGATCTAGGATGGCCACCGGCTGCTCTGCAAAAGAAAGGTCGCGCTCAAGCTGGACTGTCGGGTGCTAAATCGCATGCGAAGGGTCGTGAAGGTACTTGCGGAGCATCGAAACCTGGAAGACGGGGTGAACATCGGGAAAGCTGGGTGGAAGAGCCAAACGATATGCAACTGCGCCGACATGCTCGAGAATCTCGAAGGGACCCACAAATCTGGGACTAAGCTTTCCTTTCCGCCCAAATCGCATCACGCCCTTCATCGGAAAGACCCTCAGAAAAACATGATCGCCAACTGCGAACTCTAGCCTACGACGGCGCCTGTCTGCATATGATTTCTGCCTGCTCTGAGCCGCTCTCATCCGGTCTCGGATCAACTGTATCTTCGCTTTCGTCTCCTCAACAAGCTGCGGCCCCAAAATACTGCTCTCGCTGAGCTCTGTCCAACAAACGGGCGATCTGCATCTCCTCCCATACAATGCCTCGAAAGGTGCCATCTGAATAGTATCCTGGAAGCTGTTGTTGTAGGAGAACTCCACTAGAGGTAAATGACGATCCCAGCTACCGCCAAAGTCTAAAACGCACGCTCTGAGCATGTCCTCGAGAGTCTGAATGGTCCGCTCTGACTGTCCGTCGGTCTGCGGATGAAACGCTGTGCTGAAGCTCAAACGAGTGCCCAAAGCCTCCTGAAGTCTCTGCCAAAGTCGGCTGGTGAACTGGGTGCCTCGATCTGACACGATACAAGTCGGTACGCCATGCAACCGCACGATCTCGTCGATGTAAAGCTGGGCATACTGAGCGAAGCTGAAAGTCGTCTTCACTGGCAGGAAGTGAGCCTCTTTCGTCAATCGATCTACGATCACCCAGATTGAGTCATACCCTCGACTGGTCCTGGGTAGACCCACAACGAAATCCATCGAAATATGCTCCCATTTCCACTCTGGAATGGGTAATGACTGTAGCTCTCCTGCGGGCCTCTGGTGCTCGGCCTAGACTTGCTGACAAGTCAGGCATCTCGATACAAACTCCGCAATGTTCCTCTTCATCCCGTCCCACCAATAGGTCTCTCTCATATCATGGTACATCTTGGTGGAACTGGGGTGGACACTATACACTGATCGGTGTGCCTCCTAAAGAATGTCACGCCGCAATCCATCAGCATCTGGTACGCACAGTCTAGATCCATAGCGTAAAATCCCCTGATCATCAATCACGAACTCGGAAAATCTGCCCTGTCCCATCTGTGCCATGATCTCTGAGCAACGGTCGTCTCTACGCTGTGCCTCATATATACGGTCAAGCAACTGTGGGCGTGCACGAACATGCGCGAGCTGTCCCCCTGTCTGAGTGAACTCGAACTCAACTCGGCTGTCGCATAAAGTCTGCCAATCTGCTGACGACTGCCTCTGCACTGCACGCAAATAGGATAGACTACCCCCGGGCCTCCTGCTCAAAGCATCTGCCACCGCGTTCGCCTTGCTTGGGTGATATAAGATCTCGCAGTCGTAGTCTTTCACCAACTCCATCCAACGACGCTGTCTAAGGTTCAGGTCTCGCTGCTGAAATATGTATTTTAAGCTCTTGTGGTCTGTGAATATTTGGCACGACTCGCCATATAGGTAATGTCGCCAAATCTTCAGTGCAAAGACCACTGCAGCCATCTCCAAATCGTGAGTGGGGTAGTTCTGTTCATGCTTCTTCAACTGCCGAGAAGCATAAGCGATCACCCGGCCATGCTGCATCAATACGCATCCTAACCCCACTCGCGAAGCATCACAGTAGACCACAAATCCGCCTGATCCCGAAGGCAAAGATAATACCGGCGCCGTAGTCAAACAAGTCCGTAGCTGCTGAAAACTGCGCTCGCACTCCTCTATCCAAACGAAAGGAACTCCCTTCCGGGTCAAACCGGTCAAAGGTG
This sequence comes from Agapanthus africanus, assembly GCA_030015575.1. Classification (NCBI taxonomy): domain Eukaryota; kingdom Viridiplantae; phylum Streptophyta; class Magnoliopsida; order Asparagales; family Amaryllidaceae; genus Agapanthus; species Agapanthus africanus. The sequence goes on along the minus strand of CM057345.1, from coordinate 435,208,304 downwards.
CAGCTATACGGGAGAAGTCCTGAACAAAACGCCTGTAGTAGCCCGCCAGGCCTAGAAAACTACGGATCTCAGTAACCGATGTAGGTCTGGGCCACTGCTGAACGGCCTCAATCTTCTTCGGGTCCACACATATGCCGTCTCTCGTAATCACGTGACCCAAGAATCCGACGCTGTCCAGCCAGAATGCACACTTGGAGAACTTTGCGAACAGCTGGTGCTCCCTCAGAGTCTGTAACGTAAACTGCAAGTGCTGCTCGTGCTCCTCTCTGCTCCAGGAGTACACCAAGATATCGTCGATAAACACGATGATGAAGAAGTCAAGATACGGCCTGAATGTACGGTTCATCAAATCCATGAATGCTGCTGGGGCGTTGGTGAGTCCGAACGACATCACCAAAAACTCGTAGTGGCCGTAGTGCGTGCGGAAAGCTGTCCTCGGTATATCCTCCTGTCGAACTCGCAGCTGATGGTATCCTGATCGCAAGTCGATCCTCGAAAAATACCCTGCACCCTGAAGCTGGTCAAACAAATCATCAATGCGTGGCAACGGATATCTGTTCCGAACGGTAACTTTGTTCAGCTGGAGGTAGTCGATACATAAGCGCAAACTTCCATCCTTCTTCTTGATAAACAGGACCGGAGCACCCCACGGAGAAACACTAGGTCGAATAAGCCCCTTCTCTAACAAATCCTACAACTGATCCTTCAGCTCTCGAAGCTCTGCCGGGGCCATCCGATAAGGCGGTATAGAAATAGGCCCCGAGCCGGGAATCAAATCGATGCAGAACTCAACGTCGCGCTCAGGTGGTAGCCCAGGTAGCTCATCAGGGAAAACATTAGGGAACTCACAAACAACCGGGACCCGGTCCAACGGAACCTCTGCAGCTCGAGTATCACAAATATACGCTAAGAATCCCTGACATCCCTTTCGCAAGAGCTGACCAGCGCGAAGAGACGAAATCAAGCTGGGAAGGGTGACGCTGCGGTCTCCCTGAATAACAAGGACTGGCTCTCCCGGAAAGCTAAATCTGACTGCCTTCTCACGGCAGTCCACCGAAGCATAACAAGTGGCTAGCCAATCCATGCCCAGAAGCACATCAAAGTCCAACATATCGAGGAGAATCAAATCAACTGATGAATCCCTCTCCCCGATACGAACGGAACACAATCGAAATACAAAACGAGCGACAAACGACTCGCCTACCGGAGTAACAACAACAAGCGGATGATCTAACGACGATGACTCATGGCCCAACATCGGTGCAAAGTTTGTAGAGACGTACGAATGTGTGGAACCTGGGTCAAATAATGCCCGTGCGTCAAAAGAGCAAACTGGCAAGGTACCTGTCACAACGGCATTGGATGCCTGTGCATCCTGCGGTGTCAAAGCAAATACTCAGGCCTGTCCTCCACCGATAGCGGGCTGACCTCGACCTCGGCCTCTGCCTCCTCGTCCTCTCTGAACAGGACCGCCGCGTCCACGGCCTCTGGGTGCACCTAACTGGCGTGGAGCATCGCCTGTGGTAGGAAGTAGGGCTCTCTGAGGAGGGGGTGGTGATGGTGGTAGGGTCACATGCGGAACGGTCGCCGCTCCCTGTCGTCTCGCCGGACAGTCTCTGACAAGATGGTGTGGACTCCCGCACCCAAAACACCCTGGCGACGGCTGCTGTCCCTGGGGATAAGAACCATATAACTGTCCCCGTCCAAATCCTCTGCCAGGCCTATCTCTCGGAAAGAACCTGGCGCGCTGCCTCTGAGACGGTACATCGGTACGAATCCTCTTCGGCCCAGAAACGGCCGAAGTCTGTGATATGCGTGCCTCCATCCGTAATGCCGTATCCATAGCCACTGAATAAGTGTCGTAGTGCTAGGCGCCAATGGCAAGATATAGCTGGGCATCAAGTCCCTGTACGAACCTCTTCACCATCTTCTCTTCGGTATCCACCAAATACGGAGCATATCGGGATAACTGTGTAAACTGGATGTCATACTCAGACACCGTCATCCCAGGTGTCTTGACTAAGGCCTCGAAGCTACGAGCTCTGGCGTCACGAACGCTCTCTGGGAGGAAACGAGCTAGAAAGACCGCTGTAAACTCGGCCCAAGTCATAGGCGGTAGACCTGCAGCTCGACCTCTCAAGAATGACTCCCACCATGTCTGCGCGAGACCCTCTAGTCGGAAACTCGCAAGCTCTACCCATCGATTATCCGAACATCTCAGCGAACGGCAGATCCTGGCTAAACTGTCAAGGAACGTCTGTGGGTCCTCCGCTGCCTCGGTGCCGGTGAATACTGGAGGTCTCAGCCTCATGAAATCCTGTAGTGAAACCGGAATGGCCACGGTGGTAGTAGTAGGGGCAGGTATCATGGTCGTCTGGGATGTAGTAGGTGCGTCATCCGGCCTCGGTGTACGACTGGCTGCAACTAGGGATCCTACCATCTGACGTAGCTCCTGCATGCTCCCCACCATCTTTCGCAACTCCTCCATACCAGTCTCGAGCCTATCCATACGGCCTGGGGAAGGTGGATCGGTCTGTCCCTGCGGCGTAGGCATACCACCCTGCTCAGTCCTAGTCTCGGACGAGCCAGCTCGAATCTCGTCTCGGGCGGCAGCCCTCTGTGCCCTCGTAGCCTTCGGCGGCATAGTGGCTGGTACAGGAAAAAGGATAATAAGAACAGTGCAATAGAATCATAGGATACACGGAATTGAAGAAGGAATTTCAAGCAAGTATATCCTAAAGTCACTTAGGCGGAGTACCGTATCGCAAGTATGCCGCGGACATACACACGCTACGTTACCCTACTTAAGTCACTTACTCCATCTACCAAGGGTCATCCTACACTCAAAAAGGTAAAACCTATTGCTCTGATACCAACTTTGTCACGACCCGCAGGGTACGGAACGTGACTGGCACTTAAGTTTACGAAACGTCTCAAGACGTCCGTAAAATAAGTAAGCCAAAGCCCAGAAAACCAAAACCAAATAAGCAAAAGAATGAAGGAAAACCAATCAATTGAAAGCGAGTTTATCAAATGAGTCACATCAAGCCTTTTTAAAAACAATATCAATTTTACCGAAAATTTCGGCAGAGTCTCCTTTGTAAATACTGGCCCCCAAAATGGGTACAATAAGAATATATATGAATCCAACAAATAAGGCATCCCCAAGCGGGAGCTAGCTCTTCGCCACAAGGCGGTCACAAATCCCACGCAATATAAAACAACAACATGCAAAATAATCATAAAGAAGTATGAGAAAAACAGCATGTCGACTCAAGTGAGCTCGACCCTAAAATACAGCATAAAAAGTCCACAAATCTCACAGTCTCATCTCTAGGTCAATATACAACAATACTGGTAGATACAGTAGATGGAGTACACTAGATACAAAGAATATACAAGGTGGTACAAAAATAATGATATAACCCACCTAAGAGCAAAACCTCGAGTCCAGGCAAAAGAAGCAAAAGAAACAAGTGCGCCCGCCGCTACTGTACTGACGGAGCGGACCTGCAAAAGGCTGTGGCACAACGGGGGTAAGTTGCCAACTCGTGAGTAAAAAATAACATCTACACAGGCTATCGAATGCATGCACACAAGCATCCTAGCATCTAAAATACAGGTAAGGCAGGACATAATAGCAGGTATGTATGCAATATGAATATACTAGCAGGTATGAATGCAATGCGAATCAACTCATGATCTGAATGTGTAGGTATAAGAATCATGTTTTTCCTTTAGGAATCTCTTTTGAAATACCAGCACAATACCAATAGAATCAACAAGAACCTGTGTCCAGCAACGACACCTCAAAATTATCACAAATCTCATATATCCATGTCGTAATATCTATGGCCTCAGCCATCCGGCTGACCCATCTCAATATCAATATCTCATCATCTCGCGGCCACGGTCGGTTTCCTCTGGATATCCGCCGTCCCAAACAGTCACCGGTAGGTAATCCGTCCCCTGCCAGGCTCATCGTCAGTAACACGAGCTTCTTGCCCCGGGGTACCTTACCGGGCCCACTATGTACCCGAGACGGTTCATCCAACTCCTCGAAACGGGTCTCGAAAACCACAGCAAACTCATGGTGGACGACACTTACATCACTAGAAAACCGCAATTTACATATTTTAAAAATATAATAAGTTTAGAAATTTTGCGGCTTTCCCCCGAAACCCAGAAATATCATAAAATCTCAAGAAATCCTCATAAGTGCATATGTCAATGATAATGAATGCATATGGTATCAATAATCAAGTTGCGATGTGTGATTAATAGACTAGGCATGAACAAATAATATGATGAGGAACATGCACATGAATAGCAATCCTACGATTTCATTTTAAGGAATTAAAGGCAATAGCACAAGTTAAGTATCAATTATAGTAAAAGGTTTCAATTTAAAGGTTATCTAGTGTGGTGGCATGGCAATTACCAGGGCGTGGGTGTAGGCATGAATAGTGCTCGTGCTGCATATAAAAAAACCCTGGCAATGGTGCAGGTGTCCTATAAATTGGGTTCGCATATGTATGTCAATATAAGGCATGAATGTAGCAAATAATCATACAAGTATTACACCCCTAATTACTAACATTACTAATAATCTTTTGAAGCTACTAAAACTATCGGGTGACTTGCGCCATCGAACGATAGTCCCCCGTAGATGTTACATCTACTCACCGGAATCCCTAGCTAGTCACGTCCAATCACCGCTTTCCCCTTTCGTGCCGCGTCTGACGTCTCCGCGACCGAACCTGGAATTTACATCAATACCAAACATAAGGTTACATATCAAGAACGACACAAAACCCAAACGAAAATACTAACGTTCACAAGCTAGGTACAATGTGCACAAGGTGCGCGGAATACACGCGAAAATCGCAAAATCTAACTAAAACGTCGATTGGTCGCCCGGCAAAACTAAAACCTGACCACTCAAAAATCCGCACTCACACGTCCTAAATATCATAGGATATGCTAAAAAAAATAATCAAGTTAACACAAATAATTAACCACATAATTTTATAAAAAAACTAGTGAGCACAAACATTCCAAAAAAAACGACGCAACATCGCCGTTATGCGATAAAAAAGACTACAAACTAGTAAGAACATCCAACCGCATAACTAGTTAGCCACAACACTAATTTTAAACCTTTTACAAAGCATCAAACCATAATTCCAACACAAACCCCTTTCTTGATTTTTGTAATTAGCAATTACAATGAAAATTTCACACAAGTTTAACTTAGATTAGCATAATATGAAGCCACTTAAGTAAAGTAACCTTATAGATTGGTTTAGTAAACAACTAGATAGCTAAATAGATTTAATTAACTAAATAATGGTTTCCTAAACCCTAACTAAAATTCAAGACATGAACTAAAAAAAACCTAGATTAGAAATTAGCACTAAATTTAACACTTTCAAGTCCTAATTAACACACTTTAAACTACAAATTAGCCAAGGATTGAAATTATACCTCAACTAGAGATCTAGCAAGAACAATATGCCTCCAAAGATGCCATTTTTCTCCAAGATTTGAACCAATTAGGTTAGAGAAGAGAGGGAATAAGGTTTTGCTTTGAAATTGTGAAGGAAATCTTTGATTTTTGTTGAATGTTTTTGGAATTTTCTTGAAGAAAATGAGAGAAAAGAGAAGGAAAAAATAATGGAGGGGGGGTGAGCTGCTCTCGGCCAGCAGAGAAGGGAATGGGGAGAGAATGGTGTGGTGCACATGATTTTCTCCAAGTCAAACCATCCATGCCTCAAAAACCATACCTAAATTAATATATTTTAATCAATTCTTCACTCCATTCACATGAGAAGAAGTTTAAAAGAGGGGGGGGGAAACGTGGGCAGCTGGTGGTGGTGGTGGGGCCGACCAATATGGAGGGGGTGAGGATTTGAGTGATTGCACAAAAAAATTCTAAAAAGACCCCCCACAAGTCCAAAATTGCAAGTTTTAGTTCAAAATAAATATATTTTTGTTTTCCATAATAAAAATTAGTTAAAACTTAAAATAAAATACTAAAAATTCATGTTACAACTAGATTTTAATTAACATGATTTTAAAGCTTAAATTTAGCCCATTTAAATTTGTATTTATCGCTAATTTAATGTATTTTCTTACCGGCTTAAAATAATATTAAAAAAATTGAAAAATTAGGGAAAATATTTAAACGACCATAATTTCATAAGTAACTCATTTGCTAGTAAAAACTAGCAATTACCTATCCAAATTAGGTATAATTAGTCCTAAACTGCAAAATAACAAAAAAGACTGTTTCGGAAAAATACCGAATTTTCACCGATTTTCAGGAAAACACCAAAACGACTTTTCGAGGCGCTACACCTGAATAGGCAAAGATCAAGATCCGTTTATGACCCCGTTAAAAATTTCTGAAGCATTCATAGTCATCATGCAAAATTGCATATCACCATCTTTCAAAAGAGTCCATATTTTTTCTTCATTTTTAAGACTACTTTCAATCCAAGTATCTGCTCTTAGACATATACGTTTAAGTTCCTCTCTCGGCTATATTTATTTCAAGTCATCTGGTGTACATGCAATTTGAGAGAACAAACTCTACAAGGTTTTGCAACTAAATCCAGCAGTTGAGAAGTTGGTTCTGATATGTTGCATACAGTAATGATGTTTAAGAGGTTTTGGCCATGAATTTCTTAGTGCAGTCGGAATCTCTTTTATCCGGTCAGATATGAAAGTAATGTGCCTTCCCCGCATGGATGAAATGTGGAGATGAATGCAAGCAATTAACCACACCTAATTTTCTGTGGTTTCTCCTCCAATTACAAAATATGCCAAAAGATAAAGGCCATCATTTGCATCAGCACGAGTAGCAGTGAGCAAAGTCCTTTTGTATCTGCCATATAAGTGTGTCCCATCAACACTGAGAATGGGACAACAATAAGAGAAACCATCAATGGCCGATCCAAAATCCTAAAATGGACCGGTAAAATATCTCATTCTTTCTAATATTGATGCGTTGGTTATCTTCAAGACAGTCCCGGGATTAGTAGATTTTATGGCGGCAAGGTATCATGACAAATGTTCATATGAATCTTCATAATCTCCGTATATTTTAGACAATACCATGTTCAACATATTTCATGTCTTCATATAATTTATTTCAATGGATAATATATCTTTTGTAAGCACTTGAATCGTTTAGGAGGTCAAATCGACATCCACTTTCACAAAAGGCAAGATCCTATTACATAAGAATTTAGAAGTGGCCTATTTATGATTTGAATTCACTACAGGATTCACACAAGTATGATTATCCGCATACTTCTTTATCTGCCAATGCCATGCGGTGATTTCTTCGAGATATATGCATGAAGCCTCCATGGGCAATTCATGTCTGTTTTACAACGACGGTGTACTTGGCCGTGGTGGTCTTAGTTAGTTTAAAAGAAACTCTGTGTTTAATTGACCATATGCTGACTGTCTGAATTAACTTCTCCTTATTCTCGAACAAATCACCGACCTTCAACCTGTTAGTCTATATGCCCTAGAGGCCGTTACTGTATCATACTAGTATGTATATTACTTGATGGAAGCTTGGGATATTCACAGTTGTATAGACAATCTTCCTCGAAATAGTAGTATGCTACTTGGTTTGTCTCTGCTTTAATGTGTACATGTGTTTCTTTTATTATATCACCTATACGCATTGGTAGAGCCCTTAGGATCTTTTGCTTGTTTACCGGCGTTGTGATGGCGATCACAGTCGTGGGGGCTGAGTAATCCACAAGCACATCCTTATGCACGTCCCTAGTCATGGGATTATCGAGACAGGGCATCGATACTCCGGAGTAGACTAGCGTATGCGCTTCTCATCCCAGTGCGGGAGGCGGTCTGTCCCACAGCCGTCAGTACGTCGTACTTGAGATAGTATGCGGGTGCTCGTTAGGTTATGAGTACACTGGATAGGACTCGTCGGGGACTGTTGGTTGGTATTATACCTATCGTCAGTTAACAGTTCCCAGGTGACATGAGTACAGCTTAGTCCGCTGACTTGCCACTGTCACTTTGCCTCGAGTGCGTTCCCACTGCACTTTGATTACTACCCTACCATGGCTCTACTGAGTCGTGCAAACAGGTAGTAGTTGGGTGCAGTCCCGAAGCACTTGGAGGCAGTGACGGTTAGACAGGATTCGTCTCTCCCGGTATTCGGGGTTGATATCGTGCTGTGTCTAGGAGAGCCATTACACAAAGTCCCTGGCCAGGGCTAGCGAGATATACTGGTAGGTTTCCAGTGATATCTCAGGGTGTTCTGGGCTACATTCCGACACGACTTGTACCGCTATTAGGGGACTGACGTTTGCCACCCCCTAGGCCCGCCATGTGATGTATCAGACGAACAGACCGGACTGTACGGAGATTGTCACATACAGGCTCAGTAGGAGTTCGGATGGGTTTACCTCATCGGCCTTCTTATCGATATCTACCTGGGGACCGTTACGTACAGCTAGTGCCGCTTGCGGTCTATGGTTAAACCCACTGCTAGCGTAGTGTCGAGTCTTTAGAGTCCCACATAGAGAGTTTCCCTGCACTGAGCGAAACGTGTAGAGGCCGTATAGTTTTACGGCAGGGCTGCGATCGCTTACGTGCACTTGTGTGCGTATGCTGTTCGGGCAGGCAATACTGGTGGGCTTTGGTTTAAGCCGGATCCTAGTATTGCACGGATGGATTTGTTTTGTCTTCTGTGCATTCGCATTCTACGGAATGCGGGTGCGGGTGTGTATGCACAGTTTTGAAGAGCGATGAAGGAGGAGGTGCCTCATTAGGGTTTTGGCAGTTGGTTCGGCCAAAACCGTTATGTGGCAGGCTCATTAGGGTTTTGACATTTCGTTCAGTCAAAACCATTATGAGCCGGAGACATTATTTTACAAATCCTTTTTATGATAATTATGTGATGGCTAATTGCTTTGACCATTTGACCACCTTCACCACTCTTGACTTTGTTGACCCGTTGACCAAAGTTGACCATTGACTTTCATGAGATGTCTACACTCTTCTTTGGTTTTCTTTTTCTTTTTGGATTATGAAAATGGTCATTAGATTATGAAAATGGTCAAATCAATGTAGCATCAACTTTATCATGATAGGATTTGTAATGATGGTGTTTAGTATTATTTTGCAACCATGGTTCATTTTCTTTGGTTAACCTTTTCATTTTCTTTTTTTTTACTCTCTCTCTTGGAAGTGAGAAGAAAGAAAGAGATCCATGGTTGCATGAGCTCCTTCATCTTCCTCCTCTTCATAAATTCTTTTGATTTCATGTGTTGAGAGAAAAAGAATCCACTTAGACAAATACCTCTATCTTTCTCTTCTACACAACCTAGGGTATCAAGACTGGCGATCTTGTTGCCTTAGTTGCCTCGGCTCTAAGTGGAGCTCGGTGTACAACTCTTGGGTGGATCGTCTTCGACTCAAGAAGGCCGCGGAGGTGACCAATGTCCGGATCAACCCTCGGAGCATGGATTGACGAGCGGGACAGCGGAATGAAGACCCGAAGGACCGATATCGTGAGGTATAATTTCTACGGCATAGTAGTTAACACCTCTTGTAGTTTGCTAGTTTTTAGTTTAGCAAAGATCCGGCTTTTACGGTCCATGTTACCAAGTCAAGAAAATTTTTTGTTTTACCGTTTCCGCAACCCCGAAAGTACCGGGAGAGGTAACGTGGACTTAACAGTGGTATCAGAGCCAGGCTAAACATAAACTAGCAAGTTAGCAAAGTGTTTAGAATATCGATCGGAAAAAAGTCGCAAAACACGCCCGAGAAAACCCAAGTTTCTGTCGATTTTTTATACTGTTCAAAAAACAATTTAACATACATGAAAAATCGTCTCAGGGTTTTTATAAAACACACAGCAAAAATGAGCTGCTGACTCGGCCAACTGATTGATCTCAAAAACTATCTATTACCGCAATCAAGAACGGCGTCGTTTGATAGCTAGCCGGTGAGTACGGGTCGGTCCACAGGGATTTTGTGATTTCCTAATCGCGCTAACGAGTTAATTCCGAAGGGTGTGCGGATTGATTATTAAATCTAAAAACTAAATTAATCTATATCTAAGTCTTGCTAAGGTTAGGTCTAGATTAAGTTTGGAAAGTCTATAAATCTCACCGCTTTCTATACCCATATGAAGATCTAATTAGGTGTTATGGTAAATATTAATAAAAGGGATTAGGATGATTGGGAAGATTGTTTTTCCTTTAGATTCTTGTCCTTCCTTTCTTAATCATTACCCTAACCTCCATGGAAAACCTTAAAATCCGGGCCTTTAGACTACGGTATCACCGCTACCTCGTGGGTAGAGTGCCGTAGGGAGCGGAATAAGAAGGTATGCATGGAGTTCTATGAAAATATATGACGAGCAAGAAAGGGGATGAGAGATCTTCGTCTCTCAAACCTTTCCCAGATCTAACCCTAACAAGCGAGGAGACTACTCACTCATTAGGGAATTTAAGAACATTTATCTAGGGCAGAGAATAAAAGATTAACTAGGGCAAGGAATTAAATTTATCTAGGGCAAGAATAGAAAATTAACCTAGGGCAGAAAATAAAGAACTTACAAAAAAATGATGCTCTCCAAAAGAATGCTGAAATTTATTAATGAAGGAAGGCATGAAAAGAATACAATGATTTGGGCTTCTATTTATAGGAGATAGAAACCCTAGGTTACAATTGATTCGCATGTCTACATTTACCAAAATATCCTTAGGACGACCTAGTCAAAGTAGACTTCCAAGCTTTGGTAAAATTTTATGTCTGGAAATTTTGGAACTGATTCTGGGCTTCTTGGGCTTTTTATTTCTTTGGATCTTTATTCAATTTGGCTTTTCTATTTCTTCCAGATCTCCAGTGAATAATTGCGGTGGACTTTTAACCGTTCACTTTGTAATCTTGGACCTTGCATTGCCTTGTACTTTGTGAATTTTATTTTTGATGTAGGCTTGATCAAGAGTCTTCTGTTTGTTGGTCAAAGTCCACTTTTGCATCGTCTTTTCATCGTTTTCATTGTTTTCGCTCCAAGAACCTGTAACCTGTAATATGTAGCAGACATGCGTCAAAAGCACCTGTTTATTTATAAAAAGAATAAGAATGGGCAATATAATAATACAATATTATGGTGTGAACAAATACCCCCAAACTTATCTTTTGCTCGTCCTCGAGCAAACTTATTTTTATTCACTAAAATCCTAACCACACTTTCGCAGGGAAACACGATTGCACTGAGCACGTGCAACAAGCCGTTAAACCTCTAGGTGTCCCTAGTAGGAGGAGTGTTGTCTCCTGAGGGTTTTCAGCGGATACTACCCACAAAATCCTATCAATTTGGCTTTTCGAATTTTATTCTCCAATTAAGTTTTCCAACAAGGAATTCTATTATCGTCGACTCATAAATTATCCACCCATATTCTTCACACTTCCTCATTATTTAACTTAAGATTATATATGTTCTGCAGACCTACTTAGCTTTCGGCATTTCTTAAGTTTTCCTTCTAGGGTTTCATTTCCACTCAGGAATTTTTATCAACTCTACTAAAGATACAAGTTCTATTTTTCATCCCTTTCTCTCATCTAAATCCCAATCACATACCCCCACGTGTGTGTATAAATCACCCCTACACTTAGAAATTCAAATCAAGCAATCGTACTCTCGTCTATTGTCCAAAGCACTTATTAGTTGGTGAATTTTTAATTGAATTTTGCTTACACATCCTTCATGCGACCGTTAATACTTCTTGAGGTACCAACGACCGATTACAAGATGCGTTTGCACTTTAAAGCGTACTTTCTAGTTTTGCAACACCCAAGGCTTTAGCAGTGACTCCTAAGCCAGTTGGTCTAAGGCACTAGGTGATGAAGCACCCTCGCTAAATATTTTTCTATTTTTTTACAGCCTTAAGTAATCACAAAAACCAGTGTCCATTTTTTTTTCTTTATTCACTTTTTTTTCTTTTATTTTTATTGTACTAAGGACTTTAGACAAGAGCATTTCAAGGTCTCTTCTACTATTCCAAGTTTCAAGGTGCGTGATTGTGCAAATTGTAGGGTATACATTTTCAGAATTTAGACTTAAGCTAGGAATTATTTTTCAAATTTATACTCTAATAAGAACATCAATACTGTTCCCTCATTTCGACTTAGCCCAAGAAGTGAACCCAAAATTTGCCTATTTCTAAATAAACTACAAAGGCATATACTTTCTACCGTTAAACTTTAAGAAAGGTTATTTTTAGGGTTTTTAATTTACTAAGTCTAAGATCTAGTTGTTCCTAGCCAGTTAATCTATTTATCAAACTCAAATCAATTAACCAGAATTGAATACATTACTCTTTATAATTTTTGAATTTTTTCAATTTTTATGGGTTTTCAAATAAATATGCAAATGTTAAAATATGTACAAATGAATGCGAAGGAAGAAGACGTACCGAGCATACCCCCAACTTGAACTTGACAGTGTCCTCACTGTCATGCTAAACCAAGAGGGTCAAAAATTGTCGGCACTCCCCTGTTTATTTATTTACAATTTTTTTATATTTTTAATGTTTTGAATTTTTTTTTATTTTTTATAGAAAAAGAAAACAAAATATATACATATATACAACAAGGTTCTCCCCAAACTTAAGCTTGGCCTTACACAAGCCAAAGATTAGCACCAACCATTCAAAAATCTTATCATGGTAATGGTCAAGTTGGTGAAATGATGGGGTGGAAAGAAAAGAAATGAGAAACACACGAGACCATGTGGAAAGAAGGGTAGAATATGGTCTCGGTGGGGGAGAAGAATGGCGGAAAGAAGAAAGAAGTAGAGTACGATCTTGAGGGTGTAAATTGAATGAGTAAATTAGCGCAATTTGTGATGACCGATGTGTTAAAAGCGATTGCGCTAACCTTTCAACCCGTCGTGCAATAGGATCAAATCCCTCAAGATTCGCAAGAAAACATGGGTACGCCGAACTTGGTATTTGAGATGAAAGCGTAACGGTCACTTGCTCGGTCGGAACAATGGGAAAGACGAAAGGGAGTGAATTAAGGATAGTATCTTTCTCACCGTAGTAAACCGTTTCGAACTTGAAAGATTCCATTAATGGTTCGAAACTACTGTAAGCACCCGAGTCTGATGGTTCAACTAACTCATCTGAAAATGTAAAGGACTCAAACTCGGGCGGTGAGTCATCAACATCGTCCGAAAAAGTGAAACACTCGTAAGTGTTATCATCTGTGAGAACAGTATCGGATTCAAAGGAAAAATTTTCAAGCTCACAGTCTTCAAGCGGGGTCGGAACGATGGGAAGGAGGGAGGGTAATATAACAGTCAAAGGTTCAGGAGGATGAATTGGAAACTCAGACACATCAAACAAAAATGATTCAACCTCAATATTATCCTCAAGACTCTCCTCAATACTATCCTCAAAATTTAACTCATCCATTCCATTATCATAAAAATCTAGACACATATGAGATTCGGGAGAAACATTTAATAACTCAGGATGATGATTTGAACATAACATTTCAATTAAATCGACAGGTTCATCATCCGAAATATTCCCGGCGTCTATATCCTCAATTAAGTGAAAATCAATTTTTTTAGACACCTCCTCAAAAGCATGGATGTTTATCAATTTAGGTTCTAGAGTGGAGGTGTAAAGGTCAAACGGATTAGGTGCGGTTTCACTCGAAAGGGGTTCCTCATAATCTGGCAAATCAAACACTACAAATTCGCTCAACTCATCATTTTGGACACATGTTTGAAAATTGGAGTTGTTGGATTCAATTGGGTATGGGTAGGTTTGATTTGGAAATCCTCTCTCATTCTCACTCTGTCCAACCGCCTCCTTATACATTGAAAAATTTTGAGCTAGCGGGAAACTAGCTACCGGTTCACTAGGTTGCATAAGGGCGGCCACAGACGCTTCCACATTCCTAGTCATTTTATTTGTTGCAGCAATATAAGCCTCCAACGACTCTTCCAAACTAGACTTAGGTGGTGAGGGGGTTTCGGTAAAGGATTCAAAATTGTGTGGATATGTGAAACTCCCTAATGACTGTGTAGAAACAGTGTCTAGTGAAGGTGGGAAAGTCGGGTAGGACTGGTAGGAAGTGGGTGATTGGACAGGGGTAGGGTCAACATGTGGATAAAAAGGTGAATAGTCGTGCGGATCCCTAGAACTAGATGAGTGGAGAGGGGTGAAAGATCGACTGCGAGATTGAGCAATATGCTCAGCAATGAACATCGGCTTAGGAGTTACAGCTGAACTTGAAAAAGTGGTGTCAACATACGAAGGTGGTGAATGTTGACTTGGTTGACACAAAGTGGGTTGAAAAGTCAAACTGTTTCTCCTAGACACCTCTATGTGATCTTTCAAAGATTTTTTAGGCATGGAGGGATCGTTTTTAAATTGACCGAACAAATTGACATATGACGCAAAATTAGGTTCGGGATACCAAAGTTCGGCTAATGATTTATTATGTAGGGTACCCATGTTGTAAGAAAAGGGGAAAGAAGGAAAGTTTATTGTGTGCAAGGATTTATTTGCGGCTAAAAATTTTGCAAGTTTCTATAAAATATTTTTCCTTTTTATTTTCATTCTTTTTCTCTTTATTTGGAAAAATTTTATTGCAAAATGATTTTAGAGAAAAGATATGCAACAGCAAAATATTTTATAGAAAAGATATGCAACAGCAAAATATTACTTGCAATCTAATTTCATTTCAAGTAAGGCACAAAATTCCTACACAAGATCGTTATTTGGAAGGGAAAAAAAAAATTTTGAGCGTAAAGAAATCCTGCAGGCAAATTTACAGAAGATACATCAAGATTTGCAGAGGAGGAGAGAGAAAACTCACAGAAATTTGCAGTGGCAGAACTGTTTTTTTTTTATACCGCGCTTCTGCCTTTTTTTCTGGCAACCGATCTGTTGCCACCACCGCGGAACCGCCGCGAAGTGCCGCCTACGACAGCGGATCCGCCGCGGGTTGGTGCCTTCGGCATTTTTTTTTTTTTTTGGGGCGCTCACCAGATCGCTGCTGTTCTTCTTGTTGACTCGGTCCTCCCAATTTTTTCTGTTCCTCTGTTGTTGCAATCTTCTGTTGATAGGATCGTCTATTTGCTGTTTTGATCTCTGGAGATTTCCAGATCTGAACTTGATTGTAGATCCTGAAAAATTCAAACAACAAAGTACCCTTTCCAAAAATAACAGATGATATATTTTTTTTTTAGATTTTTTTATTTATTAAGATTAACCCGAAATTGCAAAAAGGAAATGACACGCCATCCCCGGCAACGGCGCCATTTGATTGGTATCTCAAAAACTATCTATTACCGCAATCAAGAACGGCGTCGCTTGATAGCTAGCCGGTGAGTACGGGTCGGTCCACAGGGATTTTGTGATTTCCTAATCGCGCTAACGAGTTAATTCCGAAGGGTGTTCGGATTGATTATTAAATCTAAAAACTAAATTAATCTATATCTAAGTCTTGCTAAGGTTAGGTCTAGGTTAAGTTTGGAAAGTCTATAAATCACACCGCTTTCAATACCCATATGAAGATCTAATTAGGTGTTATGGTAAATATTAATAAAAAGGATTAGGATGATTGGGAAGATTGTTTTTCCTCTAGATCCTTGTCCTTCCTTTCTTAATCTTTATCCTAGCCTCCATGGAAAACCTTAAAATCCAGGCCTTTAGACTACGGTATCACCGCTACCTCGTGGGTAGAGTGCCGTAGGGAGCGGAATAAGAAGGTATGCATGGAGTTCTATGAAAATATATGACGAGCAAGAAAGGGGATGAGAGATCTTCGTCTCTCAAACCTTCCCCAGATCTAACCCTAACAAGCGAGGAGACTACTCACTCATTAGGGAATTTAAGAACATTTATCTAGGGCAGAGAATAAAAGATTAATTAGGGCAAGGAATTAAATTTATCTAGGTAAAGAATAGAAAATTAACCTAGAGCAGAAAATAAAGAACTTACAAAAAAATGATGCTCTCCAAAAGAATGCTGAAATTTATTAATGAAGGGAGGCATGAAAAGAATACAATGATTTGGGCTTCTATTTATAGGAGATAGAAACCCTAGGTTACAATTGATTCGCATGTCTACATTTACCAAAATATCCTTAGGAAGACCTAGTCAAAGTAGACTTCCAAGCTTTGGTAAAATTTTATGTCTGGAAATTTTGGAACTGATTCTGGGCTTCTTGGGCTTTTTATTTCTTTGGATCTTTATTCAATTTGGCTTTTCTATTTCTTCCAGATCTCCAGTGAATAATTGCGGTGGACTTTTAATCGTTCACTTTGTAATCTTGGACCTTGCATTACCTTGTACTTTGTGAATTTTATTTTTGATGTAGGCTTGATCAAGAGTCTTCTGTTTGTTTGTCAAAGTCCACTTTTGCATCGTCTTTTCATCGTTTTCACTGTTTTCGCTCAAAGAACCTGTAACCTGTAATATGTAGCAGACATGCGTCAAAAGCACCTGTTTATTTATAAAAAGAATAAGAATGGGGAATGTAATAATACAATATTATGGTGTGAACACCAACTCACCGCGGAACCGCGGCCAAACCATGGGTTTGGCCGCGGATCCGCGGCGAAGTTGACTCTGCCGCAGCTCCGTTTTGCTGCAGTGTTCTATTTGGGCTGTTTTGGGATTTTTAGTACATGTTGTTTCTGCCCAGATTTTCCAGAGAGCAAATTGATTTTTCGGGTGGTTACAAATCCGTATTTTTTGATCGATATTCCGTAGACTTTAGCTAATGGATATTTTCTGTGATGTGATATATGTATTGAACGTCTACTAATCGCTATACGTCGATTAGTGGGGGTTATACACATCTGTGATCTGTAATGCTGATGGTTTGTGTATATGAACTCGTTGGATTGTCGCGGATGAATAGCCGGGATGGATATGAGATGAGAGTTTCTTTTTCTTTCATTCATTGTAAAATTTGTAAATTGATGTAATATTATTTGTATGGCCGCACAACCGGGTCGGGGTTGTAGCCGTCATTGTATAATTTCTTTTTACTGTTTTTGCTCCTAGGATAGACCCAAGGTGGGGTGCACAAACTACCGGGTATCTCGAAGTGCCGAGTGGCCTACTCACGTCGTTGAGGGAGGTTGCTTCACTTCGGGTACTTGGCGGGTAGTTTGCCGCACCCGTAGGGGTCTAGGGTGGGGTTTTGGCTATTCATCACGACCGTGTAATCCGCTTTTCGTTGCAGGTTCGAACGAATCGCGGGTTCCTAGTATATCCAAAGTGTTCATCTGTGATCTAGATTGGCTATCATTACTATATATCTATATATGATATCTATTTAGGTGTTGCTTATTTTTGGCATCCGCGCTAGTCCAGCCCCCGCTCTGTCGTTAGTTAAGTAACCTAACGGGTGATGACGGGGCCTCGTGGCGAATGCAGATGGCATAAGCGTAAACCATATTTTGGTTGTTTTCTGCAATGGTAGGATTAATTGATGGGACGCATTAAATTAATGAAAGAAAATAAACCTAAAAGACGTTATTGGAACAATTTTTTCAAAAAGCTGTTATTTCAAGGACGTTCACTTTTGTTTTGCATCGAGGTATTCGGTTATGAATGCCCAGCACCTCATTCGACGAGGCAAGGGCCGAGATCCCCTCATCGGGAGTGACCCCTCGGACAAAAGTTTGTGTCAGGGTAATAACTTTACTATAGTCGATTTTCTTGCTTTGCATCGAGGTATTCAGTTTGGAATATCCTGCACCTCATTCGACGAGGAAAGAGCCGAGATCCCTTCACAGGGAGTGACCTCTTTAGCAAAAGTTTTCGCCACTATATTTTCAAAAAGGGTATCACGTTCCTTCAACGATATCAAGTTCATTACGTTAACGGGTTTTCGCCAAAACCCAGTCGTAGCCCTCCGTCGTTTTGGATTGATATTGCTTAGTATTCGTGCTACGTATTTCGTGCTCAGCCGAGGCGTAGTGTACGGTAGCTATGTAATATTTTTCCGTAGGATACAAAGTGATTGGTTAGGACAGTCGTGCGGTCATTTTGGCTCAGTCAAGGACTCGTACGGGTGGGTCTAATGCAGTCAAGATAATGACGGGTTGAACATGACTAGGATCCTTTAACATGTTGGCTCAGTCAAGGTCACTTGGGTCCTGAGGGCAAAAACCACATCGGGAGTTTCTAAAGAAACTGAAACTTGCAGATTTAGCATACCTTCTGGAGTGTGGTGACTAGAGTGGATTCCATCTAGGTCATCACACAATGACAGTTGGATCCCGATCCCACTGATGAGTTGGATTACTCTCGGGAGATTATTTCACTTAACGATCAATGCTATAAACCTAGTAGGTGTCTAGAAAGGTGTTAGCGGGGCTACGCCCCCAGGGAAAAAAGGTTAATTAATTAAGGAACTCGGCGAAAGCGTTGGAAAACCTCCCTCGAAGTACCGACACTAGCCTGGCTGAAAGGTTAAGAAAGTATTGTGACGTGAATTAAATCCCGACTAGTTCTTCTTTTAAAAGGTTTTAGGAAGAATTTGAGGAAATCAGTGGGAGCCATCCTGGTTAGATAAACTAATAAACCAATCTAATCTTGCAAGAGCGCACGCTGAGTGTTTCTTTTCCCTCTCTCCAGGTAGCAACCATTTCACGCCCTAATCAAGATAATAAAATATATCGCTTGACCGATCCGAATTCTTATTCGGGACTGGGGAACGTTGATTCGGCTCTAACTTGTGACAACAGTCATAAGTATGAGCAAGGGAAAGAGGATTGTACGGATTCCAAGGATACCCAGTTGAAGAAGAAGCATGGTTTTGCATCTACTTCAGGTATTCTTGTTATTGAGAACTGTTTTACGGTCAGCCCTACCTCCTGGGTACTTGATACCGGATCAGGATATCATATCTGTAATTTATTGCAGGGACTGAGAAAAAGTAGGAAAGTTGCACCTGGTGATATGTCGCTCAGAGTAGCGAACGGAGCACAAGTTAATGCTGCAGCCGTCGGTGAATATCACCTAGTATTGCCAAATGGCAAGACTATGATTTTGAACGATTGTTACTATGTACCTTCCATGGTTTGCAACATCATATCAGTTTCTTTACTCGATAAAGATGTATATAACTTTGTTCTTGATAGAAATATCATGAACATTTACCTCCATAAGGTACTGGTTGCAGAAGGTACACTGTGTAATGGTATCTACGTTCTAAATCAGAATACAGTTCTCAATGTACAAAACATACGCAAGAGGAAGAATTCAGATACGAATGAATCCTACTTGTGGCATTGTAGACTTGGTCATATCGGAGAGAAAAGACTAAGTAAGTTGCATAAAGATGGACTCTTGGATGCGTTCGAGTATTCATCTTATGAAACTTGTTAGTCTTGTCTCAAAGGGAAGATGACCAAATCTCCGTTCACCGGACATGGAGAAAGAGCAACAGAGCTCTTGGGACTCATACACAGTGATGTGTGTGGTCCAATGTCTATACATGCGAGGGGTGGGTTCTCGTACTTCATCACATTCACTGACGATCTCTCTAGATTCGGATATGTGTATCTTATGAAACATAAATCTGAAGCTTTTGAGAAATTCAAGGAATTCAAAAACGAAGTAGAGAACCAGACTGGCAAAAGTATCAAGATCCTCCGGTCTGATAGAGGAGGGGAGTACTTAAGCACGGAATTCCTAGATTACTTAAAAGAGAATGGTATTCTCTCTCAGCTTACTCCCTGATTGAAAAGAATTCTTGATGTGTATTATGAAATAGTAAAGAAATCACAACCAAAAATTATTTGACCGCAATCAACTACGGTGTCGGATGTAGATTGTAAGTGAGTGCGGATCGTCCACAGGGAAAGTGTAATCGTTCGTCTTTCGATTTAGGTGAGTTGAAACTTTAAGGAAAAGAAAGCAAAACAATTCATGATTTGAAATTAAAGTTCAAGAATTAGAAAATACTAGATCTAAGAAAGCATTAAAAGATAGAATCAAGAATTGATCGTTTGATGATTTTTCCAAACCAAATATCAAGAATCGAAATGAGGCTCGTAGGAATCGATCGGATCTATAGATGTGATGTAATCTTAGAATTACGTATTCTTATCCTTCGATGAATTGATACTAGATCGATGATGATCGATGAGAATTAGAGACTTCTTGTGAAACTAGGATTTCATCTTATCTCTTGTTCTTTCATTGATATCATTCATATTCTAGCCTCTAGTAAATTCAAGAAACAATCGTAAATCCCTAATTTCGAGCGATCACAATCAAGAAAGCATTGCTACAAAACTAGGTCATCGATTCTTGAAGTTGCTAGGGTTTTCAAAACTCGTAGGACTTAAAAATAGTATTTAAGATTTGTTACATCATCATTCTACAATCGTCTCGACTCCTTCACGAGCGGAGTTTTACTCAAACATCACAACAAGAACAACAATTACAAATTGAGATCTAATCATGATGCAAGAATTAAAAGAAAGCAAGATTAAAGAAATTCACCTTTTATTTATATCAACAATTTAGTTACATTCGCTCAAGAACTACAAGAGAAAGAACTTGATCGTCGACTTGGCTTCGCTCGTCTCCGTGGATCGCGGATCGGCTTGGATCACTTGCCCGATTGAAGATCGGCTAGGCTCCTAAAAGGTTGAAGGCTTCTCGCTTGATTTGGTACTCAAGATCTTGGATTTGGAGTGGAATTAAGGTTAGGGTTTCGCACAAGCCTTGTCACTAGACTTGTGGAAGAAGATGATGTAAGAGGGAATTTTAGGAATATTAAAGATTAACCTCAACCCTTAGATCTAGGCTCCTATTTATAGATAACTAACCCTAGATCTAGGATTTCAAATTCTAAGTTTCCCTCCAAAAGTTTGTTGAGAGAATTCAAATTTCCCTCCAAAAGTTAGTTAGGGGAGAAGCTTCTAGATGTAATTAGTTAGGAGGAGCTTCTAGAAGAGGATTAGGAGCTTAATTAGGATTAGCCTTCTTTAATTTTCTTTGCTGATCTGGCAGTAGCTTCGAGGGTATTCTGGAACTTTACATATCATAAAGCAATGTGGGCCCAGAGAAAGAGATTCTGCACTGAAAATTCCATGCTGACGTGGCAAACTAGGCGCGGATCCGCGGCAGTTAAGGGGTATTTGCCGCGGAAGAGCGGCTTCTTTGGGGAATTAGAGCTTGGGCTTTCTGGTGCTTGTTGGGTCTGAGTTGTGGGCTTTTATGTGATATATAGAATTATCTAATTCCTTCTGCATTGCTACCAGATATGAAGTGATTGAATTGGCGTAATGTTGATCAGCTCTTTTGCTTTTCTTCCGTATTTCCTGCACAGACTCAAGACAAGTGTTGCGCAAATACAGAAATGATGCGATGCCATGAAATGCGGTTAATTTCCTTTAAAGTGTCGGTTTAAAAGTCTAACACATACAATCTCATATTTTGTGACAGATTTGCTAATATGTAGAATATGAGTGCCGAACACTTCTAAATGTATGCAAATGTTAGGGAAATTGCCGGCTAAAATATACAATATTTTCGACTGATCAAATACCCCCAAACTTAATTTCGATCGTCTCGAGCGAATGTTTTATTAAAAAAGAGAAGGAGAAAATAAAGAAAGAGAAAAACCAACTAGCACACTTTCGTAGGCAACACGATTGCACTGAGCACGTGCAACAAGCCTTTAAACCTCTAGGTGTCCCTAGTAGGAGGAGTGTTGTCTCCTGAGGGTTTTCATCGGATTGCACCCACAAAATCCAATAATAAAAGAAAGATCATGAATATTACATTTAAAGAAAAGAATTGTAAAAGAAAGACTTTGAAAATTAGGGTTTCCAACTAAGCTAGCTTTTCGGTTGTCATGAGCCCTATCTTAATGGTCATGAAAAGATGTTAGAAATCACGTCCTCCCTCAATAAAACATCGTCTTATTCTTCATTCCTATCTTTCTTCCAAACATCGATCATATAACCCTGCGTGTGTGTAAAGATATCCCTACACCCGGAGAATTCAATTCAAGCTATCATACTCTTGCCCATCGGCCTCAGTATACTTTTTTTTTTCCGATGAGCTCACACACTTTCATGCGACCGTTAATACTTCTTGAGGTACTAACCGACCGATTACTCATGTACTTGCTTATTTGGTGTATTTTCCTAATCTTGCACCACCTTAGGTATAGCAGTGACTCCCAGACCAGTTGGCCTTAGGGCACTAGATGAAAAGGCACCCTTGCTATATATTTTTTTATTTCCCTTGGTGATAACAAAACCAGTGTCCATTTTTCTCACCATTTTTTTTTCATACTTTTGGCTTTAAGACAAGAGCATTTCAAGGTATCCTCTACTATCCCAGGCTTTAAGACGTGTGTAAGTGCGAATAGCAGGGTATCAACGTTCAAAATGTTTGGCTTCCAGAATAGAAACTATTTTTCAGACTTATTTTTATCCTCAGATTAGTGACGTCTTTCATCTTACTAACCCTTGGGACAACGGCTCATAACTACTTATTACTAGTTCGTATAAGAAAACTTCTAATTTTCTTAGTTTTCTAAAAATTTTCTAATCTCATGGATGTAATTTTTTTCACTATCTAAACTTTTATTATCTTATTTATGTACAAAAAAATATTTTTATCTTTTTGAAAATATTTAAATTTTTATAGGTTTTCGAAAGATTGTTTTGTGCTTATGCTAATGATATGCAAATGATGCGAAAATAAGCACAAACCTCCCCCAAACTTGTTTTCAACAGTGTCCTCACTGTTGCCATCTGCTAAATCTCGAAAAACCTGTAACCTTGGGAGGAATTTATTAGTGGGGGCAAAATATTTAAGTGAAGACCCTCCCGAAACTTGTTTTTTTTTTTTTTGGCTCGTCTTTTTGTAAAATTTTCTTTTTAAGAGCCGGAAAAATAATACTCCCCCAAACTTGAGTTATGTAATGTTAAATTTTGAAAATCACAAAGGGGGGTCAAAAATCAGTGGTCGATGCCAAGCTTTGCAAAGACCGAATGTCAACACCAACCATTCAAAAAATTTATCAATGCAGTGCTCGGGTTGGTGGAAGAAAAAGTGGGGAAAAGGTAAGTGGTGGAATAGAATGTGTGTGCGTCTCATTTTGGAGAGACGATGCAGTGTATGTGATGGATTACTCGCATTCTTCTTACAATTCAGAAAAAGGGGTGGAGGTTCAATTTCAGTGAGTGGGACATGATTCATCTCAACACCCGTGTTATTCAGAAATGCGAGTTCATCAGCGAAGATCTCCTCAAAAGTTTCATCTATACCCCGAAGAATAATGTCATCACAAAGTGCGGGGTGATCTTCAGACTCTAAAAGCAGTTCATAATCAGTGTTAGTTGTTGACCCGGACATCTCGGTGGAAGCGTCCGTATGTGTATGATACATAGTTGGGTCAAACAATAACGTATGAAAAGAGTCTAGATCGGTATCAGGAGGATCATCAAATTCGCTGCTGTCGATATCCATTAAGTCGACAGAACAGACCTGAACAGTAGGTTCGGAGGGTACACTTCCTAACTTGTAAATGTTCATCTCAATTGTCCTATTCCCGAAGGATAGGGTCATAGAACCGTTACGACAATTGATGATAGCATTGGAAGTGGCCAAAAAGGGGCGACCTAAAATCACCGGAATTTGATTCCGTGAGTTCGCTACAGGCCGTGTATCAATTACAATAAAATCTACCGGGAATATAAATTCTCCGATTTTTATTAACACATCCTCCAGTTCACCCCTAGGTTTGGTGATAGATCGGTCAGCCATCTGGAGAGTGCAATTGGTTGGCTTCAACTCTCCAATCCCTAGTTGCTCATAGACTGAATATGGAAGCAAGTTAACACTAGCGCCAAGGTCTAGTAGAGCACGGCTGATGTGTTTTTCCCCAATAGAAACGGAAATAGTAGGATATCCAGGATCCTTACGTTTTCTCGGTAATTGTTGGGGGAAAGCCGTGTCTATTGTTTTTTCCATGAATATCTTCTTGGGCGCTTGAGTCTTCCTCTTCCTAGTGCACAAGTTCTTAAGAGTTTTCGCATAAGACGGAACTTGTTGGATGGCATCTAGGAGAGGGATGTTGGTGTTTACTTGCTTAAAAATGTTCATAATCTTCTCCATATGTGGACTCGGTGTGTTAGCCCTTAACCGATTAGGATAAGGTGTTTTAGCAATAAGCGCTGGGTCCATCATAGGAGAAGGAAGTGTGTGTGGAATCGATCCCATAATAGAAGTGGGAATCGTCCGTGGAGGGGTAAAAGAGGTGGGCTGTAGTGGCGAGCCTTTTGGGAAATGAAGAATAGGCTCGGAAGAAGATGGTGGGGTAAAAGAACTGGGGTCAGAAGTGTGTGTGTGAGGAAAGGTCTCAGCCGGGGTGTTATTGATTGATTTATTAGTATCATCAAACTCTTCCCCAAGGTGAGTGTCAAGCACTCTTCCAGATCTCAACGTGATTGCATCCACATCATGTGAATAGCTAGAATTGGGTAAAGGTTGAGTTGGAAGTTTCCCTTTCTCTCGTGCACTCATTTCGGCTTTTAGTTGTGCAATTTGTGCTTCCATCGATTTGATGTTCTCATTTTGAGAGATAATGATCTTCATCACATTCTCAACGGAAGATTGCAAACTTGCCGTCCCTTGGATGGATTGTTTCATGAAAGTATCCAAGGTTTGTGCTAGTGCAGAGGTATTATCTATACCGGTCAATTGCAAAAAAATTTCATGTGGTGCAAAAGTGTTGGCCGGATTTTGGAAATTTTGTGCTTGGAAGGAGTGCTGACTCAATTGAAGTTGTGGGTGCTGTTGTGGTGGAGGGGCCCCTTGGAAATTGTTTTGGTTTGGAACCGTGTTTTGAAATTGGGATTGGTTCCAATCAAAGTTAGGGTGATTCCTCCACCCCTGATCATATGTGGAGGAAGATGGATTGTTTCTAGGTCTTTGAAATGCGGCATTTGTATGCTCAGGACCTTGAAATGGACATTCTTCCGTCAAGTGAGACGGATCAGAACAACATCCACATACAGTTTTGGAGAGTGATATTTGACTTAGGGCGGCAGCTAAAAATTTGTTTTCCATATTCTCGAGTTTCTTATTGATAGCTGCAATGTCAGCTCTAACTTCTATGGAAATATCATTGCCATCCCTAGATGATTGACTCACACCCTCCCACTGTAAAGATTTTTCAGCGAAATTTTCTAGAAAATTCCAGGCTTCCCCATCATCTTTGGTCATAAAGTTGCCTTGACACATGGATTCAAGAGACTGTCTTGTGTAAGGAGTAATGCCCTCATAAATGATTCGGCACAATTCCCATCTCGGGATGCCGTGATGTGGACATTGGACTAACAGATCCTTGAAACGTTCAAGACATTTTGAAAATGTTTCATTTGGAAGCTGGGTGAATTGATAGATTTCGCTACGGACTCGAGCTGTTTTGTGATGTGGGTAGAATTTCTTAAGGAATGCTTTGACGAATTCGTCCCAATTTGAAATGGAATGTGCGGTAGTGTTATATAGCCACTTCTCGGCTAAATCGCACAAGGTAAATGGGAGAAGACGAAGACGTAAAGCATCCACAGAAAGCTGTGAAGTACCCATCATTGCGCATACATTTTCAAATTTCGTGATAAACACGTATGCGTCTTCAGACTCGAGACCGTGAAATTTTGGTAGAAGGTTGATGTATTGGGGTTTTATTTGAAAATTTTCCCCGTTGGCTGGTGGTGTGGAAAGACAAGTGGAAAGTGGGCCTCGTGTAGGATAGCATCTCTCTTGGAGAGAGATGCGAGGTGGATTCTGCGCACCAACGGACAGCGGCAGAGTAGTGGAAAAGAAGTTCGATGGAGGTGGATCCATCGATGTGGGTATGGTGGTAGGTAAAAGAGAGGTAAATGTAGAAATACCGACTTTTGGGTCGATGAGGGGACGCGGACTAAACAGGCACTAGAATCCCGTTGTCCAGCCTATCTTGCACTAAAAAGGGTTAGTACAAGTGGCAGCGTGAATTTATAATTAGGGGAAAGAATGAATGTGGTGTTTGTTTTGAAAAGTGATACGGATTTTTGAAAATATGATGCAACACAACAAATGCAACACATAAAACCCTAGAATCTAGTGGTCACCTAGGTCCGGCTCTAGACCGCTCCTAACTGCCAAAAGACAAGTCGCAGGATCAATCCTCCACTGCCTCTTTGTCCCCCTGTGGCCGGATAAGTGCCAGGTAAGTGGAAAGGTACTCCACTACGTAAGTAGTGGGCCTAATTAAAAACCACTAGCCTTAGACACACTCGCCTTAGGCACCACAAGAAAACTCGGATAAGCAATGAATTACCCACGGCCTTCTCTTGTCCTAATTGAGCGCGACGGTCTTTAGAGTCATCTCTAGATATTTTTTAATTAATGAGGGTTAAATGCGGATGCAAGTTTTGCGATTTTCGGGGCCTAGGAAGGGTAATGAAATCCCCACCTAATTTGGATTTGGTCGTGCCCCTTAATTTCCGTATTAATATGCAAACAACCAAAAGAATCAAAACACGCACAATATTTTTATTGCTTTGCGGCGCTGCGATTTATTTGCAAAGAAACATGCAGAAAAGTGTTAGTTGGAGCTAAAAAGGGAGAGAGGAGAGAGCAAGAAATCACCTGCAGGCAAAATTTTCCAGAGAGCCCTTGACCTAGCCGCGGATCAGCCGCAGATGGTGGGCAATGGCCGCGGAAACGCGCTCCTATGGTGGGAACACTGTACAAAATTTTTCCAGGGAGCTTCTGTTGGCTCCCTCAGCTCTCTGGTATATTCCAAAAAAATTTTCCACAGCACAGAATGCTCCAGATTTCCTCGCAATCAAATCACAACACACGTATTAGTGTTTGCACGAATTTTGATCACAAAATTTAGATGGAATAAAATTTTCAACTCAAATTTCAAAATACGAACTATTAGCGCACTATCCCCGGCAACGGTGCCATTTGATTGTTTTTATTTTCTTGATTGGATGTAAAAGTATCGAATCAAATAGTCCCCGGCAACGGCGCCATTTGATTGAAAAGAATTCTTGATGTGTATTATGAAATAGTAAAGAAATCACAACCAAAAATTATTTGACCGCAATCAACTACGGTGTCGGATGTAGATTGTAAGTGAGTGCGGATCGTCCACAGGGAAAGTGTAATCGTTCGTCTTTCGATTTAGGTGAGTTGAAACTTTAAGGAAAAGAAAGCAAAACAATTCATGATTTGAAATTAAAGTTCAAGAATTAGAAAATACTAGATCTAAGAAAGCATTAAAAGATAGAATCAAGAATTGATCGTTTGATGATTTTTCCAAACCAAATATCAAGAATCGAAATGAGGCTCGTAGGAATCGATCGGATCTATAGATGTGATGTAATCTTAGAATTACGTATTCTTATCCTTCGATGAATTGATACTAGAACGATGATGATCGATGAGAATTAGAGACTTCTTGTGAAACTAGGATTTCATCTTATCTCTTGTTCTTTCATTGATATCATTCATATTCTAGCCTCTAGTAAATTCAAGAAACAATCGTAAATCCCTAATTTCGAGCGATCACAATCAAGAAAGCATCGCTACGAAACTAGGTCATCGATTCTTGAACTTGCTAGGGTTTTCAAAACTCGTAGGACTTAAAAATAGTATTTAAGATTTGTTACATCATCATTCTACAATCGTCTCGACTCCTTCACGAGCGGAGTTTTACTCAAACATCACAACAAGAACAACAATTACAAATTGAGATCTAATCATGATGCAAGAATTAAAAGAAAGCAAGATTAAAGAAATTCACCTTTTATTTATATCAACAATTTAGTTACATTCGCTCAAGAACTACAAGAGGAAGAACTTGATCGTCGACTTGGCTTCGCTCGTCTCCGTGGATCGCGGATCGGCTTGGATCACTTGCCCGATTGAAGATCGGCTAGGCTCCTAAAAGGTTGAAGGCTTCTCGCTTGATTTGGTACTCAAGATCTTGGATTTGGAGTGGAATTAGGGTTAGGGTTTCGCACAAGCCTTGTCACTAGACTTGTGGAAGAAGATGATGTAAGAGGGAATTTTAGGAATATTAAAGATTAACCTCAACCCTTAGATCTAGGCTCCTATTTATAGATAACTAACCCTAGATCTAGGATTTCAAATTCTAAGTTTCCCTCCAAAAGTGTGTTGAGAGAATTCAAATTTCCCTCCAAAAGTTAGTTAGGGGAGAAGCTTCTAGATGTAATTAGTTAGGAGGCGCTTCTAGAAGAGGATTAGGAGCTTAATTAGGATTAGCCTTCTTTAATTTTCTTTGCTGATCTGGCAGTAGCTTCGAGGGTATTCTGGAACTTTACATATCATAAAGCAATGTGGGCCCAGAGAAAGAGATTCTGCACTGAAAATTCTATGTTGACGTGGCAAACTAGGCGCGGATCCGCGGCAGTTAAGGGGTATTTGCCGCGGAAGAGCGGCTTCTTTGGGGAATTAGAGCTTGGGCTTTCTGGTGCTTGTTGGGCCTGAGTTGTGGGCTTTTATGTGATATATAGAATTATCTAATTCCTTCTGCATTGCTACCAGATATGAAGTGATTGAATTGGCGTAATGTTGATCAGCTCTTTTGCTTTTCTTCCGTATTTCCTGCACAGACTCAAGACAAGTGTTGCGCAAATACAGAAATGATGCGATGCCATGAAATGCGGTTAATTTCCTTTAAAGTGTCGGTTTAAAAGTCTAACACATGCAATCTCATATTTTGTGACAGATTTGCTAATATGTAGAATATGAGTGCCGAACACTTCTAAATGTATGCAAATGTTAGGGAAATTGCCGGCTAAAATATACAATATTTTCGACTGATCACTCCCCCTTATACACCACAGCACAACGGTGTATCGGAGCGGAGGAATCGTACCCTACTGGATATGGTTCGCTCCATGATGAGTAATGCCGAGTTACCACTTTCATTTTGGGAACATGCGCTATTGACAGCAGCATATCTATTGAACGATGTTCCGTCTAAATCCGTGCCTGAGACACCGTTCGAGATATGGAATGGTAAAAAGTCGTATCTTAAACGTATTAAGATATGGGGTTGTTTGGCCTATGTAAAAGTACAAAATCCGGACAAACTTCAGGCACGTTCAGTTCTATGTAAATCTGTAGGATATCCTAAGAACTCCACAGGATATCTGTTCTACCATACCGAGGAACAGAAGGTGTTTGTATCTCGCCACGCCACCTTTTTAGAGTGGCAATTTCTTGCAAAAGAAACAAGTGGGAGTTCGGTAGAACTGGAAGAAATTCAGCGACCACAAAATGAAACTGAAGATTTGACAGAACCTCAGACTTCAATAACCCCAGATGAACCTCAGCCACTCCGCAGATCTGGTAGGATTTCTCATCCGCCCGAGAGATACTACAGTTTTCTCATAGACGGGGATCGAGAGGATTGCATCTTGGAAGAAGATGACCCTACCAGTTTCAGGCAGGCCATTATCAGTAGGGACTCTGATAAGTGGCAGAAAGTAATGCAATCCGAAATGGAGTCCATGTACACCAATAAAGTGTGGACCTTGGATATTGCTCCACCTGGGGTAAAACCCGTTGGATGCAAATGGATCTACAAAAGGAAACTTGGTGTAGATGGGCAGGTGGAAACCTATAAAGCTAGACTCGTTGCAAAAGGTTTTCGTCAAAGACCTGGTTTGGACTATGACGAAACTTTTTCTCCGGTGGCTATGCTCAAATCCATTAGGATCTTACTTGCCATTGCTGCCTTCCATGACTATGAAATCTGGCAGATGGACGTTAAAACGGCTTTTCTAAACGGCTGTTTGGAAGAGTGCGTTTACATGGATCAGCCAGAAGGTTTCGTAGACAGTGGGGTCAGCGGGAAGGTGTGCAAGTTGTTTAAATCCATTTATGGATTAAAGCAGGCATCGCGGAGCTGGAACATCTATTTTGATTAGGCAATCAAGGAATTTGATTTCATCAAAAACGAAGATGAACCTTGTGTCTATAAGAAGATTTTAGGACGAACTGTCGTATTCCTAGTCTTGTACGTGGACGACATTCTTTTGATAGGAAATGACATTCCTATGCTACAATCGGTCAAGCTATTTTTGTCACAACGGTTCACCATGAAGGACTTGGGTGATGCCTCATACATTCTGAGGATCAAGATCTATAGAGATAGATCCAAGAGACTACTGGGACTTTCGCAGTCCAGGTACATAGAGACCGTACTAAAAAGATTTAGTATGGAGGATTCCAAGCGCGGTAACATACCCGCATTGCACGGAATTACCCTCTCCAAGAAGATGTCTCCTAAGACTGACGAGGAGAGGGTTCGCATGAGCACTATACCCTACGCTTCGGCGGTAGGATCTATAATATATACGATGCTATGTACAAGACCAGATGTAGCTTACCCGCTGAGCGTGGTGAGCCGGTATCAGTCAGACCCAGGTGAGGACCACTGGACGGCAGTGAAGAACATTCTCAAGTACCTAAGAAGGACTGAGGAGATGTTCCTGGTTTACGGTAATGGAGACCTCCGGGTCGAATCCTTTACCGATTCAAGCTTCCAGAGTGACAAAGATGACAGCAAGTATGTCTCGGGTTTTGTGTTTACCCTCAACGGAGGGGCGGTATGTTGGAGGAGTCCCAAACAGGATACCGTCGCAGACTCGACGATGGAGGCTGAATACATTGTGCACGCGATGCCGCAAAAGAGGCGGTCTGGATGAAGAAGTTCATTAGTGAACTTCAGGTGGTTCCGTCCATTGTTGATCCAATACCTTTGTATTGCGATAACTGTTGGAGATAGTGCCCTCAAAGTCAATTATTGGATAGCAGGGACGTAACTGCAATGATTGAGGGAGGACCTATACCGATATGACAGTCTTTCTCGAGATGATAGTTTGCTATCTGGTTTGTCTTTATCATCGTATACATTCTTTAGTTCACTATTGCATGATGATAGAGCCCATAGGATTCTTGCTTGACTACAAGCAGTATGATGGCGATCATATACGTGGGAGCTGGGGTCTGTAAGCACATCCTTAAAAGTGTCCTTAGTCGTGGGAGTTTCGAGATAGGGCATCGATACTCCAGAGTAGACTAGTGTATACAGTCGAGACCCCGACGAGGGGCGATGGCCGGTCTCACAAGCCACTGGTGTCAGTTGGATCACCTAAGATGTATACAGGTGCTCATTGAGTTATGAGTATACCGGACATGACTCGCCGGGAATCTGCTAGTTGGTATTATACATATCGTCAGATAGAAATTCCCTGGTGACATGTGTACAGGTTAGTTCATCGACCTGAGATCTTCATTGGTCTCGTGTGAGTTCCCACTGTGCTTGGATCACTACCCTACCACGCTCAAAAGAGTTGTGCAAACAGGTTTTAGTTGGGTACAGTCCCGAGCCACATTGGAGGCAAGTGAGCGGATCGTCGGGGATTCGTCTCTTCCGGTATTGGGGGTTGATGTCGCGCAGTGCACGGGTGGCCATCACAAGGAATCCTCGGCCGAGGTAGTGGAGAATTACTGATTTGGATCAGTAGTTTCTCAGGTGGTGATGGGTTTCATGCCGACACGACTTATCACGTTATTAGGGGTCTGACTTTATCCACCCCCCTAGACTCGATATGCGATACTCTTTAGACGAATGGACCGGACTATATTTACATTGTCACTGTCAGGCTCAGTAGGGTTTATAGATGAGTTCGCTCGTCAGCTTCCCTTCCAATCAATACATACGCAAAACGTTAGGTGCAGCTTGTACCTCTGACGTGCTAGTGGTTATACCCAGTGCCATTGTGTTGATGAGTCATTAGAGTCCCCCACAGACACTTTCCCAAGTTCGGGCGAAACGTTGTAGTGGCCGTATGGTGATATGGCAAGGTTCGGAAAAAGCACGTGCATTTTCGCACGTGTCGTTTTTCAGGCAGATAATACTGATAGGCTTTGGTTTAAGCCAGAACCCAGTATTATACTGTGTAGATATAATATCTTTGTCTCAGTTGCATTTGTATTCGGTCGTAATGCAAATGTGGGTATGTTTATACTGATACGGGGTTATCCTGAAATTCGTTTCAGGATCACTTTTGGAAGTTGCCAGTTTCCAGTTTTTTATCAGCCGTATTTAACAGTCGGTTAAATGCGGATTTATCTTTTCTTGATAAGGGTGAGTCATGATTCTAGAAGGTTCTAGATTTAGGTGACAAGGCTTGATGATTCATTGTTAGCATTAATTGTGCATTTAATGAAAGGGTGACTAAAGTTAATGAGTCATCCTTTACATTAATGCATTTTTGTTTATGCTATGATATTTTGATCAAGATCTTTTGCTTACACTCACCCCCCTTGCTCCTACACTCACCCCCTCCTCTTTATAAGTGGCCGGCCTTCCGCCCTCTCTTGGCTCATGGTTGTTGTTCACTAGAAAAAAGATTATGATAGATTCGGGTTCATGAAAATTAGATAGCTTCTTTCTCAGTTCACCCGATCAAAAAGGCAACTTCCATAACCATTCATCCATAGCCTTGGACGTAACGAGACAAAGTGTTCTACTCATTCTCTACTTCATCTTGGTCGTCTCTTTTGGCAAACTTGACGATCGAGTTGCCTCGGTTCAGAGGTGGGAGCCCGTTTAAAGATCCGTCGACGTGGTGCCACCTGGACGACAAGACTGGAGATTCAGGATATCGGAGAAGCCGCAACAAAGCGTGGGATGATGGTTGAAGACCGAAGGACTCGGATCCTTCGGTATAACGTTTCTACCCACTTTGTAATTTGTTCGTTTAGCTTTAATGGCAGAGCCAGGTTACGGTACACGATAGCGCCAGTTTATAAAAAGTTTTTGTTCCGCATTTGGCGTCTGTTAAACGGCCGGGACGCTACCGTGGACTTACAGGGGTATCAGAGCCTCACCATTAAGCTATACTAACTTGTGCTAAGGCGTTTAAAATATCGATCGAACCGAATTTCGAAAAACACAATTTTCAAGTGCCAATGTTTCTGTCGATTTTAAACAGTGTCTAAAAATAATTTTACATATTACAGAAATACAAGCAGGCTTTTCTAAGCACACGGGAAAAATTTGAGCACGTGATCCCACAAGACCGCCACGAATCCGCGGTAAAAGCATGGATTTGACCGCGGAACCGCGGCCATAATATGGGAACAGTGCATCAAAATTTTCCAGTGAGCTGTTTATTGGAAATTGTGGTTTTTAGTACTGTTCTTTTGGGCCCAGATTTTGTTACTGTACAGCAGATGTACGTGGGGCCCATTTCGGGAAATTTTGTCGATCGAAATTTTAAACTTGTTAATGTGCAGTACTTACTTTATATCTCCGACCGGGAATGTCATTTGATCGGTAAACCACGTCTAATTGCTATAGTTCTTTTAGACGGGTTTGCGAACGTGACATTCGCGTTGATGTTCTGTGTTGTGCTGTGATGTTGCGGATATGTCGTGGTGGATAGCAGGGTGCAATGGTAGTGCAGTTTGGATTTATTTGTACATTTGATATTGTGGGGCGAGCGTCCAACATGTGGACTGCCGTCACTGCCTGTTGTATAATATTCTTTTGGGGCACGACCAGGTTGAAGTCGATGTACCTGTTGTACATATTGTTATTTCTGTACTAGGTTTATCCCACGAAGGAGTACACGGATAGCCGGGTTCTGGAGGGCCCTCACTCTGGAATTAGCAGACTATTCGCCGCACTCGTAGGGGGTACAAGTTGACCCAAGGAGGGGTGCTCAATTTACCGGATTCCGTGAAGTGCCGGGTGTTCCATTCACTATGCTGTGGGGGACTACCTCGCTTCAGATTTTGGCGGGTAACTTGCCGCACCTGTAGAGGTCTAGGTTTCATTGCACAGGCTATCCACATGACCAGGGGAACGTCGGGTTTCAGCAGCGGCTCTGTGAAACCCGGGGATCCTAGATTATCTGTATTGTTCTGTGATGCTTATTACTTTTCTGTAATGTTGCATATTATCACGCCTGGAGCGATTATTGTATATTGGTATAAATACTATTAGATGTTGTATATGTTTTGCACCCGCGCTAGCCCAGCCCTCGCTCTGTCGTTAGTTAAGTAACCTAACGGGTGATGACGGGACCCAGTGGCGAATGCGGATGGCATATACGTACATTATATTTTCGTTCTTTTCTGGTATGATTGATTGATGTGACTGCATTGATTCTTATCAATGCAAGGATAAAACAAACCTATATTTGATGTTGTTGGAACAAATTTAAAAAGTGTTATTACAAAGACGTTTCCTTTTGTTTTGCATAGCGATTTTCAGTTAGAATATCCAGCACCTCATTCGACGAGGCAAGGGCCGAGATCCCTTCACCGGGAGTGACCCCTTGGGCAAAAGTTTACGTCAGGGTAATAACTTTAATATAGTCGATTACAAGTTGCTTTGCATCGTGGTATTCAGTTGGAATATCCTGCACCTCATTCCACGAGGAAAGAGCCGAGATCTCTTCACCGGGAGTGACCTCTTTAGCAAAACGTTTTCGTCATTATATTTTATAAAAAGCTATCAGGTTCTTTCAACGAGATCAAGTTCATTACATTAAAGGTTTTTCGCTAAAAACCAGCCGTAGCCCTCCGTCATTTCTTATGGATAGTCAGTAGTATTCAAGCTATGTTTGTTGGCCAAAGTCAAGGCATAGTGTTTGGTAGCTGCTGATTATTCATCTGTTGCATAGATAGATGCGTTGGTTTGGGACAGTCGTTCTGCCTTGTTGGCCAAAGTCAAGGGCATGTGCAGGTGGGTTCAAATTAACCTGGACAATGAAGGGTAGAACTTGACATGTGACTTATGATTTGTTGGCCAAAGTCAAGGGCATGTGCGGGTGGGTTCAAATTAACCTGGACAATGAAGGGTAGAACTTGACATGTGACTTATGATTTGTTGGCCAAAGTCAAGGTCATAAGAGCATGAGGTAAAAAATTACATCGGGAGTTTCAAACATACAGGAAACTTGCCAGGCATGCGCATACCTTCTGGAGTGTGATAACTTGAGTGGCTTCCATCAAGTTATCATGCGATGATAGTTGGATCCCGATTCTCACCGATGAGTTGGTTTACTTTTCGGGTGATCCCGACTAATTCTTCTTTAGGTTTGGAGGAGAATTTGAGATTACAGTGGGAGGATTCCAGATTAGATAAAATGATAACCATTCTGATCTAGGTTAGAGTGCACGCAGAGTGTTTCTTTTCTCTCTCTCTCTCTCTTTGGCAGCAACCATTGACCGACCCTTGACTATGACTTAGTGACCAAGTTGATCGAACCTTCTTAAAATACTGGCTTTTTGGATTGTCTGTAGTTGCATAAGTCATTACAACTCCTTCTTTTACCCTTTGTATTTCTAAGAACACCCCGTATTACTACGGACATCCACTTCCATTGGATAAATCCATCGTATGGTTATATACGAACTCGAAAGGACTTTTTCGAGGATGGATCCAGGTTCAGGAGAAATAGAATTGGTTTATTCAGTCATCTTTTATTATCACCTTCTCTCAGGTTGCGAGAGCTCCTTAGTTTAGGACAGTACACCTATTACGCTTATTGGATAATCTTATTCCAAACCATAGGCTGGTGCCGAAAGGTAGGGAATGAAGAAAACCAATTAGCCTAAGTAGGGTGTGCAGAAGGTAATAAGTAAAGACAAAATAAAGGGATTAGAAAGAGGGCTAAGTAAATTGCGACTGTTATCATTCACGACCAAACCGCGTACTTCATCGCCACTCCTATTTCACCTTTGCTTTTTCCCCAGTTCGGGAGAAATAGAATAAGGTATTATTCAATTGTCTTTTATCATCACCTTCTCTCTGGTTACGAGTACTCCTTGGTTTAGGAGGGTACACCTATTATGCTTACTAGATAGTTTTCTTCCAAACCATAGGCTGGTGCCGAACGGTAGGGAAGGAAGAAAACCACTTAGCCTAATGATGGTGTACAGAAGGAAATGACTAAAATCAAATAAAGATATTTGGAGAGATGGCAAAAAAATATACGGTTACAGTCATGAATTGGATTATGGAAGAGGCATTACTAAGAATACCAGAATACCCCTATGAAACATTTTCATGTTTCTGTTTAACTGTGCATTGTTATTTGTAAACTGATTTCCCAATTACATACTTACTTCAGGGTATGTATTTACCAGGTTTCATTCTCATATCTGTATAGTTTTACAAATGATAAGCGGGAGTAAGTTATTGGGAATTAGGTGATCATCCTCATTATATCGGAATTCGTTGTAATTGGTGATATTTGAGGAAATCGCCTGGGTACAGTTTTCAACCTACGATGCACGGGTTTTGAGTTATTCAACTCAGCGGACTTATACAGAGTATTGTATGTTGTCCAGTGTCCGTCAGGACAAAGGGGTAGGTCCTCGTACTATGTTCTGTTTACTTATGACTTCTCTAGTTTTTAGACAAGTGTTTCGTAGAAATACAATGTCTAAGTTTTGAGAAGTTGTGGGTAGAAGAATAAAGTAGAGAACCAGGTATCACAAGTATCGGGATTCTTCAAAGAGATTGAAGATGTAGATTCTTGTGATTAGTATTCAGATGATAGTAATGGTTTTGAGAAACTTGTTTCTCTTTCAGGTTACTCATAATTGGATGGATTCCTATGTTGAGTAATGCTGATTAGCCTCTCTCCATTAAGTTGATATGCACAGGAGACAGCTGCATGGTTTGAATCTGGTTCCAATTAAATTAGTGCCTCTATTTCTATATTGGATATAGATTAGTTCATATCTTAACGATATTAAGATACGGGGAGTTGTCCAGCTTATGCTTAAAACCAGACACTGGATAACTCAAGGCACGTTTCTGTAACAGCAGTTTGTGGGTTGACCCTGGCTTTGACGAGGGTTGACATTTCTACCATCTGGAAGATCAATAGTGATATTGTTCTTGACTCGCCACAGTTTTATTAAAATGGACTTTTTCAGAAAACAGTAGTGGGAGTATGGTAGAACTGGAAGTGATTCCAGAACCACAAACGATTACGGAAAATTTAATGGGACCTATATATTCAATCAGGTTTGACATTCCATTAGCTACTCCGCAGACATGATGGGTAACCTCAGACACCCGAGAGGGACTCAGGTAACCTCAAGGACGGTGACAGGGAGGTTCTTTTTTACCCAGACTTGATACTACTGTTGTTCCAGACTATGAGACCCGGCAAGAGAATAAGTATAACGTCATTCTAAACTAGCTTTAGAAGTGTACGTGGATATTATTCTGCCAGAGGGTTGTCGTAGTCAGTGGGAGCAGCGGAAGCATAGTGGGCAAGTAACTTATGTCTATTTATAGACTTGAGCAAATATAGCGGAGATAAGATCATCTAATTTTGATGTGACAGTCATGGCTTTGACTTCATCAGAATAGAGGATGGATCTGTTAAAGAAGGTAGTAGGGTGTGATGTCCTGGTATTTGGATGACATACACAGAGTAGGAAGTAAAATTCCTATACTACGATCGGCTGTACTGTGGTCGTCACACAGTTGTTTTTCCACAAGGATATGGATATAATATCAGACATTCTGGTTACTAGATCTATGGTTTTAGATCTAGATTTGGATAGTTTCCCAATATGGGTACTTTGACAGTATTCTAATAGTATTTAGAATAGATGACTCCTGGCATGGTGGTGTACCTGCAAGTAATGGAGTCACCCTCTTAAAGGTGTCTTAGAGACTAAAGGGGAGAGGGATGTGCATGATTGGCAAATCACTTGCTTAGGCAATTGAGTCAATCATGAGATGTCAAGTACCACACCAGATGTTATTTTTTGCACTTGATGCGGTAAGTTTATATTAATCTAATCCTGGAGAAACATAAGGAAGTAGTTTTAGAACATAAGTGCTTGTTCTACGGATTTGATGACGGCAGCCTCCTTCGGGAGACGGTTGTCATTCCAGGCTTCCAAGGTGACATGGATCACAGAGTGATTGTCAGAGTTATAGTTTTCCCTCTGACGAGGAATAGTATTATGGACAGGTAGTCCAAGAGGATACTGTGGGGGGGCATGGTGCTGGATACTGATTAGGTTCAGTTATCGATACAGTCTAAGAAGTTTGGATTTGGAGTTCATTTATGAACTAGGTCCCATCAGATATCCAGATATATTCTAAGACAGGTATTACTCGATTCGGGAGATGACTTTCTCCGCGAACTTGAGATTAAGAGAGATATAGAAAGAAACATCAGGGCGGATCCACTCACTGAGGCTATTTCTCGAACACAAGAGTTTTACAAACTAGCTTTGTGAAACTGATTAGTAGAGGAATTGGGTGTTCGGTATCACACAGGCTGTGAGTATGTGACATCACAATAATTAGCCTTAAATGCAATTGCGAGATTGTTGGAGATAGTGCCCTCAAAGTCAATTATTGGATCGCAGGGACGTGACTGCAATGATTGAGGGAGGACCTATACCGATATGACAGTCTTGCTCGAGATGATAGTTTGCTATCTGGTTTGTTTTTATCATAATATATATGCTTTAGTTCACTATTGCATGATGATAGAGCCCATAGGATTCTTGCTTGACTACCAGCAGTATGATGGCGATCAAATACATAGGAGCTGCGGTCTGTAAGCACATCCTTAAAAGTGTCCCTAGTCGTGTGAGTTTCGAGATAGGGCATCGATATTCCAGAGTAGACTAGTGTATACAGTCGAGACCCCGACGAAGGGCAGTGGCCGGTCTTACAAGCCACTGGTGTCAGTTGGATCACTTAAGATGTATACAGGTGCTCATTGAGTTATGAGTACACCGGACAGGACTCGCCGGGAATCTGCTAGTTGGTATTATACATATCGTCAGATTGCAATTCCCTGGTGACATGTGTACAGGTTAGTTCATCGACCTGAGATCGTCATTTGTCTCGTGTGAGTTCCCACTGTGCTTAGATTACTACCCTACCACACTCAAAAGAGTTGTGCAAACAGGTTTTCGTTGGGTACAGTCCCGAGCCACATTGGAGGCAAGTGAGCGGATCGTCGGGGATTCGTCTCTCCCGGTATTGGGGGTTGATGTCGCGCAGTGCACGGGTGGCCATCACTAGGAATTCTCGGCCGAGGTAGTAGATAATTACTGATTTGGATCAGTAGTTTCTCAGGTGGTGATGGGCTTCATGCTGACACGATTTATCGCGATATTAGGGGTCTGACTTTACCCACCCCCCTAGACTCGATATGCGATACTCTTTAGACGAATGGACCGGACTGTAATTACATTGTCACTGTCAGGCTTAGTAGGGCTTATAGATGAGTTCGTACGTCAGCTTCCCTTCCAATCAATACATAGGCAAAACGTTACATGCAGCTTGTACCTCTGACGTGCTAGTGGTTATACCCAGTGCCAGTGTGTTGATGAGTCATTAGAGTCCCCCACAGAAACTTTCCCAAGTTCGGGCGAAACGTTGTAGAGGCCGTATGGTGATATGGCAAGGTTCGGAAAAAGCACGTGCATTTTCGCACGTGTCGTTTTCAGGCAGATAATACTGGTAGGCTTTGGTTTAAGCCGAAACCCAGTATTATACTCTGTAGATATAATATCTTTGTCTCTGTTGCATTTGTATTCGGTCGTAATGCAAATGTGGGTATGTTTATACTGATACGGGGTTATCCTGAAATTCGTTTCAGGATCACTTTTGGAAGTTTCCAGTTTCCAGTTTTCTATCAGCCGTATTTAACAGTCAGTTAAATGCGGATTTATCTTTTCTTGATAAGGGTAAGTCATGGTTCT
The DNA here is from genome assembly GCA_030015575.1 of Agapanthus africanus. Lineage (NCBI taxonomy): Eukaryota > Viridiplantae > Streptophyta > Magnoliopsida > Asparagales > Amaryllidaceae > Agapanthus > Agapanthus africanus. The sequence goes on along the minus strand of CM057345.1, from coordinate 435,168,432 downwards.
AGAAGGTTCTAGATTTAGGTGACAAGGCTTGATGATTCATTGTTAGCATTAATTGTGCATTTAATGAAAGGGTGACTAAGGTTAATGAGTCATCCTTTACATTAATGCAATTTTGTTTATGCTATGATATTTTGATCAAGATCTTTTGCTTACACTCACCCCTTGCTCCTACACTCATCCCTCCTCTTTATAAGTGGCCGGCCTTCCCCCACTCTCTTGGCTCATGGTAGTTGTTCACTATAAAAAAGATTATGATAGATTCGGGTTCATGAAAATTAGATAGCCTCTTTCTCATTTCACCCGATCCAAAAGGCAACTTCCATAACCGTTCGTCCATAACCTTGGACGTAATGAGACAAAGTATTCTACTCATTCTCTACTTCATCTTGGTCGTCTCTTTTGGCAAACTTGATGATCGAGTTGCCTCGGTTCAGAGGCGGGAGCCCGTTTAAAGATCCGTCGACGTGGTGCCACCTGGACGACAAGACTGGAGATTCAGGAGATCGGAGCAGCCGCAACAAAGCGTGGGATGATGGTTGAAGACCGAAGGACTCGGATCATTCGGTATAACGTTTCTATCCACTTTGTAGTTTGTTAGTTTAGCATTAATGGCAGATCCGGGTTGCGGTACACGATAGCGCTGATTGTTAGCGATTCTACGTGTTCAAGTTTTAGTTAAATACCGCAATCAAGACGGTTTCGCTTGTAGCTAGCCGGTTGAGTACGGGTCGTCTGCAGGGAGATGGGAATCTTTTTCAATGTGCTTTAATGAGTTAAGTCCGGTTTTTCAGATTTTGTTGTGGTTATCTAAGTGTTGAGTTGATATTTAAAGAGAGCTTGTTAGGGTTAGGATTAGGTTAGTTTGAGTTAGGAGTCTCCACATCTTTCATTGCCCCTTTTAATATCGGTGTTACGGTAATCGGAAACAACGGGGATTAGCACGACTAGGAAGGAACTTGCGAGTATAAGCTAGGCTTTCCAACGCATAAGTTCTTCCTTTTGGTGCTTGTCCGTCCGTTCTTGGCTCTTAGCCATAACCTCCGGTTAATTCAACCACAACCGGTCTCACTACGGAATCACCGCTATCATGTAGGATAGGGTGCCGTAAGGAGCGGATTGTGGTTCAATTAACGGGAGTCGAATTAAGCTGTTGGGCAAGGAAAGAGTGAGAGAGATTTCCTTCTCTCAAACTTCCCTTATCGTACCCTAACAAGTATGAACTACTCACACATCATGATACGGAAAAATAAAACAAAACAAAAGAGGAAGATAGAAAGAAAGAGATTAGAAGAATACGACTAGCTATTTGCGACCTCACCTTGGCGAGGATCGAGCGTAAGCATCATTGTCGTATTAAGGATAAAGAAAAAGAGAGAAGAAAGAAACAACAAGAAATAACAACTAGTTAACGAATTAAAATTACAACAATTATAGAAAAAGTAAGACAAGCATGATAATAAAATGATCTTCTTTATTCACCATTCTTCACTCACCAAGCTCATTACAAGTTTTAATGGAGAAGAGATGAGAAGAGGAAGAAGAAAACACTAAACCTAGCAAAAATGAAAATACAAGAATGGACCCTTTCCTTCTCAAAGTTCTGGGCTATTTATAGGCCAAAAAATGAAAACCTAGGGTAACCACCAGAACACACACGAAAAGACAATTCTACCCCCAAAATCTCTGCACATGCGGCGCCTATACGGCCGCGGATCCGCGGCCTAGACCCCCCTTTGGCCGCGGTTCCGCGGCCGTATAAAGGAGTTGGGATGTCTTCTTTTTTGGGCTTCCCTGGTTTTTCTTACACTTTATTCTGGCATATGATTTTTCTCAAATTTTCTTCACGATTTTTCCAGAATTTCTGTTGAGGGAAAGGTGGACTTTTGTGGATGTTTTTGTCATGATTGCCTCGAGCTCCGCGTAGATCTCTTGGATCTTGTGCTGCCATTGAGCCTTGTGCATGAAAATGACATTGATTTGATATTTTGTCTCTTAAACTGGTATCTGGCAACATACGGATGAAAAGCGGAGACCGTGTTTTATCTGTGGTTGGCAGGAAGCCGGATTTTGTCGTGTTTTTCATGAATTTCACCGTTCTAGAACCAAGAACCTGTATCCTGCAATTGACTAGCAAACACGGCTCAAGAGTATCTACCGATATGCAATGTGATAAAAATTAGGCGGTATGAAAATGCAAAAATCTGATATGAACAAATACCCCCAAACTTATCATTTGCTCGTCCCGAGCAAAGCCCATTTATTCACAAAAAATTTCCTAACCTCACTTTCGCAGGGAACGCGATTGCACTGAGCTTGTGCAACAAGCCGTTAAACCTCTAGGTGTCCCTAGTAGGAGGAGTGTTGTCTCATGAGGGTTTTCAGCGGATACTACCCACAAAATCCGGTCAAGTTGGTTTTGTAAAATAACTAAGATTCAAACCCTAAAGTTTTGTTTCAGAAAATAACAATTCTATAATCCTAAGTCTAGAATATCGAACCTTTATTTTTCACACCTCGCTTCTTATTTAACTACAGATTTTATATGTCTTTACGTGCAGTGCAAATAGTGTCGTTAAGTTCCCGAAAGATCGAATAAAGTCATCATGTCGCACAATAAAGCCCAGATAACAATTTTAAAAGGATCACATAAGTTTTATAAAGAGTTAAGTATTTTTCAAGTTTCGTTTTCCAGTAAGGTTTCAACTTCAGAATTTCTATCTTCCTTAACAGGAAACTAAGTCGTATTCTTCACTCCACCTTTTTCTTGTTTTCATTTCATACACACCTCTGTGAACGTGCAATAGTCTTTATCACAGAATAAAACCTTCATATCTCCGTTAATTTTTTTTTATAAAAGCCTGTCTTTTATCAAGATTATTCTCACACAAAGAACCGTTAGGAATTTTAACTCGGAGAGAACACTTGCTTGACTTTGTTTTAAACTGGACTTTCTAGGCTTCTTAGCGAGCCTTGGGCCAATGCACCCAAACCAGTTGGTTTTAGGGCATTAGGTGTAGAAACACCCCAGCGGACTTAATTACTCAAGTTACCTAGGTCCAAAAACAAAAGACAGTTTGGCGTGAAAATCAGATGATTTAATACGAACAGAGATATAACCGGCAGTTCAATTATTTTTTGGATAAAAGACGTGTTTAGTGGGTTCGGTGTGTAATCATTCCAATCAAGTTTTAGATGGGTTATTTTTCAGACTTAGTTCCAATTACGGCATCAATAGCATTCCTTCATATTCGCTTTACTTCATAAACTATTCTTTACATTACTTATTTCAGAACAAACCTATTTGATCCTCAGAAAATCATTTATCTGTTTAAAAGTTTTTCAACATAAAAGACTTGTCATCTAATTCCCAAAAACTCACGACACGTGTAGTGTGATGTAAAGACTTATATCAGCTATAGTTAACTTCAAAGGAGAGTTATCTTCCAGGTTTTCAAAATCTAAACATAAGATTTAGTCTTGCTATTTTTTCAAACAAACACCGTCGAAATGTTGAATCAGGGTTCTTCCACAAGCTAACTTGACAGAAAAAGTTTTTATATTTTTAGAAAATTTTCAGATTTTTATGGATTTTATGGATTTTAATATACATATGAATTCGAAGGTAAGAAATGCGTACCGAGCGTACCCCCAAACTTAAACTGGACAGTGTCCTCACTGTCATTGCATGAAGAGATCATTTAAAGGGTCAAAATTGTCGGTTAGCGATACACAAATTTTTATTTGTTTTTTTTTTTTTAAAGAAAAAAAGAATATACACAAATATATACAAAATGGTTTGTACATACCCCCAAACTTATTTGGAACAGTGTCCACTATTCTTGGCTGGATAACCGAAGTTTGGAGGTAGGTAGAGGAAGATCATGCAGGGTAAACCGGCTCCTGTAAGAACAGGAGCTCCTCTGTTGGTTCGGCGCTAAGGTACGGTTTGCATCGGTGTCCATTTACTTTGAAAAGTGAACCGTCCTTTGGATTTTCTAAATCCACAGCGCCCTGCGGATACACATTCCGCACAAAATACGGCCCTTTCCAGCGAGATCTGAGCTTTCCAGGATGGAAGTGAAGTCGGGTGTCGTAAAGCAATACCTGCTGACCAGGTACGAAGGTTTTGCGCAAAAGGTGTTTATCGTGAAACACCTTCGTTCGGTTCTTAACAACAACCGCGTTATCGTAAGCCTCATCCCTAAGCTCGTTTAGTTCGTTCAACTGCAGCTTCCGATGGCTGCCCGCATCCTCGAGAGATAGATTCAGCTCCTTTATCGCCCAAAATGCGCGATGCTCTATTTCGACAGGAAGGTGGCAGGCTTTTCCGTACACAAGCCGATAGGGAGACATGCCAAGGTCGGTCTTATAAGCGGTTCGAAATGCCCAAAGGGCATCAGTGAGTTTCAGCGACCAATCCTTACGGTTCTTGGAAACCGTCTTCTCCAGTATCTGCTTGATTTGCCGATTTGAAACTTCGGCCTGCCCGCAGGTTTGTGGGTGGTAGGGCATAGAGAGCTTATGATTAATGGAGTATTTCCGCATCAAGGCCTCGAAGGTTTTGTTGCAGAAATGGCTTCCATTGTCGCTAATGATCGCTCGGGGGTGCCCAAACCGGGAGAAAATATTTTCTTTAAGAAACCTAACGACAACCTTGTTGTCGTTAGTCCGGCTGGGCACAGCCTCGACCCATTTAGAGACGTAATCAACAGCTAGAAGGATGTACAAGTTCCCGAAAGAGCTGGGAAACGGCCCCATGAAATCTATCCCCCAAACATCGAAAATCTCCACAACCAAGATCGGTTGGAGCGGCATCTCGTTCCTCCAGGATATCCGGACCATGTGTTGGCACCGGGAGCAAGTCTTGCAATAGTCATGAGCGTCTTTGAAGAGTTGTGGCCAGTAGAAACCACATTGCAAGATCTTCTCAGCTGTCTTTCTGGGGCCAAAGTGCCCGCCACACGCTTGATCGTGGCAAAATGACAGCACACTCTTGAATTCCTCGTCAGGGACACACCGACGAATAATCTGGTCGGGACAGTACTTGAACAAGTAGGGTTCGTCCCAGTAAAAGTGCTTTAGTTGGGATAAGAAGCGAAGTCTGTCCTGATTCGACCATTCAGTCGGTAGTAATCCTGTGGCCAAATAGTTCACAATATCTGCGAACCAGGGTTCGCAAGATACTGTCAAGAGTTGTTCATCCGGGAAAACGTCGTTGACTGGAATTGGAAGCGAAGGCGAAGAAGGAAGTCGTGAGAGATGGTCGGCAACCACGTTTTCACATCCTCGTTTGTCCTTAATGACAAGGTCAAACTCTTGAAGCAAGAGGATCCAACGTATTAACCGAGATTTAGCATCTTTCTTCGCAAAAAGATGGCGCAGAGCAGAATGGTCAGTGTAGACAATGACTGGAGAGCCGATGAGTTAGGGCCTAAACTTTTCTAAAGCAAATACAACAGCCAAGAATTCCTTCTCAGTTGTTGTATAATTTAGTTGGGCGTCGTTCAGGGTTCGGCTCGCATAATAGATTACGTGCGGCATCTTGTTGATGTGTTGTCCAAGGACAGCACCAATGGCAAAGTCGGATGCATCGCACATAATCTCAAATGGGTGCGTCCAGTCAGGTGAAGAAAGAACGGGAGCAGAAGTGAGTGAGCTTTTCAATGACTCGAAGGCAGTCACACAGCTCGAGTTGAAGTCAAATGGTGTGTCCTTGGCCAGCAAAAGAGTCAAGGGCCTAGCAATCTTGCTAAAGTCCTTGATGAACCGTCTATAGAAACCGGCATGGCCAAGAAAGGCTCGGATATCTCTGACGCATCGGGGAGGAGGCAGATTGGAAATGACCTCAATCTTTGCTTTGTCAACCTCTATGCCATTTTGCGAGATGATATGTCCTAAGACAATACCTTCGCGCACCATGAAGTGGCATTTCTCCCAGTTCAAAGTGAGATTCTTGTCCTTACATCGGGTAAGGACAGCGTCAAGATGCAGCAAACACTCGTTGAAGGAATCGCCGAAGATGGAGAAGTCATCCATGAAAATCTCCAGAAATTTTTCCACCATGTCAGAGAAGATACCCATCATACACCGCTGGAAGGTAGCGGGCGCATTGCATAACCCAAAGGGCATGCGACGATATGCAAACGTGCCGAAAGGACAAGTGAATGTGGTCTTGTCCTGGTCTTTTTCGGCGATGGGAATTTGATTATAGCCGGAGTAGCCATCAAGAAAGCAGTAGTACTCGTGTCCGGCCAATCGTTCAAGCATCTGGTCAATGAAAGGTAGCGGAAAGTGGTCTTTCCGCGTTCCGGCGTTGAGTTTTCTGTAATCAATGCAAACTCGCCACCCAGTTTGGGTGCGAGTAGGGATTAACTCGTTCGCCTCGTTAGTGATGACCGTGATGCCCGACTTCTTGGGGACAACATGAATGGGGCTAACCCACTGGCTATCAGAGATAGGGTAAATGATACCACCATCTAGACATTTTATGATCTCCTTCTTCACAGCCTCTTTCATGACTGGATTAAGACGTCTTTGTGGATCCCGGGCTGGTTTGGCATCATCCATCAGATGAATGTGATGCTCAACGATCAGGGGACTAATCCCCTTGATGTCTGCCATGGACCAGCCAAAAGCTTGCCTGTTGCTGTGCAAGACCGCGAGAAGGGCTTTCTCTTGCTCGGGAGCTAGAGAAGCCGAAATGATGACAGGGAGGGTCTTATTCTCACCTAAGTAAGCATACTTAAGGTGAGACGGCAACGGCTTGAGTTCGAGCGTTGGAGGTGAAATGATGGAAGGCAAGACTGGTGCAAAGGTCTCGAACTCAAAGAACTCCAGCAAAGGTTCAAAATGAGTGTAGGCAACCGAGTTGGATGGTTCAGGTAACTCATCCGGAAAGTCGAAGGATTCAAACTCGGGTTGTGCGCAGCTAAGATCGTTTGAAAACGTGAAACACTCGTAGTCGTTGTCGGGCGCAGAAACAGCAGCAGGTTCGAAGAGAAACGCACTAGTGGCGTCAAGATTATCGTGATCAAACAGAAACTCCTCGAATTCACACTCTTCTGGGGTGATCTCCTGGATCGAGCAGACGTCCAGTATATGAGCATTAGGTTCGGCGGGCTGATTCCCCAACCTAAAAATGTTGAGTTCAATTGTCATATTTCCAAAAGAGAGGTTCATCGAACCATTGCGACAATTGATCACAGCATTTGAGGTTGCGAGAAATGGGCGACCGAGTATCACTGGAATTTGATTCCGGGGGTTAGCTACAGGCTGTGTATCTAATACAATGAAGTCAACGGGAAATATGAAGTCCCCAACTTTTATTAACACATCCTCTAGCTCACCCCTAGGATGGGTGATCGATCGGTCGGCCATTTGGAGAGTGCAGTGCGTGGGTTTCAGCTCTCCGACGCCTAATTGCTCGTATACTGAATACGGAAGCAAGTTAACACTGGCACCAAGATCTAATAGTGCGCGGTTGATGTTCTTATCCCTAATGGTAATTGAAATCGTAGGACAGCCAGGGTCCTTCCGTTTTTGTGGTAAAGATTGGGTAAGAGCATCACTCACAGCACTAGCCAAGAAAACTTTCTTTGGTACCTGAGACTTCCTCTTTTTCGTGCACAAGTCCTTTAAGATTTTCGCGTAGGACGGGACTTGTTGGACATCATCTAAAAGAGGAATGTTAATGTTAACTTGCTTGAATAACTCCAGAATCTTCTCCATTTGTGGATTTTGTTTGTTAGACCTCAACCGGTTTGGAAATGGAACATTTTGAAATTTGGTTGAGTCTAATGCTTGAGGAGGAGATTGTGGAGTCGGAACGGATCCCAGAATAGGTGTCTTTGTGGAGTGAGAAGTGGGTCCGTTCAGAGCAGAAGAAGAGGGAGGGGAGCCTTGTGAAGAACGGAGAATAGGCTCAGAAGACGAAGAAGAAGAAGAAGAAGAAGAAGAAGCGGCCGGGGTGTCATCGTTGATCCATTTGCCAATGTATTTTTGCAGCATCCTCCCCGATCTCAGTGTGGTCACGGCACTCACATTATGGTTCTGTTGTTCAAGAGCAACATGTGCATTATGTGGGTGACCGGGATTTGGAAGTGGCTGGGACGGGAGCTTCCCCTTTTCTCGCTCTCTTAAGGCCGCGTTCAGCTGTGCAATCTGGGCCTCGATGGTCTTGATGCTTTGCCCGTGTGCGGCAGTGTGTTGCACTAAGGATTGAATGGAAGACTGGATGTTGGCGGTGGATTGAGTCGATTGTTTAACGAACGCCTCCAGACTTCGCTCGAGCGAGGAAACCTTATCGTTGTTTGACGGAACAAAGTTGTTTGGTGGAAAAGAATTATTGGGTGCAAAGTTGTTCGTCTGATTTTGGAAAGGTTGGGGTTGGAAGGGCTGTTGATATTGATGTTGAGTTTGTTGTTGTGCTTGTTGTTGCGGTGGAGGGGCCCTTTGGAAATTGTTGCCTTGGAATTGATTCTGATTCTGATTCCAGGCGAAATTGGGGTGGTTCCTCCAACCGGGATTGTAGGTGGAAGAGTATGGATCATTCCTCGGTCTTTGCTGGAATGCAGCATTAACCTGATCCTGTCCTTGCGAGGGTGGATTGTAAGGACACTCTTCGGTCAAGTGGGAAGGATCGGAACAACAAGCGCAGATGGTACGAAGGGGGAGAACAGGGGCAGGAGCAGAGAATTTGCTTTCTATTGCTTCAAGCTTTCTTTTTATTGCAGCCATTTCAGCTTTCATCGCAATAGAGACATCAAGTTGGTGGATTCCTACCCTAGACTGACCGGTAGAAGTGGAGGTAGAAGAAGAAGAAGTCGGTCTGGTTCTCTCCCACTGTAGCGTTTGCTCCGCAAGGTCGTCAAAGAACTGCCACGCTTCCTCGTCAGATTTCGATAGGAAGTGGCCCTGACAGATGGTTTCCAACAACTGCTTCGTTGCTGGGTTCAGGCCCTCGTATAAGGTTTGGCAGAGTTGCCATTTCTCTATACCGTGGTGAGGACACTGAACAAGAAGGTCTTTGTACCAGTCAAAGCACGTCCAGAAGGGTTCAGAAGGAAGCTGGGAGAATTGGTTGATTTCATTTCGAATCCTTGCGGTTTTATGATTCGGATAGAATTTTTTCAGAAACGCTTTAACAAACTCGTCCCAGCTGGTTATGGAATGGGACGCGGTGCTATACAGCCATTTTTCAGCAAGATCGCATAAAGTGAACGGAATGACCCGTAGACGTATAGCATCGTCCGACAGCTGGGTGGTTTTCATCAAGGCACAGACGTTTTGAAATTTGTTGATGAAGATATAGGCATCTTTAGATTCAAGCCCATGAAAACGTGAAAGCATGTTGATGAAGTGGGGCTTAATTTCAAAGTTGTCCCCATTGGCCGGAGGAAGAGAAAGGCAGGTGGGAAGTGCAGAACGGGTGGGATAGAAACGATCCTGGAGCGCGATTCGCTGCGGCGCTATAACAGGCGGTGGTGGTGGGATATTGGTCTCCGTAGGAGGTGGAGCCAATCCAGGGGTGGTCAAAGAGATCTTCGGATTAAATCCTGACATCGCGGAAGAAGAGGTTGGTGAAGGTGAAGGTGAAGATGTATGAACAGAATTCCGGTCAACGTCGGAGTTGGCCGGCAACGGAAGGGGTGAAAGAGGAGTGGACGGAGTATCGACTTCGGAGTCGATCGCGTAGTCGGTAGCGACTAACGTAACGCGGACTAGACGGGCGCTAGTGTCCCAAGTCCAAGCGGACATACACTAAACGAGTTTAGTATAGTCAAAGCGGAGAAGGTGAAGGTAAGAAAACGTCAATGGAGAAAGGCGATGGGTGGTGGGTGAAAATGGATTTGGCGACAAAGGGCAAGTTTTTATAAAAGTTTTTGATTTTTTTTTTGTTTTTAGAAAGAGATTTACAGAAATATGTACGGAAATACGGCTTAAGTAATCACAAACAAGATATGCACAATCACACCTAGATCTAGGGTAACCTAGGTCTACTAGACCTGTTCCTGAACTTGATTGTCGAAGTTAAACAGTGTCGAGAAACGGGCTTAAAAATACACTGATCACGAGGCCAGGTAAGTGCAGAGATAAGGGGAGGTTGTCCAACGCTTTCGCGAAGTTCCTTAATTAAATAACCCTTTCTCTTTTGGCGGTTGCGCCGTTAACACTTTCCTAGACACCCCGTAAACAATATACCGTTAAGCGAGGTTCTAAACACGGTTTATCTTCTCCTAATGAGCGCGAAGTCCTTAGGGCTGAAGTCTAGTATTTTTTAATTTACAATGGACAATGCATATGCTTTTGTGATTTTTGGGGTCCTGGGAAGGGTGATGAAATCCCCACCCAATCTGGATTGGTTTCAAGCCCCTTATGTCCGTATTAAAGAATGCAAAGCGGTAACAAATCAACTGCAAACAATTTTTATTTGCGGCGCAAAGAATCCTGCACAAGAACAGTTTATTGGAAGGGGGAGAAGAGTTTGCGCAAAGAAATCTGCAGAAAACACAGTTTATTGGAGTCCAGAGGAGTGAAAGAGAGAAGAGAGAGTTACCCAGAAAAAATGGCAGCCCAAGGGCACCAATTGGCCGCGGATCCGCGGCCTAAGCTTCCTTATGCCGCGGTTCCGCGGCTATATGGTGGGATTGGGCTTCTGAAATTTTTGGGAGTGTTCTGTTTGGTGTCCTCTGCTTGTCTGGATATGCTGAATTTTTATTTGCTCACTGTACCTGCTCCAGATCTTGACAGTAGACCGTTTGTTCCGTTTTGATCCGTCGCGGTGTAGCCGCGAAATGTGGGTCTATCTTCCCACGTCTTTGGCACTGTACTTGAACTCCGTATTTTCAACGTCTTGGCCACTGAACTCGAACTTTGTATTTTCCTGCACACTTGCACAAAAACGAATCAAGAATAACAAGATGGTTTCTTTTACAAAGTATATTTTTTTTTGTTTTGATTTTCGGTTAAATTTACAAGTTAACCCGAAATTACACAAGGAAATAAACTACCGTCTCCCCGGCAACGGCGCCATTTGATTGTTAGCGATTCTACGTGTTCAAGTTTTAGTTAAATACCACAATCAAGACGGTTTCCCTTGTAGCTAGCCGGTTGAGTACGGGTCATCCGCAGGGAGATGGGAATCTTTTTCAATGTGCTTTAACGAGTTAAGTCCGGTTTTTCAGATTTTGTTGTGGTTATCTAAGTATTGAGTTGATATTTAAAGAGAGCTTGTTAGTGTTAGGATTAGGTTAGTTTGAGTTAGGAGTCTCCACATCTTTCATTGCCCCTTTTAATATCGGTGTTACGGTAATCGGCAACAACGGGGATTAGCACGACTAGGAAGGAACTTGCGAGTATAAGCTAGGCTTTCCAACGCATAAGTTCTTCCTTTTGGTGCTTGTCCGTCCGTTCTTGGCTCTTAGCCATAACCTCCGGTTAATTCAACCACAACCGGTCTCACTACGGAATCACCGCTATCATGTAGGATAGGGTGCCGTAAGGAGCGGATTGTGGTTCAATTAACGGGAGTCGAATTAAGCTGTTGGGCAAGGAAAGAGTGAGAGAGATTTCCTTCTCTCAAACTTCCCTTATCGTACCCTAACAAGTATGAACTACTCACACATCATGATACGGAAAAATAAAACAAAACAAAAGAGGAAGATAGAAAGAAAGAGATTAGAAGAATACGACTAGCTATTTGCGACCTCACCTTGGCGAGGATCGAGCGTAAGCATCATTGTCGTATTAAGGATAAAGAAAAAGAGAGAAGAAAGAAACAACAAGAAATAACAACAACTAGTTAACGAATTAAAATTACAACAATTATAGAAAAAGTAAGACAAGCATGATAATAAAATGATCTTCTTTATTCACCATTCTTCACTCACCAAGCTCATTACAAGTTTTAATGGAGAAGAGATGAGAAGAGGAAGAAGAAAACACTAAACCTAGCAAAAATGAAAATACAAGAATGGACCCTTTCCTTCTCAAAGTTCTGGGCTATTTATAGGCCAAAAAATGAAAACCTAGGGCAACCACCAGAACACACACGAAAAGACAATTCTACCCCCAAAATCTCTGCACATGCGGCGCCTAGACGGCCGCGGATCCGCGGCCTAGACCCCCCTTTGGCCGCGGTTCCGCGGCCGTATAAAGGAGTTGGGATGTCTTCTTTTTTGGGCTTCCCTGGTTTTTCTTGCACTTTATTCTGGCATATGATTTTTCTCAGATTTTCTTCACGATTTTTCCAGAATTTCTGTTGAGAGAAAGATGGACTTTTGTGGATGATTTTGTCATGATTACCTCGAGCTCCGCGTAGATCTCTTGGATCTTGTGCTGCCATTGAGCCTTGTGCATGAAAACGACATTGATTTGACATTTTGTCTCTTAAACTGGTATCTGGCAACATACGGATGAAGAGCGGAGACCGTGTTTTATCTGTGGTTGGCAGGAACCCGGATTTTGTCGTGTTTTTCATGAATTTCACCGTTCTAGAACCGAGAACCTGTATCCTGCAATTGACTAGCAAACACGGCTCAAGAGTATCTACCGATATGCAATGTGATAAAAATTGGGCGGTATGAAAATGCAAAAATCTGATATGAACAAGCGCCAGTTTATAAAAAGTTTTTGTTCCGCATTTGGCGTCTGTTAGATGGCCGGGCCGCTACCGTGGACTTACAATAACAATAGGGCTATAGCTTTAGCGAAGGAACCAAGGTCCCATCAGAAATCCAGGCACATCTTAAGGCGGTATCACCTGATTTGGGAGATCATTGATCGCCAGGAGATCAAGGTGCGGAGAATGGACACAAAAGACAACACGGCGGACCAATTCACGAAGGCCTTACCCCAGACTCAGTTCGAGCGGCTGATCGAGATGATAGGTCTTCGATACGCCAGTACATGTCCTTAGTGCAAGTGGAAGATTGTTAGTGTATATGCCCTAGAGACCATTACTGTATCATACTAGCATGTATATTACTTGATGGAAGCTTGGGATATTCACAGTTGTATAGACAATCTTGCTCGAAATAGTAGTATGCTACTTGGTTTGTCTCTGCTTTAATGTGTACATGTGTTTCTTGTATTATATCACCTATACGCATTGGTAGAGCCCTTAGGATCTTTTGCTTGATTACCGACGTTGTGATGGCGATCACACTCGTGGGGGCTGGGTAATCCACATGCACATCCTTATGCACGTCCCTAGTCGTGGGATTATCGAGACAGGGCATCGATACTCCGGAGTAGACTAGCGTATGCGCTTCTCATCCCAGTGCGGGAGGCGGTCTGTCCCACAGCCGTCAGTACGTCGTACTTGAGATAGTATGCGGGTGCTCGTTAGGTTACGAGTACATTGGACAGGACTCGTCGGGGACTGTTGGTTGGTATTATACCTATCGTCAGTTAACAGTTCCCAGGTGACATGAGTACAGCTTAGTCCGCTGACTTGACACTGTCACTTCGCCTCGAGTGTGTTCCCACTGCACTTTGCTTACTACCCTACCACGGCTCTACTGAGTCATGCAAACAGGTAGTAGTTGGGTGCAGTCCCGAATCACTTGGAGGCAGTGACGGTTAGACAGGATTCGTCTCTCCCGGTATTGGGGGTTGATATCGCGCTGTGTCTAGGAGAGCCAATACACAAAGTCCCTGGCCAGGGCAAGCGAGATATACTGGTAGGTTTCCAGTGATGTCTCAGGGTGTTCTGAGCTACACACCGACACGACTTGTACCGCTATTAGGGGACTGACGTTCGCCACCCCCTAGGCCCGGCATGCGATGTATCAGACGAACAGACCGGACTGTACGGAGATTGTCACATACAGGCTCAGTAGGAGTTCGGATGGGTTTACCTCATCGGCCTTCTTATCGACATCTACCTGGGGACCGTTACGTAGAGCTAGTGCCGCTTGCGGTCTGTGGTCAAACCCACTGCCAGCGTAGTGTCGAGTCTTTAGAGTCCCACACAGAGAGTTCCCCTGCACTGAGCGAAACGTGTAGAGGCCGTATGGTTTTACGGCAGGGCTGCGATCGCTTACTTGCACTTGTGTGCGTATGCTGTTCGGGCAGGCAATACTGGTGGGCTTTGGTTAAAGACAGATCCTAGTATTGCACGGATGGATTTGTTTTGTCTTCTGTGCATTCGCATTCTACGGAATGCGGGTGCGGGTGTGTATGCACAGTTTTGAGGAGCGATGAAGGAGGAGGTGCCTCATTAGGGTTTTGGCAGTTGGTTCGGCCAAAACCGTTATGTGGCAGGCTAATTAGGGTTTTGACATTTCGTTCAGTCAAAATCATTATGAGCCGGAGACATTATTTTACTAATCCTTTTTATGATAATTATGTAATGGCTAATTGCTTTGACCATTTGACCACCTTGACCACTCTTGACTTTGTTGACCCGTTGACCAAAGTTGACCATTGACCTTCATGAGAGGTCTACACTCTTCTTTGGTTTTCTTTTTCTTTTTTGATTATGAAAATGGTCATTGGATTATGAAAATGGTCAAATCAATGTAGCATCAACTTTATCATGATAGGATTTGTAATGATGGTGTTTAGTATTATTTTGCAACCATGGTCCATTTTCTTTGGTTAACCTTTTCATTTTCTTTTTTTCTTACTCTCTCTCTTGGAAGTGAGAAGAAAGAAAGAGCTCCATGGTTGCTTGACCTCCTTCATCTTCCTCCTCTTCATAAATTCTTTTGATCTCATATGTTGAGAGAAAAAGAATCTACATAGACAAATACCTCCATCTTTCTCTTATACACAACCAAGGGTATCAAGACTGGCGATCTTGTTGCCCTAGTTGCCTCGGCTCGAGGTGGAGCTCGGTGTACAACTCTCGGGTGGATCGTCTTCGACTCAAGAAGGCCGCGGAGGTGACCAAAGTCCGGATCAACCCTCGGAGCATGGATCGACGAGCGAGACAGCGGAATGAAGACCCGAAGGACCGATATCGTGAGGTATAATTTCTACGGCATAGTAGTTAACATCTCTTGTAGTTTGCTAGTTTTTAGTTTAGCAAAGATCCGGCTTTTACGGTCCATGTTACCAAGTCAAGAAAAATTTTTGTTTTACCGTTTCCGCAACCCCGAAAGTACCAGGAGAGGTAACGTAGACCTAACAAAACCCACTTTTAATATCGACCACTGAAACCCTATCGGCATGAAACTTGACATTCTCCATTACCGCTGTAGATAACATGTGAACATATGTCATGTTATCGGCAAGTGGATCTTCAAGTGCAACGAAATCATTATTAGCACATGAATTAGTAATCCACTGCCTATCATTCTTATCATCAAGAACATATGCAATTTGCATGCTATCTTATGCTTGAATCTCATCCTCATCACTAGCATCATCATTGTCACATTCAACTCCATTATGATCTAACACCGCTGAATCTGTAACAGGTAAATCGGTTAGATGTGCGGAACCAACATTAGGAACTTGCATGGTACTTGATGTTCTTGTTTCATACCGATGAAATTCTGACCTATCGTCTGCAAACGGTGTCCATCCCGTATTGTATCCCGTATTGTATGACTGCATGTGCTCGATATTTTATGGAAGAATATTGAAGCTGAAGCTTAGTGTTGGCATGCAATAAAAACCGAAGTTTGGTGGTTACATGCAATTATAACCGACCGGCAGTATATAAGAACTGCACACAAATTTATGAATACTTAGTAACTATAGCATACCTCCACTCTCAATAAATAGTGTTCCGCTAAATGTACATGCAGTATTAAGATATGCAAGGTAATCCTTACTTCGAAAACTGTCAATGTTGGATAGTTGCCCTCAAGTCAATGTTAGTGGATGTTGCACGCCCTCACAACACTTGTGAGGAGGTGGAAGTGGCAAATGAAAATTTTCTTGCATGCAACACTTACTTAAACCCTAGATATTGTGCTAAACCATAACTAGAAACCCTATCTAGAGTTGTTATCTACTCTGATAGGGGGTTATACCTAGTGAATCGGTCATTCGGGTCTTCTTTTAGATGCGACTCCTAGGCTCCTTGGATGGTTGCAACGACCTCGATCACCGGTCACCTCCAAGACCTAGATGATCCACCCGAGAGCTTTCGAACAAGCTTCAAACTCTTCACAAGAGTTAACTAAGAAGTCAAGTGTGCTAGAAATGACTACTTAGATGATGTAAGGAATGAACTAGTGGATTATTTTATCTCTTAAGCTTTTGTTTCACAACTCATGTGAGGGGTAAAGCTTAGAGGTGAAGAAGAAGATAATTTTGGAGAGAGAAGATGAATGTGGGAATGAGAGAAAAATGAACAATGGAAAAAAGGACATGGCTCATGGGAAATAATTGAAGTATGTATTATTTTATCTCTAAAATAAAGCACCATACTTCAATAGTAACCCAAACGAATAAAAAAAATAATATGAGCCATTCTTTCATCCATGCTTTGACATTTCTCCAAATTCCACATCATTGTTTTTATTTTCACAAAATAAAAACACATTTATGAGGTGTCTCCTTCTAGAATGTATTCTTATAAAATTATAAGAATACCCCTCAACGTATACCATATAAGTATATCCGTATTCGTATTCCGAAAAAATACGAATACTAATAATCCAATAATATAATACCGGTATTCGGTTTAAATCAAAGACTACCAGTATTATCCTTTTGATCATCATTCGTGAAGCCAGTACACGAACATGATCGAAACCCTGCCGTAATAACTTATGGCCTCTACATCTTTTGCCTGAACCAGGGAACCCTCTGTGTAGGACTCTTAAGACTCGGCAATACGCTAGCAGTGGGTTTAACCACAAGCACATCAGCGACACTAGCTGTGCGTAATAGCTATCCAGGTACATGACGAAAAGGTGGCCGAGGAGCGAACTCATCCTAACCCTAACGAGCCTGTAAGTAACACTTACCGTACAGTCCGCTCTCCTCGTCTGATACGTCGTATATGAAGTTTAGAGGTGGTAAATATCATAACCAAGTAACTTTATAAATCATGCTGATTTATGGCTCATAATGGTTCGAGAAACTACTGATAACTCTTATCAGTAAATCTCGACAACCCTGGCCAAGGATTTACTGCTATGGTCGATCAAGCATAGCGTGACATCAACTGCTTATACCGGGAGAGACGAAACCCCTCCTATCGCTCACCGCCTCCATTTGACTCGGGACTGTACAAAAAATCCACCTTTTGGCATGACTCAGTAGAGCCGTGGTAGGGAGGAAATCAAAGCACAGTGGGAATCACACAAGACACTATGATGATCTCGGGTCTACAGACTAACCTGTACAAGTGTCACCAAAGAACTCCTATCTGACAATAGTTATATATACCATCTAGGAGTTCTCAGCGAGTCCTGTTCGATGTACCCATTCCCAA
Organism: Agapanthus africanus; assembly: GCA_030015575.1. NCBI lineage: Eukaryota > Viridiplantae > Streptophyta > Magnoliopsida > Asparagales > Amaryllidaceae > Agapanthus > Agapanthus africanus. Next base: position 435,151,034 of record CM057345.1, on the reverse strand, counting down.
ATGAGCACCTGTGTACAATCTTTAATGTCAAACACCAATGGTTGTGGGATCAACCATTGCCCCCAAGGTCAAGAAACATGCTCACTAGTCTACTCTGGCAATATTGATGTCCTATCTCGATATACCCTCAACTAGAAACTATTAAAGGATATTCTTTTAGACTGCCCATGCCCCACTAATATGATCTACATCATAGTCCTGGTAGTCAAGCATAATCCTAAGGGCTTCATCAACATGTATATAACATATGAAAAACAACACATCATACGTTAAGATGAAGATAAACCAGATAGCATACTATCATTTCGAGCAAAGATTGTTTCTGTACAAATACATACCTAGCATCCTATACAATACAGTCTTCTATGGCATACAAATCTAACAATCTCCTACTTGCCTTATGGCCTGTAGTTGGTGCAATAAGAACCTACTGTCTACACTAGAACCAATTGCCGGCACACCGCATGCCCAACATCTCGAACAGTCTCTCAAACTGGACTTGAGGGATGGCCTTGGTGAATGGATCTGCTTTGTTGTCTTTCATGTCTACTCTCCGTACCTCAATGTCCTGGCTATCCACTATCTCCCTGATGATGTGATACCGCCACAAGATATATCTGGATTTCTGATGGGACCGCGGTTCCTTTGCCAAAGCCATGGCTCTATTGTTATCACAATACAAAGGTATTGGATTAGCAATGGATGGAACCACTTGAAATTCAGAAACGAACTTCCTCATCCAGACTACTTCTTTTACGGCATCATTAGCAGTAATATACTTAGCTTCCATTGTGGTGTCAGCGACGGTATCTTTCTTGGAACTCTTCCAACATACCGCCCCTCCGTTTAAGGTAAATACAAACCCCGAGATGGACATACTATCATCCTTATCGCTCTGGAAGCTGGAATCGGTAAAGGCCTCCATTTGGACGTCTTTATTACCATACACCAAGAACTGTTCTTTAGTCCTTCGCAAGTACTTCAGAATGTGTTAGTTGTATGTATGCCCTATAGTCCAATATTGTACATATGATGTATATTATAGTGGATGCTTGGACACATATTAAGAGGACTTTCTTGCTCGACATGATAGTATGCTATCTGGTTGCTCTTTATCTTAACATATATACTTGTCTCTTGATACTGTCTTATAGTTACATGTTGGTAAAGCCCTTAGGATGTGTACTTGACCACCAGGACTGTGATGCAGATCATACTTGTGGGGCCATGGTAGTCCATAATTCATCCTTTAATGTTCCTAGTCATGGGTGTATTGAGATAGGGCATCTATATACCAGAGTAGACTAGCGTATACGCTTCTCGACCCATGAGATGGGCGATGGATGATCCCATATCCATTGGTGTTTGATATCAGAGATGGTATACGGGTGCTCAGGGGAGACTGGATACACTGGACGGACTCGTCGAGAACTCCTAGATGGTATTCACTACTACAAATAAGGGTTGCCCCTACGGATTTAACTGTAGGGGCAAACCACTGCCCCTACGGATATATCCATAAGGGTGAAAAAATAATCTGTTGGTGCAAACGTTGTAGGTGCAAGTTGAAGCCCTGAACTTGCCCCTACGGGCAAAAACATGCCCCTACGGAGTTCTGTGTAGGTCCATTTGCACCTACGGAGTAGGGCGTAGGGGGGAAAAAAGTTATTTTATTTACGGTTATTTTAATTATATTAACTGTACCTACGGATTTATCTGTAGGGCCAAATACTATCCCCTACGGATATATGCGTAGGTACATATCCGTAGGGGCAAAATATCAGAAATCCTGATATTTTGCCCCTACGGATATATTCGTAGGGGTCTTTGTTTGCCCCTACGGATATATCCGTAGGGGCAAGCCCAACCACCTGATACTGAGATCAGGGGGGACATATCAGTTAATGTTGATATTTTGGCCCTACGGTGTAAACCGTAAGGGCAACATCTGTACCTACGGATTAATCCGTAGGTACACATTGTCTGTTTTTTTTAAAAAAGGGCTACCTGATTTTTTCTCGCCCTGTGCACAATAATATATATATATCAATAAAATATAAAATTAATCATCACACAACATATATCACAGTATTCATAATCACATCTCACGCATATAATATACAAAAGAAACCCAAATACTGAATATGAAATAAAAAAACAATATCAATATCAATATCGTTTCAAAATGTAGTACAATATGTATGATATAAATAAATACATGTTTCAAAAAATAAGAATCAAAAAGCTACCCTAGCTCGGTCCAGCTCCACCTCTGATGAACGATAGAATAAGGCGCGTCTGCTCCTCGGTCAATAAACCATGCAATTCGGCGCGAGCGGGAGTCTGAGCGTCCTGTGGAGCTGGCGATGTGGTCTGCGCAGCCGCCGTCGAGGTAGTAGCTTGCGGAGCCACGGCTGCGGGAGTCTGAGCGGGCGGTGGAGCTATAGGAGCTGTCTGCGGAACCGCAGCCGATGTAGTGGCTTGCGGAGCCGCAGCCGAAAAAGATGCATGTGGAGGCTCGGCCGATGTACCCTGTCGCGTCTGGACCTAACGTGTGTAAGAAGCGTGTAAGAACTGTGTATTATTCGAATTCATATCATGCATTATCAAGTTATTTGGATATCTAGTTTGGAAAACCGTTGTTTATTTGAATTACATATGTATGTATGATTAATCAAACCTAAGTCTAAAACCAAATAAACTCAAGCTACAAACAAATTATGGATATGTTGATATCTATAATATGACATGATATTTTACTATAAAGTAGTATACATACCAGCATCTCCTTCAACTCCTGAACGGTGGCCCTCAAACTCTCCTGTTCCTGCTGGACACGTCGCTCACTGGAGACGGAGGAAGTAACCGCCGGGGTGGAGTCAAACTTCATATGGGCCCTGCTAGGGCCCAGTCCCTGGCCTCTCTCCCAACCTCCGTGGTGCTCTCTGTGTGCGGCGTCCAGAACTGGGGTCAGCAGCCTCGGATCACTCTGTCTGGTAAAATCGATCCCCGAGGCCTCGGCCTGCTCAACCACCCGCTCCTATACCCACATTAAGCAGTAAAGTATAAGTATAAAATTTAAACTTGAACCTTCCAAAACTATAATTTCAAATATGGGTAGAATAAATATTAACACTTACGCAATACTCCTGGGTAGCGACGTCGGGATATCGAAGCTCGCCCGTGGCGGGATCTGTCGAGGTGCCGTGGACGGCAAGATATGCGGACTGCACGCTCGGTGTACCACCTTGCGCCACGGTCTGAGCTGTCTGCAATATTAGAAAATAACTCTTAATATTAGAAATATTAGAAAATAACTCTTAATATTGCAGAATATCACAAAGGTCGGTCTATTGTAATTTACCGATAACTCCATGGCTCGAGTAATATTCCTCGAGCCACCTGTATAAGTGGGGCGACCCCTCTTCGCCGACTTCTTGTTCTCTGTATTCTGAGCGGCCTGTTTCTGCACAACGCATTAACATTTAGTTTTCTAATTAAGGAACACAAAAAAATAAATTATATCCTAAACAATGAATTACATTTAAAATACATACCTGTTTGCATTGGGAGTCGAAATATTCGCACAATAGAGGCCATGTCTCTACGTCGACTCTCGCAAACGCCGGAGTAGATAGGAAGGCCGCTCTCTCTGCCTCGGGGGTCGCCATCCACAGGGAGTAGCAGTCGGCCTTCAGCTCATTCCTGTTGTATCGGACCTTGGTCCGCATGTTCTTCATCAGGCCATTGTACAGAGCATGAAGGTCGAGCACCCTCCCAGGGTGATCAGGGTCGGGTACAGGCTGAAAATCGTAATCCGACTGAAAATACAAAAAAAACATTGTTATTAGATTGGAAGTGTTAATAATAAATATATTGGATAAATCAAATGAAAATATATATTAATACGTACCCGAGCCTGATCAAAGAAGAGGGCGAATGAGCGCCGGTGCTGCTCGCCCCACTCAACGTGAAGTGGATAGTTCTTCACGAGCCGGCTCTCGTCCCCCATATACCGGCCGAACCTCTCGGCATGAGGACCGGTATAGCGATAGTCAAGGGTAAAAAAGAGGGGGAATGCTGCCTCCCCCTAGCTCTGTCAGGCCTCAGCCTATGGGACTGATTCGGGCCTCGAGTCCCCCTCTGGGATGGAGAGGCCCTGCGTCTGCAAGAAATATCAAGACAATCAATATTAGGACAAAGTTGTATTAAGAAATCAAGCTTAAACGAAAATTGAAGTGTGATATATACCTCTGGTGACTATCGCACAAGCCTGGGTCCGGGCAGCAGCACGAGCGGGATGATAGTTCCTCCGGTGAGGAACAACCGGGGTCCCGGATGCGGACGCATCCCCTCCAACTAGAAAATAAACATTGACGCTAAATTTTCATGAAGTTCATATTTATTCTATAGAGCATATGTAAAATGAATAAATATTTTATATTTATTCATACTAACCTGCAGACGATGCGGATGGTAAGGAAGCGGCAGGAGTGGCCCCTGCGGAAGATGTGGACGCACCACCTATAATTAGACAATTAAATATATATTATATAAGTAATTGCAAAAAAAATGTGTAGATAAATAATATAATATTCTAAATCAATATGCATGCAATATAGGATATATAAACATACCGGCAGGTGCGGTGTTGTCACCACCTACAGCTAGACAATAATAAAAATTGCTAAGTAAGAGCAAAAGGGATATGTGTATATTTATGATATAGCATTCTAAATCAATATACATGCACTATATGATATATAAACATACCTGGAGGAGCGGGAGTGGCCTCTGTCCCAGATGTGGACGCATCACCAACAACTAGACAATCAAACATTGACAATATAAGTAATTTTGACATAAACAAGCATGAATATCTGTAATATTATATTCAAAATGGATATGCGTGCAGTATACCTGGAGGTGTGGCAAAATCCACACGGAAAGAGGCATCCGAAGGGGTCTCCGATCTGGGTGCAAGACCGGCCCTCTGAAGCTCCCTATGAAGCTCTCCGGGCGGCAGAACCGCTCTGCCTCTGCCTCTGCCTCTGCCGCGGCTGGAGCTCTTGCCGCCCCTCGCTGCTCCCGACATCGTCATCAAATCTAGATAAACGATTCGTGGACGCATTAGACAATCATTAAAAGTATTGACTATATATGTATAGAGCGTAAAATGTGAAGTAATAATATAACATTACTGATAACCTTTTTCGTTTCGTGGGCGCATTATACATATATACTTGGATTTCATCGTCGATGTCATTTCTAACCTACGTAACTTCATGATCGGTCGAAGACAACACGTCCTTCGAAACAGACGGTCGGGGCACTTTAAGCCTTCTCTCTTCTTCGTCCTCATCGCTGTCCTCGAATTCTGGGACATTGTAGACATCTCTGGGTTTCCATCGGCATACAACACTCCATCCCGATGCTTCAGACACTGTGAGTAGTATACTTGGAACGCTTGGTTCGGAAAAATAAACGGATCTTCCTGACCGTAAAATCGAAGTGTGTTCACACTAGTCAATCCATATTCATCTTTCCAAGTCCCAAGATTGCTTCTCTAACTGTCCGTATCGGTTCGCGTATCGTACCAAGTACACTGGAATATATAAAAGAGTTCTGATCGTCCGAGATAGTGGATGCCGAGTATACAATTTAAGTACCCATAATAAATCACACTGTCTGATCCTACCGTCATAATCCCACTATTCCGAGTGGTTCTAGATGTTTCTATGTCCTTAACTTCGAATTTGTATCCAAGGACACCAAATCCTTTTTAATATGCAATCTCCGTACTATGAAATTGAGCTAAACTTCTTGAATCACTCTCAAATGATGCAGACAAGTTCGGATCGTGGATCTAACAAAACAAATTTTACGACAAATACATAACGATACAAGTTTAGATTAAAAATGATAGCAATAAAATGTTATTCGAATAACTTACATGATCTGTGACCCAATCACAAAAATTATCCTGATGATATTTTTACAAACGTTCTTCGTTCCAATCAGGATGCCCCTCACGTACCTCGTTAAAATGAATTCTGTTTTCGACAAATAATTGTGACATTAATATTATATCATTTCATACAAACACAAACACAGATATAAGAATTAATCCAAAAAAACTTACTCTCTAATTTGTTCAAGACATGCGCAATTAAGCAAGATAAACCGGTATATCTTGTTGATAAACATAGTGTCTTCCCTCTTATACTCAGCTTTACCATATGGCCCGTCTTGAATTCTTCGTGGTCGGTTAAGCCTTGTCTCAATCTTCTCGTCCAGATAGCGGGAACAAAATGTGGTTGCTTCATCAAAAAAATAACCTTGCATGATGGAACCCTCTGGTCGATTTTTATTGCGTATATACTTCTTAAGAGTGTAGACGTACCTAATGAAAATATGTTGAATAAAGTAATATGGGCATACATGACAACAATAAATTTATAAATTGCGCGAAACAAAAAATTACACGTACCTCTCGACGGGATACATCCATCGATATTGTACTGGTCCGGCTAACTTCGCCTCAGTTGCAAGATGAACCGTCAAGTGTATTATGATATCGAAGAATGACGGTGGTAAAATACGCTCAAACTTGCAAAGTATCAACGCAATAGAATTTTCTAGTTTATCCAGCATCACAACCTCCAGTGTTTTAGCACACAACTCCCTGAAAAAACAATATTGGTCGTTGATTACTAGACCAACTGAGTCGGGGAGAGATGTCCTGAGGGCTAATGGAAGAAGGTGCTCCACGATAACATGGTGATCATGACTTTTCAGCCCATCGATCTTGCCCTTCCCAATTTTTATTTTCTTGCTGAATGATCCTGAGAAACCTGTAGGGACTTTCAAATCATGCAACACCTGCAGGAATCTTTTCTTCTCCGGTTGTGACATATGATAAGCGGCATTGGGAAGTACAAACTTGCCCGGTTTACCTGCTACCGGTCTAGGGTGCAATTCACTTCTTATTCCCCACTCTTGTAGATCCATCCGAGCATTCATGTTGTCTTTCGATTTCCCGTCTTTACAAAGAAGCAAGTTAAGTATGTACTCTAATACTCCCTTCTCTATATGCATGACGTCCAGACAATGACGTACTGAATTTGTAGACCAGTACGGAAGCTCGAAGAAAATGCTTAACTTGTTCTAATATGGTGGTTTGACTTGTTTCGTCGGATCCATCCCGAAAGTCACATTATTATAACCATCCCATTTAGCAGTCACGTCCTCTCCGGACAATGGCGATGGAGCTCCAAGAAGCTCCTGATGACCATCAAAGTGAACCGTGTCTAACCTATAGGGGTAGTCCGGAAGCAGGAAACGTCGATGGCCGCAATAACAAACCTTCCTGCTAAAATTCAAGAATTTTGATGTTGTGTGTTCATGGCAATGAGGACATGCTTTGTGACCTTGTACGGACCAACCTGATAGCATTCCATATGCAGGAAAGTCATTAATTGTCCACATTAAAGCCGCACGCAGTATGAAGGTTGTATTTATGTTTGCATCGTATGTCTCTACACCATCAATGAACAAAGATTTCAACTCCTCGATTAGAGGTCGGAGATAGACGTCGATATTGTTCCCCGGTGAGTTTGGTCCGTCGATAAGAAGAGGCATCGTAAAGAATGATTGGTCCATAGCCAACCAAGGCAACAGATTATAAATTATCATTACAATGGGCCATGTGCTGTGACTTCCAGCCATATAGTTGAATGGGCAGAAGCCATCAGTAGCCAGTCCGAGCCGGACATTGCGAGGATCGCTACTGAATATTGCGTGCCTCCTATCGAAAACCTTCCATGCCGGTGAATCCCTTGGATGGATCATTTTTCCGTCTTCACTTGGAGGAGCACGGTGATGCCAAATCATTGACTCGGCTGATTTCTTGCACCTGAATAGCCTCTGTAGCCTCTGTGTTATGGGAAAGTATCGTGCTATCTTCACAGGTATATCAGGCTTCTTATCAGAATCTTTCGGCTTATACCTGGCCTCTCCGCATGTTGGACACTCTTTCAAATCTGAATTCTCTTTCCGGTACAACACGCAATTTTTATGACATGCTTGAATCTTCTCGCACTTTAGACCCAAATCAGACATCATCTTCTGGGCTCCGTACCAGCTGTCGGGCACGTTATTTCCCTGCGGCATAGAATCTTTCAAGAACGAAAGAAGCATTGTGAATGACTTGTTGCTCCATCCATTTAGGCACTTAATCTGGAAAAGTTGGACGAACCATGAGAGCGTAGAATACTTCGCATTCTCATAAATTGGTTTTCTAGCATCATTCAAGAAATTTTCATATTTATCCGCACTCGGTCCTTGACCGGAAGGAATGTCATTTTCGGTACGAATAGATTCACCTAGGGCAGCCTCTACCATATCCTCCATTTCTTCTGATGGAAATAAATTACCGTCTTCTCCTTCTGCCCCATTACCGAATTCTTCTTCTTCCCCTGCCGCATTATCGTGTTCTCCTTCTTCTTCTGCCGCAATACTGCATTCTTCTCCTTTCCCGTGATATTTCCAAGTTGTATAAAGTCTAGTAAACCCATGTTTTACAATATGAAGCTCTGCCAATTCTACCTTCTGCCAGTACTTATTGCCACATCTATCGCACGGACAGAGAATCTTCTCTATTATGATCTTATTATGTGCGCGTGCAAATTCAATGAAAGCAGCAATTTCTGCGACAAACTTAGGTTGCATACGTTGTTGCCAATCCACATACATCCAGTCCTTAACTCTGACGTACTCATGGGCCATGTTAGACTGTATAACATATAAATTGTAGGTTATGGTGACTATATTGAGAAATATAAGAACGAGATAGTTACTGACAAAGGAGAAAATTCGTGTATATGCTTTGTGTGTGCGTTTGTCATTGAAAAGCATAAATTATCGAACATATATTAACCGATAGACGGGGACTAAGTGGCGCTTTTAGTTTCATATATGAGTATCGATGAGAATATGAAGGTTTCATATTATCATATATTGGTTTTAACTTGAACATCTCGAATCACTCTCTAATTATCCGTTTGTTATGTATTCTTGATGTATGTGTGTGTTCTGGCTGTCGGGGGTAAGCTTCTATCCCATTAAGAATGTATAGAGCGAGCACCCATCACTTGTGCTTTCAACCGTTTCGAGTAAATTTCGGCAGCACCTCCCCGCTGTTCTCCGAGTACACTGTAATAGAATAGATAATCATTTCAAAGCTGTGAAACAACGTTGAAATGAACATCTAATCTATCTTTGTACACGGAGAACCAGCGGAAAGGTACTGACGAAATATCTCGAAACGGATGAAAACACAAGTGAATGATGGCGTTTGCTTTATACATTCTTAACTTGTCCACACGGGAAAAATCTATGGGTTACCATACGATTGAATTTTCTCGTCGCGTAGACTATATGACGGTTGTTAGTATCGAGCTATACTGTCCGATATTTAACAACCTTCGTATAGTTCTATGTCACGATGATTATCGAACGTATGTTAACCGATAGACGGGGACTAAGTGGCGCTTTTAGTTTCATACATGAGTATCGATGAGAATATGAAGGTTTCATATTATCATATATTGGTTTTAACTTGAACATCTCGAATCACTCTCTAATTATGCGTTTGTTGTGTATTCTTGTTGTATGTGTGTGTTCCGGCTGTCGAGAGTAGGCTTCTATCCCATTAAGAATGTATAGAGCGAACACCCATCACTTGTGCTTTCAACCGTTTCGAGTAAATTTCGGCAGCACCTCCCCGCTGTTCTCCGAGTACACTGTAATAGAATAGATAATCATTTCAAAGCTGTGAAACAACGTTGAAATGAACATCTAATCTATCTTTGTACACGGAGAACCAGCGGAAAGGTACCGACGAAATATCTCAAAACGGATGAAAACACAAGTTAATGAAGGTGTTTGCTTTATACATTCTTAACTTGTCCACACGGGACAAATCTATGGGTTATCATACGATTGAATTTTCTCGTCGCGTAGACTATACGACGGTTGTTAGTATCGAGCTATACTGTCCGATATTTAACAACCTTCGTATAGTTCTATGTCACGACGAGCATCGCACGTATGTTAACCGATAGACGGGGACTAAGTGGCGCTTTTAGTTTCATATATGAGTATCGATGAGAATATGAAGGTTTCATATTATCATATATTGTTTTTAACTTGAACATCTCGAATCACTCTCTAATTATGCGTTTGTTGTGTATTCTTGTTGTATGTGTGTGTTCCGGCTGTCGGGGGTAGGCTTCTATCCCATTAAGAATGCATAGAGCGAACACCCATCACTTGTGCTTTCAACCATTTCGAGTAAATTTCGGCAGCACCTCCTCGCTATTCTCCGAGTACACTGTAATAGAATAGATAATCATTTCAAAACTGTGAAACAACGTTGAAATGAACATCTAATCTATCTTTGTACACAGAGAACCAGCGGAAAGGTAGTGACAAAATATCTCGAATCGGATGAAAACACAAGTGAATGAAGGTGTTTGCTTTATACATTCTTAACTTGTCCACACGGGACAAATCTATCGGTTACCATACGATTGAATTTTCTCGTCGCGTAAACTATACGACGGTTGTTAGTATCGAGCTATACCGTCCGATATTTAACAACCTTCGTATAGTTCTATGTCACGACGAGCATCGCACGTATGTTAACCGATAGACGGGGACTAAATGGCGCTTTTAGTTTCATATATGAGTATCGATGAGAATATGAAGGTTTCATATTATCATCGAGTATCATATATTGGTTTTAACTTGAACATCTCGAATCACTCTCTAATGATGCGTTTGTGTGTATTCTTGTTGTATGTGTAACATGATTTTAAACCATTGAGATCAAGATTGATAGAACTGATCATCGTACATTGCAATGGCATTCATCAACCAAAAACTATTATTGCAATGGCATTCATCTATAACAATCAACAATTAAAACTACAATTGTAGGATACTGATATCATAAAGCGTTATACGCAACATATGAATTCACATGACTGAAACATGCATCAAAAAACATGTTCATCCAAAAGAAAGGCCACTGTCAACAAATATAGACAAATACGTCATAAAAACAGTAACTAATTAACAAGTTGATTAGCATCTGGTTCAAGAAAATGATATGAAAAACAATTGACTATGATCTATAATGACAAGTCTATTACCATGACTCTCGACTAACAAAGTTGGCTTTTCGTCCTCGGTAGCTTGATAATTGGGATTTCACGACGAATAAAAATATGCATATGCCGTTTGACCGGGAACTTCAATAGGAAACTCAATGGGGTCGGGTGTACTGAAGTACGCTTTGTATTTCGCTATATCAGGTGATGAAGCCCAAGCCCTAGCTATCCCCAGCCCATCCCAACCGAACCCTATCGAAGGTAAAGAACGTCCTTACACTTTCATATTTCTATTAATGATGCAAGCCTCCACCAAGTCAAATTCTTGCAATATCATTCTTTTTAAAGTATGTCTAATTTAATAGATAGAATTTTCAAAGTTGGGCAACCAAGAAAAAGTAACAAGGGGTTTTACATACACGCCAAAGCTTTGATTATTTATTTATTTATTTTCCATTTCATATTAGTACTTTTATATGTTTGATGATGGCAAGAAACACAAATTATATTAGAACATTGTACATACCTAATTTCCACTTGAAATCGGTTTTTTCTTTTATCAGTACTCGTTAACAAATAGTAACAAACAATGTTTGATTAAGAGGACCCCAGATTTTCTCGATCAACAATAATTTTAGTAATCAAACTAGGCTAAAATTGCTGGAAATTCCTCTCAGGTTTGCCAAATTCAGCAAACCCTAACCCCAACCTAACCCTAACCCCAGACCCAGCCCCAGCCCAGCCCTACCCCAACCCCAACCTAACCCTAGCCCCAGCCCAGCCCTGCCCCAACCCCAGCCCAGCCCAGCCCCAACCTAACCCTAACCCCAGCCCCAGCTAAACCCCAACCCCAACCCTAACCCTAACCCTAACCCCAGCCTTAGCACCAGCCGAACCCCAACCCCAACCCCAACCGCAACCCTTGCCGAACCCCAACTCCAACCACAACCCCAGCCCCAGCCATGAATCCTAGCCCTAAATAATCAAAAATTTGTTTAGTTGAAGATTTACTAACTTGTGCGATGGAAGAGACGATCGATCGGTGGCGACGACGAAACGGAGGCGACGACGAAAACGGCGACGAGGAAGAACGGTGACGAGAACGGCGGTGGCGACGACGAGAACGGCGGTGGCGGCGACAAGAATGGCTGTGGCGACGACGAGAACGGCGGGAATGATTTGGGGATTTTGGTTCGCGCACGATCGAGAGGGAGAGAAAGAGATAAGGGGCGTAGGCGATCTGTGCCTTTTTAATTAAATCGCTATTTAGTTGCCCCTACAGATTTGTCCGTAGGTCCTTAGTTTGCGGCTCCTTAAGGGCAAACACCAAATTAAGATTTAATATTTTTACTCTTGAACGTCTTGGACCGTAGGGGCAACCTTCTGGCCCTACGGCTTAATCCGTAGGGCCAACATAAATCTGTCCCTATGGATTTCAATATCGGTAGGGGCAACCCCCTATTTTAGTAGTGATTATACCTCACGTCAGATAGCAGTTCTCTGGTGACACTGGTACAGGTTAGACTGTAGACCCGAGATCGTCATAGTGTCTTGTGTGATTCCTACTGTGCTTTGATTTCCACCTTACCATGTTCAAGAGGACGTGCAAAACGGTGGTTTTTGGGTGCAGTCCCGAGTCATATGGAGGCAATGAGCGATAGGAGAGGTTTCGTTTCTCCCGGTATTGGGGGTTAATACTGCGATGTGCTCGATTGGCCATAACAGGGAAGTCCCTGGCCAAGGCTGATTTTGAGATTTACTGGTAAGTGTTATCAGTAGTTTCTTGACCCGTTATGAGCCTCATATCGGCATGACTTATCGGTTATTGGGGTCTGATGTTTACCACCCCTAGACTGTATATGCGACATATCAGACGAGGAGACTAGACTATACGGTAGTGTTACTGACAGGCTTTACAGGAGTTAGAGCGGGCTTGCTTGTTGATCTTCTGATCGCTCAATACCTGGGTAGCCGTTACGTCCAGCTAGTACCGCTGACGGCTTGTGGATGCTTGATGTGATCATCACCTACTGCCGGCGTATTGACGAGTCTTTAGAGTCCTACATAGAGGTTTTACTGGCGCGGGGAAAATGAAATAGGAGCACATATATGATATGTGCGGGACTGAGATTAATACGAGTATATGATATCGTATTCTATTCACGCAATTATTTGTATCGGTCGGTTATATGTGATATAGCCGGATTATCGAATCAAGTGTTGATTCGATAAGTTAGTACATATAATATTAGTCGGTTATATGTGATATAGCCGGATTATTAAATCAAGTGTTGATTTGATAATCTAGTGTATTATTGTATATTTGATACACTAGTTTACATTAGCTAATATTAGCTCACTTAAGCATTTATTTATTCTCACTTGTGCACACTTATTATATATGTGATATATATTAATTGTGTTCTTTTTGTGTCATGCTTGATGACACACACTACATGGGTGTATGAGACTCACACCATACTAATTATAATTTAGGGTTTAAATATTTACAGTAAATCCCAATTAGTGGATAATTAGTCATGTGCATGAAGCTTCATGAAGCTTGTGGATGCATTGACTTGGTCCGCTAATTTTGTTTTACTAAAGATATTTATTAACCTAACCATCATAATTTAGCTATTGTTCTGTCTCTACATGAGTTAGTATATGATAAAAACTCACCCATAGTTATTTCTCTCACCTCATTAGTTCATTCTCATCTCTTGAGCTCATCTTCTTCTTCCTTGAGCTAAAGCCTGCTAGGGTTTTCTAAAGAGAGAAAATATTATGAGAAAAATAAAACTAAAGTGAGCCCACTTCCTACTTCATCATCTTCTACTAGATTAGCACTTTAATATAGGGTGTTAGCTTCATTAATCTCTCAATTAGTGATGTAGAAGCTTGAGTTAGTGTCTCCTCGACGTAGATCATCTTCGGCCTCGAAGACTTCAAGCAAGATCGTTCTTTTCACCTTAAGAAGCCATGCAAGAGTCCGGGACTTTGATATCAGCGAAGAGACTTCAACTCAGAGCTTTAGAAGCGAAGGACCGGTCTACAAAGGTTGTATTCCGCAAACACATAGATGTAAAGTAGTTTACTTTGTGTTTCGTATGATTCTCTAGTTATCGATTCTAGTTTAGGGTTCTTTAAAATGACAAAATTTTGAAAATGGCATGAACGATACCTCCCGAAACCTTGCTGTCGTTAATAGGAACCATACAGTGGTATCAGAGCCTAGCTAGAGAATTAGACAGATTATTTTTTATTACGAAACCGAAACAACTCCGAAACTTGACGCATCAAAACCAAGTTTCTGTCGAATTTTAAATGAGCTCTAAAAATTTTTCTAACAAGTGCAGAATCATATTTGAGTGTTTATAGGAACATGGAAGAAAATTAGGACCCTGTGCTCGGATTTTGACCGAGCACATAGGTGATTTTTCCAATCAGGCCGGCCCCAGTGCGGGATTTTGGTCTTAAATTTTTTCCATGTTCTGTACTCTGAGTTTTGGTGTTTCAGGTGTTGTTTGATTTTGCTACTTTTTCATGTGATGATCAACTTACTGCAATGGCAATTCGAAGTGTTTCGTAGTCGTAATTTTAACTATTCTCGGGTTATTTTAGACGATGTTAAAAATTTCGAACGGATACCAAATACCCACTTTTTCCCTTGCCGGAAAATTTTCCAAGTGTTGGATTTTTTCCGTAGTTAAAATGCATTCAAACATCATGCAAGTTATGTGATGGACCCTCTAGAAGAACACAATCTTAACTCGATTATGTGACCATCAGAACCGCCACTGAACCCTCGGGTTTGTGGTAGTTCAGCGGTGCCAAATGTGTGGCGTTGCTTGACCCTTCTATGGCTCGTCCGTTGGTACTGTGGCATGTGCTGAATAATTTCAAACTACGCATAAGTGTTGAGATTTCTCGGTAATTGTGGGTGTTTGTTGATTCGATTGGAATGTTTAACATCGTCTAGTTTTTCTGCGACCGTAAATGTAATATGTGGTGTATCGCCGGTTTCGTTATTATATGTCAACAACAATTGGGATACGCATATTTACTTACGTTGATGACATATGATATTATGTGTTGTTGTATTTGTTATATTGGATTATCGTGTTTTGAATAACCAGGGGTTTTATATGAGATGAGAGTTTTTATTTCCATTCATGTAAAATTCAATTTATGTAATATTCTTTTATTGGGGCACTTCTGGGTTAAGGATGATGTCACCATTATTGTATATTATTTACTTTTCTGCATTAGGATAGACCCAAGGAGGGGAGCCTAAGTAATCGGGTTCTAGAGTCCAGTAGGAGACCATCTCGAGGCATCGAGTCCGGTCTCCTAACTCTAGAATTTGTAGGGTTGCTTGCCGCTCTCGTAGGGGTCTAGGGATGTGGGTTTAGCTATTCATCGCGACCGTGGAATCTTTGTTTTATATAGGCTCAAAATAAAACAGGACATCCTAATATATCCAATATTTCATATGTTTCTTCTGCTGCTCTGTGATGTGATCACTGTGGATTCTGAGACGAATGGATATACATTATATATGAGATATCTAGTAGACGTTGCTTATGTTTTGCACCCGCTCTAGTCCCGTCCCAGTATACCGTTAGTTAAGTAACATAACAGTGCATAACGGGACACTATGGTGAATGCGGATGGGATAAGCATACTGTAACACCCTAGTTCATTTATAACAGTTCTAGTTCAAGTA
This sequence comes from Agapanthus africanus, assembly GCA_030015575.1. Taxonomy (NCBI): domain Eukaryota; kingdom Viridiplantae; phylum Streptophyta; class Magnoliopsida; order Asparagales; family Amaryllidaceae; genus Agapanthus; species Agapanthus africanus. Next base: position 435,135,131 of record CM057345.1, on the reverse strand, counting down.
TTTCTTTATTTATGTTCTTTTCTTGATTTACCATGTTTTGGGTGCGTATAGTTTATTTGACATCTGTATTTGCATCCAACCTGATCCACATGCTTGAAACCAGTCTTGATTCATATTTGTGATTTATCCTGGCTAGTTACGTGGATCCGTGCACTTTCATATTATACATACTGCATACTGTCATTATATCTGGCATCTGCTTATTTTAATATAGCATTTAAAGTCACATAAAATATTTTAAAAATACATAGCATGGCCTGCATGATACCCCTAACCCTGTCATAGCATCCGCGCATCATGTTCTCGTCCCGTTCAGTGAAACGGACTTGTTTGGATGGCTACGTGCACGTACGTTCATCCGTTCTTAGAGGTATACATTTTCGTTATCTGGATATCCTGTTTTAATTTTGGCTGACACGTATATTTTCCGTATTTTAAAACTGGAATTTTAGACCCGATCCGGGTATGTTTTGGACTATTTTTTGTATTCGTCAGAAAACTCAAATTTCCTAATATTTTATTATAATAGATTTAAACGGTATACATATGATTTGTTTTAACAAATTAATCTTTTAAAGATTTTTTAGAAAGAAAGAAATCTTTTACAACACAGTACTCTCTCTCCCCCCCTTCTTTCTCTCTTTCTTTCTCTCTCTCTCTCTCTCACTTCCACTGTTTCTTACTCTCACCTATTGCGGATACTGTTCACTTCTCGAGTCCGCTCACCTCCCTTATCTCCTTACGCTCACCTCCCTCCTTCATTCTTGCTTCTTTAAACCCATGCAAATCCCACGTCTCCCTCTATTCTCTCTATATATTCAATTCATCCCCATGAGATCCCGCTGCCTCACCTCTCGCAAACCCTAACCCTAGCTCTGCACCCATCTCCTCCTTGCCATCGCCTGCATCCCCTTCATTTCCAAACGCCACCCTTCTTAACCCGACCCTGCACACCCTCCTCACGCTCGCCACTGCCGCCGACCATCTCGTCAGCCTTCCCTCGTCGACTTTGCCTCCACCTCAACCTCTCCTCGTCACCACCTCGTCGACCATCCCTCTCCTTCGTAGACACCTTCCTTCTCTCCCTCTCTCCTTTCCCGAGCACCTGCACACCAACTGCCTTTTACCAAACCCTCGCCCACACCTCGCCGCCAACAGATCACCGTCGTCGACGAATCTTTCTTCTTCTCCTCTGTCTCCAGAAGCCCCATAAGCAACCGCAGCCCCCTCTTTTCTCCTTCTTCTTCTTCTCTTTGCTTTTCTTTTCTTGATCTTATTTCTTTTCCGGCAATCATCCGCCGAAGCCGTGCTCGACGCCGACGATCCAGGCGAACCAGTGAACAACCCAAGCTAGCGTAGTCGTGCTTTTGCCTTGCCTGGACCCGTCACGCGTGCCGCGTATGCGTAGCGACAAATACCCGACGTCGGACGTGCCGTACGCACCCGTCGTGCGATCCGTTCTGGCAAGTTTATCTTGCTACATGCTATGTTATTATAATTGCATCCATATTAATAATAATATTACAAGTTTATTTCATTATGCATCCCACTTACACTTGGAACTGTAAATGTAATTCCTGATCGATACTTGTGCATCTATACTATTAATCATATATCTAGTTGCATTCCATGTCACTTTATTTTATTACTGCTATATTAACACCCCATGCTAGATAATGCGCATCCTACATAGTTGTGGAGCTGTAGTTGTAACCCGTGATAGTTATTTATGCATCCATGCTTTATTGTGTATCCATACCATTAATTCAGAATACTTAGTTGCACGCCATATTACCTTAACTCATACTATTATTACATTAGTACCCCATGCTTGATATTGTGCATCCTAAATAGTCATGATATAACACCTGACAGATATTCATGCACCCATGCTTTTACTATACATCCGTACTTTTACCTTGATTCAATACTTGCTACATTTTACTGTTGGGCACCCATATGACACACCGTGCACTACTTAACATGACCTGATACACCACTACTTTACATGTTACCTAATCCTGTTTCTAAAACCGACAATCCTGACTTGTTTTCCCGATGGACATATCCTGTTGTCTGTATAGACAAACATATTCCTGCTTGATCCTGTGTTGGGATTAGCTTCAGATTTATCAATACCTGGCTTGAACACATAACTTGGGGGTAAGGGGAAATCAATGATGAAACCTGACTTGTAACTCAACAATTCGACGCTTATACTGATCAGTTTTGGGGGCTAGGCCAGTCCCGGGATGATGTTGCTGACATCATTCTTCTGTACATTTTTCCTGTTTGTGCTTAGCGGCATGTCTCGGATTCAGCTCCGAGAGTCTGGACCGTGGTCCCGCGTATGTACGGGATACTATTGAGTTACATCGATGATTCATTAAATTGATTTCATAAACTTGAGAGTAGTTAACCCAGTAGCACAGTTTAGTTTTATTGCTGCACTTCACATATACTGTTAAACTTCACTGTTCGATATTCCTGCTCACTTATTACATTCATGTTACCAGTTTATATTTCATGCCTGCATATCCTGTTACCCTCTGATAATATTATTGTTGATATTATGACTCGCCGACGTCTGGGTTTTGCATGGCCCAGATCCGCTACTCTTGTCGCAGGCCGAGCAGTAGTACTTCAGCCGACAGGCCGAGCAGTGAAGATCATGTTAGTATTTTAGTTTAGTTTCCTTTCAGCATTTGTTATTTCCAGATGTGAGCCCGTATTGGGACGTACTTTCCAGATTGTTACTGTTTATTGGATTTATTGCTTCCGCATATTATTTCTTGACTCGTTTATTCTGGCTTATGGACATGTACTTGATAGTTTATTTTAATTTACTGTTCTTGATATCTTCTAGACAGCCGTAATGTGACTGTGGAGGGATGTTTTTTAACCACAGGTAGCATGGTTGGCTCTGTCACTTGCCGATCTTAACGTATTCTGGGAAGCGGGGCGTGACACGCACGTTGTATTTTCCTTTCTTCTGTGATGCTTAGGAAGCTTAAATGATGGGACTTCATTAATATGATTAATGAAAGAAAAGAAACCTGAAAGATGTTGTACAATTAAATTTTCAAAAAGGGTAGCTACAGTTCTTGCTTTGTATAGTGATATATGTGATATATCCTGCACCTTATTCGATAAGGAAAGTGCCGAGATCCCTTCACCAGGAGTGACCTATTTAGCAATAACTGGCAGATACTACAACACTCGGTTTGTCTTTTGATTGCTTTTAAAGTTTCTTGCTTTGCATAGTGATATATGTGATATATCCCGCACCTTATTCGATGAGGAAAGAGCAGAGATCCCTTCACCTAGAATGACCTCTTTAGCAAAACTAGTAAAAGCCTCAAAAACACTCCTTTTCAAAATCACTCGATTCTACAATGATATCAAGTTCCTTACGCAAAAGGTTTTCGCAAAAATCTGTCGTAGCCTTTCGTCATTTCAGATAAGTGTTATTTTAGTATTCGTGCTACGGTAGTTTGTCCTCCGTCAAGGCGTAGTGTACGGTAGCTAAATTAGTGCTTATTTACAGCATATGATGCGATTTCATTAGGGTAATTGTACGGCGTAGTTTGGCCTCTGTCAAGGTTCGTGCGGGTAGGTCTAATTCAATCAGGAAATGATGGGTTGAACTTGACTAGCGTACTATGGGTAGTTTGGCCTCCGTCAAGGTCATAGGACGCTAGGGGTAAAATATTATCGGGAATTTCAATCGTTGTATTTTGCAATGAGATTGCATACCTTCTATGAGATAGTTGGATCCCGATACCCACTGCGAGTATGAGTTATTCCTGGGAGAGTTTTACACAGGACAATTAGCCGATCAAGTAGGTGTCTAGAAAGGTGTCAACGAGGTTATGCCTCTAGGAAAACGAGGTTTATTTTAATTAGGTCCGTGCGAAAGCACGAGAAACCTCCCTTAAAGTACCGGCACTGGCCTGGCTGAAAGATTTGCGAAATTGTAGGGTGTAATTAATCCCGGCTCGTCTTTCCTTTTAGGGTTTGAAGGAAGATTTGATAAAAACAATGGGAGCCATCCTGATTAGATAAAATAATAACCAATCTGTTCTAGTAAGAGCATACGCTAAAATGTTTTCTTCTCTCTCTTTCCAAGTAGTGACCATGTCACGTCTTAATCAAGATAATAATATGGATGTATTGACCGAACCCGCATGTTATACTATGCTGGGGAACGTTGGTTCCGTTCTTTCTTATAATTGTTATAAGACTGAACAGGGAATAGGGATATATCCGGATTCCCACGCCGCCCAAACGAAGAATAAGCATGGTGATGCATCTTCTTCGGTTGTGTTAGTTATTGAGAACTGTTTCTCAGTTCACTCTACGCCCTGGGTATTAGATACCGGATCAGGATCCCACATATGTAATATGTTACAAGGGCTAAGGAAAGGTAGAGAACTGGGAATGGGTTATCATTCCGTAAGGGTAGGGAATGGGGCAAATGTTGCAGCCAAAGCTGTTGGAGAATATCACCTTGTATTACCAAATGGTAATACATTGATTCTGAATGAATGCTATTACATTCCGACCCTAATATGCAACCTAATATCAGTTTCTTTATTAAGTAAAGAGGGATATAATTTTGTAGTACAGGATAATGTTATGAACATCTTCCTGAATCCAAAGTTGATTGGATCAGGCTCGTTAAATAATGGCATATACGTTCTAGATCAAACGACAGTTAATATACAAAACACACACAAGAGGAAGAGTTCAAAAATGAACGAATCCTTCTTGTGGCACTGTAGACTAGGTCATAACAATGCGACACGACTAGCTAAGTTGCATAGAGATAGATATTTGAATTCATTCGAACTTTCATCTTATGACACTTGCCAGTCATGTCTCAAAGTCAAGATGACCAAAACTCCGTTTACAGGACACGGAGAAAGAGCTAGTGAGCTCTTGGGACTGATACATAGTGATGTATGTTGTCCTATGTCTACACATGCCAGGAATGGTTCCTCGTACTTCATTACAATCACTGACGATCTCTCAAGATTCTGACATGTGTTCCTGATGAAACACAAGTCTGAAGCTTTTGAGCAATTCAAGGAATATAAATCCGAAGTCGAGAACCAAACGGGTAAAAGTATTAAAATCCTGCGATCTGATCGAGGAGGTGAATACTTGAGCATGGAGTTCCTGGATTTTCTAAAAGAGAATGGGATTCTCTCTCAGCTTACTCCTCCGTATACACCACAACACAACGGTGTATCGGAACGGAGGAATCGCACCTTATTAGATATGGTGCGCTCTATGATGAGCACTGCTGAGTTACCTATTTCCTTTTGGGAGTATGCGCTTGAGACAGCAGCATATCTATTGAATCGAGTTCCCACCAAATCAGTGCCTACCACTCCATATGAGATATGGAATAGGAAGAGGCTATATCTTAATTTTATTCAGATATGGGGTTGTCCTACCTATCTGAAAACACAAAATCCAGACAAACTCGAGGCAAGATCAGTTCTGTGTAAGTTTATAAGATATCCCAAACATTCGCAAGGGTATATCTTCTACCATTCCGAGGAATAAAAGGTGTTTGTTTCTCGACATTCTACCTTTTCAGAAAAGGGTTTTCTTATGAAAGAAATTAATGGAAAGGAGGTAGAACTACAAGAAGTTCCAGCTATACAAACTACGACAGAAGATTTGGTGCAACCAGAGGATTCGGTAGTTCCCAACGAACCTCAGCCTCTCCGCCGATCTAGTAGGGTTCCTCATCCACCTGAGAGATACTACGGTTTTCTCATTGATGGTGGAAGCGAGGATTACATCATGGAGGATGATGACTCAACTAGCTTCGAGCAGGCCATCACGAGTGGGGACTCTGTGAAATGGCTGGATGCAATGCGGTCCAAGATGGAATCCATGTACACCAACAAAGTATGGACTTTGAAAAATGCTCCTGATGGGGTAAAACCTATTGGGAGCAAGTGGATCTTCAAGAAAAAACTTGGTGTAGATGGGAAAGTGGAGACTTTCAAAGCTAGGCTTGTTGCAAAGGGTTTTCGTCAACGACCAGGTGTGGATTATGACGAAACCTTTTCTCCAGTAGCTATGCTTAAATCCATCCGGATCATGCTTGCCATTGCTTCATGCCATGACTACAAAATCTGGCAAATAGATGTTAAGACTGCCTTTCTGAATGGTGATTTGGAAGAGTGCGTGTACATGACTCAGCCAGAGGGCTTCGTAGACAGTGGGAGCAGCAGAAAGGTATGCAAGCTGCTTAAATCCATCTATGGGTTAATATGGCATTAGGCTATCGAATTTCACAGTAACTCTTACAATCACCTGCTGATTTTTCTGCATATTTTTAATATGGAAAAAACCCAGAATTTGAAAAAAAGTCCAGAGAGCAAGTTTGGGATTAGGGTTTCGATTCGTTCGGATTTCAAACGTCGTCTACTCTTCACCTAAGGCTCTAGCTAGGCTCTGATACCACTGTAGGGTTCCTAGGCACGCTAATGAAGTCTCACAAGGCATCAACCATGCCAATTTCAAATTTTACAAGTGCCAAGAAACTCTAATACGGATCGTTAACTAGAATTTTAGGCGAAAAGATAAACTAGTTAACAACTTAACTATAAGAAAGAGGCTACAACCTTTGTAGATCCGGTTCTCCACTTCCTTAGCTCCACGTAGACGTCCTCTCGCTGTCCGTCTCGAATCCCGGACTCAAGCTTTGGCTTCATCGGAGAAATGGGCGGGCAAGGTCGTCGGCTTCGTGCCGAAGATGATCTACGTCGAGGCAACACCAGTTCAAGCTCCAACTTCACCAAGTTGTGAAACTTGTGAAGAAAACACCCTATACTACTTGGCAAGAGGTAGAGGGTGAAGAAATAGGAGGTGGGTTCACTTTAGAATTGGATTTCTCACACTTTTGCTCAAGTTGCCATTGATGGTGGCAAGTTTTCTTTCTTGAAGAAGAAGATGAAGAAGCAGCTAGAATATGATAAGTGTTTTAAAATGAAAAAGAAAATGAATACTTATCATAATGTAAACCATGGTTAGGAGTAGAGAATTGACTAAGGTTAGATGAATGGTTAGGGTTAAGCATGAAGACAAAAATGCTCACTTTGGTCAAAGCTTCATGAAGCTTCAACAAGCTTCAAGAATAATAGCAACCGTTTTGTTTTCTTTTGCAATTTCTTTTTAATCCAAATTAAAAAGATAAATGAATGAATAAATAAAAACCCTAACCATTTACTTAACCAAGGTTTAATTCTTTACACTTAACCAAAGGAGCAAGTATCATCAAACATGATACAAACATGTGCACAAAAGTATATCACATATACAACTTGCACATCAAGCGAGAAAATCCATTTAAAGTGAACCAATACTAGTTAATTCAAAGTAATATATCAAATATATAATTATACATTAAATCATTAAATCAACACTTGATTTAATGATCCGGTCATATCGCATACAACCGACTAGTATCCTATGTATCGGCTTATCAAATCAATCCTTGATTCGATATCTAGGTTATATCGCATATAACTAATCGATACATTCATCGCGAGAATGGAATACGGTATCATATACACGCATTATTCTCGGTCCTACACATATCTCATATGCGCTCCTATTTCGTTTCGCTTGAGCCAGGAAACCTCTGTGTAGGACTCTAATGACTCGTCAATACGCCGGCAGTAGATGATGATCATATCAAGCACCCACAAGCCGCAAGCGGTCTGCTAAACGTAACGGCCACCCGGATATTGAGCGATCAGAAGATCGACGAGCTAGCCCGCTCACACTCCTGTGAATCCAACCAGTAACACTTACCGTACAGTCCGGTCTGTTCGTCTGATATGTCGCATATCAAGTCTAGGGGTGGTAAACGTCAGACCCCAATAACCGATAAGTGGTGCCGATATGAGGCTCATAACGGGTCGAGAAACTACTGGTAACACTTACCAGAAAATCTCTGATCAGCCCTGGCCAGGGACTTCCCTGTTACGGCCAATCGAGCACAGCGCAACATCAACCCCCAATACCGGGAGAGACGAAACCCCTCCTATCGCTCATTGCCTCCATATGACTCGGGACTGTACCCAAAGACCACCGTTTTGCACGCCCTCATGGACGTGGTAAGGTGGAGATCAAAGCACAGTGGGAATCACACAAGAATCTATGACGATCTCGGGTCTACAGACTAACCTGTATAAGTGTCACCTGAGAACTGCCATCTGACGTGAGGTATAATACCATCTGGGAGTTCTCGGCGAGTCCGTCCAGTGTACCCAGTCTCCACTGAGCACCCGTATACCATCTCTGATGTTAAACACCAATGGATATGGGATCATCCATCGCCCATCTCATGGGTCGCGAAACGTATACGCTAGTCTACACTGGTATATCGATGCCCCGTCTCGATACACCCACGACTAGGGACCTTGAAGGATGTACCTATGGACTACCATGTCCCCACTAGTATGATCTGCATCATAGTCCAGGTAGTCAAGTACACATCCTAAGGGCTTTACCAACATGTAACTAAAAGACAGTATAAAGAGACAAGTGTACATGTTAAGATAAAGAGTAACCAGATAGCATACTATCATATCGAGCAAGAAAGTCATCTCTATATATGTCCAAGCATCCAATATAATATACATGATCTGTACAATACTGGCCTCTAGGGCATACATACAACTAACAATCTCCCACTTGCACTAGGGCCAGCTGCTGTAGTATCGCATACCGAGCATCCCGAAGAGTCTCTCAAACTGTATCTGGGGAATGGCCTTCGTGAGTGGATCCGCCGTGTTGTTCTTCGTGTCAACCCTCCTGACCTCGATCTCCCAGCGATCAATTATCTCCCGGATCAGGTGATACCGCCTCAGAATATGCCTGGATCGCTGATGGGACCTAGGTTCCTTGGCCAAAGCCACCGCTCCATTGTTATCGTAATATAAAGGTATTGGATGCTCAATGGATGGAACCACTCCAAGTTCAATAATGAACTTCTTGATCCAGACAGCCTCTTTAGCAGCATCGTTGGCAGCGATGTATTCAGCCTCCATCGTCGAGTCTGCCACGGTTTCCTGCTTGGAACTCTTCCAGCTAACCGCCCCTCCGTAAAGGGTAAAGACAAATCCTGACTACGACTTAGAGTCGTCCTTATCACTCTGGAAGCTCGAATCGGTAAAGGACTCCACTTGGAGTTCTCCATTACCATACACCAAGAGCATCTCTTTAGTCCTTCGTAAGTACTTGAGAATGCTCTTCACAGCTGTCCAGTGACTCTCTCCAGGATCAGCTTGATACCTGCTCACTACACTTAGTGAGTATGCTACATCGGGTCTGGTACATAGCATCGCATACATGATAGAGCCTACAGCCGAAGCATAGGGTATCCCTTGCATGCGAGCTCTCTCCAAATCAGTCTTGGGAGACATCTCTTTGGAGAGAGTGACTCCAGAGATCATGGGCAAGTTCCCACGCTTGGATTCTTCCATACTAAACCTCTTTAGTATGGTGTCAATGTACCTGGATTGGGACAATCCCAATATCCGTTTGGATCTATCTCTATAGATCCTTATTCCCAATATGCAGGAGGCATCACCAAGATCTTTCATTGAGAATCTTTGTGATAAGAAGAGCTTGACCGATTGCAGCATAGGAATATCATTTCCTATCAGGAGTATGTCGTCCACGTACAATACGAGGAAGACCACCTTACTCTCTGCTACCTTCTTGTAGATACAAGGTTCATCTGGGTTTTAGACGAAATCAAACTCTTTGATAACGACGTCAAAGCAGATGTTCCAACTCCGCGATGCTTGCTTTAATCCATAAATGGATTTAAGCAGCTTGCACACCTTCGCGCTGCTCCCACTATCTACGAAGCCCTCTGGCTGAGTCATGTACACGCACTCTTCTAAATCACCATGTAGAAAGGCGGTCTTAACATCCATTTGCCAGATTTCGTAGTTATGATATGCAGCGATGGCAAGCATGATCCGGATGGATTTAAGAATAGCCACTGGAGAAAAGGTTTCGTCATAGTCCACACCTGATCTTTAACGAAAACCCTTTGCTACAAGTCTAGCTTTGAAAGTCTCCACTTTCCTATCTACACCAAGTTTTTTCTTGAAGATCCACTTGCTCCCGATGGGTTTTACCCCTTCAGGAGCAATATCCAAAGTCCATACTTTGTTGGTGTACATGGATTCCATCTCGGACCGCATAGCATCCAGCCATTTCACTGAGTCCGTACTCGTGATGGCCTGCTCGAAGCTAGTTGGGTCATCATCCTCCATGATGCAATCCTCGCTCCCACCATCCATGAGAAAACCGTAGTATCTCTCAGGTTGGCGAGGAACCCTACTAGATCGGCGGAGAGGCTGGGGTTCGTCGGGTACTACTGAATCCTCTGGTTCTACTAAATCATTAGTTGTAGTTTGTAGTGCTGGAACCTCTTCCAGCTCTACCTCTTTGCCACCGATTTCTTTTGCGAGAAATTCCCTTTCCAAAAAAGTGGCATGTTGAGCAACAAACACTCTTTGTTCCTCAGCTTGGTAGAAAAAATATCCTTGAGAATTCTTTGGATATCCCACAAACTTGCAAAGAACTGATCGTGCCTCGAGTTTGTCCGGATTTTGCTTTTTGACATAGGCCGGACAACCCCATATCTTAATTCGTTTAAAATATGGTCTCTTCCCACTCCATATCTCATATGGTGTGGTAGGTACAGATTTAGACGGAACCAGATTCAATAGGTATATGGCTGTCTCAAGCGCATACCCCCAAAAAGAAATAGGTAACTCAGCATTGCTCATCATTGAGCGCATCATATCTAATAGGGTGCGATTCCTTCGTTCTGATACACCGTTGTGCTGTGGTGTATAAGGAGGAGTAAGCTGAGAGAGAATCCCATTCTCTTTTAGATAATCCAGGAATTCAATGCTTAAGTATTCACCTCCTCGATCAGATCGAAGAATCTTAATACTTTTGCCCGTTTGGTTCTCTACCTCGTGCTTATATTCTTTGAATTTCTCAAAAGCTTCAGACTTGTGTTTCAACAGGAACACATGCCCGTATCTAGAGAGATCGTCAGTGAATGTAATGAAGTAGGAAAAACCATTTCTGGCATGTGTAGACATAGGACCGCATACATCACTATGTATCAGTCCCAAGAGTTCAGTAACTCTTTCTCCGTGTCCTGTGAACGGAGTTTTGGTCATCTTTCCTTTGAGACATGAATGGCAAGTGTCATAAGATGATAATTCGAATGAATTCAAATATCCATTCTTATGCAACTTAGCTAGTCGTGTCTCATTGATATGACCAAGTCTACAGTGCCATAAGAAGGATTCGTTCATTTCTGAGCTTTTCCTCTTATGTGTGTTTTGTATATTGAGGACTGTATTTTGATTGAGAATGAATATGCCATTATGTAACGAGCCTGATGCAATCAACTTTTGATCTAGGAATATGTTCATAACATTATCCTTTACTACAAAATTATATCCTTCTTTACTTAATAAAGAGACTGATATAATGTTGCACATCATGTTCGGTATATAATAGCACTCATTCAGAACTAGTGTATCACCATTTGGTAATACCAGGTGATATATGCCAACAGCTTTGGCTGCAACATTTGCCCCATTCCCTACATGAACGGAATGATCACCTTTACCCAGTTCTCTACCTTTCCGTAGCCCATGTAACTGCTTACATATGTGGGATCCTGATCCGGTATCTAATACCCAGGACATAGGGTGAACTGAAAAACAGTTCTCAATAACTAACACACCCGAAGAAGATGCATCAACATGCATGTTCTTTTGGGCGGCTTGAGAATCTAGATATTCTTCTATTCCCTGTTCAGTCTTATAACTCTTATAAGAAAGAACGGGTCCAACGTTCCCCTGCACAGTATAACAAGCGGGTTCGGTCAATACATCCATATTATTATCTTTATTAGGGCATGACATGGTCGCTACCTGGAGAGAGAGAGAAGAAAACACTTTAGCGTAAGCTCGTGCAAGATCAGATTGGTTATTATCTTATCTAATCAGGATGGCTCCCACTGGTTTTTATCAAATCTTCCTTCAAACCCTAAAAGGAAAGACTAGCCGGGATTAATTACACACTACAAGTTCGCCAATCTTTCAGCCAGGCCAGTGTCGGTACTTTGAGGGAGGTCCCCCGTGCTTTCGCACGAACCTAATTAATGTAAACCTCATTTTCCCAGAGGCGTAACCCCGTTGATACCTTTCTAGACACCTACTTGATCAGCTAATTGCAATGTGTAAAAGTCTCCCAGGAGTAACTCTTACTCGCAGTGGGTATCGGGATCCAACTATCTCATAGAAGGTATGCAATCTCATTGCAAATTTCAACACTTCAAATTCCCAATAATGCTTTTGCCCCTAGTGATCTATGACCTTGACTAAGTCAACAAACCATAAATCGCTAGTCAAGTTCAACCCGTGCGTTTCTCGATTGAATTAAACCCACCCGTATGACCCTTGACTGAGTCAACAAGGCCGTGCGAATGCCCTAATCCAATCACATCTCATGTTGTAACAGATAAACATTATTTAGCTACCGTACACTATGCCTTGACTAAGTCAACAAACATAGTACGAATACTAAATAATATCTATCTGAAATGACGGAGGGCTGCGCAGGTTTTTCAGAAAAACCATGAGCATAAAGAACTTGATATCGTTGTAGAATCAAGTGAAGTTTTGAAATGGAGTGATTTTGAGGCTTTTCTAGTTTTGCTAAAGGGGTCACTCTCGGTGAAGGGATCGTCGGCCCTTTCCTCGTGGAATGAGGTGCGGGATATATCATATATATCACTGTGCAAAGCACAAACTATAGAAGCAATCAAAAGTCAAACCGAGTGTGTAGCATCTGCCAGTTATTGCTAAAGGAGTCACTCCCGGTGAAGGGATCTCGGTCCTTTCCTCATCGAATAAGGTGCAGGGTATATCATATATACCGCTATGCAAAGCAAGAACTGTAGCTACCTGTTTTGTTTAAAATTTGATTCTACAACATCTTTTAGGTTTCTTTTATTTCATTAATCACATTAATGAAGTCCCATCATTTAAATACCTAAACATCACAGATAAATACGACGTACACTTATGCCATCCGCATTTGCCTCGATGTCCCCTCGTGCACCATTAGGTTAGGTAACTTATGACAGAGCAGGGCAGGGCTAGTGCGGGTGCAAAACATAAGTAACGTCTATATAATATATCATATATACTATATACTGTATCTATCACAGAACATCACATGATCACATCACAGATATCGCAGCAGAAGAAACATATGAAACATTGGATATGCTAGGACGTCCGTGTTTTCAATACGAGCCAGTATAAAACACGGATTCCACGGTCGTGATGAATAGCCAATCCCACACCCCTAGACCCCTACGAGAGCGGCAAGCAACCCTACCAATTCTAGGGTTAGGAGACCCGGACTCGACTCCTCGAGATGGTCTCCCACTGGACCCTAGAACCCGGTTACCTGTGCTCCCCTCCTTGGGTCTATCCTAGTGCAGAAAAGTAAATAATATACAAAGGGTGACAGTTTCCGCAACCTGGAAGTGCACCAAATAAAAGAATATTATATACAAGTTTTTACATGAATGAAAATAAAAACACTCATCTCACATAAAATCCCCCGGCTATTCAAACACGACGATCCAATATAACATATCCATCAACACATAACATCACATGTCATCAACGTAAGTAAATATGCGCATCCCAATTGTCGTTGACATATAGCAACGAAACCGGCGATATCACATATTACACTTACGGTCACAGAAAAGAAAGTGTAAAACTACAACAGTTGGAATCCGCAACCTCTTTAGACATCGCATGCCTAACACTTATAAACCCCGCATTTTAGTCCCATTATCGAAAACTCTTTTCAATATCAAGTGAGACTAAACCGCTAGATTTATAACATTTATTCAGCTATCTCATAACTGTTTGCGAATTCCAATTATTGTATCCCATTCCGGATAAATAGAAAATATTAAACTTTCCGACCGAACATTCGAACACCCAAGTTTTCCCGAAACCGATCAACACATGAAATAGGTTCAAAGACATTCACTTCATGCCTCAGTACCAACGGTCCAGCCGTAGAAGGGTCAAGCCAACGCCTCACATGTGGCACGCCGTACTGCCCCAAACCCGAAGGTTCAAAGGGCAGTGCAAGACGGTCACATAATCGAGTTAAGGTTTGTTGTCTTCTAGAGGGACCATCGCGTTACTTGCACTACTCAGAACGTCCTTAAACCACAGAAAAATCCAACACTTGGAAATTTTCCGGCAGGGGAAAAGTTGGGTATTTATATCTGGTCGAACTTTTTAACATATTCTAAAATTATCCGGAAAAACACATAGACAAAGTTTGATAATCCGATCGAATCTACGAACTCCTAATACAACCCAGAAAACTCAACTCTTGAATTCAGATTAAAAATTCCCAGGAAAACCAACACTGCAACATAGGAATTACTGTGCAAAATTGAACAACAGAGGAGACTAGATGGCCGCGGAACCGCCGCATTAGGCATGCTAATGCCGCGGTTCCGCCGCGCTTCTATGGCATTAGGCTATCGAATTTCACAGTAACTCTTACAATCACCTGCTGATTTTTCTGCATATTTTTAATATGGAAAAAAACCCAGAATTTGAAAAAAGTCCAGAGGGCAAGTTTGGGATTAGGGTTTTGATTCGTTCGGATTTCAAACGTCGTCTACTCTTCGCCTAAGGCTCTAGCTAGGCTCTGATACCACTGTAGGGTTCCTAGGCACGCTAATGAAGTCTCACAAGGTATCAACCATGCCAATTTCAAATTTTACAAGTGCCAAGAAACTCTAATACGGATCGTTAACTAGAATTTTAGGCAAAAAGATAAACTAGTTAACAACTTAACTATAAGAAAGAGGCTACAACCTTTGTAGATCCGGTTCTCCACTTCCTTAGCTCCACGTAGATGTCCTCTCGCTGTCCGTCTCGAATCCCGGACTCAAGCTTCGGCTTCATCGGAGAAATGGGCGGGCAAGGTCATCGGCTTCGTGCCGAAGATGATCTACGTCGAGGCAACACCAGTTCAAGCTCCAACTTCACCAAGTTGTGAAACTTGTGAAGAAAACACCTTATACTACTTGGCAAGAGGTAGAGGGTGAAGAAATAGGAGGTGGGTTCACTTTAGAATTGGATTTCTCACACTTTTGCTCAAGTTGCCATTGATGGTGGCAAGTTTTCTTTCTTGAAGAAGAAGATGAAGAAGAAGCTAGAATATGATAAGTGTTTTAAAATGAAAAAGAAAATGAATACTTATCATAATGTAAACCATGGTTAGGTGTAGAGAATTGACTAAGGTTAGATGAATGGTTAGGGTTAAGCATGAAGACAAAAATAGTCACTTTGGTCAAAGCTTCATGAAGCTTCAACAAGCTTCAAGAATAATAGCAACCATTTTGTTTTCTTTTGCAATTTCTTTTTAATCCAAATTAAAAAGATAAATGAATGAATAAATAAAAACCCTAACCATTTACTTAACCAAGGTTTAATTCTTTACACTTAACCAAAGGAGCAAGTATCATCAAACATGATACAAACATGTGCACAAAAGTATATCACATATACAACTTGCACATCAAGTGAGAAAATCCATTTAAAGTGAACCAATACTAGTTAATGCAAAGTAATATATCAAATATATAATTATACATTAAATCATTAAATCAACACTTGATTTAACGATCCGGTCATATCACATACAACCGACTAGTATCCTATGTATCGGCTTATCAAATCAATCCTTGATTCGATATCTAGGTTATATCGCATATAACCAATCGATACATTCATCGCGAGAATGGAATACGGTATCACATACACGCATTATTCTCGGTCCTGCACATATCTCATATGCGCTCCTATTTCGTTTCGCTTGAGCCAGGAAACCTCTGTGTAGGACTCTAAAGACTCGTCAATACGCCGGCAGTAGATGATGATCATATCAAGCACCCACAAGCCGCAAGCGGTCTGCTAAACGTAACGGCCACCCGGGTATTGAGCGATCAGAAGATCGACGAGCTAGCCCGCTCACACTCCTGTGAATCCAACCGGTAACACTTACCGTACAGTCCGGTCTGTTCGTCTGATATGTCGCATATCAAGTCTAGGGGTGGTAAACGTCAGACCCCAATAACCGATAAGTCCTGCCGATATGAGGCTCATAACGGGTCGAGAAACTACTGGTAACACTTACCAGCAAATCTCTGATCAGCCCTGGCCAGGGACTTCCCTGTTACGGCCAATCGAGCACAGCGCAACATCAACCCCCAATACCGGGAGAGACGAAACCCCTCCTATCGCTCATTGCCTCCATGTGACTCGGGACTGTACCCAAAGACCACCGTTTTGCACGCCCTCATGGACGTGGTAAGGTGGAGATCAAAGCACAGTGGGAATCACACAAGACTCTATAACGATCTTGGGTCTACAGACTAACCTGTACAAGTGTCACCTGAGAACTGCCATCTGACGTGAGGTATAATACCATCTGGGAGTTCTCGGCGAGTCCGTCCAGTGTACCCAGTCTCCACTGAGCACCCGTATACCATCTCTGATGTCAAACACCAATGGATATGGGATCATCCATCGCCCATCTCATGGGTCGAGAAACGTATACGCTAGTCTACACTGGTATATCGATGCCCCGTCTCGATACACCCACGACTAGGGACCTTGAAGGATGTACCTATGGACTACCATGTCCCCACTAGTATGATCTGCATCATAGTCCAGGTAGTCAAGTACACATCCTAAGGGCTTTACCAACATGTAACTATAAGACAGTATAAAGAGACAATTGTACATGTTAAGATAAAGAGTAACCAGATAGCATACTATCATATCGAGCAAGAAAGTCATCTCTATATATGTCCAAGCATCCAATATAATATACATGATCTGTACAATACTGGCCTCTAGGGCATACATACAACTAACAGGATGATCCCATATCCATTGGTATTTGACATCAGAGATGGTATACGGGTGCTCAGTGGAGACTGGGTACACTGGACGGACTCGCCAAGAACTCTTAGTTGGTATTATACCTCACGTCAGATAGCAGTTCTCTCGTGACACCGGTACAGGTTAGTCTGTAGACCCGAGATCGTCATAGAGTCTTGTGTGATTCCCACCATGCTTTGATTTCCACCTTACCACGTTCAAGAGGGCATGCAAAACGGTTGTTTTTGGGTACAGTCCCGAGTCACATGGAGTCAATGAGCGATAGGAGGGGTTTCGTCTCTCCCGTGGGGGTTAATGTTGCACTGTGCTCGATTGGCCATAACAGGGAAGTCCCTGGCCAGGGATGATTTAAAGATTTACTGGTAAGTGTTATCAGTAATTTCTTGACCCGTTATGAGCCTCATATCGGCATGACTTATCGGTTATTGGGGTCTGACGTTTACCACCCCTAGACTGGATATCCAACATATCAGACGAGGAGACCGGTCAGTACGGCAGTGTTACCGACAGGCTTTACAGGAGCTAGAGCGGGCTTGCTTGTTGATCTTCTGATCGCTCAATACCTGGGTAGCCGTTACGTCCAGCTAGTACCGCTGACGGCTTGTGGATGCTTCATGTGATCATCACCTACTGCCGGCGTATTGACGAGTCTTTAGAGTCCTACATAAAGGTTTTACTGGCGCGAGGAAAATGAAATAGGAGCACATATATGATATGTGCGGGACTGAGATTAATACGAGTATATGATACCGTATTCTATTCACGCAATTATTTGTATCGGTCGGTTATATGTGATATAGCCGGGTTATCGAATCAAGTGTTGATTCGATAAGTTAGTACATATAATATTAGTCGGTTATATGTGATATAGCCGGATTATTAAATCAAGTGTTGATTTGATAATCTAGTGTATTATTGTATATTTGATACACTAGTTTACATTAGCTAATATTAGCTCACTTAAGCATTTATTTATTCTCACATGTGCACACTTATTATTTGTGTGATATATATTAATTGTTTTCTTTTTGTGTCATGGTTGATGACACACACTGTATGGGTGTATGAGACTTACACCATACTAATTATAATTTAGGGTTTAAATATTTATAGTAAATCCAAATTAGTGGATAATTACTCATGTGCATGAAGCTTCATGAAGCTTGTAGATGCATTAACTTGGTCCGCTAATTTTGTTTTACTAAAGTTATTTATTAACCTAACCATCATAATTTAGCTATGATTATGTCTCTACATGAGTTAGTATTGAAGGACTACCTTAGCACCATGATGAGGTTGTAGAAGTATCTACCATTCCAAATTCAAATTTTTCTTGGTGCTAAGCTAGACTAACAAAATCTTAACTCGATTATTAGGGTTTTCTTTAGATGATATGTCTACTAGAGAGAAGAAAAGATGTTTATACCTTGGTAGAACCAAGTCCTTCTCTTCAATATGCTCCGTGTAGTAGTCCCGCGACTCCACAAGGCTTCACTTGAGACTTTGAGCAAGCTCCCTTCGTAGCCTTCGCGCCAATGATGATCCACCCCGAAGCTCCTACTAGTTCAAGCTACCATTGCACTAAACCCTTTAGTGCATGAAACACATCACACTAATTTGCTAAATGGTGTGAGATGATGAAGTAGGGGATGTTAAGAGCTCACTAATTTGTGCTCAAGCTTCATGATTCATATCTCATGTGAGGGTTGAAGCCTGAGAAAAAGCAAGAGGAGGAAGAAGAAGCAAGAGCAAGCATGAGAAAGAAAATTGCTAAGTCTTTTGGATTGAACAAGAATGAATGATAATTCTTGACCCTCACACATTCAAGCATGGAATTATGCAATGTTAAATTGCAACGATGACTGAATAGTGAGCCAAGAATGAATAAACAAGTATTTAACCCATGCTTGCAACCATGCTTCATTTTACACCTCATTTCTATTTTCACAAAATAGAAAAGAAAATGCCATGCTTCATTTTAATATATATATATATATATATATATATATATCATATATATTAATATATATATATATCATATATATTAATATATATATATATCATATATATTAATATATATATAATATATATTTAATGAGGATTAATTAATAAGCTAATGATATTAGTTAATATGTAATTATATCACATATAATTTATATCATATTATTAAATCAGCATTTGATCTAATAATCCGGTTATATCATATACGACCGACTAATATCATATATCTGTATATCATATTATCGAATCAACACTTGATTCAATAATCTGGTTATATCACATATAACCGCACCGATAACAGATGACTGCCGGATTACAATACGGTATCACATACTCGTATTTAATCAGGCCCGCACACATATCACATATGTGTCCTACTTCGTTCCGCTTGAAGCAGGGAACTTCTGTGTGGGACTCTAAAGACTCGTAAATACGCCGGCAGTAAGTGATAATCATATCAGTCACCTACAAGCCGTCAGCGATACTAGCTGGATGTAACGGCTACCCGGGCATTGAGCGATATGAAGGTCAACAAGCAAGCATGTCCACAGTCTCCATAAAGCCTATCAGTAACACTACCGTACAGTCCGGTCTCTTCGTCTGATATGTCGCATATCATGTCTAGGGGTGGAAATCGTCAAACCCTAGCAACGTGATAAGTCATGTCGATGTGAGGCTCATAATAAGTCGAGAAACTACCGATAACACTTATCAGTTGATCTCCAAATTAGCCCTGGCCAGGGACTTCCGGTTATTGCCAATCGAGCATAGTGCAACATCAACCCCAAATACCGGGAGAGACGAAACCCCTCCTATCGCTCATTGCCTCCATACGACTCAGGACTGTACCCAAAATCCACCTGTTTGCACGACTCCTCTTGAGAGTGGTAGGGAGGAAATCAAAGCACAGTGGGAGTCGCATAAGACTCTATGACGATCTCGGGTCTACAGACTAACCTGTACCAGTGTCACCAAAGGACTGCTATCTGACGATAGATATTCTACCACATAATAGTCCTCGGTGAGTCCTGTTCAGTGTACCCAGTTTCCACTGAGCACCCGTATACGATCTTTGATGTCAAACACTAATGGATGTGGGATCATCCATCGCCCATCATATGGGTCAAGAAGCGTATACGCTAGTCTACTCTGGAATATCGATGCCCTGTCTCGATATTCCCTCGATAAGGAACAATTGAAGGATGTACTTGTGAACTACCATGGTCCGACTAGTATGATCCACATCATAGTCCTGGTAGTCAAGTACATATCCTAAGGGGTTTATCAACACGTGAGAGCACGACAGTATCACAATACAAGTCTGCATGTTTAGATAAAGGTAACCAGATAACATACTATCATGTAGAGCAAGAAAGTCTTCTTAGTATATACATATCCAAGTATCCACTATAATATACATCATATATACCATAATGGCCTCTAAGGCATACATATTACTTACAATCTCCTACTTGCACTGAGGCCATGTGGTGTAGTATCTTATACCCAACATCCCAAAAAGTCTCTCAAATTGCGTCTGAGGGGTGGCCTTCGTGATTGGATCCACTACGTTATCCTTCGTGTCAACTCTCTTGACCTCGATCTCCCTGGAGAACAACCATCTCCATAATCAGGTGATACTGCCTAAGAATATGTCTGGACTACAGATGGGACGGGGTTCCTTGGCCAAAGCCATAACTCCATTGTCACACAATGGTAGGAACTAAGTTCATCTCATGAACTAATATATCTAGACTGCCTCTTTGGTAGTATCTTTGGTAACGATGTATCTAGCCTTTAATCGTCTAGTTTGCCACGGTAACTAGCTTGGAACTTTTCCAATATACCGTCCCTCTTCTGAGGGTGAAGACAATGCCTTTGACTGACATTCAGTCATCCTTATCACCCTGGAACCTTTCTAGTGATTTTCCCCAGGATCCATTCATCTCATTACAGCTAGTGAGAATCCTAATATCCAAATTGATCTGTCTCATAGATCCATAAGCCAGGATTTAGGAGGTATCACCTCGGTCCTATATGGAGAATCTTTATGATAAGAGGAGATTGACAGAGTGTAGCATAGGAAACTCCTTTCCTATCAAGAGTGTGCCATCCACATACAATACAAGGATCACTACCATACTCCCTACTACCTTTTTGTATATACAAGGTTCATCTACCATTTTGATGAAGTCAAACTCTTTGACTACCACATCAAAACAGACATTCCAACTCCGCGATGCCTGATTTATCTCATAAAACAACTCGCACACATTTCCGCTGCTCCCACTGTCTATGAAGCCCTCGGGCTGTGTAATTATAGATGCTCTTTTCTAAGCAGTCATGACACACAACCGCCAGATATCGTATCATGGTGTGTATCAGTGGCAAGTAGGATCTGGATGGACTTAAACATAGCTTTGAAAGTCTCAACTTTTCCATGTACACCAAGTAATCTTCTCAAGATATACTTTCTCCTGATGGGGATTTAACCCTTCAGATAAAGCAACCAAATTCCATACTTTGTTGGTGTATAAGGATTCCATCTCAGATTGCTAAGCATCCAGCCATTCTTACAGAGTCCCACTCCTGATGGCCAGCTCGAAACTAGTTGGGTCATCATCTCATGATGCAATCCTCGCTCTCACTGTCATAGAGAAAACCGAAGTATCTCTTAGGTGGGTAAGGAACACTACTAGATCGGCGGAGAGGCTGAGGTTCGTTAGAAACTATTGAATCCTTCGGTTCTACCAAATCATCTGCTATAGTTTGTATAGCTGGAACTCCTTCCACTTCTACCTCATCTCCACTGGAAAAAAATGGCATGCCGAGAAATAAAACACATTTGTTTCTCGGTTTGGTAGAAGATATTCCTTTGCAAATGCTTGGGATATCCAATAAACTTCCACAGAACTGACCTTTTCTCGAGCTTGTCCGGATTATGCTTTTGACATAGGCTGGACAACCTAAATCTTAACATTCTTAAGAGATGGGCTCTTCCCATACCATATCACATATGGAGTGGTAGGCACCTGATTTGGTTGAAACCCTATTCAATAGGTATGCAGCTTCTCAAGTGCATAACTCCCAAAAGGAAATAAGCTACTCAGTAGTACTCATCATAGAGCACACCATATCACATAGGGTGCGATTTGCTCTGCCCCGATATACTATCGTGCTGTGATGTATACGAAGGAGTAATGCTGAGAGAGAATCTCATTCACCTTTAGAATAATCCAGGATCTCCGTGCTCAAGTATTCTCCTCCCTGACATCATCATAGGACATAATACTTATACCCTTTTTAGTTATCTACTTCTAACTTACATTCATTGAATTTCTCAAAAGATTCAGACTTGTGTTTCAACAGGAACATATGTTCGAATCTTGAGAGATAATCAGAGAATGTAATGAAGTATAAAGAACCAGTCCTAGCATGTGTAGACAGGGGACCCACATACATCATCATGTATCAATCCCAAAAGTTCAATAACTCTTTCTCTGTTTCCAATAAACGGAGCTATGGTCATCTTATCTTTGTGACATGACTGATAAGTTTCACAAGATGTAAATCCAAACTGATTTAAATATGCATCTTTATGTAACTTGAGCTAGTCAGGTCGCATTGATATGACCTAGTCTACAATACCTCAAGAAGGATTTATTCATTTCTGAACTCTTCCTCTTGTGTGTGTTCTGTACGTTAAGAACTGTAGTTTGATTTAGAACGTCTATGCTTTTAGATAACCTGCCTGAACCGATCAACTTTTGATATATGAAATGTTCAAAACATTATCCAATAGTACAAAATTATATCCTTTTTTACTAATAAAAAAACTGATATGATGTTGTATATCAGGTTCGGTATCTAATAATATTTTTTCAGAATCAATGTATTTGGTAATACAGGGTGATAACTGCCAACAAACTTGGCTGCAACACTTTGCAGCATTTCCAACTCTTGAAACTTATCACCCGTTCTCAGTTCTCTACCTTTCTGCAGCCTATGTAACATATTACATATCTGGGATCCTGATCCGGTATCACATACTCATGACGTAGAGGATACTACGAACAGTTCTCGGTAATGAACACACCCGAAGAAGATGCATCAGCATGTACTTTTCTTCGTTTGGGTGGCACGGGATTCTGGTAATCCCCAATTTCCTGCTGTCTTATAACAATTATAAGTTGGAGCGGGACCAACGTTCCTTAGCGCAGTATAATAAGCGGGTCCGGTCAATACATCCGTATTATTTATCTTGATTAATGCATGACATGGTCACTACCTGGAGAGAGAGAGGGAAGAAAACACTCTAGCGTATGCTCTTGCAAGATTAGATTGGTTATTAATATATCTAATCAAGATGGCTCCCACTATTTTAGTCAAATCTTCCTTCAAACCCTAAAAGGAAAGACTTGCCGGGATTAATTACACCGTACAAGTTCGCCAATCTTTCAGTCAGGCCAGTGTCGGTACTTTGAGGGAGGTTCCCCGTGCTTTCGCACAGACCTAATTAAAATAAAACTCGTTTTCCTATAGGCGTAACCCCGTTGACACCTTTCTAGACATCTACTTGATCGGCTAATTGTAATGTGTAAAATTCTCCCAGGAGTAACTCTTACTCGCAGTGGGTATCGGGATCAAACGATCTCATAGGAGGTATGCAATCTCATTGCAAATTTCAATACTTGAAATTCCTGATAATGCTTTTACCCCCAGCATCCTATGACCTTGATGAAAGCCAACAAACCAAAGGACGCTAGTCAAGCTCAACCCGTACTTTTCTTGATTGAATTAAACCCACCCACAGGACCCGTGACGAAAGCCAACAAAGTCGTATGACTACCCTAATCTAATCGCATATCATGTTTTAACAGATAGGCACTAATTAGCTACCGCACACTACGTCTTGACGAAAGCCAACAAACGTAGCATGAATACTAAATAGTACCTATCTGAAATGACGGAGGGCTACGCAGATTTTTCAGAAAAACCATGAGCGTAATGAACTTGATATCGTTTTAGAAACTAGTGATTTTGAAAAGTAGTGTTTTTTAGGCTTTTCTAGTTTCGCTAAAGAGCTCACTCCCGGTGAAGGGATCTCGGCTCTTTCCTTATCGAATAAGGTGCTGAATATTCTACAAGGAATACCGCTATGCAAAGCAAGAACTATAGAAGCAATCAAAAACTAAACCGAGTATTTTGTAGCATTTGCTAGGTTTGCTAAAGAGGTCACTCCCGGTGAAGGGATCTCGGCTCTTTCCTTATCGAATAAGGTGCTGGATATTCTACAAGGAATACCGCTATGCAAAGCAAAAACTAGAGCTGCCCTTTTTTTTTGAAAATTTGATTCTACAACATCTTTGGGATTCTTTTCTTTCATTAATCTTATTAATGAAGTCCCATCAATTAATGTTTCCCTAAACATCACAGAAGAAATGAAACGAAAATAGAATGTACGCTTATGCCATCCGCATTCGCCCCGGGGCCCCGTCATGCACCGTTAGGTTACTTAACTACCGGCAGAGCGGGGACTGGACTAGTGCGGGTGCAAAACATAAGCAACGTTTAATATATATCTCGTAAATAATATTACATTCGTCTAACGCAGTTATATGATCAACATTACAGAACACAGCAGCAGAGGATAAACATATGAAATATTGGATATACTAGGATTTCCGTGTTTTAAATTTAGCCAGAAATGTAAAACACGGATTCCACGGTCATGAAGAATAGCCAAACCCACATCCCATAGACCCCTACGA
Organism: Agapanthus africanus; assembly: GCA_030015575.1. Classification (NCBI taxonomy): domain Eukaryota; kingdom Viridiplantae; phylum Streptophyta; class Magnoliopsida; order Asparagales; family Amaryllidaceae; genus Agapanthus; species Agapanthus africanus. The sequence goes on along the minus strand of CM057345.1, from coordinate 435,110,263 downwards.
GAGCGGCAAGTAACCCTACCAATTCTAGAGTTAGGAGACCCGGTCTCAACTCCATGAGATGGTCTCCCACTGGACTTTAGAACCTGGTTACTTGTGCTCCCCACCTTGGGTTTATCCTAATGCGAAAAAGTAAATAATATACAACAATGGTGACATCATCCTTATCTCGGAAGTGCCTCAATAAAAGAATATTACATACAATGAATTTTACATGAATGAAAAAGAAAACCGTCATCTCACATAAAACCCCCGGCTATTCTTTAACGATGATCCAATAAGACATATCAGCAACACATGACATCACATATCGTCAACGTAAGTAAATATGTGTATTCCGAAACTGGTTGACATATAGCAACGAGATCGGGATACCCTCATATTACACTTACGGTCGCAGAAAAGAAATTGTAAAACTACAATAATTAGAATCCGTATATCATTAGACATCATAAACCCGGAAAATCGCATATTTCGGATTTCATGCCTAAACTGTAAACCTTGTATTTTAGTCTCAAATTGAAAACACTTTTCAATTATCTTAGTTGGGTAATGCAACAAGATTCCCGACTACAATATTGAATACTCGTCGGAAACTTTAGTAGATGGCTGCACCCTCGATGTCAGCGACGAAGTGCACTAAGGCGGAACACCGTGGCTGCGAGCACCCGAGTGGGTGCTTTTTGGCAACGGGGTTCTCCTACAGTGTAACGTTTGAAAAATAATTAAATAAATAATTAAATAAATAAAATCGTTTAAGTGAATTTTATAATTTTCGGTAAAGTAAAACGTATTTTTCGTAAAACTAAACCGTAATTATTTTTCATTATAAATTTAAAAATACCTATTTTAATTATGTAATTACTAGTAAATGGTGTTTATTTAGCAACTTATAAATTTTTAGTTTAATTAAATATTTTCCTAAATTAATTATTTTAAATATTAACATAAGCTTTATTTATACACTAAATTAGTGTAAATTACAAATTTGAATGGGTTTAATTTGTAAAAATGAACCATTGCATATTAGAATCTAGTGTGCTTCATAAAAAATTTATTTTCAAATTTATCTATGGTTCTAGACCATTCTAGGTCAAAATGGAGTGAAGAAAATAAAGAATTTTTAAATAAATTCATGAAAAGACTTAATTGTATGATATATTTGTGAAACCTTCTACACTTTTCTTCACATTTTCTCACTCTCCTCTCTTTTCCACACCTCATGCCCGGCCTCACCTCTATGGGCAGCCCCAAAATTTCCCCCCCATCATTTTTGCACTAAAAATCATCAAAATTCATCAAAAATTCAATCAAAAATCCACAAAACCCTAATTAATTCCTACCCTCTATTCTTTGCTCATCTTTACATGGATTTTGGAAGTGGAAAGCACTCATTTTGGAGGCTCATTTTTATGTATGGATTTCATGTTGTGAAGGTATAAATCTTTTTCTTTTGATTTATTTTTATTAGATGTTTCTTTTAAGCATAATTAGATTTATTAAATTAATTCTATTTGGAAATTCTAAAATTCAAGTTAAGGTTTGTAAATTCAAGTTGTGGTTTTATTAATTCATTAGGGCTATAATAACTTGTTTAACACTTTTAGAAATGGAAAATCATGCATGGTTGTTATATTGTAAATTGTTATCCAAAATTGTTTAAATTAAACCATTTTTTTGCAAGTTAGATTTCTATATATTATATATATTGGTGAGATAAATTCCAATTAATATTTGTAACATTAGATTGTTGTTTAAATGAGGATATTGACATGTTTAAGGAATGAAAAACTTAGTTTGGTCACTAGTTTCTTTTGATAATTGAAAAATACTAATAAAATGCAATTTTTGCTAACTAGTTTTTGGAAATTCTTAAATAAATGAGATTTAAAATATAAATTATGGTTTCATTATTTCATTATCATTATAAATTGTAGTTTAATACATTAATTCATGCAAAATCAAGTTGTTGTGGAATTGTGGAATTTTGCTTGTAAGATGTTGAAAATTTATAAAAGTTGCAAACTAGGAATTTTGTATTAATACAAATATGTGTAATAAAAAATATAGTAATGGGTTGTATAGTCTAGTTATGCTATTTAATGAGTTTTATAACCATTGGTTTCATTTAAATGTCATGTTTTGAAGAAAAACGGTAAATTGGCATTTTTGGGTTTTACGAAATCGGGCGATTTGATGGATTTTAGGGTTTCGATGAATTAAATCATGTTTTATATTATAAGTAATGAGTTTTAAAACTATGAGTTGTTTGTTGATATTTATCTCGATTAATCGGAGTTTGTACGCCGATATCGAGTGATATTTGGTTCTTTTGCGTGAACGGGACATAGGTTTTAAACTATGCGCGTTCCGTGTGTCGTTTTGACTTTTGTCCGTGATTTAGTAACGATACTATATATGTTTGCGTATAGGTACCCCTCACGTGGACTGCGGGCGATGAAGAGGAGGATGGCGACACCGTCTTCGGCAGACATGGACCAGGTGAGTAGATGTATATCTACGGGGGGAAAGTCGGGTGGATGGCGTTTAGGACCCCCGCAAATGTATAATAGGAATAGGTACTTATTGACATTAGAAAGCCAGATGTGACCCTAGATTCTTAATGAGTAGGACCCTAGTAATGACCCGAGGCTGGACAAGACGGATTTAGGAAGACCATACCAGAGGATGAATACCTTGGAAGAGATTCGTAGCTTTCAGGTAGATACACACACATGCACACACTGAAACTCGACGTGGTGTATACGTGTATGTGTATATATATATAGGACTAGGTATAGGTATATATATATATACAACACGTATATGGGATACATTGATGTGATATGATACACGGGAATGAAACAATATAACTGGGCCGATGCCGTGATTCTTGGCTATACAGTCGTGTTATGATATTAGGGGATCATTAGAAAATAGATAATGGATTTGTGTACATGAACAATAATAAAGGATGGTGATGATATTAAAGTATATAGGACACTAAATAGAACCCGGACCGTAACCTGTGCCTGAAATTCTGATATGATATCATATAGGTGTGACTTGATTACGACATCATATAGGTGTGACTTGATATCGATATCATATATGTGTGACTTGATTATGATATCATATAGGTGTGACTTGATTACGATATGATCTAAGTGTGACTTAATCACAATATGATACATATGACATGAAATTTCTGAGGATAAATTAACGATGCATATTTATGCTGACAATGATATATGATTGATGTATGCGATTACAGTATAGCACTTTGATCTTGACATGTGTTGATGATGATATTATACGAATGATGAGACACGTAGGTGATACTTGACCCGTATCCCGATATTGGGATGCCGTACGATGGATTTTACCGTACGAGGTATAGATATGATGATTGATCCGCACTCTTGATTCGAGGAAGCCGTACTATGTACGTGACGTTATTGAGGATGGATCGCCGACTATTAGAGATATGGATTCAGACCTTAGGTAGACTCTTAATTCTTATTGACTAGTTTCTTAGGTTTAGTTCCTTAGGAGGTTAGATGGACATTAGTTTAGTCTCGAGTTATATAGTTGTAGTTATACTTGTATATTACAGATGAGTGGTTATTACACATCCTTCTTTACATTCATACCGTAATCATAATGTTGCATGTTCATTCATATGTTTCTATAATCAGTATAAAACTCTGCCTGTTAGGACACCAGCACCATTACCGATGATGCGCATATTCCACGCACACTTATTTGCCGGCTCACACACATCATCATCGGTAATTGCTATGTCATGTATACTTTAGATCATATTATCTTTTATTGATAGAATCAGCTAACGGCTAGATCGATATAATATTGTGATTACTCTCTGGTGTTACTATAGACATAGTATTTATTATTTAGATATTTCTTGCATCCGCATTTTCTTGTTATCATGCAGTATTATGGGGCATATGCCGACACTTATCATATACTTACTCATGATTTTGGGACTTTGGATTTCTATAAGATTTCTGGATTTTGGGAAAAACCGCAAGAATATATAAAAACTTCTCTCTCTCTCCTCCTCTCTTTTTGAAATATAAGATGCGGTTTTCTCGTGATGTATGTGTCGTCCACCATGAGATTTCATGTTTTCTGTTGGATTTCGAGACCCGATTCGAGGAGTGGATGAACCGTCTCAGGTACATGGTGGGCCCGGTATGGTACCCCGGAGCAAGAAGATCGAGTTGTAGACGATGAGCCTGGCAGGGGAGGACTACCTACCGGTGATGTCTGGCGCGGCGGATATCCGGAGGATACCGACCGTTGTCGTGAGATTTGATGATATGGGCCGATCTGGACTGACAGAGCCCGAGATATTGAGACTATGAGATATTGAGATTATGAGGTATTGAGACTTGAGATTTACATGTTTTATGTCGATGCTTGACACGTATTTCCATAGATTTCATCGTTGATATTTCAGATTTCTTTACAAATTTTACCCTGATAAAAGTTAAAGATTTCTTATACAGATATATCCAGATTTCAGGATTTATTGTTATACATTCATGGTGCATGCATACTCATTCATATGACATAGTACTATATGAGGCACTGACACAAGCATGGAGTATTTGCATTTACACGTAACTTATTATCCTGTCTTACTTGATGACTAGGAGTATATTAGTATATTATTATGACCTAGGATAGCGTCGTGCATTCGATTTCTTTTCGTAGATGTCTTCTACTCATGAGTTGGCAACTCACCCCCGTTGTGCCAAATTTTATTACAGGTTGATGTACAGGGTTCCTTGGCAGATTGCTGGCACATGATTTCTTTCCGGGTGATTTGCATGGTAGGTTGGTTCATTTGTATCTGGACCGCCGTTGTATTTTTAATATTCCATTTGTATCTAGAGAGCTCCATCAACCAAACCTGTATTACTTGATAGTTTACTGGACCATTTGTTTATTTCGACCTTAGAGTCGCGCTTGTATTATTATGATATCTGGTGGTTTTGTTTTCTTTTGAGTTTTGATCATCGCCCTTTGACGTTGTATACTATTGTGTATTGGTGTGGTTGTTTCCGCCTTTTGGCGTAGAGCTAGCTCCCATTTGGGGATGGTTTTTATTGTTTGTATATATTATACTTGTTGTACCCGTTTGGGGCCAGTTTTTACAGAGGAGATTCTGCCGAAATTTTTGGGAAAATTTGCTGATGCTTTTAAACTTGTTTTCTTCATGTTTTCTTTTACTTCTTCTTTTTTTATATGGTTTAGATTTCTGGGCTTCGGCTTACTTAGGTTACGTTGCACCTCTAGACGTTTCGTAATCTAAGTGCCGGTCACGTTCCGTACTTTCGGGTCGTGACAAAGTTGGTATCAGAGCGCTAGGTTTAACCTTGTATAAGTCTAGGTGACCTTTGGTTGATGGTGTAGGCGATTTAGGTAGAGTAACGTACCGTGGGTATGGTCCGCGGCATACTTACGATACGCTACTCTGCTTAAGGAGCCTTAGGATATACATTTGTTTGCACCGTATTTCATTCGTTTCTTTGATCTATCTTCGTCGATGTCGGAGGGTGGTTTCTGTTACCACGGGCGCACGGGCAGAGAAAGCTGTGGCTCGAATGCGATAACCATTAGGGTATTGGTTATTCTTGAGGATTGAAGCATTGCTTAGCGTGCGGACGAAGGGTATTCACATGCCGTCCAGACAAAGTTAAAGGGTTCGAACGATTATCAGAAAACCATTTTCCCAAGTTTAAGGTATTCGGAAGAACATGCAGGTATTTCGATGGACCCTCTAGAAGAATGAAACCCTAACTCGACATAATGACCACGAGAACGCCCTTGAACCTTAGGGTTGACGGCAGTTCCGCGGTGCCATTAGTGAGGCTTGGGTTTATCCTTCTACGGCTGGACCATTGATGCTGGGGTATGTACCGGATATTTTTAAACTGTACTTGAGTGTTGAGCTCTCGGGGAATTATGGGATTTTGATGGATCGATCGAAAAGTTTAATGTAGTCCGGATATCAGGTGAAGGGATCGACTACGTGGGAGACTCTAGATATGAGTATTGCCATTGGTAGCACAGTCAGCACACCTATAAAGAGACGAATTCGAAGCAGTCGACACCAGAGGAAAGGGGGAAGAGGCGCACATTGACAATAGTGTTTACAATTATGATTTAGTGATTTGAGTTTCATATTTTCGTTGATCGGATTTTGGTATTTTGAGGACTTTGTTCTACGATTGGTATTTCTTATGTGTACCTTCATTACATTCTATTTGTGTTTCATATATCAGTTGTATTGATGTTGTTAGTACATACCCAGTGCACTTGATTTGGTTTTAATACATTTTGAGATTTTGATTTGATTTCGTGCATATGGTTACACATGATTTTGACATAAGCTTCGACCTAGTTTTCATGCACTTTCGTACTGTGAATTCGATTTTGATATTCGGTGTATGTTTTCGTGCACCATGTGCACCTGATTGAGATTCTTGCGCACACTTGGCGCACTTGATGCGATTTTGTGCACACCAGATGCACTAAATCGGGGTTTTGTGCAGATTAGATGCACCTGATATTGAGTCGTGCACGCCCGTTGCACTTGACATATGTTTTTGGTGCACACCTGTTGCACTTAGTTTCGTTTTTGTGTGTATTCGTGGTATCTGTATTTGGTTTCGATTTCAGTGCGCACCGGACGCACATGATATTTTTATGATGTGATTAGGATTGAATTCAGTTTAAGCAGTATGCTTTTATAATCATTACTATTGATTTGATAACCAGGCGGGACGTGTATGTTAAATAAAAGATATATATAGCTAATTTTTTTTAAATAAACGTCCGCTACTTATGTCGTGACACGTGCATCACACGGCGATTTTCAAAAGGGGTTCTTGCGTGCTTCTTTATCCAGATATTTGGACGATTTTACTATGATGCGCACTATATATAAGTTATAGTTTTGATGTATATTATGTTGGTTTTCGTATTGGGTTTCGATATTTTATTTTCGTCATAACTCTGATGATTGTGTTATGCTTGACGGAGTTGATTTTAGTTATGTATTGATGATTTCGGAGCCCCGACGATTTGAGTGTTTTGGCTGAATGTTTTAGTAAATGTGGGGAGTTTTAATTTAAATTCAGGGACCGAATTTCTTAAAGGGGGGAAGATTGTAACATTTTAAAAATAATTAAATAAATAATTAAATAAATAAAATCGTTTAAGTGAATATTATGATTTTCGGTAAAGTAAAACGTTTTTTTCGTAAAACTAAACCGTAATTATTTTTCATTATAAATTTAAAAATACCTATTTTAATTATGTAATTACTAGTAAATGGTGTTTATTTATCCACTTATAAATTTTTAGTTTAATTAAATATTTTCCTAAATTAATTATTTTAAATATTAACATAAGCTTTATTTATACACTAAATTAGTGTAAATTACAAATTTTAATGGGTTTAATTTGTAAAAATGAACCATTGCATATTAGAATCTAGTGTGTTTCATACAAAATTTATTTTCAAATTTATTTATGGTTCTAGACCATTCTAGATCAAATGGAGTGAAGAAAATAAAGAATTTTTAAATAAATTCATTAAAATACTTAATTGTATGATATTTTTGTTAAACCTTCTACACATTTCTTCACATTTTCTCACTCTCCTCTCTTTTCCTCACCTCATGGCCGGCCTCACCTCCATGGGCTGCCCCAAAATTTTCCCCCCATCATTTTTGCATTAAAAATCATCAAAATTCATCAAAAATTCAATAAAAAATCCACAAAACCCTAATTAATTCCTACCCTCTATTCTTTGCTCATATTTACATGGATTTTGGAGATGGAAAGAACTCATTTTGGAGGCTCATTTTCATGTTTGGATTTCATGTTGTGAAGGTATAAATCTTTTTCTTTTGATTTATTTTTATTAGATGTTTCTTTTAAGCATAATTAGATTTATTAAATTAATTCTATTTGCAAATTCTAAAATTCAAGTTAGGGTTTGTAAATTCAAGTTGTGGTTTTATTAATTCATTAGGGTTATAATAACTTGTTTAACACTTTTAGAAATGGAAAATCATGCATGGTTGTTATATTGTAAATTGTTATCCAAAATTGTTTAAATTAAACCATTTTTTTGCATACTAGATTTCTATATATTATATACATTGGTGAGATAAATTCCAATTAATGTTTGTAACATTAGATTGTTGTTTAAATGAGGATATTGACATGTTTAAGGAATGAAAAACTTAGTTTGGTCACTAGTTTCTTTTGCGAATTGAAAAATACTAATAAAAATCCTATTTTTGCTAACTAGTTTTTCGAAATTCTTAAATAAATGAGATTTAAAATATAAATTAGGGTTTCATTATATCATTATCATTATAAATTGTAGTTTAATACATTAATTCATGCAAAATCAAGTTGTTGTGGAATTGTGGAATTTTTCTTGTAAGATGTTGAAAATTTATAAAAGTTGCAAACTAGGAATTTTGTATTAATACAAATTTGTGTAATAAAAAATATAGTAATGGGTTGTATAGTCTAGTTATGCTATTTAATGAGTTTTATGACCATTGGTTTCATTTAAATGTCAAGTTTTGAAGAAAAACGGTAAATTGGCATTTTCGGGTTTTACGAAATCGGGCGATTTGATGGATTTTAGGGTTTCGATGAATTAAATCATGTTTTATATTATAAGTAATGAGTTTTAAAACTATGAGTTGTTTGTTGATATTTATCTCGATTAATCGGAGTTTGTATGCCGATATCGAGCGATATTTGGTTCTTTTACGTGAACGGGACATAGGTTTTAACCTATGCGCGTTCCGTGTGTCGTTTTGACTTTTGTCCGTGATTTAGTTACGATACTATATATGTTTGCGTATAGGTACCCCTTACGTGGACTGCGGGCGATGAAGAGGAGGATGGTGACACCGTCTTCGGCAGACATGGACCAGGTGAGTAGATGTATATCTACGGGGGGAAAGTCGGGTGGATGGCGTTTAGGACCCCCGCAAATGTAGAATAGGAATAGGTACTTATTGACATTAGGAAGGCAGATGTGACCCTAGATTCTTAATGAGTAGGACCCTAGTAATGACCCTAGGCTGGACTAGACGGATTTAGGAAGACCATACCACAGGATGAATACCTTGGAAGAGATTCGTAGGTTTCAGGTAGATACACACACATGCACACACTGAAACTCGACGTGGTGTATACATGTATGTGTATATATATATAGGACTAGGTATAGGTATATATATATATATACAACACGTATATGGGATACATTGATGTGATATGATACACGGGAATGAAACAATATAACTGGGCTGATGCCGTGATTCTTGGCTATACAGTCGTGTTATGATATTAGGGGATCATTAGAAAATAGATAATGGATTTGTATACATGAACAATAATAAAGGATGGTGATGATATTGAAGTATATAGGACACTAAATAGAACCCGGACCGTAACCTGTGCCTGAAATTCTGATATGATATCATATAGGTATGACTTGATTACGACATCATATAGGTGCGACTTGATATCGATATCATATATGTGTGACTTGATTATGATATCATATAGGTGTGATTTGATTACGATATGATCTAAGTGTGACTTAATCACAATATGATACATATGACATGAAATTTCTGAGGATAAATTAACGATGCATATTTATGCTGAAAATGATATATGATTGATGTATGCGATTACAGTATAGCACCTTGATCTTGACATGTGTTGATGATGATATTATACGAATGATGAGACACGTAGGTGATACTTGACCCGTACCCCGATATTGGGATGTCGTACGATGGATTTTACCGTACGAGGCATAGATATGATGATTGATCCGCACTCTTGATTCGAGGAAGCCGTACTATGTACGTGACGTTATTGAGGATGGATCGCCGACTATTAAAGATATGGATTCAGACCTTAGGTGGACTCTTAATTCTTATTGACTAGTTTCTTAGGTTTAGTTCCTTAGGAGGTTTGATGGACACTAGTTTAGTCTCGAGTCATATAGTTGTAGTTATACTTGTAAATCACAGATGAGTGGTTATTACACATCCTTCTTTACATTCATACCGTAATCATAATGTTGCATGTTCATTCATATGTTTCTATAATCAGTATAAAACTCTGCCTGTTAGGACACCAGCACCATTACCGATGATGCGCATATTCCACGCACACTTATTTGACGGCTCACACACATCATCATCGGTAATTGCTATGTCACGTATACTTTAGATCATATTATCTTTTATTGATTGAATCAGCTAACGGCTAGATCGATATAATATTGTGATTACTCTCTGGTGTTAGTATAGACATGGTATTTATTATTTAGACATTTCATGCATCCGCATTTTCATGTTATCATGCAGTATTATGAGGCATATGCCGACACTTATCATATACTTACTCATGATTTTGGGATTTTGGATTTCTATGAGATTTCTGGATTTTGGGGAAAACCGCAAGAATATATAAAAACTTCTCTCTCTCTCCTCCTCTCTTTTTAAAATATAAGATGCGGTTTTCTCGTGATGTATGTGTCGTCCACCATGAGATTTCATGTTTTCTGTTGGATTTCGAGACCCGATTCGAGGAGTGGATGAACCGTCTCGGGTATATGGTGGGCCCGGTATGGTAACCCGGGGCAAGAAGATCGAGTTGTAGACGATGAGCCTGGCTGGGGAGGACTACCTACCGGTGATGTCTGGCGCGGCGGATATCCGGAGGATACCGACCGTTATCGTGAGATTTGATAATATGGGCCGATCCGGACTGACGGAGCCCGAGATATTGAGACTATGAGATATTAAGATTTTGAGGTTTTGAGACTTGAGATTTACATGTTTTGTGTCGATGCTTGACACGTATTTCCATGGATTTCATCGTTGATATTTCAGATTTCTATACAAATTTTACCCTGATAAAAGTTAAAGATTTCTTATACAGATATATCCAGATTTCAGGATTTATTATTTTACATTCATGATGCATGCATACTCATTCATATGACATAGTACTATATGAGGCACTGATACGAACACGGAGTATTTGCATTTACACATAGCTTATTATCCTTTCTTACTTGATGACTAGGAGTATATTAGTATATTATTATGACCTAGGATAGCGTCGTGCATTCGATTTCATTTCGTAGATGTCTTCTACTCACGAGTTGGCAACTCACCCCCGTTTTTCCAAATTTTATTACAGGTTGATGTACAGGGTTCCTTGGCAGATTGCTGGCACATGATTTCTTTCCGGGTGATTTGCGCGGTAGGTTGGTTCATTTGTATCTGGACCGCCGTTGTATTTTTAATATTCCATTTGTATCTAGAGAGCTCCATCAACCAAACTTATATTACTTGATAGTTTACTGGACCATTTGTTTATTTTGACCTTAGAGTCGCGCTTGTATTATTATGATATCTGGTGGTTTTGTTTTCTTTTGAGTTTTGAGCCTCGCCCTTTGGCGTTGTATACTATTGTGCATTGGTGTGGTTGTTACCGCCTTTTGGCGTAGAGCCAGCTCCCATTTGGGGATGGTTTTTATTGTTTGTATATATTATACTTGTTGTACCCGTTTGGGGCCAGTTTTTACAGAGGAGATTCTGCCGAAATTTTTGGGAAAATTTGCTGATGCTTTTAAACTTATTTTCTTCATGTTTTCTTTTACTTCTTCTTCTTTTATATGGTTTAGATTTCTGGGCTTCGGCTTACTTAGGTTACGTTGCGCCTCTAGACGTTTCGTAATCTAAGTGCCGGTCACGTTCCGTATTTTCGGGTCGTGACATACAGTCACTTGGTCGCGGCTATGGGGCGTGGCTGTCTACTAGAGTTACCCGGCGAGTGTTCGCATACAATATGCGATTGCGATAGAGTTTTAATCCGAATCAAAACTTCGTGGCAACCGATTAATCGAGACTAACATAGTAGATTCACAATATACTATATACATTACCGGTTTTCACAAAACCAATAAGCCGGATTCTAACAATTGTATCATATATCATCATGATCTATACGACGCCAAATATATCGATCAATTTTACAAAATCCAGAGAACTCAACAACTTGCGAATCACAGTTAAAAATAACCAGAAAGTGCAATATACAAACATGGAGCAGCACAAGAAAAATGGAACCATATCTCCTCAAAATGGCGGCGGAACCGCGGCCGAACCAATGTTTGTGCGGCGGTTCCACGGCGCTTTGAAGGAGTTAGGTCTCCAAATTTCTTGAGGCTCCATATAAAAGCCTGCACGTATTTCTGCATATTTTTAATTTCAAAAATTCCAACATTTGAAAAAATCGACAGAAACATGTCAAAAAGCCGGATTTTTAAACCGATCGAACTCTTTAACTTCGTAACGACCTACCCAGATGTTCTAGTCAGGCTCTGATACCATGAAGGACTACCTTAGCACCATGATGAGGTTGTAGAAGTATCTACCATGCCAAATTCAAATTTTTCTTGGTGCTAAGCTAGACTAACAAGATCTTAACTAGATTATTTGGGTTTTCTTTAGATGATATGTCAACTAGAGAGAAGGAGAGATGTTTATACCTTGGTAGAACCTAGTCCTTCTCTTCAATATGCTCCGTGTAGTAGTCCCGCGACTCCACAAGGCTTCTCTTGAGACTTTGAATAAGATCCCTTCGTAGCCTTCGCGCCAATGATGATCAACCCCGGAGCTCCTACTAGTTCAAGCTACCATTGCACTAAACCCTTTAGTGCATGAAACACATCACACTAATTTGCTAAAAGGTGTGAGATGATAAAGTAGGGGATGTTAAGAGCTCACTAATTTATGCTCAACCTTCATGATTCATATCTCATGTGAGGGTTGAAGCTTGAGAAAAATCAAGAGGAGGAAGAAGAAGCAAGAGCAAGCGTGAGCAAGAAAATGGCTAAGTCTTTTGGAATGAATAAGAATGAATGATAATTCTTGACCCCTCACATATTCAAGCATGGAATTATGCAATATTAAATTGCAACCGTGCTTGAAAAGTGAGTCAAGAATGAATAAACAAGTATTTAACCCATGCTTGCAACCATGCTTCATTTTACACCTCATTTCTATTTTCACAAAAAAGAAAAGAAAATGCCATGCTTCATTTTAATATATATATATATATATATCATATATATTAATATATATATATAATATATATTTAATGAAGATTAATTAGTGAGCTAATGATATTAGTTAATATGTAATTATATCACATATAATTTATATCATATTATTAAATCAACATTTGATCTAATAATCCGGTTATATCTTATACGACCGACTAATATCATATATCTGTATATCATATTATCGAATCAACACTTGATTCGACAATCTGGTTATATCATATATAACCACACCAATAACAGATGACTGCCAGATTACAATACGGTATCACATACTCGTATTTAATCAGGCCCGCACATATATCACATGTGTCCTACTTCGTTTCTCTTGAACCAGGGAATTTCTGTGTGGGACTCTAAAGGCTCGTCAATACGCCGGCAGTAGGTGATGATCATATCAGTCACCTACAAGCCGTCAGCGGTACTAGCTGGACGTAACGGCTACCCGGGCATTGAGCGATATGAAGGTCAACAAGCAAGCCTGTCCACAGTCTCCATGAAGCCTATCAGTAACACTATCGTACGGTCCGGTCTCTTCGTCTGATATGTCGCATATCATGTCTATGGGTGGAAATCGTCAAACCCTAGCAACGTGATAAGTCATGTCGATGTGAGGCTCATAACAGGTCGAGAAACTACCGATAATACTTATCTGTAGATCTCCCAATTAGCCCTGTCCAGGGACTTCCGGTTATTGCCAATCGAGCATAGCGCAACATCAACCCCAAATACCGGGAGAGACGAAACCCCTCCTATCGCACATTGCCTCCATACGACTCGGGACTGTACCCAAAATCCACCTGTTTGTACGACTCCTCTTGAGCATGGTAGGGAGGAAATCAAAGCACAGTGGGAGTCGCATAAGACTCTATGGCGATCTCGGGTCTACAGACTAACTTGTACCAATGTCATCAGAGGACTGCTATCTGACGATAGGTATTCTACCATATAGGTGTCCTCGGTGAGTCATGTTCAGTGTACCCAGTTTCCACTGCGCACCCGTATACGATCTTTGATGTCAAACACTAATGGATGTGGGATCATCCATCGCCCATCATATGGGTCAAGAAACGTATACGCTAGTCTACTCTGGAATATCGATGCGCTGTCTCGATATTCGCTTGACTAGGAACAATTGAAGGATTGTACTTGTAAACTACCATGGCCCCACTAGTATGATCCACATCATAGTCCTGGTAGTCAAGTACATATCCTAAGGGCTTTATCAACACGTGAGAGCATGACAGTATCCCAATACAAGTCTACATGTTTAGATAAAGGCAACCAGATAGTATACTATCATGTCGAGCAAGAAAGTCTTCTTAGTATATACATATGCAAGTATCCAGTATAATATACATCATATGTACAATAATGGCCTCTAGGGCATATACATAACTAACAAGTATATAATACAAACTCACCCATGGTTATTTCTCTCACCTCATTAGTTCATTCTCATCTCTTGAGCTCATCTTCTTCTTCCTTGAGCTAAAGCTTGCTAGGGTTATCTAAAGAGAGAAAATATTGTGAGAAAAATAAAACTAAAGTGAGCCCACTTTCTACTTCATCATCCTCTACTAGATTAGCACTTTAATATAGGGTGTTAGCTTCACTAATCTCTCAATTAGTGAAGTAGTAGCTTGAGTTAGTGTCTCCTCGACGTAGATCATCTTCGGCCTCGAAGACTTCAAGCAAGATCATTCTTTTCACCTTGAGAAGCCATGCAAGAGTCCGGGACTTGGATCTCAGCGAAGGTACGTCAACTCGGCTTTATAAGCGAAGGACCGTCTTACAAAGGTTGTATTCCGCAAACACTTAGATGTAAAGTAGTTTACTTTGTGTTTCGTATGATTCTCTAGTTATCGATTCTAGTTTAGGGTTCTTTGAAACGGAAAATTTTTGAAAATGCAATGGTCGATGCCTCCAAAAACCTTGTTGTCATTAATAGGAACCCTACAGAATGTTTTTCACAGCAGTCCAGTGTTTTTCCCCCGGATTGGATTGATACCTGCTTACTGCACTCAGTTCATAAGCTACATCTGGGCTAGTACATTACAACGCATACATTATAAATCCTACCACCAAGGCGTAGGATATAATGCTCATGCGAGCCCTCTCCTCATCAGTCTTTGGAGAGATCTCTTTGGAGAGGATGATCCCATGACAAGCGAGTAAACTACCTCGCTTAGAATCTTCCATCCTAACCCTCTTTAGTATGGTGTCTGTTTCCCCAATTAGAGCAAAAGCTCTATTCAGAATTCAAAATTTGATTTAAAACTGCGCTTTTATAAAAGCGCTGCGCTACAACTAACGCACCCCGTACAAAGCGCATAGGCGCTAGCACTAGATGCGCTGCGCTCTAAGTAGCGCACCATGGGCAGAGCGCATAAGTGCTAGCTCTGGAACTAAATGTTCCTCACCGTTGGATCAAATATTCAACGTATATGATTAAATCATCAATTAACAAGAATGAAATTCTGTTGAATCTTTCCAAAGAGAAAAGATTGTGCCCTGAATTTGGAACACCGTTGGATCAATGATCCAATGGTGATTAAAAATCATTAAAATACAGAACAAATTCGGTAAGGGGGAAAGATTTCCCAATCTTGTTAAAAAACAAGAAGATTATCTTCTGTGAACTAGATGCCCTTGGATCAAAGATCTGAAGATGGGGAAATTCTCAAATCAATTAGAGAATAAATCTTTTTAACCTATTGAACAAATCAGCTTGCCCTATATAAAGGCCCCGAGACTTCAAGTCTCAAATAGAGGAACCCCCCATAAACTTTGAGAAAATATCAGGAAGAAGAAGAAGCTCTAGGTAAAAGAAGACAATTCTTTTCAGGGCAAAAAAAGAATAGAAAGACGAAATCATCTCAATATAAAAAGAACTATTTATTTCTTTCACAGATCATAGATCTATAAGACAAATTGTCTTTCACAAAAGAGTTTATGAACATCGCATTATAAAAGGGGGGAGAATTATTCAATTCTCTTAGGATCACAGATCCATAAAGGCAAAGCCTTTCATCAAAAAGAGATTGAAATATCTCCTATAAACTAAGAACTTAGTTCTTAGAATCTTGAGATAAAGTCTCTTATCAAAGAAAAGAAAATCTTCAGAGTGCAAAGTTAACCTAAGAAGAGCCTTAACGCTATTAATCTAAAAAGAGCCTTAGCGCTCCTAATTTAAAAGTGTCTTAATGCTCTTCATCTAGCGCAAAGCGCTGCAGTGCCACAGCGCTTCAAACACAGCATAATGCGCTCATTGGATAGCGCTCAGCGCTAAGCACGCCACGTGCTCCTCACGTGTGTGCTGCATTACTAAAAGAGCTTTGCGCTGATTATATGGCACCAGCGCCAAACGCCTCAATGCTTCAACTATAGCGCATCAGCGCTCTACATCTAGCGCTAAGCGCATTAGCGCTAAGCGCATTAGCGCTTCATATCTGGCGCTAAGCGCTAAGCGCATTAGTGCTTTAACCATAGCGCACTGTGCTAGTGCCAAGTGCGCCATATGCTTATATGCGCTTGGACAGAACATAAACTGTTCTTTGAATAAACCTGGAGCTATGATAAATGCATAACAAAACATTGTCAGAGACAAAACCAATGCTTAGCATTTTTAAAGGGATTGGGCTCAAACAAACATCTAACGACTCAGAAACAAATGTTGAACATTGTGATTGAAAAGACTTATCCCAAATTTGCCATAAGTCCTCAATTCAGATTAATTGAGTTCATATGCTCATAAATCACAGATCTTTGTCCAAATTGGACTACAAGTCTCTCAACCCACATCGGTTTAAGGGTACATCTCTGAACTCCTCTAATATTTGTCGTTGTAATCCTTCAACGTCTTCAGAGAGATGACGGGTCCCGACAACCATACATTTCATGTACTATGATGTCCTTAACCTTGACTGTGAGGTCTTTAAACTCATGGACTATGATGTCCTTAACCTTGACTGTGGGGTCTTTAAACTCACGGACTATGATGTCCTTAACCTGGACTGTAGGGTCCTTAAACTCATGGACTATGATGTCCTTAACCTTGACTGTGATGTCTTTAAACTCACGGACTATGATGTTCTTAACAATGGACTGAGATGTCCTTAAACTAACATTGGACCACCATGTCCTTAAACTGGTAATTGATTGTTAGAGATTCTGCGTGTTCAAGTTTAGTTAATTACCGCAATCAAGACGGTTTCGCTTGTAGCTAGCCGGTTGAGTACGGGTCGTCCGCAGGGAGATGGGAGTCTTTTTCTATGTGTTTTAACGAGTTAAGTCCGAGAGTCCAGATTTGTTTGTGATTATCTAAGTGTTAAAATGATATGTAAAGAGAGCTTGTTAGGGTTAGGATTAGGTTAGTTTGAGTTAGGAGTCTCCCACATCTTTCGTTGCCCCTCTTAATATCGGTGTTACGGTAATCGACAACAACGGGGATTAGCACGACTAGGAAGGAACTTGCGAGTATAAGCTAGTCTTTCCAACGCATAAGTTCTTCCTTTTGGTGCTTGTCCGTCCGTTCTTGGCTCTTAGCCATAACCTCCGGTTAATTCAACCACAACCGGTCTCACTACGGAATCACCGCTATCATGTAGGATAGGGTGCCGTAAGGAGCGGATTGTGGTTCAATTAGCGGGAGTCGAATTAAGTTGTTGGGCAAGGAAAGAGTGAGAGAGATTTCCTTCTCTCAAACTTCCCTTATCCTACCCTAACAAGTGTAAAACTACTCACACATCATAATGAAAAGAAAACAAAACAAAAGAGGAAGATAGAAAGAAGGAGATTAGAAGATAACAACTAGCTATTTGCGACCTCACCTTGGCAAGGATCAAGCGTAAGCATCATGGTTGTTTTAATGATAAAGGAAAAGAGAAAAGAAAGAAACAACAAGAAATAACAACAACTAAGTTAACAAATTAAAATTACAAGCAATTATAAAAGAACACAAGACAAGATATAATAGCAAAAAGAGTCTTCTTTATTCATCATTCTTCACTCACAAAGCTCACTACAAGTTTTAATGGAGAAGAGATGAGAAGAGGAAGAAGAAACACAACTAAACCTAGAAAATAAAATACAAGATTATGGACCCTTTCCTTCACAAAGTTCAGAGCTATTTATAGGCTGAAAAATGAAAACCTAGGTAACCACCAGAACACAAATAAAAAGGCCAAAACACCCCTGGAAAATCTTCGTCTGCCGCCACCATACGGCCGCGGATCCGCGGCCTAAGCATGCTTAGGCCGCGGTTCCGCGGCCTAATAGAGGAGTTGTCTCCTCTGGTTTTCTGTGGTCCCCTGGTTTGATGTACCCTTTATTCTGGTATATATATTTTTTCATATTTTCTTCACGATTTTTCCAGAATTTCTGTTGAAGGGAAAGGTGATTTGATTGGACTTTTTGTCATGATTTCCTCGAGCTCCGCGTAGATTTCTTGGATCTTGTGCTGCATTGAGCCTTGTGCATGAAAACGACATTGATTTGACATTTTGTCTCTTAAACTGGTGTGTGGCAACAGACGGATAAAGAGCGGAGATCCGTGTTTTATCTGTGGTTGGCAGGAACCCGGATTTTGTCGTGTTTTCCATGAATTTCACCGTTTTTAGAACCGAGAACCTGTATCCTGCAATTGACTAGCAAACACGGCTCAAGAGTATCTACCGATATGCAATGTGATAAAAATTGGCGGTATGAAAATGCAAAAATCTGATATGAACAAATACCCCCAAACTTATCATTTGCTCGTCCCGAGCAAAGCCAATTTATTCACAAAAAATCCTAACCTCACTTTCGCAGGGAACGCGATTGCACTGAGCATGTGCAACAAGCCGTTTAAACCTCTAGGTGTCCCTAGTAGGAGGAGTGTTGTCTCCTGAGGGTTTTCAGCGGATACTACCCACAAAATCCGGTCAAGCTAGTTTTGTAAAATAACTAAGATTCAAACCCTAAAGTTTTGTTTCAGAAAATAACAATTCTATTATCCTAAGTCTAGACTATCGAACCTTTATTTTTCACACCTCGCTTTTTATTTAACTACAGATTTTATATGTCTTTACGTGCAGTGCAAATAGTGTCGTTAAGGTCCAGAAGGATCGATTAAAGTCATCATGTCGCACAATAAAGCCCAGATAACGATTTTAAAAGGATCACATAAGTTTTATAAAGAGTTAAGCATTTTTCAAGTTTCGTTTTCCAGTAAAGTTTCAACTTCAGAATTTCTATCTTCCCTAACAGGAAACTAGGTCTTATTCTTCACTCCAGCTTTTTCTTGTTTTCATTTCATACACACCTCTGTGAATGTGCAATAGTCTTTATCATAGAGTAAAACCTTCATATCTCCGCTAAATTTTTTTTATAAAAGCCTGTCTTTTATCAAGATTATTCTCACACAAAGAACCGTTAGGAATTTTAACTCGGAGAGAACACTTGCTTGACTTTGTTTTAATCTGGACTTTCTAGGCTTCTTAGCGAGCTTTGGGCCAATGCACCCAAACCAGTTGGTTTTAGGGCATTAGGTGTAGAAACACCCCAGCGGACTTAATTACTCAAGTTACCTAGATCCAAAAACAAAAGACAGTTTGGCGTGAAAATCATGATGATTTAATACGAACGGAGATATAACCGGCAGTTCAATTAATTTTTTTTTTTGGATAAAAGACGTGTTTAGTGGGTTCGGTGTGTAATCATTTCAATCAAGTTTCAGATAGGTTATTTTTCAGACTTAGTTCCAATTACGGCATCAATAACATCCCTTCATATTCGCTTTACTTCATAAACTATTCTTAACATTACTTATTTCAGAACAAACCTATTCGATCCTCAGAAAATCATTTATCTGTTTAAAAGTTTTTAAACATAAAAGACTTGTCATCTAATTCCCAAAAACTCACGACACGTGTAGTGTGATGTAAAGACGTATATCAGCTATAGTTAACTTCAAAGGAGAGTTATCTTTTAGGTTTTCAAAATCTAAACATAAGATTTAGTTATTCTTATTTTATCATACAAAACCGTCAAAATGTTGAATCAGAGTTCTCCCACTAGCTAACTTGACAGAAAAGTTTTTATGTTTTTAGAAAAATTTTAGATTTTTAAGGATTTTATGGATTTTAATATGCAGATGCAAAATATACATATGAATGCGAAGGTAAGAAATGCGTACCGAGCGTACCCCCAAACTTAAACTGGACAGTGTCCTCACTGTCATTGCATGAAGAGATCATTTGAAGGGTCAAAACTGTCGGTTAGCGATACACAAATTTTTTTTTGTTTTTGTTTTTAAAGAAAAGAAAAAGAAAAAGAATATACACAAATATATACAAAATGGTTTATACATACCCCCAAACTTATTTGGAACAGTGTCCACTGTTCTTGGCTGGATAACCGATGTTTGGAGGTAGGCAGAGGAAGATTATGCAGGGTAAACCGGCTCCTGTAAGAACAGGAGCTCCTCTGTTGGTTCGGCGCTAAGGTACGGTTTGCATCGGTGTCCGTTTACTTTGAAAAATGAACCGTCCTTTGGATTTTCCAAATCCACAGCACCCTGCGGATACACATTCCGGACAAAATACGGCCCTTTCCAGCGAGATCTGAGCTTTCCAGGATAGAAGTGAAGTCGGGTGTCGTAAAGCAGTACCTGCTGACCAGGTACGAAGGTTTTGCGCAAAAGGTGTTTATCGTGAAACACCTTCGTTCGGTTCTTAACGACAACCGCGTTATCGTAAGCCTCATCCCTAAGCTCGCTTAATTCGTTCAACTGCAGCTTCCGATGGCTGCCCGCATCCTCGAGAGACAGATTCAGCTCCTTTATCGCCCAAAATGCGCGATGCTCTATTTCGACAGGTAGGTGGCAGGCTTTTCCGTACACAAGCCGATAGGGAGACATGCCAAGGTCGGTCTTATAAGCGGTTCGAAAGGCCAAAAGGGCATCAGTGAGTTTCAGCGACCAATCCTTATGGTTCTTGGAAACCGTCTTCTCCAGTATCTGCTTGATTTGCCGATTTGAAACATCGGCCTGCCCGCAGGTTTGGGGGTGGTAGGGCGTGGATAGCTTATGATTAATGGAGTATTTCCGCATCAAGGCCTCGAAAGTCTTGTTGCAGAAATGACTTCCATTGTCACTAATGATCGCTCGGGGGTGCCCAAACCGGGAGAAAATGTTTTCTTTAAGGAACCTAACGGCAATCTTGTTATCGTTACTCCGGCTGGGCACAGCCTCGACCCATTTAGAGACGTAATCAACAGCGAGAAGGATGTACAAGTTCCCAAAAGAGCTGGGAAACGGCCCCATGAAATCTATCCCCCAAACATCGAAAATCTCCACAACCAAGATCGGTTGGAGCGGCATCTCGTTCCTCCGGGATATCCGGCCCATGTGTTGGCACCGGGAGCAAGTCTTGCAATAGTCATGGGCGTCTTTGAAGAGTTGTGGCCAGTAGAAACCACATTGCAAGATTTTCTCAGCTGTCTTTCTGGGGCCAAAATGCCCGCCACATGCTTGATCGTGGCAAAATGACAGCACACTCTTGAATTCCTCATTAGGGACACACCGACGAATAATCTGGTCGGGACAGTACTTGAACAGATAGGGTTCGTCCCAGTAAAAGTGTTTTACTTGGGATAAGAAGCGAAGTCTTTCCTGACTTGACCATTCAGTCGGTAGTAATCCTGTGGCCAAATAGTTCACAATATCTGCGAACCAGGGTTCGCAAGATACTGTCAAGAGTTGTTCATCCGGGAAAACGTCGTTGATCGGAATTGGAAGCGAAGGCGAAGAAGGAAGTCGTGAGAGATGGTCGGCAACCACGTTTTCACATCCTCGTTTGTCCTTAATGACAAGGTCAAACTCTTGAAGCAAGAGGATCCAATGGATTAACCGAGATTTTGCATCTTTCTTCGCAAAAAGATGGCGCAGAGCAGAATGGTCGGTGTAGACAATGACTGGAGAGCTGATGAGGTAGGGCCTGAATTTTTCTAAAGCAAATACAACAGCTAAGAATTCCTTCTCAGTTGTTGTATAATTGAGTTGGGCGTCGTTCAGGGTTCGGCTCGCATAATAGATTACGTGCGGTATCTTGTTGATGTGTTGTCCAAGGACAGCACCAATGGCAAAGTCGGATGCATCGCACATAATCTCGAATGGGTGCGTCCAGTCAGGTGAAGAAAGAACGGGAGCAGAAGTGAGTGAGCTTTTCAATGACTCGAATGCAGTCACACAGCTCGAGTTGAAGTCGAATGGCATATCCTTGGCCAGGAAAAGAGTCAAGGGCCTAGCAATCTTGCTAAAGTCCCTGATGAACCGTCTATAGAAACCGGCATGGCCAAGGAAGGCTCGGATATCTCTGACGCATCGGGGAGGAGGTAGATTGGAAATGACCTCAATCTTTGCTTTGTCAACCTCTATGCCATTTTGCGAGATGATATGTCCTAAGACAATACCTTCGCGCACCATGAAGTGGCATTTCTCCCAATTCAAAGTGAGATTCTTGTCCTTACATCGGGTAAGGACAGCGTCAAGATGCAGCAAACACTCGTTGAAGGAATCGCCGAAGATGGAGAAATCATCCATGAAGATCTCCAGAAATTTTTCCACCATGTCTGAGAAAATTCCCATCATACACCGCTGGAAGGTAGCGGGCGCATTGCATAACCCAAAGGGCATGCGACGATATGCAAACGTGCCGAAAGGACAAGTGAAAGTGGTCTTGTCCTGGTCTTTTTCGGCGATGGGAATTTGATTATAGCCAGAGTAGCCATCAAGAAAGCAGTAGTACTCGTGTCCGGCCAATCGTTCAAGCATTTGGTCAATGAAAGGTAGCGGAAAGTGGTCCTTCCGCGTTGCGGCGTTGAGTTTTCTGTAATCAATGCATACTCGCCACCCAGTTTGGGTGCGAGTAGGGATTAACTCGTTCGCCTCGTTGGTTATGACCGTGATGCCCGACTTCTTGGGGACAACGTGGATTGGGCTAACCCACTGGCTATCAGAGATAGGGTAAATGATACCACCATCTAGACATTTTACAATCTCCTTCTTCACAGCCTCTTTCATGACTGGATTGAGACGTCTTTATGGATCCCGGGCTGGTTTGGCATCATCCATCAGATGAATGTGATGCTCAACGATCAGGGGACTAATCCCCTTGATGTCCGCCATGGACCAGCCAAAAGCTTGCCTGTTGCTGTGCAAGACCGCGAGAAGGGCTTTCTCTTGCTCGGGAGCTAGAGAAGCCGAAATGATGACAGGGAGGGTCTCGTTCTCACCTAAGTAAGCATACTTAAGGTGAGACGGCAAAGGCTTGAGTTCGAGCGTTGGAGGTGAAACGATGGAAGGCAAGATTGGTGCAGAGGTCTCGAACTCAAAGGACTCCAGCAAAGGTTCAAAACGAGTGTAAGCGACCGAGTCGGATGGTTCAGGTAACTCATCCGAAAATTCAAAGGATTCAAACTCGGGTTGTGAGCGGCTAAGATCGTTCAAGAACGTGAAACACTCGTTGTCGTTGTCGGGCGCAGAAACAACAGCAGGTTCGAAGAGAAACGCACTAGTGGCGTCAAGATTATCGTGATCAAACAGAAACTCCTCGAATTCACACTCTTCTGGGGTGATCTCCTGGATCGAGCAGACGTCCAGTATATGAGCATTAGGTTCGGCGGGCTGATTCCCCAACCTAAAAATGTTGAGTTCAATTGTCATGTTTCCAAAAGAGAGGTTCATCGAACCATTGCGACAATTGATCACATCATTTGAGGTTGCAAGAAATGGGCGACCGAGTATCACCGGAATTTGATTCCGGGGGTTAGCTACAGGCTGTGTGTCTAATACAATGAAGTCAACGGGGAATATGAAGTCCCCGACTTTTATTAACACATCCTCTAGCTCACCCCTAGGATGGGTGATCGATCGGTCGGCCATTTGGAGAGTGCAGTGTGTGGGTTTCAGCTCTCCGACGCCTAATTGCTCGTATACTGAGTACGAAAGCAGGTTAACACTGGCACCAATATCTAATAGTGCGCGGTTGATGTTCTTATGCCCAATGGTAATAGAAATCGTAGGACAGCCAGGGTCCTTCCGTTTTTGTGGTAAAGATTGGGTAAGGGCATCACTCACAGCACTAGCCAAGAAAACTTTCTTGGGTACCTGAGACTTCCTCTTTTTCGTGCATAAGTGCTTTAAGATTTTCGCGTAGGACGGGACTTGTTGGACAACATCTAAAAGAGGAATGTTAATGTTAACCTGCTTAAATAACTCCGGAATCTTCTCCATTTGAGGATTTTGTTTATTAGACCTCAACCGGTTTGGAAATGGGACGTTTTTAAAATTGGTTGAGTCTAATGCTTGTGGAGGAGATTGTGGAGTAGGAACGGATCCCAGAACAGGTGTTTTCGTGGATTGAGAAGTGGGTCCATTCAAAGAAGAAGAAGAGGAAGGAGTGCCTTGTGAAGAACGGAGAATAGGCTCAGAAGACGAAGAAGCAGGAGACAAAGAAGAAGAAGAAGTAGAAGAAGAAGCGGCCGGGGTGTCATCATTGATCCGTGTGCCGATGTTGTTTTGCAGCATCCTTCCCGATCTCAATGTGGTAACGGCACTCACATTATGATTCTGTTGTTCAAGAGCAACATGTACATTCTGTGGGTGACTGGGATTTGGGAGTGGTTGGGACGGGAGCTTCCCCTTCTCTCGCTCGCTTAAGGCCGCATTCAGTTATGCAATCTGGGCCTCGATGGTTTTGATGCTTTGCCCGTGAGCGGCAGTGTGTTGCACTAAGGACTGAATGGAAGACTGGATGTTTGCGGTGGACTGAGTCGATTGTTTCACGAACGTCTCCAGACTTCGTTCGAGCGAGGAAACCTTATCGTTGTTTGACGGAACAAAGTTGTTTGGTGGAAAAGAATTGTTGGGTGCAAAGTTGTTCGTCTGATTTTGGAAAGGTTGGGGTTGAAAGGGTTGCTGAAACTGCTGTTGAGTTTGTTGTTGCGCTTGTTGTTGCGGCGGAGGGGACCTTTGGAAATTATTGCCTTGGAATTGATTCTGATTCTGATTCCAGGAGAAATTGGGGTGGTTCCGCCAACCGGGATTGTAGGTGGAAGAGTATGGATCATTCCTCGGTCTTTGCTGAAATGCAGCATTAACCTGGTCCTGTCCTTGCGATGGTGGATTGTAAGGACACTCTTCGGTCAAGTGAGAAGGATCGGAACAACAAGCGCAGATGGTATGAAGGGGGAGAACAGGGGCAGGAGCAGGAGCAGGAGAAGAAAATTTGCTCTCTATTGCTTCAAGCTTTCTTGTTATTGCAGCCATTTCAGCTTTCATTGCAATAGAGACATCAAGTTGGTGAATTCCTACCCTAGACTGATCGGTAGAAGTGGAGGTAGAAGAAGAAGAAGTCGGTCTGGTGCTCTCCCACTGTAGCGTTTGCTCCGCAAGGTCGTCGACAAACTGCCACGCTTCTTCGTCAGATTTCGATAGGAAGTGGCCCTGACAAATGGTTTCCAACAACTGTTTGATTGCTGGGTTCAGACCCTCGTATAAGGTTTGGCAAAGTTGCCATTTCTCTATACCGTGGTGAGGACACTAAACAAGAAGGTCTTTGTACCGGTCAAAGCATTTCCAGAAGGGTTCAGAAGGAAGCTGGGAGAATTGATTGATTTCGTTGCGGATCCTTGCGGTTTTGTGATTCGGATAAAACTTTTTGAGAAACGCTTTAACAAACTCATCCCAACTGGTTATGGAGTGGGAGGCGGTGCTATACAGCCATTTTTCCGCAAGATCGCATAAGGTGAATGGAATGACTCGTAGACGTATAGCATCGTCCGACAGCTGGGTGGTTTTCATCATGGCATAAACGTTTTGAAATTTATTGATGAAGATATAGGCATCTTCAGATTCAAGCCCATGAAATCGTGGAAGCATGTTGATGAAGTGGGGCTTAATTTCAAAATTATCCCCATTGGCCGGTGGAAGAGAAAGGCAGGTGGGGAGTGCAGAACGGGTGGGATAGAAACGATCCTGGAGCGCAATTCGCGGCGGCGCTACAACAGGCGGGTGTGGTGGGTTATTGGTCTCCGTATGAGGTGGAGCCAATCCAGGGGTGGTCAAAGAGATGTTCGGATTAAATCCTGACATCGCGGAAGAAGAGGTCGGTGAAAGTGAAGGTGAAGGCGAAGATGTATGAACAGAATTCCGGTCAACGTCGGAGTTGGCCGGCAAAGGTAGGGGTGAAAGAGGCGTGGACGGTGTTTCGACGTCTGAGTCGATCGCATAGTCGGTAGCGACTAACGTAACGCGGACTAGGCGGGCGCTAGTGTCCCGAGTCCAAGCGGACATACACTAAACGAGTTTAGTATAGTCAAAGCGGAGAAGGTGAGGGTAAGAAAACGTCAATGGAGAAAGGCGATGGGTTGTGGGTGAAAAATGGATTTTGGCGACAAAGGGCAAGTTTTTATAAAAGTTTTTGATTTTATTTTCTTTTTTAGAAAGAGCTTTACAGAAATATGTACGGACTTACGGCTTTAAGCAATCACAAACAAGATATGCACAATCACACCTAGATCTAGTGGTCACCTAGATCTGCTAGACCTGCTCCAGAACTTGATTGTCGAAGTAAAACTGTGTCGAGAAACGGGCTCAAGATACACTGATCACGAGGCCAGGTAAGTGCAGAGATAAGGGGAGGTTTTCCAACGCTTTCGCGAAGTTCCTTAATTAAGTAACCCTTTCTCTTTTGGCGGTTGCGCCGTTAACACTTTCCTAGACACCCCGTAAACAATATACCGTTAAGCGAGGTTCTAAACACGGTTTAACTTCTCCTAATGAGCGCGAAGTCCTTAGGGCTGCAGTCTAGTATTTTTTAATTACAATGGACAATGCATATGCTTTTGTGATTTTTGGGGTCCTGGGAAGGGTGATGAAATCCCCACCCAATCTGAATTGGTTTCAAGCCACTTAAG
This sequence comes from Agapanthus africanus, assembly GCA_030015575.1. Classification (NCBI taxonomy): domain Eukaryota; kingdom Viridiplantae; phylum Streptophyta; class Magnoliopsida; order Asparagales; family Amaryllidaceae; genus Agapanthus; species Agapanthus africanus. The sequence continues at coordinate 435,083,085 of CM057345.1, read as the reverse complement.
TCCGTATTAAAGAATGCAAAGCGGTAACAAATCAACTGCAAACAATTTTTATTTTTAGCGCGGCGCAAAGAATCCTGCACAAGAACAGTTTATTGGAAGGGGGAGAAGAGTTTGCGCAAAGAAATCTGCAGAAAACATAGTTTATTGGAGTCCAGAGGAGTGGGGAGAGAGGAGAAAGACTTACAGAAAGAAAATGGTACCCTGAATCCACCAAGTGGCCGCGGTTCCGCGGCCTAAGCTTTCTTATGCCGCGGTTCCGCGGCGGTTCTGGGGAATTGGGACTTCAGTTTTCTGGTTTGGGCTGTTTTGGGTGTCCTCTGCTGTTTTTAAGACCCTGAATATGGATTTGCTCACTGGAACTGCTCCAGAATCTTAAAGTAGACCGTTTGCTTCGTTTTGTCCGTCGCGGTGTAGCCGCGAAATGTGGGTCTATCTTCCCACGTCTTTGGCACTGAACTTGAACTCCGTATATTCTACGTCTTGGCCACTGAACTCGAACTTCGTATTTTCCTGCACACTTGCACAAAAACTAATCAAAAATAACAAGATGATTTTTTTACAACGTATATTTTTTTGTTTTGTTTTTCGGTTATATTTATATTCACAAGTTAACCCGAAATTACACAAAGAAATAAACTACCGTCTTCCCGGCAACGGCGCCATTTGATTGTTAGAGATTCTGCGTGTTCAAGTTTAGTTAATTACCGCAATCAAGACGGTTTCGCTTGTAGCTAGCCGGTTGAGTACGGGTCGTCCGCAGGGAGATGGGAGTCTTTTTCTATGTGTTTTAACGAGTTAAGTCCGAGAGTCCAGATTTGTTTGTGATTATCTAAGTGTTAAAATGATATGTAAAGAGAGCTTGTTAGGGTTAGGATTAGGTTAGTTTGAGTTAGGAGTCTCCCACATCTTTCGTTGCCCCTCTTAATATCGGTGTTACGGTAATCAGCAACAACGGGGATTAGCACGACTAGGAAGGAACTTGCGAGTATAAGCTAGGCTTTCCAACGCATAAGTTCTTCCTTTTGGTGCTTGTCCGTCCGTTCTTGGCTCTTAGCCATAACCTCCGGTTAATTCAACCACAACCGGTCTCACTACGGAATCGCCGCTATCATGTAGGATAGGGTGCCGTAAGGAGCGGATTGTGGTTCAATTAGCGGGAGTCGAATTAAGTTGTTGGGCAAGGAAAGAGTGAGAGAGATTTCCTTCTCTCAAACTTCCCTTATCCTACCCTAACAAGTGTAAAACTACCCACACATCATAATGAAAAGAAAACAAAACAAAAGAGGAAGATAGAAAGAAGGAGATTAGAAGATAACAACTAGCTATTTGCGACCTCACCTTGGCAAGGATCAAGCGTAAGCATCATGGTTGTTTTAATGATAAAGGAAAAGAGAAGAGAAAGAAACAACAAGAAATAACAACAACTAAGTTAACAAATTAAAATTACAAGCAATTATAAAAGAACAAGACAAGATATAATAGCAAAAGAGTCTTCTTTATTCATCATTCTTCACTCACAAAGCTCACTACAAGTTTTAATGGAGAAGAGATGAGAAGAGGAAGAAGAAACATAACTAAACCTAGAAAATAAAATACAAGATTATGGACCCTTTCCTTCACAAAGTTCTGGGCTATTTATAGGCTGAAAAATGAAAACCTAGGGCAACCACCAGAACACAAATAAAAAGACCAAAACACCCCTGGAAAATCTTCGTCTGCCGCCACCATACGGCCGCGGATCCACGGCCTAAGCATGCTTAGGCCGCGGTTCCGCGGCCTAATAGAGGAGTTGTCTTCTCTGGTTTTCTGTGGTCCCCTGGTTTGATGTACCCTTTATTCTGGTATATATATTTTTTCATATTTTCTTCACGATTTTTCCAGAATTTCTGTTGAGGGAAAGGTGATTTGATGTGGACTTTTTGTCATGATTTCCTCGAGCTCCGCGTAGATTTCTTGGATCTTGTGCTGCCATTGAGCCTTGTGCATGAAAACGACATTGATTTGACATTTTGTCTCTTAAACTGGTGTGTGGCAACAGACGGATAAAGAGCGGAGATCCGTGTTTTATCTGTGGTTGGCAGGAACCCGGATTTTGTCGTGTTTTCCATGAATTTCACCGTTTTTAGAACCGAGAACCTGTATCCTGCAATTGACTAGCAAACACGGCTCAAGAGTATCTACCGATATGCAATGTGATAAAAATTGGGCGGTATGAAAATGCAAAAATCTGATATGAACAGTAATCGACCGCAATGTCCCTAAACTAAATAATAGAGCCCAAATGCTCTTTTGTTAGATTTAAACGATCCCATTAAGTTGATCTTAGTCTAAAATTAGACTAACGTATCTCAATGAACGTTTAAGTTAATGTTAGTCTCAAATGAGACTAATGTATCTTTAAACCCAAACCCTAAACCCAAATCTAAGAAAATACGGATTTGGACTAATCCACGCTCTACGGGCGATAACATAAATTAGTCTCCGTATACAATCCACGGGCAACCAAAAACAAAAACAAACACACAAGACATGAAGTGACCATCTGGAGAAGGAGAAAGTGGTTACCGCGATGCGGTAGCGTAATGAACTGCAGGGTTTTGCGGCTGAAGGAAGGAGTGTCCCCAGAATCAAAAACCCCTCAAGTGGGGGAATCTAACAAAGTCTGACTACATCGGCCGCATCCATTTAAACCTTCGATACACGGTGTCATAAATCAACTTGGCCTCTTCGGAGAGGTGGACGGATAGCACCAATTAGCATCTGGCCCGAAATTCAGGCAAGACGGCCTGCGCGGTCGCGTCTCCGTGTTTCGTTGGGGAATAGATTCTGGCATGCCTGGTGGGACCTTTTCCTCTTTCCACTCTACACTTCATGTGTCGTGTTCGCGAACAAATCGCGGTTTGATATGGTTGCCCTTGGGTTTGAGGTACTGAGATTGGGTTTTGCTCTCGTCCAGAAAAAGAAATGGCCTCCAACTGCTCCAACTGCAACTGCAGCTCCCGTTCCGCCCCATCTGGAGGTGTAACCTATGGCCCCCAAGCGGGTTCACTGTTCAAGATGCCGGTGGAGCAAATAACTCAAGCTACCGCTGGACTGTTCTTTCGGACCATGATCCCACCGATGAACTTCAATGCCCCGCTGCTGCCGCAAGAAGCCCCAAAGAAGTCGGTTTTTGATCGACTTACCACTGCTGCGTCCGCTCTCAACGGGTCGCCCAACTCCACTGCCTCAGTTTTCAGCAGACTGGGCCAGAACGCCAAGAAGCCCGTGATACCTGAAGCAGCCATCCCAAAGCGGATAGCCATCCCGGCTCAAGCGGACGAAATTATCGGAGAGGCTTCTTCTGCCAAGAAGTCAGTCTTCATAAGGCTGGCTGTTCCGGCTCCCGCTCTAGGCGAGATTGTCAAGGCTGCTTCATCTGCTCGGAAGTCTGCCTTCGACAGACTAGCTATTCCCTCTCAATGGATGTCGGTCTTCAATAGGCTGACAACAACAACTTTTGACCAACACAGGGGGCATGAGGAAGTCACCACTACAGTTGAGACAATCCCAACGGCTTGACACGCTCGACGTCGCCATTGGCACCGAGTAAGGAAGGCCGGGGGCAACTCCCCGTCTGGACTAACTCCACCAGCTCCTATGGTGGAAATCAATGCCGCTGTTCAAACTAGGAACAGCTTTGAACCGCTTAGGAGGGTTCGCAAGAACTCTTCGACTGCCGTGCTGAAGATATCTCCTCCACCTATGGATATTGCCACAGAAAAGAAGCCGGAGCAGCCCCCTCAGCGGCTGTCCTCCAAAATTTATACAGTCTGGAGACAGGTCTAGAAATCGGTGATTAACCAGGACTACTCTCGTAAGCCAAAGAAGGTTAAAGCTTAGCAAGAAAAGAGCCATCTCGTGGTACCACAGAAGATGTCATCCGTCTGGATGCCCGCTGCAACGGCCCCCTCGACTTCAACTGCTCACAAGTGAAGGAGGCCAGAGAAAGCCCCTGTGACTGTGGCAAACCGCAAGGACGTTGAATCTAAATGCCCAAAGTCCGGGGGCATGGTAATACATACCGTTTATATGGCTTCCGGAAAAGAAGAAAGCCGTGCTTCTACGGGTCATCGACCGCTTACCCGTTCGATAACAAAGGCTCAGGAATAACAGCAGCAGAAACTTCAGGAGATGCTTACTGCAATGGCCGCACTCACTGGGCCAAAAGAAAATCCAGAGACCTAGGAGCAGCATCGGAAACAAGAAACTGACACTGAGTTCCTCCGAAGAATGCTCGAGAGGAAAGAAAAAGAGGCAACGGAGCAGGCAACCAATATAAAACAAATGGCTCTTTTGTTCCAAGACATGGCTGGGATGATATTACAGCCGGAACCTCCAGCTGAAGATCCCCCGATCATCATTGAAGACGATAGAGGGGAGACATCGAACCACCCTCTGGCTCTTTCAGCAGCCAAAGAGGAGACCATCTCCAAGGCCGCTCTGGATGATTACATTGCTCAGCAAATATGAGCTCACTAGGCGAATGAAGCGGCCGGCCAAATCGTTAAGACTGGACGACCCTATCCAGGCTGGTATGACCAAATAAGGTACCCGCCGGGATATACGATCCCTAAATTCCATTTATATAACGGGATGGGTAATCTGCATCAGCACGTCGCTCAGTACAGGTCCTTGTGCGGCAACACCGGGGGTGATGATAAACTTCTGCTCCGCTAGTTTGTTGTTAGCTTGTCGGAGACAGCGTTCGAATGGTACTCCGAACTCCCGAACGACTCTGTCAAGACATTTACGGAGATGGAGCTGCTGTTTACGCAGAGATTCACGAGCGCTAGTGAGCGTACCCCGAATACCGTACTAATTAACGCCAGGGTGAAGCTAGGCGAAACTTGGGTCCAGTACGCAATACGATGGCGAAATTTATGGTCAAAATATGAGCAGCGCATCGAGGAAGCGCCGGCAGTGGGCATGTTTGTAGGAACTTTTGACCCTCAACCGACCATCTCACAATTCATGATGTTCTTTAAGCCAACCACGTTTCAGGCCCTGATTGACAGACTAGCTCAAATGGACCAGATGGGCCATAGGCCTTCCTCTTCGAAGCCGGAGCCGCGGAATGAAAAAGGGAAAGGGAAAGCGACTTTCGTCGCCAATGCTCAATAGCAGCCCAGTGGTCCAAAATTAACGGATCGACTAGACGAGAGACGGCGATACTATAATGAGAAAATGAAGCGCCCTTATTCATTTCCCCGGGACAAAACGAGGAGATTGTTTGAGCTGGCGGTGTGCAACAGGCTCATCAATCTACCGAATCCAAAATGACCGTTGCAATCTGGTGAGGCTAATAGTCCCAATTATTGCCCTTACCATCAAACGGTAAGCCATCCAATTGAAGATTGCTTCGTCTTTACAGGCTGGATCGAAGATCAATACCAACAGGGCAAATTTGCCCTGTCCGAAAATTGGAAGGTGAACCCGCCACAGCCACACACTCCCAAGAAGACGGACACACCGGGGGCATCATGATCTTTCATAGAAGAAGCTCCATGGGAAGTTGTTCTTTCAGCTAAGCCAAAAAGAATGCTGAAGGATCTCCAAACATGCCCTGCAATTAGGTGGAAAAATCCACTGGAACCCGAGATCATCGAAGGAATGCTGAAACCGCGCCTAACTCCAAAGATTGATGGTGATAGCCAAAGCACTCACATCCAGCCGTCAAAGTTTTCGAAGAAGAAGAAGAAAGCCAAGAAGCCCGTGAAGCCTGGTGACAAGCGCTCGGACTTGCAAAAACAGATTGACGCGTTGGAAGAATATAACCAGAGGGCACGGACCCCGGTCACACTACAAGAATTTCTCAGCCACGTCCTTAAGGACGGAGATGATGACAATGGAGAAGTCTCGTCGGATGAATCTAAGGATTATGTTGCAAGCTTCCATGTGATCTCTTACTCATTAATAGATGATGAAGAAGCTCCTTACGCAGAGAAACTGGGGGCAGATCCTGAGCCGAAACTTCCAGGACCATCGGACGAAATGATTGATGCATTCCTGGACGAAGCACTTCTTAAAAGCAAAGCTGCTCGAGAACGTGAGATGGCCATATTTGAAAAGGCCAAACGCCGGTGACTGGACGAAAGGGTTAAAGCACTCCCAGCAGATCAAAATACATCCGCCACAAATAAAAGCAGGTTCAAGACAAGGAAAAGGTTCGCCAAAGATATATCGATCGGAATGAAACTGCCACCCTTCGAAGGAAACACTCCTGGTGAAGCGGAAACACATCTTAGTTACTGCTTATATCATCGAAAGATTGCGCACCCCACCGAAGAGTGCAACGCTTTTAAAAGATTGTGGCAGGGATATGTTGTTCACCAACAACATTTCAAGCGGATGAAACACAAAACTCATCGGGAGCAAAGAAACACGAACGAGGAGCACAAAAGAACTACCGGAAACTGCCACATGGTCGACGTGGGGTGATCACAAGTTCTCACTTTCGGGAGCGACTCTGACGAAGAAATGACTCTTGACCCTCTCTTCAAAGAATCCACTTCGGGAAAAGAGGAAGAACCGAAGAACCGCGAGAACATTTAGCAGCGCAATCGCACGCTGCCTGAAAAGAATCTCGGACCTGCAAACAAGGGATCCAATAAAAAGGATAAGGGGAAAGAAAAGGTTCCTGAGGATATTGCCCTCGTTGATTAAGTCAACGAAGAGCTGGCAGCCAAGGACCCACCCAAGAAATGTAAGGCGGATTACAACGTTCTTGCACACCTGAGAAAGATACCCTCGCAGCTCAGCATTCTCGACGCCCTTCAGCTATCCAAAGAGGCAAGAGTTTCACTGATCAAGGCACTGCAAGAGCCCGGGCAATTCCAAGTGTTAGTTATATATATGCCATATAGGCCATTGTTGTACATATGATGTATATTATAGTGGATGCTTGGATATATATAGAGAGGACTTTCTTGCTCGACATGATAGTATGCTATTTGGTTTCACTTTGTCTTAACATGTTGACTTGTAATAGTTTACTGTCTTGCTCTCACATGTTGATAAAGCCCTTAGGATATTTACTCGACTACTGGGACTATGATGAGATAATAGTAGTAGGGCCACGGTAGTCTATGAGTACATCCTATAATTGTTCCTAGTCGATGGTGTATTGAGACAGGGCATCGATAGACCAGAGTAGACTAGCGTATACGCATCTTGACCCACATGATGGGCGATCGATGATCCTATATCCATCGGTGTTTGACATCAAAGATGGTGTACGGGTGCTCAGTGGAGACTGGGTACACTGAACGGACTCGCCGAGAACTCCCAGATGGTATTATACCTCACATCAGATGGCAGTTCTCTGGTGACACTGGTACAGGTTAGTCTGTAGACCCGAGATCGTCAAAGAGTCTTGTGTGATTCCCACTGTGCTTTGATTTCCACCTTATCACGTCCAAGAGGGCGTGCAAAACGGTGGCTTTTGGGTACAGTCCCGAATCACATGGAGGCAATGAGCGATAGAAGGGGTTTCGTCTCTCCCGGTATAAGGAGTTGATGTTGTGCTGTGTTTGATTGGCTATAACTGGAAGTCCCTGTAAGGTTAGTATAGCACCCTATGAAGAGTTTTGAAGCATCACATGACCCAAAGTTTTAATTTTTAAGGTGCTAAACTAACATGCAAAGGATAGATCCTAGAAAATTAGGGTTTACTAAACTTAAAGCTAACAAAAGTTAGAGTTTGAAGGCTACAACCTTTGTAGCTCCCGTTTTTGCTTCGCTCCTTAGGCTCTTTGGTGTTGAAACGAGGTCCTCTTGAACTCCCCTTGTGTCCACGATGATCCACCGCGGAGATATCCGTCCAAGCTCGCTACTTCGTCAAACCGAAGATAACACTCTAAACGAAACGGCTAAGCTTGTGTAGAATGTTGTTGTGGCTTTGGATCTCACTTCAAAAACCTTTCTTTGATTGTGTTTTTCTCACTAGAAAAAACTAGAGAGGAGAAGATGAAGAAGGATGAAAATGGTGGCTATTTTTCTTCAAGAGATAAAAAGATAACCATAAGGTTAAGCTTGTGAAAGAAAATAAATATCACTATATATTTATTCTTTCTTAACTCCAACCATGATTAAATGATAGATGATTAATTTAACTTGGGTTTAGAATGATAAAGGAAAAGATAACCATGGTTTAGTGGTGGGTGAGAATGGTTAGGTTAAAAGAAGCATGTAGAAACTAGCATAATTATCCTTTCCTTTTCATTTTCTTTTAAAACCAAAATTAAATAATTATCCATTGTTTAATCTATGGTGTGAGGCTAATATTGCCACCATTTCCATATATAATCAACCATGATGGTTTGATGTATGTATGTGTACATGTATGCACATCTTCATGTGCATGAAACTAGAAAAGAAAAATAGAAACACATGCATGCATGCATACATCCATCAAACCCTAGAAAGGTTTTGAGTGAGAAAACTAATGGTTAAATGATAAATCAACACTTGATTTATCAATCCGGTCATATCTCATATGATCCCACCAAAAGCAGTTCACCCGATCAATGTTCGGTATCATATACGCATATTTCAATCGGGTGCATGCGCATATCGCATATGCGCACCACAACGTTTCGCCTGGACTGGGTAACTCCTCTGTGGGACTCTAAGACTCGTCAATACGCCGGCATAGGGTAATGATCATATCAAGTGCCCTCAAGCCGCAAGCGGTCAGCTAAACGTAACGGCCACCCGGGTATTGAGCGATCAGAAGACAACAAGCGAACCTGCTACAACTCCCGTCGAGCCATCCGGCAACACTACCGTACAGTCCGGTCTCTTCGTCAGATATGCTGCATATCGAGCCTAGGGATGGTCACGTCGACCCCAATAACTCAATAAGTCGCGTCGGTGAATGGTCTATAAAAGATCGAGAAACTACTGATAACACTTATCAGCAAATCTCAGCAGCCCTGGCCAGGGACTTGCTGTTATAACCAGTCGAGCACAGCACAGCATCAACTCCCAATACCGGGAGAGACGAAACCCCTCCTATCGCTCATTGCCTTCGTGTGTCTCGGGACTGTACCCAACGGCCACCTGTTTGCACGACTCAGTAGAGCCGTGGTAGGGTGGCAATCAAAGTACAGTGGGAGAACACACAAGGCTCTATGACGATCTCGGGTCTACAGACTAACCTGTACCAGTGTCACCTGAGAACTGCTATCCGACGATAGATATAATTCCATATAGGAGTTCTCGGCGAGTCCGTCCAGTGTACCCAGTCACCACTGAGCACCCGTGTATGATCTTGATGTCAAACATCGATGAATGTGGGAACATCCATCGCCCATCGTATGGGTCTAGTTTCATATACGCTAGTTTACTCTGGTATATCGATGCCCCATCTCGATATACCTACGACTAGGGACGTTCCAGGATATGCTTATAGACTACAGATGTCCCACTAGTATGATCTCCATCATAATCAGAGTAGTCAAGCCGATATCCTCAGGGCTTTATCAGCATGTATGAATGAATAAAAGCATGATCAAATAAACATGTCAGATAAAGAAGAACCAGATAGCATACTATCATGTCGAGCAAGAATGCAAACTGAATATATATATACATGTATAGATACATCCACTATCACATAATGGCCTCTAGGGCATACATATATCCTACAATCTCCCACTTGCACTAAGGCCAGTTATTGGCGTGTCTCATACCCAACATCTCAAAAAGTCGCTCATGCTGCGGCTGAGGGAGAGCCTTGGTGAATGGATCCGCGGCGTTGTTCTTTGTGTCTACTCTCTTAATCTCGATCTCGCGGCAATCTATAATCTCCCGGATCAAATGAAAGCGCCTCAGGATATGTCTGGACCGCTGATGGGATCTGGGCTCCTTGGCTAACGCCATTGCCCCATTATTGTCACAATACAAAGGTATAGGATCAATAATGGTTGGAACTACCCCTAGCTCCGAGACGAACTTTTTCATCCAGACAGCTTCCTTGGCGGCATCATTTGCAGCAATGTACTCAGCTTCCATCGTAGAGTCTGCAACGGTATTTTGTTTGGAACTCTTCCAACTTACCGCCCCTCCATTGAGGGTAAATACAAACCCTGAGATAGATTTGCTGTCATCCTTATCGCTCTGGAAGCTCGAATCGGTAAAGGCCTCCATTTGGAGATCTTTATTACCATACACCAAGAACAATTCTTTAGTCCTTCGTAAGTACTTAAGAATGTTCTTCACAGCTGTCCAGTGGTTCTCCCCTGGGTTGGATTGATACCTGCTTACAACACTAAGTGCATAAGCTACATCTGGGCGTGTACATAACATCGCATACATTATAGATCCTACTGCCGAAGCATAAGGTATAATGCTCATGCGAGCTCTCTCTTCATCGGTCTTTGGACAAGAATCCTTGGAGAGAGTGACTCCATGGCAAGCGGGTAAGGAACCCCGCTTGGAGTCTTCCATACTAAACCTCTTTAGGATGGTGTTAATGTACCTGGTTTGGGACAGTCCCAATAACTTTTTGGATCTATCCCTATAGATCCTTATGCCCAGGATGTATGTGGCATCACCCAGGTCCTTCATGGAGAACCTTAGTGATAAGAATGATTTGACCGACTGTAGCATAGGAATATCATTTCCTATCAGAAGAATGTCATCCACGTACAATACGAGGAATGTGACAGCTCTTCCTACAGCCTTCCTATAAACACAAGGTTCATCTGGATTTTTGATGAAATCAAACTCTTTGATAACATCATCGAAACAGATGTTCCAACTCCGAGATGCCTGCTTTAACCCATATATGGATTTAAGCAATCTACATGCTTTCTCGCTGCTCCCACTGTCAATGAAGCCCTCCGGCTGATCCATATAAACACATTCTTCTAAATCTCCATTTAGGAATGCTGTTTTAACGTCCATCTGCCAGATTTCATAGTCGTAGTGAGCAGCAATAGCAAGTAGGATCCGAATAGATTTAAGCATGGCTACGGGCGAAAAAGTTTCGTCATAGTCCAAACCTGGTCTTTGACGAAAACCTTTCGCCACAAGTCTTGTCTTATAGGTCTCTACCTGCCCATCCACACCAATCTTTCTTTTAAAGATCCATTTGCACCCTACAGGTTTTACCCCAGGGGGTACAACGTCCAAAGTCCATACTTTGTTGGTGTACATAGACTCCATTTCGGATCTCATGGCATCCAGCCACTTCACAGAGTCACCACTCGTGATAGCTTGCTGAAAACTGGTAGGATCATCATCTTCCATGATACAGTCTTCTCTGTCACCATCAATGAGGAAACCGTAGTACCTCTCCGGTGGGCGAGAAGTCCTACCAGACCTACGGAGTGGCCGAGGTTCTTCAGTTTCTGTTGCAACAGCCGGTTCAACCAAATCGTCATTTGTAGTTTGTGTCTCCAGAACCTCTTCCAGATCTACTACCTTGCCATCATCTTTATCTGTGAAAAACTCTTTTTCCAAGAATGTGGCATACTGAGAAACAAACACCTTTTGTTCCTCTTTGTGGTAGAACAGATATCCATAAGAATTCTTTGGATATCCCACAAAGTTACACATGACTGACCGTGTCTCGAGTTTGTCCGGATTCTGCTTTTTAACATAGGCCGGGCAACCCCAAATCTTAATTCTCTTAAGAGATGGTCTCTTCCCATTCCATATCTCATATGGCGTGGTAGACACGGCTTTGGTCGGAACCCTGTTTAGCAGAAACGCTGCAGTCTCCAACGCATGTCCCCAAAACGAGACTGGTAACTCAGCATCACTCATCATGGACCGGACCATATCTAATAGGGTCCTATTCCGTCGTTCTGACACACCGTTGTGCTGTGGTGTGTAAGGCGGAGTGAGCTGAGAGAGAATCCCATTCTCTTTTATGAAGTTTGCAAATTCTGTACTGAGATACTCTCCACCTCGATCTGATCGAAGCATCTTTATACTCAAGCCGGTTTGTTTTTCTACTTCTTGTTTATATTCAACGAACTTCTCGAAAGCGTCGGACTTGTGCTTTAATAAAAATACATGACCGAATCTTGAGAAATCGTCGGTGAATGTAATGAAGTATGAAAAACCGCCTCTAGCTTGTGTAGACATTGGCCCACATACATCACTATGTATGAGGCCCAGGAGCTGAGTAGCTCTTTCTCCGTGTCCAGTAAACGGAGTTTTGGTCATTTTACCCTTGATACAAGACTGGCAAGTCGCATAAGATTTATATTCAAAAGAGTTTAAATATCCATCTTTATATAACTTGTTTAGTCTTGTTTCGTTAATATGACCAAGTCTACAGTGCCAAAGAAAAGCTTCATTTAATTCTGAAAATTTTCTTTTATTAGTGTGTTGTATACTGAAAACTGTGTGTTGATTTAGGACATATATTCCGTTATTAAGTGTACCATACCCAACCAACATTTGATTTAGGTGAATGTTCATAACATTGTTCTGCAACACAAAATTATATCCTTCATTGTCCAACAAAGATACGGATATTATATTACATAGCATATCAGGTACAAAATAACATGGATTCAAAATCAAAATACATCCAGACGGCAACCCCAAGTGATACTCTCCCACTGCGACTGTATGTACATTGGAACCATTTCCAACGCAGAGAGTATGGTCACCTGTCTTCAAAACCTTGCTATTTCTCAGCCCCTGCATAGAATTGCAAATGTGAGAACCTGAACCGGTATCCAATACCCAGGAAGCAGAGTTTATAGAAAAACAGTTTTCAGTCACAAACGCACCTGAAGCAGAAGCATCACCATGCTTCTTCTTAAGACTTAGGTACTCCGTGCAGTTGCGCTTCCAATGTCCTGTCTTGTGGCAATGAAAACACTCGCCTTTCCCTGGGTCTCCAGCCGTGGACTTTCCCTTTCCCTTCACCTTTTTGACTCCGCCCTTAGGATTAGTGGATTTCTTCTTTTTCTTTTCCTTGGCCTTAGCTTTCGGGCGAGAAGAAGAAGACTGTCCAATCGTCATAACGGGAGTCTTTGCTGACTTCATAGTGCTCTCTGCACTCCTTAACATATTAAGGAGTTCAGGAAGGTCCTTCTCCATGCCATGCATGTTGAAGTTCACTATGAACTGAGCAAAGGTGGAGGGGAGGGACTGCAGAATAATATCTATATATTGTTCATTGTCCATAGTCCATCCGAGGTCCTCAAGCTCTTTTATAAGAGCTATCATCTTCAAAACATGGTCTGCTACTGGTGTGCCAGGGGCCATCCGCATGTGAAACAGTTTCTTTGATGCCTCGTATCTTAATACGCGGGACTGCTCCCTATACAACTCCTTTGTATGGAGCAGTATCCCGTGAATGTCCATGTCCTCGTGCTGCTTTTGATGTGTGTTATCCATCGATGCAAGCGCGAGGCATGTGGCCGTGGCACAGTCAGCGTCCCATGTCTTGCGGACTTCTATGTCCGCAACTGAGGATTTTGGGCCTGGGACGGGCGGGGCTGAAGCCGTGAGGACATATGATACTTTATCATAAGTCAAGGCGATCTTCAGATTCCTTAGCCAGTCTTTATAGTTGGTCCCGTTCAGTTTGTTTTTATCTAGTAGAAGCTTAAGTCCAGTCATTGGTATCTGCCATTAAGAGAGAGAAAAGAATACACTCAGCGAAAGCTCTTGCATAGATTAGATTGGTTTATTATCTTGTCTAATCGATGTTTCCCACTGCTTTTTATCAAGTTTTTCTTTCAAACCTTAAAAAGAAAAACTAGCCAGGATTAATTACAGTCTACAACTTCGCTAACCGTTCAGCCAGGCCAGTGTCGGTACTTTGAGGGAGGTTCCCCGTGCTTTCGCACGGACCTAATTAGAGTAAACCTCGTTTTCCCAGAGGCGGAGCCCCGTTAACACCTTTCTAGACACCTAATGAGTTAGCTAATTGTAAACTGCAAAACTCTCCTAGGAGCAACTATTGCCCACAGTGGGATCGGGATCCAACCATCACATGGAAGGTATGCAATCTCATTGCAAATTTCAACATTTGAAATTCCCGATATAATTTTTACCCCTAGCACTTATGACCTTAACTATGGTCAACAAATCATAAGTACCAGTCAAGTTCTACCCGTCATTTCTTGATTAATTAGACCTACCCATATGACCCTTAACTATGGTCAACAAAGTCGCATGAATGTCCTAATTAATCTGCATCATATGCAGTGTAGGAAGACATCACTTAGCTACCGTTCACTACGCCTTAACTAAAGTCAACAAACGTAGCACGAATACTAAGTACTCTACTTCCTAAAATGACGGAGGGTTGCGAATGATTTTTAAGAAAATCTTTAACGCTTTGAACTTGATATCGTTGTAGAATCAAACAGTTTTTCAAAAGGAGTGGCTTAAGCTCCGCAGTTTTGATATATACCTTTTTCATAAATAGCCGAGTAGATTTCAAATCCGATTCTACAACATCTTTTTAGGTTTATTTTCTTTACATTAATCACATTAATGTAATCCCATCATTTAAGTTCTAAAGCCAATCACAGAAAAGAAACGAAAATAACACGTACGCTTATGCCATCCGCATTCGCCGCAATGTTCCGTTATGCACCGTTAGGTTACTTAACTAACGGCATACCGGGACGGGACTAGCGCGGGTGTAAAACATAAGCAACGTCTACTATATATCATATATATAATATGTCATTCGTCTCAGATATCACAGAACACAGGCAGCAGAAATATAGATATAACGTGGGATATACTAGGACGTCCGTATTTAGTATTTAGCCAGAATAGAAAATACGGATTCCACAGTCGCGATGAATAGCCAAGCCCACACCCTGGACCCCTACGAGAGCGGCAAGTGACCCTACCAATCCTGGAGTTTAGGAGACCCGGTCTCGACTCCTCGAGATGGCCTCCCACTGAACCCCAGAACCCGGTCACCTGTGCTCTCCTCCTTGGGTCCATCCTAATACGGAAAAGTAAATAATATACAACACTGGTGACACAACCGCAACCTGGAAGTGCCCCAAATAAAAGAATATTACATTACATTTGAATTTACATGAATGAAAATACAAAACTCTCATCTCACAAAAACCCCCCGGCTATTCGATCGCGACAATCCTGCACATCATATCTCAGCAACACATAATATCACATATCATCAACGTAAGTAAGTATGCGTACCCCGATTGTCGTTGATGTATAGCAACGAAACCGGCGATATCTAACATACTACACTTACGGTCACAGAAAAGAAAGTGTAAAACTACAATATTTGGAATCCAGATTCTCTTTAGACATCATAAATGCGAAATATCACATATTCTGTATTTCATACCTAAACCATATGAATTCCACATATTGTATCACATTCCAGACAAACAGACAGTATTAAAGTTTTCGAACGAACAATCAAGCACCCAAGATTCACTAAAGCTCAACACTTGAGCAGGGTTCAAAAAATTTAGAGTGTGACACAGTAGTGGCGGTCCAGCCGTAGAAGGGTCAAGCCAACGCCTCACATGTGGCACGCCGTACTGCCCCAAACCCGAGGGTTCAAAGGGTAGTTCGAGACGGTCACATAATCGAGTTAAGGTTTGTTGTCCTCTAGAGGGACCACCGCAAAAAGACTTGCACGTATTTCCAAATTATTTAAACCCCGTGAATATTGAGTAAATGATATTCGTTCAAACACTTCAATACTTTCTAGTTTACCCGGAAAAGCTACGAAATGAAAGTCCCGATCGAATCGATGAATCCAAAAACATCTCCAGAATTTTTCAAAACTTTATTCAGTTTAAAAATACCCAAAAAATTAAACATGCAGAAAGTAGAATTACTGCAGAAACAGTATACACTAATTCATTTGTACGGCCGTGGAACAGCGGCCTAAGCAAGCTTAGGCCGCGTTTCCGCGGCTGTAACTACTGTTCATTGGATTATTTTTCTGTCGTAATTCTTATATTTTCCTGCTATGATTTTTACATATTTTTAATTCTGGAAAATGTCAAGTTTTAGAAAATTTCCAGAGAGCATCAAAAAATACGGTATTTTTGTCCGATCGGGGTTTTCACTTCGTCAAAACGTCGCCTAATGTTCTAGGTCGGCTCTGATACCAATGTAAGGTTAGTATAGCACCTTATGAAGAGTTTTGAAGCATCACATGACCCAAAGTTTTAATTTTTAAGGTGCTAAACTAACATGCAAAGGATAGATCCTAGAAAATTAGGGTTTACTAAACTTAAAGCTAACAAAAGTTAGGGTTTGAAGGCTACAACCTTTGTAGCTCCCATTTTTGCTTCGCTACTTAGGCTCTTTGGTGTTGAAACGAGGTCCTCTTGAACTCCCCTTGTGTCCACGATGATCCACCGCGGAGATATCCGTCCAAGCTCGCTACTTCGTCAAACCGAAGATAACACTCTAAACGAAACGGCTAAGCTTGTGTAGAATGTTGTTGTGGCTTTGGATCTCACTTCAAAAACCTTTCTTTGATTTTGTTTTTCTCACTAGAAAAAACTAGAGAGGAGAAGATGAAGAAGGATGAAAATGGTGGCTATTTTTCTTCAAGAGATAAAAAGATAACCATAAGGTTAAGCTTGTGAAAGAAAATAAATATCACTATATATTTATTCTTTCTTGACTCCAACCATGATTAAATGATAGATGATTAATTTAACTTGGGTTTAGAATGATAAAGGAAAAGATAACCATGGTTTGGTGGTGGGTGAGAATGGTTAGGTTAAAAGAAGCATGTAGAAACTAGCATAATTATCCTTTCCTTTTCATTTTCTTTTAAAACCAAAATTAAATAATTATCCATTGTTTAATCTATGGTGTGAGGCTAATATTGCCACCATTTCCATATATAATCAACCATGATGGTTTGATGTATGTATGTGTACATGTATGCACATCTTCATGTGCATGAAACTAGAAAAGAAAAATAGAAACACATGCATGCATGCATACATCCATCAAACCCTAGAAAGGTTTTGAGTGAGAAAACTAATGGTTAAATGATAAATCAACACTTGATTTATCAATCCGGTCATATCTCATATGACCCCACCAAAAGCAGTTCACCCGATCAATGTTCGGTATCATATACGCACATTTCAATCGGGTGCATGCGCATATCGCATATGCGCACCACAACGTTTCGCCTGGACTGGGTAACTCCTCTGTGGGACTCTAAGACTCGTCAATACGCCGGCAGAGGGTAATGATCATATCAAGTGCCCTCAAGCCGCAAGCGGTCAGCTAAACGTAACGGCCACCCAGGTATTGAGCGATCAGAAGACAACAAGCGAACCTGCTACAACTCCCGTCAAGCCATCCGGCAACACTACCATACAGTCAGGTCTCTTCGTCAGATATGCTGCATATCGAGCCTAGGGATGGTCACGTCGACCCCAATAACTCAATAAGTCGCGTCGGTGAATGGTCTATAACAGATCGAGAAACTACTGATAACACTTATCAGCAAATCTCAGCAGCCCTGGCCAGGGACTTGCTGTTATAACCAGTCGAGCACAGCACAGCATCAACTCCCAATACCGGGAGAGACGAAACCCCTCCTATCGCTCATTGCCTTCGTGTGTCTCGGGACTGTACCCAACGGCCACCTGTTTGCACGACTCAGTAGAGCCGTGGTAGGGTGGCAATCAAAGTACAGTGGGAGAACACACAAGGCTCTATGACGATCTCGGGTCTACAGACTAACCTGTACCAGTGTCACCTGAGAACTGCTATCCGACGATAGATATAATTCCATATAGGAGTTCTCGGCGAGCCCGTCCAGTGTACCCAGTCACCACTGAGCACCCGTGTATGATCTTGATGTCAAACATCGATGAATGTGGGAACATCCATCGCCCATCGTATGGGTCTAGTATCATATACGCTAGTCTACTCTGGTATATCGATGCCCCATCTCGATATACCTACGACTAGGGACGTACCAGGATATGCTTATAGACTACAGATGTCCCACTAGTATGATCTCCATCATAATCAGAGTAGTCAAGCCGATATCCTCAGGGCTTTATCAGCATGTATGAATGAATAAAAGCATGATCAAATAAACATGTCAGATAAAGAAGAACCAGATAGCATACTATCATGTCGAGCAAGAATGCAAACTGAATATATATATACATGTATAGATACATCCACTATCACATAATGGCCTCTAGGGCATACATATATCCAACAGTCCCTCGCCAGGGCCGATATAGAGTGCTACTGGTAAGTGTTATCAGTAGTTTCTCGACCTGTTATGAGCCTCACATCTATATGACTTATCGGTTACTGGGGTCTGACGTATACCACCCCTAGACTGGATATGCAACATATCAGATGAAGAGACCGGACTGTACGGTAGTGTTACTGATCGGATTCACAGGAGAATGTACAGGCTTGCTTGTTGATCTTCTGATCGCTCAATACCTGGGTGGCTATTATATTTAGCTGACCGCTTGCAGCTTGTGGGTGTTTGATGTGATCATCACCCACTGCCGTTGTATTGACGATTCTTTAGAGTTCTATAAAGAGGTTTCTTGGCTCAGGCAAAACGGAGTAGGAGCACATATGTGATATGTGAGGGACCGAGAATAATACGATATGAGATACAGTATTCTATTCTCGCGATATATGATATAGCCGGGTCATCGGATCAAGTGTTGATTCGATGAATCGGTACGTGTTATATTAGTCGGTTATCTGCGATATAGCCGGATTGTCAGATCAAGTGTTGACTCGATAACTTAATGTATAATTATATATGTGATATATTACATTACATTAACTAATATTGGCTCGCTTTATTGATTCACTTTCTCACCGGATAATACATTGATATATATGATATATATGTTAAATGTATTATTTTCTTTTGTTACAAAAATATTATATATGTGATATATAATATTGTAACAAATTATGATTACAAATGCAACATGATTTGTGGAGATCAAATATGGTTAGTGTTCGATTTGGGTTAGCATTTTCTTGAAGCTTCTAGAATCTTTATGTTTTGTTTTAAGCAAAGATATTTTGTGTTGATATTTTGGAGATATTATTCAACGCAATCCAAACCCTTAACCCTCGTCAATTCTCTACATGAGTTAATACTTGATATTATTAACTCAAGGTTGTTTTGTAACCATAGCAACAATTTCATTATTCATCACAAAAGACTTCATCTTCTTCTTCCTCCTTGTAAAGCTTACCAGCTTTTGGTTTTGTGATGATTTAGTGTGAGAAATTAAAAATAAAAGAGAGCTAAATTCCTACTTCATCATCCTCATCTATTCTAGCCACTTAGATTAGGGTGTGCATTTCATTAATACTTGATTAGCGAAGTGAGAGCTTGAGTTAAAGATTCTTCAAGGTAGATCATCTTCGAATAGGAAGACTTCAAGCAAGCATGGATCATTCGGCTTGTGGAGCCTCTCTAGAGTCCGAAAGTTCATGGATTGCAGAGAAGGGACTACTACTTGGAGCTTATGAAGCGAAGGAATGGACTACAAAGGTTGTAATCCCTTTCTCTTAGATGTAAAGATGTTTACTTGGTTTGTTTACCCAAATTATCTAGCAAAGATCCTCGCTTTGGGTTGTTCGGCACTTGTAAAATTTAAATACGGCATGGTTGATGCCTTATAGACCCTTGTGACAGTGCCTAGTAACCCTACAGTAGTATCAGAGCCTAGCTAGAGCATTAGGCGACGTGTATACGAAGCTAAAAGTTCGATCGAACCCCGAAACGTCGATTTTGACCCCCTCTCTGGAAATTTTCTAAAAATTGGTTTTTCCAGTATTAAAAATACTCAGAAAATTAAGCAGGGAATTCTAAGGATTACTGTGAAGTACAAGCTCCCAATTCCCTTAAGTCGCCGTGGAACCGCGGCAATACCATGCTTTGCGCGGCGGTTCCGCGGCTGTACTTAGGTATTAGGGACAGATACTTCTAGGTTACATCCGTAGGTATTAATACATGCTTCTGGGAATTTTTAATATTACTCAAGTGTTGAGTTTTCTGGAGATCTTTAGAATTCGTTGATTCGATCGGAAAGTTTAACATCGTTTAGTTTTTCCGGATAATTTAGAACGTGTTAAAATGTAAAAACGGATATCAATAACTCACTTTTTTCCGATGCGAAAAACTTTCAAGTGTTGAATTTTTCTTGAGTTTGAATCTTTCGGAAAAACATGCAAGCATATCTGTGGACCCTCTAGAAGAACGTAACCTTAACTCGATTATGTGACCGTCAAAACTGCCACTGAACCCTAGGGTTTGTGGTAGTTTAGCGTTGCCACATGTAAGGCGTTGGTTTGACCCTACTACGGCTGGTTCATTAGGGCCGTGACATGTTCTGGGATTTTTGAACTCCGCTCAAGTGTTGAGCTATTTAGGAAATCTTGGGTATTTGATTATTTGATCGGAAAGTTTAATATTGTCTATTTATCTGGAATGTGAAACAATATATGGAATTCATATAGTTAGGCATGAAATGCAAAGTATGTGATATTTCGGATTTAAGATGTCTAAAGTATTTGTGGATTCCAAATGTTGTAGTTTTACACTTTCTTTTCTGTGACCGTAAGTGTAGTATGTGGTGTATCGCCGGCTTCGTTGCTATAAATCAACGACAGTCGGGATACGCATACTTGCTTACGTTGATGATATGAGATATTATGTGTTGCTGTGATATGTTATATTGGATCGTCGTGTTCTGAATAGCCGGGGGTTTTATGTGAGATGAGGGTTTTTATTTTCATTCATGTAAAATTCATTTGTATGTAATATTCTTTTATTGGGGCACTTCCGGGTTGAGGATGATGTCACCATTGTATATTATTTACTTTTCCGCATTAGGTAGACCCAAGGAGGGGAGCACAAGTAACCGAGTTCTAGGGTGTAGTGGGAGGCAATCTCGAGGAGTCGAGACCGGGTCACCTAACCCTAGAATTAGCAGTGTTGCTTGCTGCTCTCGTAGGAGTCTAGGGATGTGGGTTTGGCTATTCAGCGCAACCGTGGAATCCGTGTTTTACACAAGCTCGATATAAAACACGGACGTCCTAATATATCCAATATTTCATATGTTATCTTCTGCTGCAATATTCTGTGATGAGATCATATTACTGCCTGAGACGAATGCTTATACTATATATATGATATATAAATATTACAGCTTTCGTTTCTTCTGTAGTGCCTAGGAAGCATAACTGATGGGATTTATTAATGAGATTAATAAAAGAAAAGAAACTTAAAATATATTGTAGAATCAAAACTTTATAAAAAGGGTAGCTACAGTTTTGCATTGCACAGTGGTATTTATGATATACGCTGCACCTTATTCGATGAGGAAAGAGCCGGGGCCCCTTCACCGGGAGTGACCTCTTTAACAGAACTGGCAGATGCTACAAACTCATAGATTAGTTTTTGATTGCTTCTACAGTTTTGCTTTGCACAGCGGTATATATGATATACCCTGCACCTTATTCGATGAGGAAAGAGCCGAGATCTCTTCACCGAGAGTGACCTCTTTAGCGAAACTGGAAAAGCCTCAAAGACACTCCTTTTCAAAATCACTTGTTTCTACAACGATATCAAGTTCATTACGCTCATGGTTTTCTAAAAAACCTGCATAACCCTCCGTCATTTTAGGAAAATAGAGAACTTAGTATTCGTGCTGCATTTGTTGACCATAGTTAAGGCGCAGTGTACGGTACCTGAGTGATGTTTTCCTATATAACATATGATGTGATTAATTAGAACAGTCATATGACTTTGTTGACCATAGTTAAGGGTCATGTGGGTGGGTCTAAATTAATCAAGAAATGACGGGTAGAACTTGACTAGTGCTTATGATTTGTTGACCATAGTTAAGGTCATAAGTCAGTAGGGGTAAAAGCATTATCGATAATTTCAAATGTTGAAATTTGCAATGAGATTGCATACCTTCTATGAGATAAATGGATCCTGATACCCACTACGAGTAAGAGTTACTCCTGGGTGACTTTTACACAGGACAATTAGCTGATCAAGTAGGTGACTAGAAAGGTGTTTACGGGGTTATTGTAAGTCCGCGGCGGCGCCCCGGCCATCGATCCGACGCCGGAAACGCGGAAACAAAAAAAACTTTGCAAACTGGCAAACTGGCACCACCGCTCACTTTTAACCCGGATCGGGCCATTAACCTAGCTACTAGCAAAATACAAGATGGGTAGAGAAGTATACCAACCGATCCGTGTCCTTCGGTCTTCGTCTCCACTCCGATCTCCTGCGGAATCTCCGTCCGTCACCTCCTCGTCGGAAAGGGCACCACGTAGCCAAATACTTTTACGGGGTCCCACCTCTGGACTGAGGTAACTCGGGCGCGAAGTTGGCTAGCCGACGCGTCCAAGGTTTGCTGTAGACTAGTGTAGTAGGCTATGTCTCTTGAGGGTTAGAAGTTGCCATGTATGGAGGGATCAAGAAAGAACTTTAGAGAGTAGAGAGGGTTTTTGAAGCAAACCAAAAGAGATGATGATTTTCCCACAAAATGAATTCCTCTCTCTCTCTCCTCTAGGATGTGGCCGGCCCCTCTTGTAGTGGGTGGGAAAATAAAGAATGAATAATTAACAAGAGGAGAAAAGAAAAGATAATGCAAGATAAAAGTCACACTCATTTCTCTTCTCATCAAATCACAAAACCATCACATGAAAGAAAAGAATGGACAAGAAAAGAATCTCATGATGATGAGCCCACAAATATGCAAGAAACCCCTCCATAAAAAGTAATTTGCACAATTGCAAATTACCCCCTCCATCGTAAAGTCCGGCCGCGAAAGAACAAAGGAAAACCGGTCGGAACGGAATGCAAACTGGCAACTTCAGAAAACTGATCCCGTAATAAATTACAGGAAACCCCCGCTACTGCAAATACATGCCCGCATTTGTATTCTTACTGAACACAAATGCAAAGAGACAATACTACACTATCTAATACTAGGATCCGGCTTAAGCCAAAGCCGGCTAGTAAAAACCGTCCGATCACGATCCGTGCAATACCACACGTATCTGATCGAACCCTACCATATCTCCATACGGCCTCTACAGCATTTCGCCCGAAACTTGAGTAACTATGTGTGGTGGACTCTAAAGACTCGTCATTACTACGGCTGTGGATTTAACCACTAGCACGTCAGAGGTATCAGCCAATACATAACGGGCCACCAGCTATTGACCAAAAGGGACGTCGATGAGCGAACTCATCCTGAGCCTGTCAGTGACAATATCCGTACAGTCCGGTCCGTTCGTCTATGAGCATCGCATGGTGGGCCTAGGGGGTTGGTAAAAGTCAGACCCCCAATAGCGGTATAAGTCGTGTCGGAGTGTAGCCCAGAACACCCTGAGATACTACTGGAATACCTACCAGCAAATCTCCTGCCTTGGCCAAGGACTTTTCATGTTCTGGCTGTCCTAGACACAGCGCGACCTCACCCCCAATACCGGGAGAGACGAACCCCTGCAGATCCGCTCATTGCCTCCATGTGGCTCGCGACTGTACCCAACTAAAACCTGTTTGCACGTCTCCTTTGAGCGTGGTAGGGTAGTAATCAAAGCACAGTGGGAACTCACACGAGACAAATGACGATCTTAGGTCGATGAACTAACCTGTACACATGTCACCAGGGAACTGCTATCTGACGTCTGGTATAATCCCAACTAGCAGGTTCCCGGCGAGTCCTGTCCGGTGTAATCATAACCCAATGAGCACCTGTATACATCTTAGGTGAACCAACTGACACCAGTGGCTTATGAGACCGGCCACCGCCCCTCGTCGGGGTCTCGACTGTATACACTAGTCTACTCCGGAGTATCGATGCCCTGTCTCGAAACTCCCACGATTAGGGACCTTTTAAGAATGTGCTTATAGACTTCAGCTCTCACGTATATGATCGCCCTCATACTGCTGGTAGTCAAGCAAGAATCCTAGGGGCTCTATCAACGTGTAATAGGGACTCGTAAGGTCACCTAAAGCAGTACACGATGATAAAGATAAACTAGATAGCATATTATCATCTCGAGTAAGACTGTCCTACCGGCATAGGTCCTCCCTCAATCATTGCAATCACGTGCCTGTGATCCAATAATTGACTCTGAGGGCACTATATCCAACAATCTCCCACTTGCACTCAAGGCTAATTATTGCGATGTCGCATACTCACAGCCCGTATGATACCGAACACCCAACTCCTCTACTAGTCAGTCTCACAAAGCTCGTTTGCGAAACTATTGCGTTCGAGGAATAGCCTCAGTGAGTGGATCCGCTCTGATGTTTCTTTCTATGACTCTCTTTATCTCAAGTTCGCGGAGAAAACCATCTCCCGAAATGAGCAATACCTGTCTTAGAATGTCTGGATGTCTGATGGGACCTAGCTAAAAAATGAACTCCAAATTCAAACTTCTTAGACTGTATCGTCAACTGAACTTAATCAGTATCCTGCGCCATGCCTTCCCTCAGTATCCACCTAGACCATCTGTCCATAATACTGCCCCTCGTCAGAGGGAAAACTATAACTCTGACAGCTACTCTGCCATCCAGGTCACCTTGGAAGCCTGGAATGATAACTGTCTCTTAAAGGAGAATGCTGTTATCATATCCCTAGAACATCAACTTATGTTCTAAAACTGCTTCCGACTGTTTCTCCAGGATTGGATCAATATCATCTTATTGCACCTACTGCAAGAACAACATCTGGTGTGGTTCTTGACATCTCATGATTGACTCAATTGCCTAAGCAAATAATCTACCAATCATGCACATCCCTCTCCCTTTTAGTCTGTAAGACACCTTTAGAGAGGGTGACTCCATCACCTGCAGGTATACTACCGTGCTAGGAGTCGTTCATTCTAAATACTCATAGAATGTTGTCAAAGTACCCAGATTGGGAAACTACCCAAATCTAGATCTAAAACCATAGATCTAGTAACCAGAATGTCAGATATAATATCCAAGTCCTGTGTGGAAAAACCACTGTTGTGACGACCAAAGTTTAACCGATCGTAGTATAGGAATATCACTTCCTACTCTGTGTATGTCATCAAATACCAGGACATCACACCCTACTACCTTCTTAGCAGATCCATCCCCTATTCTGATGAAGTCAAACCTATGACTGTCACATCAGAAATAGATGATCTATCTCCGCTATATCTGCTTTAGTCTATAAATAGACATAAGCCTCCTGTCCACCAATGCTTCTGCTGCTCCCACTGACTACGACAACCCTCTGGCAGAGTCATATAGACGTACACTTCTAAAGCTAGTTCAGAACGACACTATACTCATCCTCTTGCCGGGTCTCACAGTCTGGAACAACAGCAATGGCAAGTCTGGGTAAACAAGAACCTCCCTGCCACCGTCCTTGAGCATACCGAAGTACCTCTCGAGCGCCTGAGGTTACCCACCATATCTGCGGAGTGGCTAATGGAATGTCAAACCAGATTGAATCTTTAGGTTCTTATCAAATCTTCAGTAATCGTTTGCGGTTCTGGAATCACTTCCAGTTCTACCATACTCCCACTACTGTTTTCTGAAAAAATCCATTTTTGTTAAAACTGTGGCGAGTTAAGAACAATATCACTATTGATCTTCCAGATGGTAGAAAGTCAACCCTCGTCATAGCCCGGGTCAACCCACAAATAGCCATTACAGAAACGTGCCTTGAGTTATCCAGAGTCTGGTTTTAAGTATAAGCCGGACAACTCCCCGTACCTTAACAATGTCAAGATATGAACTGTTCTATATCCAATATAGAAACAGAGGCACTGATTTAATTGAACCAGATTCAAATCATGCAGCTGTCTCCAGTGCATGTCAACTAAATAGAAGAGAGGCCGATCAGCGTTACTCAACTTAGGAATACTTCCAATTATGAGTAACCTGAAAGAGAAGCAAGTTCTCTTAATCATTACTATCAGCTGAATACCATACACAAGTATCTACATCTTCGATCACCTTGAAGAATCCCGATACTTACAATACCTGGTTCTCTACTTTATTCATATACCCATAACTTCTCAAAACTTGGACCCTGTGTTTCTACGAAACACCTGTCTAAGAACCAGAGAAGTCATAAGTAAACAGAATATAGTACGAGGACCAACCCCTCTGTCCTAATGGACATTGGACAATATACAATACTCTGTATAAGTCCCTTGAGTCTAATAACTCATTCAATGTGTGTCGTAGGTTGAAAACTGTACTTATGGTTAAGAAGAATTAAACCGCTGTTCAATGCTCCTTACCTGACCATCCACTGATATAGGTAAATGTCATAGACATAATTTTAAAAAGATATATCTCACTCTATAAAAATAGACGTACAGATATATCAATTTGAAATTGGTGCATAACAACGGATATTCAAAACCAAATATTTGCCGTCCGGCAAACAACCCGGGCAATTTCCTCAAATATCACCAATTACAACGAATTCCGATATAATGAGGATGATCACCTAATTCCCAATAACTTACTCCCACTCATCATCTGTAAAACCATACAGATGTGAGAATCATACATGTTAAAGACATACCCTGGAGCAAGTGTCTAATCGGGAAATCAGTTTTCTTTTAACAGTACACAGTGGAACTGAAACATGTGAATATTTCGATGGGGTATCCTGGTATTCCTAGTAATGCCTCTTCCATTATCCAGATTCACAACTGTAACCGTATAATTCTTTGCCACCTCTCCAAATCCCTTTTTATGTCTTTAGTCATTACCTTCTGTACACCCCTTTAGGCTAAATGGTTTTCTTCCTTCCATACCGTTCGGCACCAGCCTATAGTTTGGAAGAAGACTATCCAATAAGCATAATGGGTGTACTGTCCTAATCCTAGGAGTACTCGCAATGCGAGAGAAGGTGAAGATAAAAGACAACCGAATGAACTTTATTCCTATTTCTCCTGAACCAGGATCCATCCCCGAACTGGAACAAGTTCCTTTCGAGTTCGTATATAACCATACGATGGATTATCCAATAAACTTGGGATCTTCGTAGTGATACGGAGTGTCCTGGAGAAATACAAAGGTGATTTAGGATTGGCGAAGAAATACTTGGTTTGGTCATGAATAGCAGTCGCAATTTACTTTGCCCTCTTACTAATCCCTTTCTTTGTCTTAACTTAATACCTTCTGTACACCGTTTAGGCTAATTGGTTTTCTTCATTCCCTACCGTTCGGAACCAGCCTAAGGTTTGGAAGAAGACTATCCAATTTGCGTAATAGGTGTACTGTCTCCTAAACCAAGGAGCACCCGCAACCAGAGAGAAGGTAAAAGGAAAAGACAACTGAATAGTCCTATTCTTTTTCTCTAGAACCGGAAACCATCCTCGAATTCCTTCGAGTTCATATATAACCATACGATAGTTTTGTCCAATGGAAGTGGACGTTCGTATTAATACGGGGTGTCCTGGAGAAAAGGGTAAAAGTAGGAGTGGCAATGAGGTTTGCAACTCTGACAATCCAAAAGCTAGTGTTTTAGAAGGTTCGGTTAATTTTGGTCACTGAGTCATAGTCTAGGGTCGGGTCAATGTTCGCTGCCAAAGAGAGAGAGAAAGAAAAAAAACACTCAGCGTGCACTCTAACCTAGATCAGAATAGTTATCACTTTATCTAATCTGGAAACCTCCCACTGTAACGTCAAATTCTTCCCCAAAACTAAAAGAAGAATTAGCCGGGATCACCCGAGGAGTAAACCAACTCATCAGTGGGAATCGGGATCCAACTATCATCGCATGATAAAGTGACGGAATCCGCTCACGTTATCACACTCCAGAAGGTATGCGCATATCTGGCAAGTTTCAGTTACTTTAGAACCTCCCGATGTGGATTTTTGCCCCATGCACTTATAACCTTGACGAAGGTCAACAAATCATAAGTCACATGTCAAGTTCTACCCGTCATTGTCCAGGTTAATTTGAACCCACCCAAACAAGCCCTTGACGAAGGTCAACAAGGCTATACGACTGTCCCAAACCAACGCATCTATCTATGCAGCAGAAAGGCAAAAAGCAGCTACCATACACTATGCCTTGACGAAGGCCAACAAACATAGCATGAATACTACGTGCTACCCGTCTGAAACGACGGAGGGCTACGAATGGTTTCTGGCGAAAACCTTTAACTTAATGAACTTGATATCGTTGAAGGAACTGATAGCTTTTTAGAAAAATATAGTAACGAAAACCTTTGCTAAAGAGGTCACTCCCGGTGAAGGGATCTCGGCTCTTTCCCCGTAGAATGAGGTGCAGGATATTCCAACTGAATACCACGATGCAAAGCAAAAGTAATCGGCTATAGTAAATTTATTGCCCTGACGCAAACTTTTGTCCAAGGGGTCACTCCCAGTGAAGGGATCTCGGCCCTTGCCTCGTCGACTGAGGAGCAGGATATTCCAACTGAATACCACTGCGCAAAACAAAAGAGAACACTCTTGCAATAATAGCTTTTTGAAAAATGTTCCAACAACATCAAATAGGTTTGTTTAGCTTGCATTGATCCGAATCAACGCAGTCCCATCAATTGATCACACCACAAAGAACGAAAATAATGACGTACGTATATGCCATCCGCTTTCGCCATTGGGTCCCGTCATCACCCGTTAGGTTAGCTAACTAACGACAGAGCGGGGACTGGACTAGCGCGGATGCAAAACATATACAACATCTACTAGTATATATATAATATATAATTTTTGCTCAAGGCGTGATAAAATGCAACATCACAGAAATGTACAGCATCACAGAACAATACAGGTATCTGGGATCCCCGGGTTTCATAGAGCCGCTACTGAAACCCGACGTTCCCCTGGTCGTGTGGATAGCCTGTGCAATGAAATCCTAGAGCCCTACGGGCGCGGCAAGTTACCCGCCAAAACCTGAAGCGAGGCAGCCCCCTTCAACAACGTGAATGGACCACCCAGCACTTTACGGAATCCGGTAACTCGGGCACCCCTCCTGGGTCAACCTGTACCCCTTACGAGTGCGGCGAACACCCCGCCTATTCTAGAGTAAAGCCCCCTCCATCTCAACACCATGAGATGCGGGCTCGTTGCCCTCTAGAACTCGGCTATCCGTGCACCCCTCCGCGGGGTAAACCAAGTACAGAAAGTAAAATATACATACAACGGGTACATCGACCGCAACCTGGTCGTGCCCCAAAAGAATAATACAAACAGGCAGTGACGGCAGTCCACAGGTCGGACGCTCGCCCCGCAATATCAAATGTACATATAAAACAAAACTGTACTAATACTGCAACCAGGCTATCCCCACGACCGATCCGCAACAACACAGCACATTCACAGAACATCAACGTGAATGTCACGTTCGCAAATCCGTCTAACCGGGCTATAGCAGTTAGACAGGATTTACCGATCAAGTGACATTCACGGTCGCAGATATAATGTAAATACTGTGAAATAACATGTTTAAAATATCCGATCGATCAAAATTATCGAAGTGGGTCCCAAGCAGTACTTTAGCACTTACAGAAAATCTGGGCCCAAAAAGAATATCCCAAAACCCCTATTTCCATGTCTAAAGCCCTCTGGAAAAATTTGGCACGCTGAACAGTTAATAGCGCGGTGGAACCGCGGCGAAATCATGGGTTTAGCCGCGTTTCCGCGGCGTTATGGTGAGATCCCGCGACGAAATTTTCACAGATTGCATAGATTTCCATGCACAGTATTCTGCAACAACCTGAAAAATTTTTGGAGCTAAAAAAAAATTCGACAGAAACCAGTGCACTGAAAATACGGTTTTTGCGATTTTTTTTCGATCGGATTTTAAACATACTAGAGCAAGCTAGGCATGATTAATGGCGTGGCTCTAATACCAATGTAAGTCCGCGGCGGCGCCCCGGCCGTCGATCCGACGCCGGAAACGCGGAAACAAAAAAAAACTTTGCAAACTAGCAAACCGGTACCACCGCGCACTTTTAACCCGGATCGGGCCATTAACCTAGCTACTAGCAAAATACAAGATGGGTAGAGAAGTATACCAAGCGATCCGTGTCCTTCGGTCTTCGTCTCTACTCCGATCTCCTGCGGAATCTCCGTCCGTCACCTCCTCGTTGGAAAGGGCACTACGTAGCCAAATACTTTTACGGGCTCCCACCTCTGGACCGAGGCAACTCGGGCGCGAAGTTGACTAGCCGACGCGTCCAAGGTTTGCTGTAGACTAGTGTAGTAGGCTATGTCACTTGAGGGTTAGAAGTTGCCATGTATGGAGGGATCAAGAAAGAACTTTGGAGAGTAGTGAGGGTTTTTGAAGCAAACCAAAAGAGATGATGATTTTCCCACAAAATGAATTCCTCTCTCTCTCTCCTCTAGGATGTGGCCGGCCCCTCTTGTAGTGGGTGGGAAAATAAAAGATGAATAATTAACAAGAGGAGAAAAGAAAAGATAATGCATGATAAAAGTCACACTCATTTCTCTTCTCATCAAATCACAAAACCATCACATGAAAGCAAAGAATGGACAAGAAAAGAATCTCATGATGATGAGGCCACAAATATACAAGAAACCCCTCCACAAAAAATAATTTGCACAATTACAAATTACCCCCTCCATCGGAAAGTTCGGCCGCGAAAGAACAAAGGAAAACCGGCCGGAACGGAATGCAAACTGGCAACTTCAGAAAACTGATCCCGTAATAAATTACAGGAAAACCCCGCTACTGCAAATACATGCCCGCATTTGTATTCCTACTGAACACAAATGCAAAGAGACAATACTATACTATCTAATACTAAGATCCGGCTTAAGCCAAAGCCGGCTAGTAAAAACCGTCCAATCACGATCCATCCAATACAGCACGTATCTGATCGAACCCTGCCACATCTCCATACAGCCTCTACAGCGTTTCGCCCGAAACTTGAGTAACTGTGTGTGGTGGACTCTAAAGACTCGTCAATACAATGGCTATGGATTTAACCACTAGCACGTCAGAGGTATCAGCCAATACATAACGGGCCACCAGCTATTGACCAAAAGGGACGTCGATGAGCGAACTCATCCTGACACCCTACTGAGCCTGTCAGTGACAATATCCGTACAGTCCGGTCCATTCGTCTATGAGCATCGCATGGCGGGCCTAGGGGGTTGGTAAAAGTCAGACCCCCAATAGCGGTACAAGTTGTGTCGGAGTGTAGCCTAGAACACCCTGAGATTCTACTGGAATACCTACCAGCAAATCTCCTGCCTTGGCCAGGGACTTTTCATATTCTGGCTCGCCTAGACACAGCGCGACCTCACCCCCAATACCAGGAGAGACGAACCCCTGCAGATCCGCTCACTGCCTCCATGTGGCTCGGGAATGTACCCAACTAAAACCTGTTTGCACGTCTCCTTTGAGCGTGGTAAGGTAGTAATCAAAGCACAGTGGGAACTCACATGAGAAAAATGAAGATCTCAGGTCGATGAACTAACCTGTACACATCTCACCAGGGAACTGCAATCTGACGTCTGGTATAATCCCAACTAGCAGGTTCCCGGCGAGTCCTGTCCGGTGTACTCATAACCCAATGAGCACCTGTATACATCTTAGGTGAACCAACTGACACCAGTGGCTTGTGAGACCGGCCACCGCCCCTCGTCGGGGTCTCGACTGTATACACTAGTCTACTCCGGAGTATCGATGCCCTGTCTCGAAACTCCCACGACTAGGGACCTTTTACGGATGTGCTTATAGACTCCAGCTCTCACGTATATGATCGCCCTCATACTGCTGGTAGTCAAGCAAGAATCCTAGAGGCTCTATCAACGTGTAATAGCGACTCGTAAGGTCACCTAAAGCAGTACACGATGATAAAGATAAACCAGATAGCATACTATCATCCCGAGTAAGACTGTCCTACCGGCATAGGTCCTCTCTCAATCATTGCAATCACGTGCCTGTGATCCAATAATTGACTCTGAGGGCACTATATCCAACAGTTATGCCTCTGGGAAAATGAGGATTATTTTAATTAGGTCCGTGCGAAAGCACGGGGAACCTCCCTCAAAGTACCAACACTGGCCTGGCTGAAAGATTGGCGAACTTGTAAGGTGTAATTAATCCCGGCTAGTCTTACCTTTTAGGGTTTGAAGGAAGATTTGATAAAAACAGCGGGAGACATCCTGATTAGATAAGATAATAACCAATCTAATCTTGAAAGAGCATACGCTAAATTGTTTCCTTCTCTCCCTCTCTAGGTAGTGACCATGTCAGGCCTTAATCAAGATAATAATATGGATGTATTGACTGAACCAGCTTATTATACTGAGCAGGGGATCGTTGGACCCATTTTTTCTTATAAGTGTTATAAGACTGAGCAGGAAATAGGAGAATATCTGGATTCTCACACCGCCCAAATGAAGAATGAGCATGCTGATGCATCTTCTTTAGAAGTGTTAGTTATTGAGAACTGTTTCTCAGTTCACTCTACGTCCTGGGTATTAGATAACGGATCAGGATCCCACATATGTAATACGTTACGTGGGCTACGTAAAGGTAGAAAACTGGGAATGGGTGATCTTTCCGTAAGAGTAGGGAATGGTGCAGATATTGTAGCCAAGGCTATTGGCGAATATCACCTTGTGTTACCAAAAGGTAATACATTGATTCTGAACGAATGCTATTACATTCCGACCCTGATATGCAATATTATATCAGTTTCTTTATTGAATAAAGAAGGATATAATTTTGTAATACAGGATAATGTTATGAACATATTCCTGAATCAAAAGTTGATAAGATCATGATCGTTGAATAACGGCATGTACGTTCTAAATCAAACTACAATTCTTAATGTACAGAACACAAATAAAAGGAAAAGTTCAGAAATGAACGAATCCTTCTTGTGGCATTATAGACTAGGTCATATCAATGCGACATGGCTAGCTAAATTGCATAAGGATAGATATTTGAATCCGTTCGAATTATCATCTTATGACACTTTCCAGTCATGTCTCAAAGGCAAAATGACCAAAACTCCGTTTAGTGGACACGGAGTAAGAGTTACAGAACTCGTGGGGCTGATACATAGTTATGTATGTGGACCCATGTCTACACATGCCAGGAATGGTTCTTCCTACTTCATTACATTCACTGACGATCTCTCAAGATACGGACATGTGTTCCTGATGAAACAAAAGTCTGAAGCATTTGAGAAATTCAGGGAATATAAGCACGAAGTAGAGAACCAAACGGGCAAAAGTATTAAGATCCTTCGATCTGATCGAGGAGGAGAATACTTGAGCAATGAGTTCCTGGACTATCTAAAAGAGAATGTGATTCTCTCTCAGCTAACTCATCCCTATACACCACACCACAACGGTGTATCGGAGCGGAGGAATCGCACCCTATTGGATATGGTGCGCTCTATGATGAGCACCGCTGAGTTACCTATTTCCTTTTGGGGTTATGCGCTGGAGACAGCCGCATACCTATTGAATAAAATTCCAACTAAATCAGTGCCTACCACTCCATATGAGATTTGGAATGGGAAGAGACCATCTCTTAAACGAGTTAAGATATTGGGTTGTCCGGCCTATGTTAAAAAGCAAAATCCGGACATGCTCGATGCAAGATCAAGTTTATGTAAGTTTGTGGGATATCCAAAAGATTCCTATGGATATATCTTCTACCACGGTGAGGAACAAAAGGTGTTTGTTTCTTAATATGCCATCTTTTTAGAAAAGGAATTTCTTGCAAAAGAAATTAGTGGCGAAGAGGTAGAGCTGGAAGAGGTTCCAGCGACATAAACTGCAAATGAAGATTTAGTAGAACCAGAGGATTCAGTAGTACCTAATGAACCCTAACCTCTCCACCGATCTAGTAGGGTTTCTCATCTACCAGAGAGATACTACGGTTTTCTCGTTGATGGTGGGAGTGAGGATTGCATCATGGAAGATGATGACCCAACTAGCTTCGAGCAGGCCATCACGAGTGGTGACTCTGTGAAATGGCTAGATGCATTGCGATTTGAGATGGAATCCATGTACACCAACAAAGTATGGACTTTGGAAGTTGCTCCTAAAGGGGTAAAACCCATTGGGAGCAAATGGATCTTTAAGAAGAAACTCGGTATAGATGGAAAAGTTGAGACTTACAAAGCTAGACTTGTTGCAAAGGGTTTTCGTGAACGACTAGGTGTGGATTATGACGAAACCATTTCTCCAGTAGCTATGCTTAAGTCCATCCGGATCTTACTTGCCATTGCTGCATACCATGACTACGAAATCTGGCAAATGGATATTAAGACCGCCTTTCTAGATGGTGATTTAGAGGAGTGCGTGCACATGACTCAGCCAGAGGGCTTCGTAGATAGTGGGAGCAGCGGAAAGATGTGCAAGCTGCTTAAATCCATCTACGGGTTAAAGCAGGCATCGCGGAGTTGGAACATCTGCTTTGATGTTGTAGTCAAAGAGTTTAATTTCATCAAAAACGTATATGGACTTTGTATATATAAAAAGGTTGCAGAGAGTAAGGTTGACTTCCTCGTATTGTACGTCGATGACATACTCTTGATAGGAAATGATGTTCTTATGCTGCAATCGGTCAAGCTCTTCTTATCACAAAGATTCTCAATGAAAGATCTTGATGATGCCTCCTGCATACTGGGAATTATGATCTGTAGAGATAGATCTAAACGGATACTGGGATTGTCCCAATCCAGGTACATTGACACCATACTAAAGAGGTTTAGTATGGAAGAATCCAATCCAAGCGTGGGAACCTACCCATGATCTCTGGACTCACACTCTCCAAAGAGATGTCTCCCATGACAGATTTGGAGAGAGCTCGCATGCAAGGGATACCCTATGCTTCGGCAGTAGGCTCTATCATGTATGCGATGCTATGTACCAGACCCGATGTATCATACTCACTAAGTATAGTGAGTGTGTATAAGCAGATCCTGGAGAGAGTCACTGGATAGCTGTGAAGAACATTCTCAAGTACTTGAGAAGAACTAAGGAGATGTTCTTGGTGTATGGTAACGGAGAACTCCAGGTGGAGTCCTTTACCGATTCAAGCTTCCAAAGTGATAAGGACGACTCCAAGTCTCACTCGGGATTTGTCTTTACCCTCAATGGAGGGGCGGTGTGTTGGAAGAGTTCTAAATAGGAAACCGTTGCAGACTCGACGATAGAGGCTGAATACATCGCTGCCAACGATGCTGCAAAAGAGGCTGTCTGGATGAAGAAGTTCATTACTGAACTTGGTGTGGTTCCATCCATTGAGCATCCAATACCTTTGTATTGTGATAACAATGGAGCTGTGGCTTTAGCCAAGGAACTCAGGTCCCATCAGAAGACCAGACATATTCTGAGGCGGTATCACCTGATCCGGGACATTGTTGATCGCCGGGAGATCAAGGTCAGGAGAGTTGATACGAAGGACAACACTACGGATCTACTCACGAAGGCCATTCCCCGAACACAGATTGAGAGACTATTCGGGATGTTGGGTATGAGATACTACAACAGCTGGCCTTAGTGCAAGTGGGAGATTGTTAGTTATATATATGCCCTAGAGGCCATTGTTGTACATATGATGTATATTATAGTGGATGCTTGGATATATAGAGAAAGGACTTTCTTGCTCGAAATGATAGTATGCTATTTGGTTTCACTTTGTCTTAACATGTTGACTTGTATTAGTTTACTGTCTTGCTCTCACATGTTGATAAAGCCCTTAGGATATGTACACGACTACTGGGACTATGATGAGATCATACTAGTGGGGCCACGACAGTCTATGAGTACGTCCTATAATTGTTCCTAATCGATGGTGTATCGAGACAGCGCATCGATACACTAGAGTAGACTAGCATATACGCATCTTGACCCACATGATGGGCGATGGATAATCTTATATCCATCGGTGTTTGACATCAAAGATGGTGTACGGGTGCTCAGTGGAGACTGGATACACTGAACGGACTCACCGAGAACACCCAGATGGTATTATACCTCACGTCAGATGGCAGTTCTCTGGTGACACTGGTACAGGTTAGTCTGTAGACCTGAGATCGTCATAGAGTCTTGTGTGATTCCCACTGTGCTTTGATTTCCACCTTACCACGTCCAAGAGGGCGTGCAAAACGGTGGCTTTTGGGTACAGTCCCGAATCTCTGTTAGTTATATGTATGCCCTAGAGGCCATTACTGTACATACGATATATATTATAATGGATGCTTGACATATATAGGGAGGACTATCTTGCTCGACATGATAGTATGCTATCTGGTTGTACTTTATCTTAACATGTACTCTTATTGTCTCTATATTACATGTTGATAAAGCCTTTAGGATATGTACTTGACTACTGGAACTATGATGAGATCATACTAGTGGGGCCACGGTAGTCGACGAGTACATCCTATAACTGTTCCTATTCGAGGGTGTATCGAGACAGGGCATCGATACACCAGAGTAGACTAGCGTATACGCATCTTGACCCATATGATGGGCGATGGATGATCCCATATCCATCGGTGTTTGACATCAAGGATGGTGTACGGGTGCTCAGTGGAGACTGGGTACACTGGACGGACTCGCCGAGAACTCCCAGATGGTATTATACCTCATGTCAGATGGCAGTTCTCCGGTGACACTGGTACTGTCACGACCCGAAAGTACGGAACATGACCGGCACTTAAACTACGAACGTCTCGAGGCGTACGTAATCTAAGTAAACCGAAAACCCAGAGATCCAAACCAAGAAAAAAGTAGAGTGTAGGAAAAACCATCTTAAAGCAAGTAGTTTCAATAGCATAAGCCGAATTATGCGGTTTTTTAAAAACATCAAAATTTTACTGAAAATTTCGGCAGTGTCTCCTTTGTAAATACTGGCCCCCAAACGGGATACAACATGAATAGTATACGAAATCAATAAAAAGGCATCCCCAAGCGGGAGCTAGCGCTTCGTCAATCGACGGTCACAACCACACAAGCAATATAATATACAACGCCGAAAGGCGAGGATCACAACAGAAAAGGAAACTCAAAACAGCATGAAATTCGTATAAATACAACGCGCGACTCTAAGGTCGATAGAATAAACAACACTGGTCTCTATCTCTGAAATAATTACATGTTTGGTTGATGGAACTTCTAGATACAACAGAATAATAATATACAAGATATAATGGGGGTACGATACAAGTAAACCCACCTACTAGCAAATCACCCGAAGGAAACTATGCCCGCAAGCCGTAATGAAACCTGTACGGCAAACCTGCAAGAAACTGGGGGACAACGGTGGTGAGTTGCCAACTCGTGAATATAAAAATATCTACGAATAGAAATCGCACGTATGACGCAATCCTAGGTCATACGAGCAATATTCATCCTCAAATATAAATAACCAGCAGCCTATAACAAGGCTAGGGTAAATATCTAACCCGAGTGTAATCTCATGTACCCGTGTCAGTGCCCAAGGGTAGCAATATATCATATGAATGAGGTATGAATGCATGAAAACAGAATACATGTAAATGAAGAACTGTTTCCATAATTTAGTGAGATTCCCTTTGTATTTTTAAAATGAGGTATCATAATGAAATCAACATAAAACAGTGCCTAGCATCGGCACAAAACGTAATCCCAATATCTCGATATCTCTGTATCACAGTCTTTGTACCTCAATATCTTGAAATCTCAATGTCTCAATCACAATATCTAGGGCGCCGTCAGTCCAGACCGGCCCCTACCATCCATCTCAAGACCACGACGGTATCCTCCGGATATCCGACGCGTCGGGTAAAATAACCGGTAGGTAGTGCTCCCCTGCCAGGCTCACATCGTCATCATCACGCGCTTCTTCCCCCGGGGTACCTTACCGGGTCCACCATGTACCCGAAACGGTTCATCCGCCTCCTCGAATCGTGTCTCGAAATCCATCAGCAAACTCATGGTGGACGACTCATACATCATGGGAAAACCGCACTTTTTATTTTAAAAGAGAGAAAACAGTTTATATATGTTTTGCGGTTTTCCTCCAAATCCAGAAAATATCATGGAAATCCGAATCATCAATAGGATGTAAAACCATGAATATAAGCATGAGAATCCATGAATACGGCATAACAATGAATAACAGTATGCATGAAGCGACAAGTAATAACTACAATGTCTAATATGGCATATAAGGAAAGTACACTAATATCATGTAAAAACTACTAGCTAACAAGCTAAGTCAAGCAAATATATCATCTAAAGTGTACGTGACATGGCAATTACCGATGAAGATGTGTGTGAGCCGGCAAGTAGGTGTACGTGGTACATACGCATCATCGGTAATGGTGCTGGTGTCCTAACAGCATGATATCAATAATGGAATATGCAGCAAAATAAGTGTGCGAGGCAGAGCGAACAGCAATAATGAGCGGAAGCTGAAAACTAGACGCAACTATAACTAATCTGTATTAATCTAATATAAGTCCTACAAATGGTGCCTTTTGAAATAACACGTATCATGGGGTTTTGAAAATAAGGGCTACGGTGTTTTTATGAAAAGATACATCTTTTGAAATCTCCGTAGGATCCCTTGGGCTGTCTTTTAAAGTACCCACGATTCGTTAGTTTTTGAAATAGGTAAGAATCGAATCTAATCTAACAACTAAACTAAACTAAAGGGCTAAGCTAACCAGCTGAACTACAGGTAAGGAAACCGCCTAACATCTGAGTCGATGTATATACATACCTGCATATATATTAGTCGGTGATCCAGCCTCAATAATATCAAATCCGATACCATATCTATAATCAGGCATCCTAAGTCAAGAGTGCGGATTAATCATCAATATATAGCTCGTACGTAAATCCGTCGTACGGCATCCCCAAATCTGGGTACGGGTCAAAGTCACATCAATCACCCTATTCATTTGGTATCTTCTTTATCAAATATCATG
Source organism: Agapanthus africanus (assembly GCA_030015575.1). NCBI lineage: Eukaryota > Viridiplantae > Streptophyta > Magnoliopsida > Asparagales > Amaryllidaceae > Agapanthus > Agapanthus africanus. The sequence continues at coordinate 435,044,115 of CM057345.1, read as the reverse complement.
ATCCGGAATAATTTCCTACGTCTAGTACAATATTGATGCCATCTATGTATGCATGCGGGTGTAAGAATTACTACGTCAGAAGACCCGCTAAAACATCATGTCGTATCTCAATACGAACCAAATCACGTCACCGATCTCCTGGCATCAAGCCCAATCTCATCGACTCATATCAAATTCCAAATACTATCCTCAAATCCAGTATATGAACACATAGTCCCATACCCATGTGAACACATAAATATATATTCCCATACACGCCCATATGAAATAAGGAATGTATGCAAGTATGTATATGTGTGTATGTGTAAGTGTAGTGCACCCACTACCTAAGGTTTCGTAACCATGCACCAATCCAACACCAATATCCATCTAAAATCATCAATAATAAATCCTAACAACATATCATAAATTGTTGGTGTGTATACGCATCCGTATACATCACCACGGACTGCGGGGGTGCTATACGCCATCCACCCGACTTCTCCCCGTAGATATAAATCTACTCACCTGGTCCTCGCTAGCCGGTGCCGACATCGCCACGCGCTTGCTTGTCGTCTCGAAGTCCACATGGGGTACCTACATATCATAACGCACCATATCGCATTAAAATCCGCCTCATGACCAAAACGACGTACGAATCTCACATAGGTCAAAACCTATGGTTGCTTCACAAATCGACCCAAAAACCCTCGATGTCGGCGTACAAATGCCAAACCATCGACAAAGCTCCCAACACACTAATTTGTACAATTACAAGCACTAATTATAATATAAAATAGCTTAAAATTCACGAAAACCCCAATTTCACTTAAAAAATCATTTTTCCGAAAATCTAGCAAGCACAAATCACCGTTTTTGTACAAAACTCGATGTATAGACGAATCTAGAGGCCACAATATTCACTAAATATCTTAAATAAGTCATAAAAATGATTCCCATAATTTAATCTCATTAAATTCCATAAACCCCAAAAACCTAGTTTACAAATTATCCAATTTTAACAATTTTCAAGCAAAAAAAATTCTCGATTTAAGAATTAAGCTTAGATTTGCATAACCTAAGGTATTAAACCACTCATTATAATGCTAATAATGCTATGAAACCATAATTAGATTTTTAAACCTAATTATTAGACTAATTATAAAAACCTAGTTAGCAATTAGCAAAGTTATCACAATTTTAAATTAACAAATTAGTAAATAGCAACTAACTTAGATTTTGCATACAACCACATGTTAATCTCCTCATTACACCCATAACCAATTGATAAAAACCTCACTTGATCACAAACCCTAATCATTAATTCAAAACCCTTCTCTTGAATTTTAATTCAAGCACCTAGAACTAATTAAAAAAACCTAATTAAGCTAACATGAAACAATTAACACAATTTAAGAAAAGGTTAGAATTTATACCTCATGATCAAGAGATCAAACATGAAATTCAAAGCCTCTAAAATGCCAACTTGCTCCCTAGATCCATGCAAGAATAGCTAATGAAAAATGGGTAGGAGTTAGATTTGAGTTTTGGTTTAATTTTTGATGGAAATTTGATGGATTTTGAAGACATTTTGATGAGGAAAAGAGAGGAGGAAAATTGGGGCTGCACAAAGGGGGGGCTCGGCTGAAAATGGAGGGGAGAGGAGAGAGAGGGAGGTGAGGAAAATAGTCCAAGTCAAGGCATAAAGTCAAAGGTCCAACTCATTTTACAATTTCCTTTCATTTCCTTTGTTTTCTTTCATTTCTTTTCTTTTGCAAACCAAGTGGGGGCAAGTGAGGGGGCTGCTGAATTCAGCCAAGGGGAGAAGTGAATGAGGATGTGTGGGTGTGGGTACGGGTGTGGGGTGATGAAAAATGATAAATACAATACCCCAAACATCCATTTACGCTAAAAAAAGGCCTTTTTTCTTCAATAATTTCTAAACCGTTTCGGCAAATGATTTCGTTCCAAAAACCACATGATAAAATTTTATTTAATGTTTTATGATGCACAAAATTTGTTTCAACTCATTCCAATTTGTAATTTTCCCTAATTAAATGTATTAGTGACGGCTTAAAATAATATTTTTTCAGAAAATTTGAAATTTCACCAGCGGCTCAATAAACACCAAATAATAGCAATTACATAGCTAGAATATGTATATTTAATTTTTATAATAAGATATTTGTATTTTGACTTTTTACAGAAAACCCCCTTATTTTACCGATTTTTCGAAATTTCACCGAAACGATTTTCAAAACGTTACAATCTTCCCCCCTTAAAGAAATTCGGTCCCCGAATTTAAATTCAAACTCCCCCAAATACTAAAATATCTAAGAAAACCATCAAGGCGTCGGAGCTCCGAAATTGTAACTACATAAAACAAATCGTAGCGCAGCGCATGCGCTTGAAAAATGAGCATATAACTCAAATCAAAACTCCGTCAAGCATCCTGCAATCATCGGAGTCATGGAGAAGACATCAATGCCAAATCCAAATCAAAACCAATATCACACAACTCGAAACTATACATTTAAATATCGAATCCATATATGTAAGTATCTGAAGGAAATGCATGCCAAATCTCTTTAAGTCGCTGTGCACGCGTATAACACTGCACAGTGGCGGACGTCTATCATAAGGAAATAACTATATACATATATACCTTTGTTTGAAATGTACGTTCCGCCGTTTTGGAAACAATTTAGAAGGGTCTCCTTGTTTTAAACATTTCGTGTCATATCAGACACGTAGGTAAATACTGAGGCTATAGCTCGCTTTTTGGAAATCCCTTCAATAACTATCAATGCATGCAAAATATATTTAGGTACTGTCCTCTGACTAGTCCTGCTCAGTACGAAAACACATAGCAATATCATAAAAACGTACTGCTCTATACGAAATAAATCCCAAAATATGCACATGAATGCTACGTGCGTCTGGTGCGCACGGAAATCAAAATCCATGAATGTGCCATACATGCGCACAGAAACAACATCTAAGTGCATCGGGTGTGCACGAAACATCTGTCGTAGGCAACGTGTGTGCCTGACAGCAAAATCAGGTGCATCTGACATGCACGAAAAATCTCGAATTAGTGCATCTGGTGTGCACTAAATCGCATCTCGTAACAGGCGCCCAACAGGCGCTAAAAATCCAATCCGGTGCATAAAATGCACAGAACAAATGTCGAGCATCACCCTCGAAATCGAAATCCAGTGTATCCAAGTGCACAAAATACATGTCACTGCACTGCCAGCATATATAAACTATACAGAGTGCAGGAACCAAATCGCGTGCGTGCATACGCACAAAATCAACTCAACTGTTTAAAACCGTAAGATCACAAACATGTGAAACTAAAGCACGAAAACGATATCAAGTGCAACACTGTGCAAATATCGTAAATCCTCAATCATCAAAATCAAATCATATGAATAAATCACCCAAAACATCGAAATCAATAATGGCGGAACAGTACCGCTCAAGCGCATCCTCTAAGAATCTCGGCCAACTGTCACGGTCCCTAGTGGGACGTCTCGTCGATGATCATGAACTCTGGCCTGCTGGTGTGCATAACAATGACCACTCCTGGGTTAAGGTCTTCACTGTGAATTACCAATCTCTCGGTCCATCGGCTCATCGGCCCTGTCAGGTGTGCTAACGGGGATGATCCCATTCTGGCACTTCTCTGGTCATCTCTCGGTCAATCATCGCGACCACTCGTAAGACAGCATATCACTGGCGTCGGCCTCTGGCTCTCTGAATGTACATGACACATCTGATCCTGGGTGCAAGTATCATTGCAGCAGTGTCCTGGAAGGAATCCTGCTCACGGTCTCTTCTATGTCTCGTCTCTGCCAACTGTCCGGAAGTCATTGTCCTTTCCTATATCTGCATCTTGCTCTGGAACGACTGCATACTCATCGCGACTCCTTCTAGAAGGTAAGTCCAAGTACCATGCCTCGGCATGCGCATCGCCTCTCTGATGTCGGCGGAGTAGAACGTCATCTCATCTAGATCTGGTGCGAACCTCTTACTCCACTTTTCTCTAATGTCGTCTGCTTTGGACTCGTCTCGTCGCGGCTGCATGGACTGAGTTCCAACGACTCTCCTCGTATCTGGAGTCTCCCAAGAATGCATCTCACCACAAAGCATCCGAATTAAGTCGAGCCATCCGATCGAGTCGTCAAAACCTCATAATCCCCTAAGAGCTCAACCTCTTGGGCACAGTTTAATAGTATCGAGTACATACCACAGCATCGGTGGTCCAGCCGTAGAAGGGCAAACCCAAGCCTCACTAATGGCGCCGTAGAACTGCCGTAAACCCGAAGGTTCAAAGGCTTTCACACGGTCATTATGTCGAGTTAGGGTTTCATTCTTTTAGAGGGACCATGGAATTGCCTGCATGTCTTTCCGACTACTTTAAACTTGGAATAATAGGTTTCTGACATTCGATCGTCTCTGTCGACTCTCAACGTCTCCGCGTGAAGTCGTCTCTAGCTGGAATCAATCTATCTGATGACCTCGCATCGGGGTAGGCGAACGATCCACATGTCCTAGTCATTCATCCTCGATGACTAGCGACCTTCTATCATCTCTTAGTACAACTTATACTGCAATAGCTCCAACATCTGGGGCGATATCTCGTCGTTCGCAGCAATAACTGGCTCACTCGTCTGCATGCTGAACCGGGCCTCAATCATCAGGAGTAAGCAACACACCAACGGTCATCAAAATCTGGCTGGCCTGTATTATTGGCTCAATTCTCTAGTGTCGATCAGCGCCTCCGAGTAACCTCATAAAGGCGATCCGCCAAACACTCGTGGCGCGGAAACACAGTAAAAAGATACATCTCTGCAATCGTGTGTCGCCGGAATTTCGCCCTGGTCAGTCCTCGTTCGTGACGAGCTTGTGCTGACCGCAACTCTAGCCGTAGCTCTCCCTGCCGTAACCGTAGCAGCAAAACCAAACTGGTACCGATGAGGCTAGATCAGGAAGGAATATAATACTGAACAAGGAAATGTACATCATAAGGCTTCATAAGTGGAGTGGCGTGTCGTAAATATGCCGCGGAACATACCAACGGTACGTCACTCTACCTTAGTCACCTGTTCCATCAACCAAGGGTCATCCTACGCTCCGAAGGTAAAACCTAACGCTCTGATACCAACTTTGTCACGACCCAAAAGTACGGAACATGACCGGCACTTAAACTACGAACGTCTCGAGGCGTACGTAATCTAAGTAAACCGAAAACCCAGAGATCCAAACCAAGAAAAAAGTAGAGTGCAGGAAAAACCAACTTAAAGCAAGTAGTTTCAATAGCATAAGCCGAATTATGCGGTTTTTTAAAAACATCAAAATTTTACTGAAAATTTCGGTAGAGTCTCCTTTGTAAATACTGGCCCCCAAACGGGATACAACATGAATAGTATACGAAATTAATAAAAGGCATCCCCAAGCGGGAGCTAGCTCTTCGTCAATCGACGGTCACAACCACACAAGCAATATAATATACAACGCCGAAAGGCGAGGATCACAACAGAAAAGAAAACTCAAAACAGCATGAAATTCGTATAAATACAACACGCGACTCTAAGGTCGATAGAATAAACAACACTGGTCTCTATCTCTGAAATAATTACATGTTTGGTTGATGGAACTTCTAGATACAACAGAATAATAATATACAAGATATAATGGGGGTACGATACAAGTAAACCCACCTACTAGCAAATCACCCGAAGGAAACAATGCCCGCAAGCCATAATGAAACCTGTACGGCAAACCTGCAAGAAACTGGGGCACAACGGGGGTGAGTTGCCAACTCGTGAATAGAAAAATATCTACGAATAGAAATCGCATGTATGACGCAATCCTAGGTCATACGAGCAATATACATCCTCAAATATAAATAACCAGCAGCCTATAACAAGGCTAGGGTAAATATCTAACCCGAGTGTAATCTCATGTACCCGTGTCAGTGCCCAAGGGTAGCAATATATCATATGAATGAGGTATGAATGCATGAAAACAGAATACATTTAAATGAAGAACTGTTTCCATAATTTAGTGAGATTCCTTTTGTATTTTTAAAATGAGGTATCATAATGAAATCAGCATAAAACAGTGCCTTGCATCGGCACAAAACGTAATCCCAATATCTCGATATCTCTGTATCACAGTCTCTGTACCTCAATATCTCGAAATCTCAATGTCTCAATCACAATATCTAAGGTGCCGTCAGTCCAGACCGGCCCCTACCATCCATCTCAAGACCACGACGGTATCCTCCGGATATCCGACGCGTCGGGTAAAATCACCGGTAGGTAGTGCTCCCCTGCCAGGCTCACATCATCATCATCACGCGCTTCTTGCCCCGGGGTACCTTACCGGGTCCACCATGTACCCGAAGCGGTTCATCCGCCTCCTCGAATCTGGTCTCGAAATCCATCAGCAAACTCATGGTGGACGACTCATACATCATGGGAAAACCGCACTTTTTATTTTAAAAGAGAGAAAACAGTTTATATATGTTTTGCGGTTTTCCTCCAAATCCAGAAAATATCATGGAAATCCGAATCATCAATAGGATGTAAAACCATGAATATAAGCATGAGAATACATGAATACGGCATAACAATGAATAACAGTATGCATGAAGCGACAAGTAATAACTACAATGTCTAATATGGCATATAAGGGAAGTACACTAATATCATGTCAAAACTACTAGCTAACAAGCTAAGTCAAGCAAATATATCATCTAAAGTGTACGTGACATGGCAATTACCGATGAAGATATGTGTGAGCCGGCAAGTAGGTGTACGTGGTACATACGCATCATCGGTAATGGTGCTGGTGTCCTAACAGCATGATATCAATAATGGAATATGCAGCAAAATAAGTATGCGAGGCAGAGCGAACAGCAATAATGAGCGGAAGCTGAAAACTAGACGCAACTATAACTAATCTGCATTAATCTATTATAAGTCCTACAAATGGTGCTTTTTGAAATAACACGAATCATGGGGTTTTGAAAATAGGGGCTACGGTGTTTTTATGAAAAGATACGTCTTTTGAAATCTCCGTAGGATCCCTTGGGCAGTCTTTTAAAGTACCCACGATTCGTTAGTTTTTGAAATAGGTAAGAATCGAATCTAATCTAACAACTAAACTAAACTAAAGGGCTAAGCTAACCAGCTGGACTACAGGTAAGGAAACCGCCTAACATCTGATTCGATGTATATACATACATACATATATATTAGTCGGTGATCCCGCCTCAATAATATCATATTCGATACCATATCTATAATCAGGCATCCCAAGTCAAGAGTGCGGATCAATCATCAATATATAGCTCGTACGTAAATCCGTCGTACGGCATCCCCAAATCTAGGTACGGGTCAAAGTCACATCAATCACCCTATTCATTTGGTATCTTCTTTATCAAATATCATGATCCGGAATAATGTCCTACGTCTAGTACAATATTGATGCCATCTATGTATGCATGCGGGTGTAAGAATTACTACGTCAGAAGACCCGCTAAAACATCATGTCGTATCTCAATACGAACCAAATCACGTCACCGATCTCCTGGCCTCAAGCCCAATCTCATCGACTCATCTCAAATTCCAAATACTATCCTCAAATCCAGTATATGAACACATAGTCCTATACCCATATGAACACATAAATATATATTCCCATACACGCCCATATGAAATAAGGAATGTATGCAAGTATGTATATGTGTGTATGTGTAAGTGTAGTGCACCCACTACCTAAGGTTTCGTAACCATGCACCAATCCAACACCAATATCCATCTAAAATCATCAATAATAAATCCTAACAACATATCATAAATTGTTGGTGTGTATACGCATCCGTATACATCACCACGGACTGCGGGGGTGCTATACGCCATTCACCCGACTTCTCCCCGTAGATATAAATCTACTCACCTGGTCCTCGCTAGCCGGTGCCGACGTCGCCACGCTTGCTTGTCGTCTCAAAGTCCACATGGGGTACCTACATATCATAACGCACCATATCGCATTAAAATCCGCCTCATGACCAAAACGACGCACGAATCTCACATAGGTCAAAACCTATGGTTGCTTCACAAATCGACCCAAAAACCCTCGATGTCGGCGTACAAACGCCAAACCATCGAGAAAGCTCCCAACACACTAATTTGTACAATTACAAGCACTAATTATAATATAAAATAGCTTAAAATTCACGAAAACCCCAATTTCACTTAAAAAGTCATTTTTCCGAAAATCTAGCAAGCACAAATCACCGTTTTTGTACAAAACTCGATGTATAGACGAATCTAGAGGCCACAATATTCACTAAATATCTTAAATAAGTCATGAAAATGATTCCCATAATTTAATCTCATTAAATTCCATAAACCCCGAAAACCTAGTTTACAAATTATCCAATTTTAACAATTTTCAAGCAAAAAAAATTCTCGATTTAAGAATTAAGCTTAGATTTGCATAACCTAAGTTATTAAACCACTCATTATAATGCTAATAATGCTATGAAACCATAATTAGATTTTTAAACCTAATTATTAGACTAATTATAAAAACCTAGTTAGCAATTAGCAAAGTTATCACAATTTTAAATTAACAAATTAGTAAATAGCAACTAACTTAGATTTTGCATACAACCACATGTTAATCTCCTCATTACACCCATAACCAATTGATAAAAACCTCACTTGATCACAAACCCTAATCATTAATTCAAAACCCTTCTCTTGAATTTTAATTCAAGCACCTAGAACTAATTAAAAAAACCTAATTAAGCTAACATGAAACAATTAACACAATTTAAGAAAAGGTTAGAATTTATACCTCATGATCAAGAGATCAAACATGAAATTCAAAGCCTCTAAAATGCCAACTTGCTCCCTAAATCCATGCAAGAATAGCTAATGAAAAATTAGTAGGAGTTAGATTTGAGTTTTGGTTTAATTTTTGATGGAAATTTGATGGATTTTGAAGACTTTTTGATGAGGAAAAGAAAGGGGGAAAATTGGGGCTGCACAAAGGGAGGGCTCGGCTGAAAATGGAGGGGAGAGGAGAGAGAGGGAGGCGAGGAAAATGTTAGTAATATGTATGCCCTAGAGGCCATTACTGTACATTGGATGTATATTGTGGTGGATGCTTGGACATATATAGGGAGGACTTTCTTACTCGACATGATAGTATGCTATCTGGTTACTCTTTACCTTAACGTGTATACTGATTGTCTCTCTGTTACATGTTGGTAAAGCCCTTAGGATGTGTACTTGACTACCTAGACTATGATGCGGATCATACTAGTGGGGACAGAGTAGTCCATAAGTACATCCTTCAAGGTCCCTAGTCGTGGGTGTATCGAGACGGGGCATCGATATACCAGTGTAGACTAGCGTATACCTTCTCGACCCATACAGATGGGCGATGGACGATCCCATATCCATTGGTGTTTGACATCGGAGATAATATACGGGTGCTCAGTAGAGACTGTGTACACTGGACGGACTCACCGAGAACTCCCAGATGGTATTATACCTTACGTCAGATGGCAGTTCTCTGGTGACACTAGTACAGAGTAGTCTGTTGACCCGAGATCGTCATAGAGTCTTGTGTGGTTCCCACTGTGCTTTGATTTCCATCTTACCACGTCCAAGAAGGCGTGCAAAACGGTGGTTTTTGGGTACAGTCCCGAGTCACATGGAGGCAATGAGCGATAGGAGGGGATTCGTCTCTCCCGGTATAGGGAGTTGATGTTGCGCTGTGTTCGATTGGCTATAACAAGGAATCCCTGGCCAGGCTTGCTGAGATTTACTGGTAAGTGTTACCAGTAGTTTCTCAAATTGTTATAGACCTCATATCGACACGACTTATCGAGCTATTGGGGTCTGACGTTTACCACCCCTAGGAGAGATATGCGACATATCAGACGAACAGACCGGACTGTACGGTAAGTGTTACTAGTTGGATTCACAGGAGTGTGAGCGGGCTTGCTCGTCGATCTTCTGATCGCTCAATACCCGGGTGGCCGTTACGTTTAGCAGACCGCTTGCGGCTTGTGGGTGATTGATATGATCATCACCTGCTGCCGGTGTATTGACGAGTCTTTAGAGTCCTACACAGCGGTTTCCTGGCTCAAGCGAAACGAAATAGGAGCGCATATGAGATATGTGCGGGACCGAGAATAATGCGTGTATGTGATACCGTATTCCATTCTCGCGATAAATGTATTGTCACGACCCGAAAGTACGGAACATGACCGGCACTTAAACTACGAACGTCTCGAGGCGTACGTAATCTAAGTAAACCGAAAACCCAGAAATCCAAACGAAGAAAAGTAGTAGAGTGCAGGAAAAACCAAATTAAAGCAAGTAGTTTCAATAGCATAAGCCGAATTATGCGGTTTTTAAAGCATCAAAAATTTACTGAAAATTTCGGCAGGTCTCCTTTGTAAATACTGGCCCCCAAACGGGATACAACATGAATAGTATACGAAATCAAGAAAAAGGCATCCCCAAGCGGGAGCTAGCTCTTCGTCAATCGACGGTCACAACCACATAAGCAATATAATATACAACGCCAACGGCGAGGATCAAAAACTCAAAAGGGAACTCAAAATCACCAGAAATATAACGAGCGACTCTAAGGTCGAAAGAATAAACAAGACTGGTCTCTATCTCAATAGATACATGTTTGGTTGATGGAACTTCTAGATACAACAGAATAATGATATACAAGATATATAATGGGGGTATGATACAAGTAAACCCACCTACTAGCAAATCACCCGAATGAAACTGAGCCCGCAAGCCGTAATGAAACCTGTACGGCAAACCTGCAAGAAACTGGAGCACAACGGGGGTGAGTTGTCAACTCGTGAATAGAAAAACATCTACGCACAGAAATCGCATAAATAACGCAATCCTAGGTCAATGATCATAATATATCCTCAAAAATGTATATAACATGCAGCCTATAACAAGGCTAGGGTAAATATCTAACCCGAGTGAAATATCATGTGCCCGTGTCAGTGCCTCAGGTAGCAATATATCATATGAATGAGGTATGAATGCATGAAACAGAATACATGTAAATGAAGAAACTGTTTTCATAAATTAGTGAGATTTCCTTCGTATTTTTAAACTGAGGTATCATAATGAAATCAGTATCAACAGTGTCTAGCATCGACACAAAACATAAATCTCACTGTCTCGAAATATCAATGTCTCAATCTCAATATCTAGGGCGCCGTCAGTCCGGACCGGCCCCTACCATCCATCTCAAGACCACGACGGTATCCTCCGGATATCCGACGCGTCGGGTAATATCACCGGTAGGTAGTGCTCCCCTGCCGGGCTCAACGTCAACACCACATTCATCTTGCCCCGGGGTACCATACCGGGCCCACCATGTACCCGTGACGGTTCCTCCACTTCTCGACACGGATCTCCAAAACCACAGCAAACTCATGGTGGACGACACTTTACATCACTAGAAAACCGCAACATTTTATATTTTAAAAGATCATAAGTTGTAAATTTTGCGGCTTTCCCCGAAATCCAGAAATATCATAAATCTCAAGAAATCATCACAAGTGCATATGTCAATGATAATGAACTAGGCATGAACAACTGAATAACAGTATGCATGAAGTGGTAGGTAATAACTACAATGTCTAATATGGCATATAAGGGAAGTACACTAATATCATGTCAAAACTACCAGCTAACAATCTAAGTCAAGCAATTATATTCTCTAAAGTGTACGTGACATGGCAACTATCGATGAAGATGTGTGTGAGCCGGCAAGTAGGTGTACGTGGTACATACGCATCATCGGTAATGGTGCTGGTGTCCTAACAGCATGATATCAATAATGGAATATGCAGCAAAATAAATATGCGAGGCAGAGCGAACAGCAATAATGTGCGGGAGCTGAATACTAGACACAACGATAACTAATCTGCAATAATCTAATATAAGTCCTACGAATGGTGCCTTTTGAAATAACACGAATCATGGGGTTTTGAAAATAGGGGCTACGGTGTTTTTATGAAAAGATACGTCGTTTTTGAAATATCCGTAGATTTCCTTGAGCTGTCTTTAAAAATACCCACGATTCGTTAGTTTTTGAAATAGGTAAGAAGTCTAATCTAATCTAACAACTACACTAAACTATACGGCTGAACTAACAAGCTGAACTACAGGTAAGGAAACCGCCTATCATCTGAGTCGATACATATACATACCTGTATATGTATAGTCGGTGATCCCGCCTCAATAATATCATATCCGATACCATATCTATAATCAGGCATCCCAAGTCAAGAGTGCGGATCAATCATCAATATAGCTCGTACGTAAATCCGTCGTACGGCATCCCAATCGGGGTACGGGTCAATATCACATTCATCATACTATTCACCTGGTATCCTCTTTATCAAATATCATGATCGGGGTACTGATCTACGTCTAGTACCATACTGATACCGCCTACGTAAGCATGGACGTGTGTGATACACTACGTCAAGGACCCGCTACAACGTCATGTCGTATGAAAGATACGAACCCTGCTATATCACCGATCTCACGGCCTCAAATCGAATCTCATCGACTCAGTTCAATCCCAAGTATCATCCTCAATCCGTATATGAACACATAGTCCCATACCCATGTGAACACATAACTATAATGAATCACATGTGCACATATCAATAGGAATGTATGCAAGTATGTATGTGTGTATGTGTAGTGCAACACTACCCTAGGGTTTGCAATGCTAAAATAATCCAACACACTAATATCCATCCTAAGCACCGTTATTAATCCTAAAAACATATAATAATTGTTGGTGTGTATACGCATCCGTATACACCACCACGGACTGCGGGGGTGCTATACGCCATCCACCCGACTTCTCCCCGTAGATATAAATCTACTCACCTGGTCCTCGCTAGCCGGTGCCGACGTCGCCACGTGCTTGCTTGTCATCTCGAAGTCCACATGGGGGTACCTACATATCATAACGTACCATATCGCATTAAAACTAAATTCGAAATCGAAACGGCATACGAAAATCAAATCGGCACGCGTATCACGCATAGGTCCAAACCTATCGCCCACGCATGCAGGAATAGTCAAACCAACCCTCGATGTCGATGTACGAACGTCAAACCATCGAGAAAATTCAATCACACTCATTTGCACATTCAAGAACACTAATTTTAATATAAACTAGGTTAAAACTCACAAAAACGCCAATTTCACTTAAAAAGTCATTTTTTCTTCAATAATTTCTAAACCGTTTTGGCAAATGATTTCGTTCCAAAAATCACATGATAAAATTTTATTTAATGTTTTATGATGCACAAAATTTGTTTCAACTCATTCCAATTTGTAATTTTCCCTAATTAAATGTATTAGTGACGGCTTAAATAATAATAAAATAATATTTTTTTCAGAAAATTTGAAATTTCACCAGCGGCTCAATAAACACCAAATAATAGCAATTACATAGCTAGAATATGTATATTTAATTTTTATAATAAGATATTTGCATTTTGACTTTTTACAGAAAACCCCCTTATTTTACCGATTTTTCGAAATATCACCGAAACGATTTTCAAAGCGTTACAATCTTCCCCCCTTAAAGAAATTCGGTCCCCGAATTTAAATTCAATCTCCCCCAAATACTAAAATATCTAAGAAAACCAATCAAGTCGTCGGGGCTCCGAAATTGTAAATACATAAAACAAATCGTAGCGCAGCGCATGCGCTTGAAAAATGAGCATATAACTCAAATCAAAACTCCGTCAAGCATCCCGCAATCATCGGAGTCATGGAGAAGACATCAATGCCAAATCCAAATCAAAACCAATATGACATAACTCGAAACTATACATGTAAATATCGAATCCATATATGTAAGTATCTGAAGGAAATGCATGCCAAATCTCTTTATGTCGCTGTGCACGCGTATAACACTGCACAGTGGCGGACGTCTAACATAAGGAAATAACTATATACATATATACTTTTGTTTGAAATGTACGTTCCGCCGTTTTGGAAACAATTTAGAAGGGTCTCCTTGTTTTAAACATTTCGTGTCATATCAGACACGTAGGTAAACACTGAGGCTATAGCTCGCTTTTTGGAAATCCCTTCAATAACTATCAATGCATGCAAAATATATTCAGGTACTGTCCTCTGACTAGTCCTTCTCAGTACGAAAACACATAGCAATATCATAAAAACGTACTGCTCTATAAGAAATCAATCCCAAAATATGCACATGAATACTACGTGCGTCTGGTGCGCACGGAAATCAAAATCCATGAATGTGCCATACATGCCCACAGAAACAACATCTAAGTGCATCAGGTGTGCACGAAACATCTGTCGTAGGAAACATGTGTGCCTGACAGCAAAATCAGGTGCATATGACATGCACGAAAAAAAAATCTCGATTTAGTGCCTCTGGTGTGCACCAAAATCATCCTTCAAAACATGCGCCCAACATGCGCGAAAATCCAAATCCGGTGCATCTATCGTGCATGAAATCATGAAATCCAATATCAAGCGCCGAAGGTTCGCAAAAGCAATCAGGTGCACAAGGTGCACAAAACAAATATCGAGTATCACAATCAAAATCGAAGTCCAGTGCACACTGCAAGCATATAATAACTATACAGAGGGCAGGAACCAATTCGTGTGAGTGCATACGCACAAAATCAACTCAAATGTCTAAAACCGTAAAATCACAAACATGTGAAACCCAAGCACGAAAACGATATCAAGTGCAACACTGTGCAAAGATCGTAAATTCTCAATCATCAAAATCAAATCATACGAATAAATCACCCAAAACATCGTAATCAATAATGGCGGAATAGTACTGCTCAAGCGCATCCTCTAAGAATCTCGGCCAACTGTCGCGGTCACTAGTGGGACGTCTCGTCGATGATCATGAACTCTGGCCTGCTGGTGTGCGTAACCATGACCACTCCTGGGTCAAGGTCTTCACTGTGAATTACCAATCTTTCGGTCTATCGGCTCATCGGCCCCGTCAGGTATGCTAACGGGGACGATTCCGTTCTGGCACTTCTCTGGTCATCTCTTGGTCAATCATCGCGACCACTCGTAAGACAGCATATCACTGGCGTCGGCCTCTGGCTCTCTGAATGTACGTGACACATCTGATCCTGGGTGCAAGTATCATTGTAGCAGTGTCCTGGAAGGAATCCTGCTCACGGTCTCTTCCATGTCTCGTCTCTGCCAACTGTCCGGAAGTCGTTGTCCTTTCCTATATCTGCATCTTGCTCTGGAACGACTGCATACTCATCGCGACTCCTTCTGGAAGGTAAGTCCAAGTACCATGCCTCGGCATGCGCATCGCCTCTCTGATGTCGGCTGAGTGGAACATCATCTCATCTAGATCTGGTGCGAACCTCTTACTCCACTTTTCTCTAATATCGTCTGCTTTGGACTCGTCTCGTCGCGGCTGTATGGACTGAGCTCCAACGGCTATCCTCGTATCTGGAGTCTCCCAAGAATGCATCTCACCACCTAGCATCCGAATTAAGTCGAGCCATCCGATCGAGTCGTCAAAACCTCATAATCCCCTAAGAGCTTAACCTCTTGGGCACAGTTTAATAGTATCGAGTACATACCACAGCATCGGTGGTCCAGCCGTAGAAGGGCAAACCCAAGTCTCACTAATGGCGCCGTAGAACTGCCGCAAACCCAAAGGTTCAAAGGCCTTCCCACGGTCATTAAGTCGAGTTAGGGTTTCATTCTTCTAGAGGGACCATAGAATTGCCTGCATGTCTTTCCGAATACTTTAAACTTGGAATAATAGGTTTCTGACATTCGATCGTCTCTGTCGACTCCCAACGTCTCCGCGTGAAGTCGTCTCTAGCTGGAATCAATCTATCTGATGACCTCGCATCGGGGTAAGCGAACGAACCACCTTTCCTAGTCATTCATCATTGGGTGACTAGCGACCTTCTATCATCTATTCGTACAACTCGCCCCGCCATAGTTCCATCATATGGGGCGATATCTCGTCGCTCGCAGCAACAACTGGCTCGCTCGTCTGCACGCTGAACAGTGCCTCAATCATCCGGAGTAAGCAACACACCAACGGTCATCAAAATCTGGCTGGCCTCTGTCGGTGGCTCAATCCTCTAGTGTCGATCAGCACATCCGAGTAACCTCATAAAGGCGATCCGCCAAACGCTCGTGGCGCGAAAACACAGTAAAAAGACACATCTCTGCAATCGTGTGTCGCCGGAATTTCGCCCTGGTCAGTCCTCGCTCGTGACGAGCTTGTGCTGACCGTAACTCTAGCCGTAGCTCTCCCTGCCGTAACCGTAGCAGCAAAACCAAACTGGTACCGATGAGGCTAGATCGGAAAGAACATAATACTGAACAAAGAAATGTACATCCTAAGGCTTCTTAAGTGGAGTAGCGTATCGTAAATATGCCGCGGAACATACCCACGGTACGTCACTCTACTTTAGTCACCTATTCCATCAACCAAGGGTCATCCTACGCTCCGAAGGTTAAAACCTAACGCTCTGATACCAACTTTGTCACGACCCGAAAGTACGGAACATGACCGGCAATTAAACTACGAACGTCTCGAGGCGTACGTAATCTAAGTAAACCGAAAACCCAGAAATCCAAACCAAGAAAAGTAGTAGAGTGCAGGCAAAACCAAATTAAAGCAAGTAGTTTCAATAGCATAAGCCAAATTATGCGGTTTTTAAAAGCATCAAAAATTTACTGAAAATTTCGGCAGAGTCTCCTTTGTAAATACTGGCCCCCAAACGGGATCAACATGAATAGTATACGAAATCAAGAAAAAGGCATCCCCAAGCGGGAGCTAGCTCTTCGTCAATCGACGGTCACAACCACACAAGCAATATAATATACAACGCCAACGGCGAGGATCAAAAACTCAAAAGGGAACTCAAAACCACCAGAAATATAACGAGCGACTCTAAGGTCGAAAGAATAAACAACACTGGTCTCTATCTCAATAGATACATGTTTGGTTGATAGAACTTCTAGATACAACAGAATAATGATATACAAGATATATAATGGGGGTATGATACAAGTAAACCCACCTACTAGCAAATCACCCGAATGAAACTGAGCCCGCAAGCCGTAATGAAACCTGTACGGCAAACCTGCAAGAAACTGGGGCACAACGGGGGTGAGTTGCCAACTCGTGAATAGAAAAACATCTACGCACAGAAATCGCATAAATAACGCAATCCTAGGTCAATGATCATAATATATCCTCAAAAATGTATATAACATGCAGCCTATAACAAGGCTAGGGTAAATATCTAACCCGAGTGAAATCTCATGTGCCCGTGTCAGTGCCTCAGGTAGCAATATATCATATGAATGAGGTATGAATGCATGAAACAGAATACATGTAAATGAAGAACTGTTTTCATAAATTAGTAAGATTTCCTTCGTATTTTTAAACTGAGGTATCATAATGAAATCAGTATCAACAGTGTCTAGCATCGACACAAAACATAAATCTCACTGTCTCGAAATATCAATGTCTCAATCTCAATATCTAGGGCGCCGTCAGTCCGGACCGGCCCCTACCATCCATCTCAAGACCACGACGGTATCCTCCGGATATCCAACGCGTCGGGTAATATCACCGGTAGGTAGTGCTCCCCTGCCGGGCTCAACGTCAACACCACATTCATCTTGCCCCGGGGTACCATACCGAGCCCACCATGTACCCGTGACGGTTCCTCCACTCCTTGACACGGATCTCCAAAACCACAGCAAACTCATGGTGGACGACACTTTACATCACTAGAAAACCGCAACATTTTATATTTTAAAAGATAATAAGTTGTAAATTTTGCGGCTTTCTCCGAAATCCAGAAATATCATAGATCTCAAGAAATCATCACAAGTGCATATGTCAATGATAATGAACTAGGCATAAACAACTGAATAGCAGTATGCATGAAGTGGTAGGTAATAACTACAATGTCTAATATGGCATATAAGGGAAGTACACTAATATCATGTCAAAACTACCAGCTAACAATCTATGTCAAGCAATTATATTCTCTAAAGTGTACGTGACATTGCAATTACCGATGAAGATGTGTGTGAGCCGGCAAGTAGGTGTACGTGGTACATACGCATCATCGGTAATGGTGCTGGTGTCCTAACAGCATGATATCAATAATGGAATATGCAGCAAAATAAATATGCGAGGCAGAGCGAACAGCAATAATGTGCGGGAGCTGAATACTAGACACAACGATAACTAATCTGCAATAATCTAATATATGTCCTACGAATGGTGCCTTTTGAAATAACACGAATCATGGGGTTTTGAAAATAGGGGCTACGGTGTTTTTCTGAAAAGATACGTCGTTTTTGAAATATCCGTAGATTCCCTTGAGCTGTCTTTAAAAATGCCCACGATTCGTTAGTTTTTGAAATAGGTAAGAAGTCTAATCTAATCTAACAACTACACTAAATTATACGGCTGAACTAACAAGCTGAACTATAGGTAAGGAAACCGCCTATCATCTGAGTCGATACATATACATACCTGTATATGTATAGTCGGTAATCCCGCCTCAATAATATCATATCCGATACCATATCTATAATCAGGCATCCCAAGTCAAGAGTGCGGATCAATCATCAATATAGCTCGTATGTAAATCCGTCGTACGGCATCCCAATCTGGGTACGGGTCAATATCACATTCATCATACTATTCACCTGGTATTCTCTTTATCAAATATCATGATCGGGGTACTGATCTACGTCTAGTACCATACTGATACCGCCTACGTAAGCATGGACCTGTGTGAAACACTACGTCAAGGACCCGCTACAACGTCATGTCGTATCTAAGATACGAACCCTGCTATATCACCGATCTCACGGCCTCAAATCGAATCTCATCGACTCAGTTCAATCCCAAGTATCATCCTCAATCCGTATGTGAACACATAGTCCCATACCCATGTGAACACATAACTATAATGAATCCCATGAGCACATATCAATAGGAATGTATGCAAGTATGTATGTGTGTATGTGTAGTGCAACACTACCCTAGGGTTCGCAATGCTAAAATAATCCAACACACTAATATCCATCCTAAGCACCGTTATTAATCCCAAAAACATATAATAATTGTTGGTGTGTATACGCATCCGTATACACCACCACGGACTGCGGGTGTGCTATACGCCATCCACCCGACTTCTCCCCGTAGATATAAATCTACTCACCTGGTCCTCGCTAGCCGGTGCCGACGTCGCCACGCGCTTGCTTGTCGTCTCGAAGTCCACATGGGGGTACCTACATATCATAACGTACCATATCGCATTAAAACTAAATTCGAAATCGAAACGGCATACGAAAATCAAATCTGCACGCGTATCACGTATAGGTCCAAACCTATCGCCCACGCATGCAGGAATAGTCAAACCAACCCTCGATGTCGATGTACGAACGTCAAACCATCGAAAAAATCCAATCAGACTCATTTGCACATTCACGAACACTAATTTTAATATAAACTTGGTTAAAACTCACAAAAACGCCAATTTCACTTAAAAAGTCATTTTTTCTTCAATAATTTCTAAACCGTTTTGGCAAATGATTTCGTTCCAAAATCCACATGATAAAATTTTATTTAATGTTTTATGATGCACAAAATTTGTTTCAACTCATTCCAATTTATAATTTTCCCTAATTAAATGTATTAGTGACGGCTTAAATAATAATAAAATAATATTTTTTTCAGAAAATTTGAAATTTCACCAGCGGCTCAATAAACACCAAATAATAGCAATTACATAGCAAGAATATGTATATTTAATTTTTATAATAAGATATTTGCATTTTGACTTTTTACAGAAAACCCCCTTATTTTACCGATTTTTCGAAATATCACCGAAACGATTTTCAAAGCGTTACATGTATCGATTGGTTGTATGCGATATAACCTAGTTATCGATTCAAGCATTGATTCGATAAACCGATACATAGGATACTAGTCGGTTATATGCGATATGACCGGATCGTTAAATCAAGTGTTGATTTAATGATTTAATGTATAATTATATATTTGATATATTACTTTGCATTAACTAGTATTGGTTCACTTTAAATGGATTTTCTCACTTGGATGTACAAGTTGTATATGTGATATACTTTTTATGCAAATGATTGTATCATGTTTGATGATACATGTTTGCTAGGGTTTTTGTGTAAAGATCAAACCATGGTTACATGTTAATGGTTAGGGTTTTGATTTATTCATTTATTTATTTGTTTATTCTTTTTGGAAAATAAATGGCATGAAAAGAAAATGGTGGCTTGATTTGTATTCTAGTTGAAGCTTCATGAAGCTTTGACCTAAGTGACCATTTTTGTCTCTTGCTTAACCCTAACCATTCCCACTAACCTTAGTTTAGTCTCTACACTTGACCATGGTTGGTAGATGATAAGTATTATTATTATTTTCATTTTTACTTAATACTTATCATAACAATCTCCTTGATCTTCTTCTTCTTCAAAGAAGAAAACCTTGGACCATCAATGGTAATTGATGAAAAAGAGTGAGAAATCCAATTCTAAAGTCTACCCACTTCCTATTTCTTCATCCTCTACCTCTTGCCAAGTAGTAGAGTGTGTTTTCTTCACAAGTTTCATGACTTGGTGAAGTTGGAGCTTGATCTTGTGATACCTCGACGTAGATCATCTTCGGCACGAAGCCGACGACCTTGCCCGCCCATTTCTCCGATGAAGTCGACGCTAGAGCCCGGGATTCCATTTGGACAGCGAGGAGACTTCATTGCGGAGCTATGGAGGTGGAGCACCGGATCTACAAAGGTTGTATTTCCGTACTCTTAGTAAAGTAGTTTACTAGTTGCATCTTTCGCCTAAAATTCTAGCCAACGATCCGTATCTAGGGTTTCTCGGCACCGCAAAATTTGAAATTGGCATGGATGATGCCACGTGAGACCTCATTAGAGTGCCTAGGAACCCTACAGTGGTATCAGAGCCTAGCTAAAGCCTTAGGCGATGCGTAGACGAAGTTTGAAACCCGATCGACCCGAAACCCTAATTGGAATTTGCTCTCTGGACTTTTTTGAAAATCGGGGTTTTTCCAGAATTAAAAATATGCAGAAAAATCAGCAGGGAAATATAAGAATTACGGGGCAAAATTTAGCTCCTAATTCCATAAAAGTGCGGCGGAACCGCGGCATTAGCGTGCTAATGCGGCGGTTCCGCGGCCCTTTTGTCTCTTCTCCCATCAAATTTTGCACAGTAATTCCTATTTGGCAGTGTTGGTTTTCCTGGGAATTTTTAATCTGAAATCAAGAGTTGAGTATTTTGGGTTGTATTGGGAGTTCGTACATTCGATCGGATTGTCAAATTTTGTCTATGTGCTTTTCCGGATAATTTTAGAATATGTTAAAAAAGTTCGACCGGATAAAAATACCCAATTTTTCCCTGTCGGAAAATTTCCAAGTGTTGGATTTTTCCGAGGTTTAAAGACGTTCTAAGTAGTGCAAGTAATGCGATGGTCCCTCTAGAAGACAACAAACCTTAACTCGATTATGTGACCGTCTTGAACTGCCCTTTGAACCTTCGGGTTTGGGGCAGTACGGCATGCCACATGTGAGGCGTTGGCTTGACCCTTCTACGGCGTGCCACATGTGGGGCACGAACTGAATGTTTTTAGACTTGTTTCATGTGTTGATCTGTATCGGGAAAACATGGGTGTTTGAATGTTCGATCGAAAAGTTTAACATTTTCTATTTGTCCGGAATGTGATACAATACTTGGAATCCACAAGTAGTTATGAGATAACTGAATGAATGTTATAAATCTAGCGGTTTAGTCTCACTTGATTGGTTTCCACGAAATTTTGATGTGATCAAAATTCCGTCGCAATCACATAGCGTACGCGGATACTCGCCGGGTAAACTTAATAGACAGCCTCACTCCATAGCCCCGACCAAGTGACTGTAGGAGAACCCCGTAGCCGAAAGCATCCGTTCGGGTGCTCGCGGCAGCGGTGTTCCACCTTGGTGCACTTCGTCGACGGCGTCGGGGA
The DNA here is from genome assembly GCA_030015575.1 of Agapanthus africanus. NCBI lineage: Eukaryota > Viridiplantae > Streptophyta > Magnoliopsida > Asparagales > Amaryllidaceae > Agapanthus > Agapanthus africanus. The sequence goes on along the minus strand of CM057345.1, from coordinate 435,021,951 downwards.
GTGCGGCCGCCTACTAAAGTTTGCGACGAGCATTCGATCAGGATGTCGGGAATCTTGTTGAATTGCCCGACTTGATATTGAAAAGAGTTTTCGATAATGAGACTAAAATGCGGGGTTTATAATTGTTAGGCATGTGATGTCTAAGGAATTCATTTGATTAGGCATGCGATGTCTATGGAGGTTGCGGATTCCAACTGTTGTAGTTTTACACTTTCTTTTCTGTGACCGTAAGTGTAATATGTGATATCGCCGGTTTCGTTGCTATATGTCAACGACAATTGGGATGCGCATATTTACTTACGTTGATGACATGTGCTGTTATGTGTTGCTGGATATGTTATATTGGATTGTCGTGTTTGAATAGCCGGGGGTTTTTATGTGAGATGAGTGTTTTTCATTTTCATTCATGTAAAAACTTGTATGTAATATTCTTTTATTTGGGGCACTTCCAGGTTGCGGAAGATGTCACCCTTTGTATATTATTTACTTTTCTGCACTAGGATAGACCCAAGGAGAGGGCACAAGTAACCGGGTTCTGGAGTCCAGTGGGAGACCAACTCGAGAAGTCGAGTCCGGGTCTCCTAACTCCAGAATTGGTAGGGTTGCTTGCCGCTCTCGTAGGGGTCTAGGGGTGTGGGTTTGGCTATTCATCACGACCGTGGAATCCGTGTTTTATACTGGCTCGTATTGAAAACACGGACGTCCTAGTATATCCAATATTTCATATGATTCTTCTGCTGCGATATCTGTGATGTGATCATGTGATGTTCTGTGATGGATACTTTATATAGTATATATGATATATTATATAGACGTTACTTATGTTTTACACCCGCGCTAGCCCTGCCCCGCTCTGCCGTTAGTTACCTAACCTAACGGTGCACGAGGGGACATCGAGGCGAATGCGGATGGCATAAGTGTACGTCGTATTTATCTGTGATGTTTAGGTATATAAATGATGGGACTTCATTAATGTGATTAATGAAATAAAAGAAACCTAAGATGCTGTAGAATCGAATTTCAAAATAAAACAGGTAACTACAGTTCTTGCTTTGCACAGCGGTATATATGATATATCCTGCACCTTATTCGATGAGGAAAGGACCGAGATCCCTTCACCGGGAGTGACTCCTTTAGCAATAACTGGCAGATGCTACACACTCGGTTTGTCTTTTGATTGCTTTTAAGTGTTTTTGCTTTGCACAGTGATATATATGATATATCCCGCACCTCATTCGACGAGGAAAGGACCGACGATCCCTTCACCGGGAGTGACTCCTTTAGCAAAACTAGAAAAGCCTCAAAAGCACTCCATTTTTTAAAATCATTTGATTCTACAACGATATAAAGTTCATTACGCAAAAGGTTTTCTTAAAAACCTGACGTAGCCCTCCGTCATTTCAGATAAGTCCTAGTTAGTATTCGTGCTGCGTTTGTTGACTCAGTCAAGGCGTAGTGTGTGGTAGCTGATTAGTGCTTATCTGCAAAGCATATGATGCGATTGGATTAGGGTAGTCGTGCGGCCTTGTTGACTCAGTCAAGGGTCGTGCTGGTGGGTTTAATTCAATCAAGAAATGAGGGGTTGAACTTTACTTGTGGTCTATGATTTGTTGACTCAGTCAAGGTCATAGATCGCTTGGGGCAAAAAATTATCGGGAATTTCAAGTGTTGAAATTTGCAATGAGATTGCATACCTTCTATGAGATAGTTGGATCCCGATACCCGCTGCGAGTAAGTGTTACTCCTGGGAGAGTTTTATACATTACAATTAGCTGATCAAGTAGGTGTCTAGAAAGGTGTCAACGGAGTTACGCCTCTGGGAAAACGAGGTTTACATTAATTAGGTTCGTGCGAAAGCACGGGGGACCTCCCTCAAAGTACCGACACTGGCCTGGCTGAAAGATTAGCAAACTTGTAGTGTGTAATTAATCCCGGCTAGTCTTTCCTTTTTAGGTTTGAAGGAAGATTTGATAAAAAGCAGTGGGAGCCATCCTGATTAGATAAAATAATAACCAATCTATTCTTGCAAGAGCGCACGCTGAGTGTTTTCTTCTCTCTCTCTCCAGGTAGCGACCATATCACGCCTTAATCAAGATAATAATACGGAATATTGACCGAACCCGCTTGTTATACTGAGCTGGGGAACGTTGGTCCCGCTCCAACTTATAATTGTTATAAGACAGAGCAGGAAATTGGGGATTACCAGAATTCCCGTGCCGCCCAAACGAAGAGAGTGCATGCTGATGCATCATCTTCGGGTGTGTTCATTACAAAGAACTGTTTCTCAGTATCCTCTGCATCCTGTGTATATGATACCGGATCAGGATCCCAAATATGTAAATTGTTACATAGGGCTACAAAAAGGTAGAAAACTGAGAACGGGTGACAAGTTTCATGAGGCAGAAAACGGGGCAAGTGTTGCAGCCAAGTCTGTTGGTCACTGTCACCCTGTATTCCAAATACATTGATTCCGAACGAATGTTATTAGATACCGAACATGATATACAAAATCATATCTATCTCTTTATTAGTAAAGAAATGATAAAATTTTGTATAGTTGGATAATGTTTTGAACATTTCCTATATCAAAAGTTGATCGGTTCAGGCACGTTATCTAAAAGCATTGATATTCTAAATCAAACTACAGTTCTTTAATATACGGAACACACACAAGAGGAAGAGTTCAGAAATGAACGAATCCTTCTTGAGGCATTGTAGACTAGATCATATCAATGTGACCCGACTAGCTGAAGTTACATATAGATGCATTTTTAAATAAGTTTGAATTTACATCTTGTGAAACTCGCCAGTCATGTCACAAAGATAAGATGACCACAGCTCTGTTTATTGGAAACAGAGAAAGAGTTAGTGAACTCTTGGGATGATACATGTTGATGTATGTAAGGTCCCCTGTCTACATATGCCAGGACTGGTTCTTTGTACTTCATTACATTCTCTGATGATCTCTCAAGAATCAGACATATGTTCCTGTTGAAACACAAGTCTGAACCTTTTGAGATATTCACAGAATATAAGTTAGAAGTAGAGAACCAAAATACGGGTATAAGTATTATGTCCTTTGATGTGATCAGGGAGGAGAATACTTGAGCACGGAATTCCTGGATTATTCTAAAGGAGAATGAGATTCTCTCTCAGCATTACTCTTCCGTATACACCATAGCACGATGGTATATCGGGGCGGAGCAGATACACCCTATTTGATATGGTGTGCTCTATGATGAGTACTGCTGAGTTACCTTTTTCCTTTTGGGAGTTATGCACTTGAGAAGCTGCATACCTATTGAATAAGGTTCCAATCAAATCAGTTGCCTACCGCTTCATATGTGATATGGAAAGGGAAGAGCCCATATCTTAAGTTGGTTAAGATTTGGGGTTGTCCAGCTTTTGTCTGAAAAGCAAAATCCGGACAAGCTCGAGGCAAGGTCTGTAATGTAGAACTGGAAATGTTCCAGCTATACAAACTGCAGCTGATGATTTGAAAGAACCAAAGGATTGAATAGTTACCAACGAACCTCAGCCTCTCCGCCGATCTAGTAGGGTTCCTCACCCACCTGAGAGATACTTCTGTTTCTCTATGACAGTGGGAGCGAGGATTGCATCATGAGATGATGACCCAACTAGCTTCGAGCAGGCCATCGAGAGTAAGACTCTGTAAGAATGGCTGGATGTTTATCGTTCTGAGATGGAATCCTTATACACCAACAAAGTATGGACTTTGGTTGCTATATCTGAAGGGTTAAATCCCAATCAGGAGCAAGTATATCTTGAGAAGATTACTTGGTGTAGATGGAAAAGTTGAGACTTTCAAAGCTAGACTTGTTAAAGGTTTTCGTCATCGACCAGGCATGGATAATGATGAAACCTTTTCAAGTAGCTATGCTTAAGTCCATCCAGATCCTACTTGCCATGGCTACGTACCATGACTACGATATCTGGCGGTTGGGTGCCATGACTGCTTTTCTAAATGATGTTTTAGAAGAGAACGTCTATAAGTACACAGCCAGAGGGCTTCGTAGAAAGTGGGAGCAGCGGAAACGTGTGCAAGATGGTTTATATGATAAAGCAGGCATCGCGGAGTTGGAACGTCTGTTTTGATGAAGTAGTCAAAGAAGTTGACATCATCAAAATGGTAGATGAACTTTGTATAAACAAAAAGGTAGTAGGGAGTATGGTGATGATCCTCGTAAAGTACGTGGATGATATACTCTTGATAAGGAAAGAGTTTCCTATGCTACACTCGATCAATCTCCACTTATCATAATGATTCTCCACATTGGATCAAAGTGATACCTACTAAATCTTGGGTTTTGGATCTATGAGATAGATCTAAATGGATATTAGGATACTCACTAGTTGTAGTGAGACGGTATCAATTGATCCTGGGAAGAATCACTGGAAGTGTTCCAGGGTGATAATGACGACTGAGTGTCAGTCACAGGCATTGTCTTTACCCTCAGTAAAGGGACGGTATGTTGGAAGAGTTCCAAGCAAGATACCGAGGCATACTAGAAGATAAAGGCTGGATACATCGCTATTTGAGATGCTGCCAACGAGGAAGCCTAGGTGTATATTAGTTCATAAGATGAACTACGTTCCAACCATTGTGAGACAATGGAGTTGTGGCTTATGCCAAGGAACGCCGGTCCCATCAGTGATCCAGACATATTCTAAGGCAGTGTCACCTGATCATGGAGATGGTTGATCTCCAAGGAGATCAAGGTTAGGAGAGCAGACTCAGAGGATAACACGGCGGATCCACTCACGAAGGCCTATTCCCAGAGAGAGACTTTTATGGGATGGTTGAGTATGAGATACTACAACCACTGCTACAGATGGCCTTAGTGCAAGTGGGAGATTGTTAGTAATATGTATGCCCTAGAGGCCATTACTGTACATTGGATGTATATTGTGGTGGATGCTTGGACATATATAGGGAGGACTTTCTTGCTCGACATGATAGTATGCTATCTGGTTACTCTTTACCTTAACGTGTATACTGATTGTCTCTCTGTTACATGTTGGTAAAGCCCTTAGGATGTGTACTTGACTACCTGGACTATGATGCGGATCATACTAGTGGGGACAGAGTAGTCCATAAGTACATCCTTCAAGGTCCCTAGTCGTGGGTGTATCGAGACGGGGCATCGATATACCAGTGTAGACTAGCGTATACCTTCTCGACCCATACAGATGGGCGATGGATGATCCCATATCCATTGGTGTTTGACATCGGAGATGATATACGGGTGCTCAGTAGAGACTGGGAACACTGGACGGACTCACCGAGAACTCCTAGATGGTATTATACCTTACGTCAGATGGCAGTTCTCTGGTGACACTAGTACAGAGTAGTCTGTTGACCCGAGATCGTCATAGAGTCTTGTGTGGTTCCCACTGTGCTTTGATTTCCATCTTACCACATCCAAGAGGGCGTGCAAAACGGTGGTTTTTGGGTACAGTCCCGAGTCACATGGAGGCAATGAGCGATAGGAGGGGATTCGTCTCTCCCGGTATAGGGAGTTGATGTTGCGCTGTGTTCGATTGGCTATAACAGGAAATCCCTGGCCAGGGTTGCTGAGATTTACTGGTAAGTGTTACCAGTAGTTTCTCGAATTGTTATAGACCTCATATCGACACGACTTATCGAGCTATTGGGGTCTGACGTTTACCACCCCTAGGCGAGATATGCGACATATCAGACGAACAGACCGGACTGTACGGTAAGTGTTACTGGTTGGATTCACAGGAGTGTGAGCGGGCTTGCTCGTCGATCTTCTGATGGCTCAATACCCGGGTGGCCGTTATGTTTAGCAGACCGCTTGCGGCTTGTGGGTGATTGATATGATCATCACCTGCTGCCGGCGTATTGACGAGTCTTTAGAGTCCTACACCGAGGTTTCCTGGCTCAAGCGAAACGAAATAGGAGCGCATATGAGATATGTGCGGGACCGAGAATAATTCGTGTATGTGATACCGTATTCCATTCTCGCGATAAATGTATCGATTGGTTGTATGCGATATAACCTAGTTATCGATTCAAGCATTGATTCGATAAACCGATACATAGGATACTAGTCGGTTATATGCGATATGACCGGATCGTTAAATCAAGTGTTGATTTAATGATTTAATGTATAATTATATATTTGATATATTACTTTGCATTAACTAGTATTGGTTCACTTTAAATGGATTTTCTCACTTGGATGTACAAGTTGTATATGTGATATACTTTTTGTGCAAATGATTGTATCATGTTTGATGATACATGTTTGCTAGGGTTTTTGTGTAAAGATCAAACCATGGTTACATGTTAATGGTTAGGATTTTGATTTATTCATTTATTTATTTGTTTATTCTTTTTGGAAAATAAATGGCATGAAAAGAAAATGGTGGCTTGATTTGTATTCTAGTTGAAGCTTCATGAAGCTTTGACCTAAGTGACCATTTTTTTCTCATGCTTAACCCTAACCATTCCCACTAACCTTAGTTTAGTCTCTACACTTGACCATGGTTGGTAGATGATAAGTATTATTATTATTTTCATTTTTACTTAATACTTATCATAACAATCTCCTTGATCTTCTTCTTCTTCATCTTCTTCAAAGAAGAAAACCTTGGACCATCAATGGTGATTGATGAAAAAGAGTGAGAAATCCAATTCTAAAGTCTACCCACTTTCTATTTCTTCATCCTCTACCTCTTGCCAAGTAGTAGAGTGTGTTTTCTTCACAAGTTTCATGACTTGGTGAAGTTGGAGCTTGATCTTGTGATACCTCGACGTAGATCATCTTCGGCACGAAGCCGATGACCTTGCCCGCCCATTTCTCCGATGAAGCCGACGCTAGAGCCCGGGATTCCATTTGGACAGCGAGGAGACTTCATTGCGGAGCTATGGAGGTGGAGCACCGGATCTACAAAGGTTGTATTTCCGTTCTCTTAGTAAAGTAGTTTACTAGTTGCATCTTTCGCCTAAAATTCTAGCCAACGATCCGTATCTAGGGTTTCTCGGCACCGTAAAATTTGAAATTGGCATGGATGATGCCACGTGAGACCTCATTAGAGTGTCTAGGAACCCTACAGAAAATAGTCCAAGTCAAGGCATAAAGTCAAAGGTCCAACTCATTTTACAATTTCCTTTCATTTCCTTTGTTTTCTTTCATTTCTTTTCTTTTGCAAACCAAGTGGGGACAAGAGAGGGGGCTACTGAATTCAGCCAAGGGGAGAAGTGAATGGTGGTGTGTGGGTGTGGGTACGGGTGTGTGGTGATGAAAAATGATAAATACAATACCCCAAACATCCATTTACGCTAAAAAAAAGCCTTTTTTTCAATAATTTCTAAACCGTTTTGGCAAATGATTTCGTTCCAAAAACCACATGATAAAATTTTATTTAATGTTTTATTATGCACAAAATTTTTTTCAACTCATTCCAATTTGTAATTTTCCATAATTAAATGTATTAGTGACGGCTTAAAATAATAATAAAATAATATTTTTTCAGAAAATTTGAAATTTCACCAGCGGCTCAATAAACACCAAATAATAGCAATTACATAGCTAGAATATGTATATTTAATTTTTATAATAAGATATTTGTATTTTGACTTTTTACAGAAAACCCCCTTATTTTACCGATTTTTCGAAATTTCACCGAAACGATTTTCAAAACGTTACAGGTACAGAGTAGTCTGTTGACCCGAGATCGTCATAGAGTCTTATGTGATTCCCACTGTTCTTTTATTTCCATCATACCACGTCCAAGAGGGCGTGCAAAAAGGTGGCTTTTGGGTACAGTCCCGAATCACATGGAGGCAATGAGCGATAGGAGGGGATTCGTCTCTCCCGGTATAGGGAGTTGATGTTGCGCTGTGTTTGATTGGCTATAACCGAAAATCCCTGGCCAGGGTTGCTGAGATTTACTGGTAAGTGTTATCAGTAGTTTCTCGAACTGTTATAGGCCTCATATCGACACGACTTATCAAGCTACTGGGGTCTGACGCTTACCACCCCTAGGAGAGATATGCAACATATCAGACGACGAGACCGGACTGTACGGGAGTGTTACTATTTGGATTCACAGGAGAATGGCTTCCTTGTTGATCTTCTGAGCGCTCAATACTTGGGTAGCTGTTACGTTTAGCTGACCACTTGCAGCTTGTGGGTGTTTGATATGATCATCACTTACTGCCGGCATATTGACGATTCTTTAGAGTCCTACACAGAGGTTTCTTGGCTCAGGCAAAACGGAGTAGGAGCACATATGTGATATGTGCGGGACCGAGGATAATACGATATGAGATACCGTATTCTATTCTCGCGATATTTGATATTAGCCGGCTCATCGGATCAAGTGTTGATTCGATGAATCGGTACATATAAATATTAGTCGGTTATATGCGATATAGCCGGATTGTCGGATCAAGTGTTGATTCGATAATTTAATGTATAATAATATATATGATATATTAAATTACATTAACTAATATTAGCTCACTAAAAGATTCTTTTTCTCACTCGGGTAATACATTGATATATATGCGATATATGTTAATTGTATTATTTTATTTTGTTACGACAAATATTATATATGTGATATATAATATTGTAACATGATATGATAACTAATGCAACATGTTTAGTGGAGTTTAAACATGATTAGGGTTTGGATTAGGGTTAAGACTTCTAGTAGATTCTAGAAGGTTTCTTTTTGTCATGATAAAGATATTTGTGTTAATATTTATCTATGACTCATACTTAACCCAACCCAAACCCTAGCTCTTGGTTAATTCTCTACAATGGTTTAGTCAACCATGGTTGCATTATTTCATCATATTAATCCTTTCATTATTTATCACAAATGAAATGGATCACTATTCTTCTTCTTCCTCCTCCTTTTGCAAAGCTTTCTTGCTTTTTATTTGTGATGGAAAATGAGTGAGAAATAGAAAACAAATGAGAGCAAAAATCCTACTTCATCATTCTCATCTATCCTTGCCCTTTAGATGAGAGTGTTCACTTCATATTATGAGTGTTAGCTTGTGTTAACGAAACTTCAAGGTAGATCATCTTCGTATCGAAGATCGGAAGCAAGACTGCATCTTTCTCTTCGTGGAACCTCTCGAGAGTCCGGAACACGATGATCGCAGCGAAGAGACTTCAACACGGAGCTTTAGAAGTGAAGGACCGGAACTACAAAGGTTGTAATCCCTCTCACTTAGTGTTAAACTGTTTAACATACTTGTTTTCGCCTAAACCCTAGTTTAAAGATCCGGCTTCGGGTTGTTCGGCACGGCTAATTTTTAAATCGGGCATGGTTGATACCTCGTAGACCCTTATGCGCGTGCCTAGCAACCCTACAGTGGTATCAGATCCAAGCTAGAGCTTTAGGCGAAGTCTAGACGAAGTTTAAAGTCCGACCGAACCCGAAAACCCCAACACGAACCCTTCTCTGTACATTTTTCAAAAATGTGGTTTTTTCTGAATTAAAAATGCTCAGAAAAACAAGCAGGAAAAACTAAGAATTACTGTAAAGTACGGTCATCTAAGTCAATTATTTGTCCGCGGAACCGCGGCCAAACCAAGGGTTTGGCGGCGGTTCCACGGCCCAAATTGTGACTTAGTCCCTGAAATTTCATGTAATTATTCTTAGGTCCTTTCTTGTTATTTTTTTCTGTGAATTTTTTAATTCCACTCAAGTGTTGAGTTTTCTAGGGTTGTATTGGGGAATCGTTGATTCGATCAGATAATTTAACTTTGTTTAGTTTTGTCCGGATAATTTTTAGAAACTGTTAAAAAGTTCGAACGGATATCAATAACTCACTTTTCCCCTGTCGGAAATTTTTTCAAAAGTTGGATTTTTTCTCGAGTTTAAGAACGTTCTAAGTCGTGTAAGTAATGCAGTGGACCCTCTAGAAGACAACAAACCTTAACTCGATTATGTGACCGTCTTGAACTGCCTCTAAACCTTAGGGTTTGTGGCAGTACGACGTGCCACATGTGAGGCGTTGGCTTGACCCTTCTACGGCTGCACCATTGGTACTGTGTCATGTGATGGATGTTTTTAAACTGATTTCAAGTGTTGATATAAATTGGGGAAATCTTGGGTGTTTGATTATTCGATCGGAAAGTTTAACATTGTCTATTTATTTGGAATGTGATACAATATTTGGAATCCACAGGTAGTTATGAAATAACTAATTTGAATGTTATAAATCTAGCAGTTCAGTCTCAGATGATCGGTTGCCACGGAATTTTGATGTGATCAAAAGTCCGTCGCAATCACGTAGCGTACACGGATACTCGCCGGGTAAACTTAACAGACAGCCACGCCCCATAGCCCCGACCAAGTGACTGTAGGAGAACCCCATCGCTAAAAGCATCCGTCCGGGTGCTCGCGGCAACGGTGTTCCGCCTTAGTGCACTTTGTCGACGGCATCCGGGGGTGCGGCCGTCTACTAAAGTTTGCGATGAGCATTCGATCAGGATGTCGGGAATCTTGTTGAATTTCCCGACTTGATATTGAAAAGTGTTTTCGATAATGAGACTAAAATGCGGGGTTTATAATTGTTTGGCATGCGATGTCTAAGGAATTCATTTGGTTAGGCATGCGATGTCTATGAAGTTTGCGGATTCCAACTGTTGTAGTTTTACACTATCTTTTCTGTGACCGTAAGCGTAGTATGTGGTGTATCGCCGGCTTCGTTGCTATACATCAACGACAATCGGGATACGCATACTTGCTTACATTGATGATATGAGATATTATGTGTTGCTGTGATATGTTATATTGGATCGTCGCGTTTTGAATAGCCGGGGTTTTATGTGAGATGAGAGTTTTTTCTTTTTCATTCATGTAAAATTCTATTGTATGTAATATTCTTTTATTGGGCCACTTCCGGGCTGAGGATGATGTCACCGTTGTATATTATTTACTTTTCCGCATTAGGTAGACCCAAGGCAGGGAGCACAAGTAACCGGGTTCTGGGGTCCAGTGGGAGACCATCTCGAGGAGTCAAGACTGGGTCTCCTAACCCTAGAATTGGTAGTGTTGCTTGCCGCTCTCGTAGGGGTCTAGGGATGTGGGTTTGGCTATTCATCGCGACCGTGGAATCCGTGTTTTATACAGGCTCGTATTAAAATACGGACGTCCTAGTATATCCAATATTTCATATATGTTCTTCTGCTGCAATGTTCTGTGATGAGATCATATTACTGCCTGAGACGAATGTTTATATTATATATATGAGATATATGTTATATTGCAGATTTCGTTTCAAATGTGATGCTTGTGAAGCATAATTAAAATGGGACTTCATTAATGAGATTAATGAAATAAAAGAAACCTAAAGATGTTGTAGAAACTTGTTTAAAAACAGGTAGCTCTAGTTCTTGCTTTGCATAGCGGTGTTCCTTATAGAACATCCAGCACCTTATTCGATAAGGAAAGAGCAGAGATCCCTTCACCGGGAGTGACCTCTTTAGTGAAACTAGCAGATGCTACAAACTCGGTTTGTCTTTTGATTGCTTCTATAGTTTTTGCTTTGCACAGCGGTATATATGATATACCCTGCACCTTATTTGATGAGGAAAGGGCCGACGATCCCTTCACCGGGAGTGACCCCTCTAGCAAAACTAGAAAATCCTCAAAAACACTCTATTTAAAAATCACTCGATTCTACAACGATATCATGTTCATTACGCTCATGGTTTTCTTAAAAACCTGCGTAGACCTCCGTCATTTCAGATAAGTACTACTTAGTATTCGTGCTGCGGTAGTTTGGCATGCGTCAAGGCGTAGTGTACGGTAGCTAACTAGTGCTTATCTGCTAGCATACGATGCGATTGGATTAGGGTATTCGTACGGCGTTATTTGGCATGCGTCAAGGGTCGTGCGGGTAGGTTTAATTCAATCAAGAAATGTACGGGTTGAACTTGACTAGCGGACTATAGGTTGTTTGGCATGCGTCAAGGTCATAGCACGCTAGGGGTAAAATATTATTGTGAATTTCAAGTGTTGAAATTTGCAATGAGATTGCATACCTTCTATGAGATAGTTGGATCCCGATACCCGCTGCGAGTAAGAGTTCTCCTGGGAGAGTTTTACACATTACAATTAGCCGATCAAGTAGGTGTTTAGAAAGGTGTTAACGGGGTTACGCCCCTGGGAAAACGAGGTTTACTTTAATTAGGTTCGTGCGAAAGCACGGGGGATCTCCCTCAAAGTACCGACACTGGCCTGGCTGAAAGATTGGCGAACTTGTAGCGTGTAATTAATCCTGGCTAGTCTTTCCTTTTAAGGTTTGAAGGAAGATTTGATTAAAACAGTGGGAGACATCCTGATTAGATATATTAGATAACCAATCTAATCTTACAAGAGCATACGCTGAGTGTTTTCCTCTCTCTCTCTCTCCAGATAGCGACCATGTCATGCCTTAATCAAGATAATAAAACGGATGAATTAACAGAACCCGCTTGTTATACTGAGCTGGGCAACGTTGGTCCCGCTCCAACTTATAATTGTTATAAGACAGAGCAGGAAATTGGGGAATACCAGATTTCCTGTGCCGCCCAAACGAAGAATGTGCATGCTGATGCATCATCTTCGGGTGTGTTCATTACATAGAACTGTTTCTCAATATCCTTTACGTCCTGGGTATGAGATACCAGATCAGGATCCTGCATATGTAATCTATTACATGGGCTATAGATAGGTAGAGAACTGAGAATGGGTGATTAGTTTCATGAGATAGAAACGGTGCAAGTGTTGCAGCCAAGTCTGTTGGTTACTATCACCCTGTATTACCAGAATACATTGATTCTAAACGAATGTTATTAGATACCGAACCTGATATACAATATCATATCAGTCTCTTTATTAGTAAAGAAATGATATAATTTTGTATTGTTGGATAATGTTTTGAACATTTCATATATCAAGAGTTGATCGGTTCAGGCACGTTATCTAAAAGCATTGACGTTATAAATCAAACTACAGTTCTTAGTATACAGAACACACACAAGAGGAAGGGTTCAGAAATGAACGAATCCTTCTCGAGGCATTGTATACTAGGTCATATCAATGTGACCCGACTAGCTGAAGTTACATTTAGATGCATATTTAAATCTGTTTGAATTTACATCTTGTGAAACTTGCCGGTCATGTCACAAAGATAAGATGACCATAGCTCTGTTTATTGGTAACAGAGAAAGAGTTAGTGAACTCTTGGAATTGATACATGCTGATGTATGGAGGTCCCCTGTCTACACATGCCAAGACCGGTTCTTTATACTTCATTATATTCTCTGATGATCTCTCAAGATTCAGACATATGTTCCTGTTGAAACACAAGTCCGAACCTTTTGAGATATTCACAGAATATAAGTTAGAAGTAGAGAACCAAAATACGGGTAAAAGTATTATGTCCTTTGATGTGATCAGGGAGGAGAATACTTGAGCACGGAGATCCTGGATTATTCTAAAGGAGAATGAGATTCTCTCTCAGCATTACTCCTCCGTATACACCATAACAAGATGGTATATCGGGGTGTAGCAATAGCACCCTATGTGATATGGTGTGCTCTATGATGAGTACTACTGAGTTTCCTATTTCCTTTATGGGAGTTATGCACTTGAGAAGCTGCATACCTATTGAATAGGGTTCAAATCAAATCAGTTGCCTACCACTTCATATGTGATATGGAAAGGGAAGAGTCCATATCTTAAGTTTGTTAAGATTTGGGGTTGTCCGGACTATGTCTAAAAGAAAAATCCGGACAAGCTCGAGGCAAGGTCTGTTATGTAGAACTGGAAAGGTTCAGCTACACAAACTGCAGCTGATGATTTGGTAGAACCAAAGGATTCAATAGTTTCCAACGAACCTCAGCCTCTCCGCCGATCTAGTAGGGTTCCTCACCCACCTGAGAGATGCTTTGGTTTCTCTATGACAGTGGGAGCGAGGATTGCATCATGAGATGATGACCCAACTAGTTTCGAGCAGGCCATCAGGAGTGGGACTCTGTAAGAATGGCTGGATGCTTATCGATCTGAGATGGAATCCTTATACACCAACAAAGTATGGACTTTGGTTGCTTTATCTGAAGGGTTAAATCCCCATCAGGAGCAAGTATATCTTAAGAAGATTACTTGGTGTACATGGAAAATTTGAGACTTTCAAAGCTATGCTTAAGTCCATCCAGATCTTACTTGCCACGGCTACATACCATGACTACGATATCTGGCGGTTGGGTGTCATGACTGCTTTTCTAAATGATGTTTTAGAAAAGAGGATCTATAAGTACAAAGCCAGAGGGCTTCGTAGACAGTGGGAGCAGCGGAAACGTGTGCAAGATGCTTTATAGGATAAAGCAGGCATCGCGGAGTTGGAACATCTGTTTTGATATGGTAGTCAAAGAGTTTGACTTCATCAAAATGGTAGATGAACCTTGTATATACAAAAAGGTAGTAGGGAGTATGGTGGTGATCCTCGTAGAGTACGTGGATGACATACTCTTGATAGGGAAGGAGTTTCCTATGCTACGCTCGGTCAATCTCCGCTTATCACAAGGACTCTCCATATAGGATCAAAGTGATACCTCCTAAATCCTGGGTTCTGGATCTATGAGATAGATCTAATTGGATGTTAGGATACTCACTAGTTGTAGTGAGATAGTATCAATTGATCTTGGGGAGAATCACTGGAAAGGTTCCAGGGTGATAAGGACGACTGAATGTCAGTCGCAGGCATTGTCTTTACCCACAGTGGAGGGACGGTATGTTGGAAGAGTTCCAAGCTAGATACCGTGACATACTAGACGATTAAAGGCAAGATACATCATTACCAAGGATGCTACCAAAGAGGCAATCTGGATATATAAGTTCATAAGATGAACTTTGTTCCTACCATTGTGTGACAATGGAGTTGTAGCTTTTACCAAGGAACCCTCATCCCATAAGAAATCCAGATATAATTCTAAGGCAGTATCACCTGATCATGGAGATGGTTGATCTCCAAGGTGATCGAAGTTAGGAGAGTAGACACAGAGGACAACAGCGCGGATCCACTCACAAAGGCCTTTTTCCCAGAAGAGACTTTTATGGTTTGGTTGAGTATGAGATACTTCAACCACAGCTAATTGTTGGGTATGCGATACCACAACAGATGGCCTTAGTGCAAGTGGGAGATTGTTAGTTATATGTATGCCCTAGAGGCCATTACTGTACATACGATATATATTGTAATGGATGCTTGGACATATATAGGGAGGACTTTCTTGCTCGACATGATAGTATGCTATCTGGTTGTACTTTATCTTAACATGTACTCTTGTTGTCTCTATATTACATGTTGATAAAGCCCTTAGGATATGTACTCGACTACTGGGACTATGATGAGATCATAATAGTGGGGCCACGGTAGTCGACGAGTACATCCTATAACTGTTCCTAGTCGAGGGTGTATCGAGACAGGGCATCGATACACCAGAGTAGACTAGCATATACGCATCTTGACCCATATGATGGGCGATGGATGATCCCATATCCATCGGTGTTTGACATCAAGGATGGTGTACGGGTGCTCAGTGGAGACTGGGTACACTGGACGGACTCGTCGAGAACTCCCAGATGGTATTATAGCTCACGTCAGATGGCAGTTCTCTGGTGACACTGGTACAGAGTAGTCTGTTGACCCGAGATCGTCATAGCGTCTTGTGTGATTCCCACTGTGCTTTGATTTCCATCATACCACGTCCAAGAGGGCGTGCAAAAAGGTGGCTTTTGGGTACAGTCCCGAATCACATGGAGGCAATGAGCGATAGGAGGGGATTCGTCTCTCCCGGTATAGGGAGTTGATGTTGCGCTGTGTTCGATTTGCTATAACCGGAAATCCCTGGCCAGGGTTGCTGAGATTTACTGGTAAGTGTTATCAGTAGTTTCTCGAACTATTATAGACCTCATATCGACACGACTTATCAAGCTACTGGGGTCTGACGTTTACCACCCCTAAGCGAGATATGCGACATATCAGACGACGAGACCGGACTGTACGGGAGTGTTACTGTTTGGATTCACAGGAGAATGTACAGGCTTGCTTGTTGATCTTCTGAGCGCTCAATACCTGGGTAGTTGTTACGTTTAACTGACCGCTTGCAGCTTGTGGGTGTTTGATATGATCATCACTTACTGCCGGCGTATTGACGGTTCTTTAGAGTCCTACACAGAGTTTTCTTGGCTCAGGCAAAATGGAGTAGGAACACATATGTGATATGTGCGGGACCGAGGATAATACGATATGAGATACCGTATTCTATTCTCACGATATTTGATATCAGCCGGCACATCGGATCAAGTGTTGATTCGATGAATCGGTACGTATAAATATTAGTCGGTTATATGCGATATAGCCGGATTGTCGGATCAAGTGTTGATTCGATAATTTAATGTATATTAATATATATGATATATTAAATTAAATTAACTAATATTAGCTCACTAAAAGATTCTTTTTCTCACTCGGGTAATACATTGATATATATCTGATATATGATAATTGTATTATTTTATTTTGTTACGACAAATATTATATATGTGATATATAATATTGTAACATGATATAATAACTAATGCAACATGTTTAGTGGAGTTTAATCATGATTAGGATTTGGATTAGGGTTAAGACTTCTAGTAGATTCTAGAAGGTTTCTTTTTGTCATGATAAAGATATTTGTGTTGATATTTATCTACGACTCATACTTAACCCAACCCAAACCCTAGCCCTTGGTTAATTCTTTACAATGGTTTAGTCAACCATAGTTGCATTATTTCATCATATTAATCCTTTCATTATTTATCACAAATGAAATGGATCACTATTCTTCTTCTTCCTCCTCCTTTTGCAAAGCTTTCTTGCTTTTTATTTGTGATGGAAAATGAGTGAGAAATAGAAAACAAATGAGAGAAAAAATCCTACTTCATCATTCTCATCTATCCTTGCCCTTTAGATGAGAGTGTTCACTTCATATTATGAGTGTTAGCTTGTATTAACGAAACTTCAAGGTAGATCATCTTTGTATCGAAGATCGGAAGCAAGACTGCATCTTTCTCTTCGTGGAACCTCTCGAAAGTCCGAAACACGATGATCGCAGCGAAGGGACTTCAACACGGAGCTTTAGAAGTGAAGGACCGGATCTACAAAGGTTGCAATCTCTCTCACTTAGTGTTAAACTGTTTAACATACTTGTTTTCGCCTAAACCCTAGTTTAAAGATCCGGCTTCGGGTTGTTCGGCACGGCTAATTTTTAAATCGGGCATGGTTGATGCCTCGTAGACCCTTGTGCGCGTGCCTAGCAACCCTACAATCACATGGAGGCAATGAGCGATAGGAGGGGTTTCGTCTCTCCCGGTATAGGGAGTTGATGTTGTGCTGTGTTCGATTGGCTATAACTGGAAGTCCCTCGCCAGGGCTGATATAGAGTGCTACTGGTAAGTGTTATCAGTAGTTTCTCAACCTATTATGAGCCTCACATCGACACGACTTATCGATTACTGGGGTCTGACGTATACCACTCCTAGACTGGATATGCGAATATTAGACGAAGAGACCGTACTGTACGGTAGTGTTACTGATCGGATTCACAGGAGAATGTATAGGCTTGCTTGTTGATCTTTTGATCGCTCAATACCTGGGTGGCTGTTACGTTTAGCTGACCGATTGCAGCTTGTGGGTGTTTGATGTGATCATCGCCCACTGCCGGCGTATTGACGATTCTTTAGAGTCCTACACAGAGGTTTCTTGGCTCAGGCAAAACGGAGTAGGAGCACATATGTGATATGTGCGGGACCGAGAATAATACGATATAAGATACCGTATTCTATTCTCGCGTTATATGATATAGCCGGGTCATCGGATCAAGTGTTGATTCGATGAATCGGTACGTGTTATATTAGTCGGTTATATGCGATATAGCCAGATTGTCGGATAAAGTGTTGATTCGATAATTTAATGTATAATTATATATGTGATATATTATATTACATTAACTAATATTGTCTTGCTTTATTGATTCACTTTTTCTCCTGATAATACATTGATATATATGCGATATATGTTAAATGTATTATTTTCTTTTGTTACAAAAATATTATATATGTGATATACAATATTGTAACAGGTTATGATTATAAATGCAACATGATTTGTGGAGATTAAACATGGTTAGGGTTTGATTTGGGTTAGTATTTTCATGAAGCTTCTAGAAGCTTTATGTTTTATTTTAAGCAAAGATATTTTGTGTTGATATTTTGGAGATATTATTTAACCCAACCCAAACCCTTAACCCTAGTCAATTCTCTACATGAGTTAATACTTGATATTATTAACTCAAGGTTGTTTTGTAACCATAGCAACAATTTCATTATTCATCTCAAAAGACTTCATCTTCTTCCTCCTCCTTGTAAAGATCACTAGCTTTTGGTTTTGTGATGATTTAGTGTGAGAAATTAAAAATAAAAGAGAGCTAAATTCCTGCTTCATCATCATCATCTAGTCTAGCCACTTAGATAAGGGTGTGCACTTCATTAATACTTGATTAGTGAAGTGAGCTTGAGTTAAAGATTCTTCAAGGTAGATCATTTTCGAATAGGAAGACTTCAACCAAGCATGGATCATTCGGCTTGTTGAGCCTCTCTAGAGTCCGGAAGTTCATGGATCATAGCGAAGGGACTACTACTTGGAGCTTATGAAGCGAAGGAACGGACTACAAAGGTTGTAATCCCTTTCTCTTAGATGTAAATATGTTTACTTGCTTTGTTTACCCTAATTATCTAGCAAAGATCCTCGCTTTAGGTTGTTCGGCACTTGTAAATTTTAAATACGGCATGGTTGATACCTTATAGACCCTTGTGACAGTGCCTAGTAACCCTACACCAAGCATTCCTCGCCGAAAAAAAGATGAAAAACGAGTTGGAAGAAGTGCACACAGCCGATATCACCTTTGGCGATGAAGATCTCCTCCTCGGGACGTACGAGCATAACCGTCCCCTTTATGTCTCCGGACTGTCATGATATCAAGATAGGCAACATCCTGGTTGACAATAGGTCCTCCATCAATCTCCTCAATATAAGACTGTTGAAGGAAATCTGCATGAGCGTTCAGCACCTCGCTCGTGATAAAATCAACATCTCCGGGTTCGACTCTCAGTTGTTATGGACGCTCGGGTCTGTGATACTGACGCTGCGCTTTGGGCTGCTAGTCACTGACATTAAATTCCATGTCATTGACGCTAAGACAGCTATAACGCTTTGCTCGGCCGGCCTTGGCTATACGAGTACAACATCATCCCTTCTACACAACATCAGTGTATGAAGTATTTCAAGGATGGTCTAGAGTATACTGTGACAGGGGAACTAAACCCATTCTCCGTAAACGAAGTCCGCAAATATGAGGATGCAAATTACTTCCTGCAAGATTTCGAAGACACGGAAAGATGTCACAAACCGGAGGACAAGAACAAAGCTGTCACTAATATTCCGGTCTTCGGGAGCGATACCAAGGAGGAAGAAGAAATAGTTTATTTAGGGCCGCCCCAATGCGACAAGCCGGGACTGTCTACCCCTATGTTGGTCTTTGGCAGCGACTCAGAAGATGAGGTCAATGCTATATTCTCCACTCGGTCATCGATACAAACCTTCTCCTATGAAGATCAAAGTTTGCAAGTTGCCATGGTTCCACAAGAGCATTACAAAAAGCTCGATGCACTTGAAACTTACAGTGTCCAAGAACTGCAGACATTCTATGTCTCCCCCAGGTGAAAAGGTGAAAAGGCGATCCTATTCTACCGATCTGGGGAAACCGAAGTGGAGAAAGAAATCCGGCACGGCGTCGATTCTACGCTTGACAGGCTACATCCCATCCGTATGCCCAGATACTACACAGAAGGATTGAAGAGGCTCTTGAAATGCCAAGGTGTATCCCTTAAGAAAACTGCTCGACAAGCACGGTTCTATAACAGGATCTGGAACGTCCCTGGAACTCAACGAAAGATCCCTGACGGGAGAATAGAAACGGTCGGGCTTGGATATGTTCAATCCAAGAAACGGGAGCTATTCCGCGACTGCTACATCATACATGACTTTGATGAAGAAGGAGATGCTCTGTGGGAAGATGCTAACCCTAAACCAGAACGAACTCCCGCCGTGAAATTACCAAGCTCGTTGTTCGAGGAACAGATGGACAAGCTTATAAGGGAAGCGGGTCAAAAGGTCCGGGATGACCATAACCGCAAAATGGCCATTTACGAGAAAGCCCGGACACAATGCCTCCATCAACAGGCCTCTAAGAAAGACAATGCTCCTCGTCTCCAACCCTTCATACAAAAGACCCAGCGCAGAGGCAAAAATAAACGAAAGAACGGATAAAACGTTCGACAGCGGCCAAGTGGGTCTAAGAAGCTACGCGATCAAGAATCGATCAGCCAAGATCCGTCTCTTATAAAGAAGATGGGTCGAGAATATTCTTTTTCTCGAGACAATACAAATAGTATATTCGATCTTGTCATGAAACATCGGATGATGACACTCCCAGAATCTAAGCATCCTGAGCAAGCAGACGAGGTCTCTCACCCAGACTATTGCTCTTATCACCAAGCAATTGGACATCCTCTCGAAAACTGGTTCACCTTCAAGAACTGGGTTGAAGACCAATATCAACTCGGCAGGTTCGCTCTATCCAGCAGTTGGAAGGGTAATCCCGCCGCAGAAGCATGAACCGAAAGCCACGTATGCAGCGAGAATGGAACCAGATCAATATCGGTCTTGGAAGCGATCTCGTACCTGCCACGTGATAACGCTGTCATAAGAAGAGCCCGAGAATATGGATGACCTCCCCTAGGGCTTCGAAAATGATGATGACGAGGTAATCTCAAAGTTTCTACCGGCACCAAAAGAGCTGGAAGATGGAATATATACTACTGCAGATAACCTCACAAAAATTGACTTGGGAGCGGCAAACGACCCATGGCCGACGTTTGTCAGTGAGCTGTTGTCTGAAGAAAGAGTGGCTACGCTAAAGACGTGCTCTTGCAACACAAAGATTGCTTCGCATGGAACTATTCCGAGATGCCAGTACTAGATCCAGAGTTTGCTGTATACAAATTGGCAATATCCCCGAACATCAAGCTGATCAAACATGTGTTAGTTATATGTATGCCCTAGAGGCCATTACTGTACATTGGATGTATATTGTAGTGGATGCTGGGACATATATAGGTAGGACTTTCTTGCTCGACATGATAGTACGCTATCTGGTTACTCTTTGTCTTAACGTGTATACTTTCTGTCTCTCTGTTACATGTTGATAAAGCCCTTAGGATGAGTACTCGACTTCCAGGACGATGATGCAGATCATACTAGTGGGGCCTGGGTAGTCAATGAGTACATCCTTCATTGTTCCTAGTCGAGGGAATATCGAGACGGGGCATCGATATTCCAGAGTAGACTAGCGCATATCTTCTCGACCCATGCGATGGGCGATGGATGATCCCATATCCATTGGTGTTTGACATCGAAGATGGTATGCGGGTGCTCAGTGGAGATTGGGTACACTGAACGGACTCGCCGAGAACTCCCAGATGGTATTATACCTCACGTCAGATGGCAGTTCTCTGGTGACACTGGTACAGCTTAGTCTGTTGACCCGAGATCGTCATAGAGTCTTGTGTGTCTCCCACTGTGCTTTGATTTCCACCCTACCACGGCTCTACTGAGATGTGCAAACAGGTGGTTTTTGGGTACAGTCCCGATTCAAAATGGAGGCAATGAGCGATAGGAGGGGATTCGTCTCTCCCGGTATTGGGGGTTGATGTTGTGCTATGCTCGACTGGCCATAACAGGAAATCCCAGGCCAGGGTTGCAGTGATATACTGGTAAGAGTTATCAGTAGTTTCACGAATGTTATGGACCTCAAGTCGGCATGACTTATCGAGCTATTGGGGTCTGACGTTTGCCACCCCTAGGCGAGATATGCGACATATCAGACGAACAGACCGGACTGTACGGTAAGTGTTACTGGTTGGATTCACAGGAGTGTGAGCGGGCTTGCTCGTCGATCTTCTGATCGCTCAATACCCGGGTGGCCGTTACGTTTAGCAGACCGCTTGCGGCTTGTGGATGTTTGATATGATCATCATCCGCTGCCGGCGTATTGACGAGTCTTTAGAGTCCTACACAGAGGTTTCCTGGCTCAAGCGAAACGAAATAGGAGCGCATATGAGATATGTGCGGGACCGAGAATAATGCGTGTATGTGATACCGTATTTCATTCTCGCGATAAATGTGTCGAATGGTTGTATGCGATATAACCTAGTTATCGAATCAAGGATCGATTCGATAAGCCGATACATTGGATACTAGCCGGTTATATGCGATATGACCGGATCGTTAAATCAAGTATTGATTTAATGATTTAATGCATAATTATATATTTGATATATTACTTTACATTAACTAGTATTGGTTCACTTTATGAGGATATTCTCACTTGATGATGCACATTGTATATGTGATATATTCTTGTGCACTTGTTTGTATCATGTTTGATGATACATGCAACCTTGGGCTTTTGTAAAGACTTAAACCATGATTAGTGAATGGTTAGGGTTTCTTTTCTTTTAATTCTTTATCCATTTATTTATTTATTCATTCTTTTTGGCAAAAGAAAAGGATGGTGGCTTTCTTTGTTTTACATTGAAGCTTCTTGAAGCTTTGAATAAGTCCACCATTCTCGTCTCATGTCTAACCCTAACCACTCATCTAACCCTAGTTAAATCTCTACACTAAACCATGGTTGTTGGCATGATAAGTATCATATGGTTTTTTATTTTAAATAATAACTTATCATATATTATCTTCTTCTTCTTCTTCTTCTTCTTCTTCTTCAAGAAGAAAGATGTTGATAGCTTCAATGGCAACTAGCCAAATCAAGTGAGAAATCCAAAACTAAAGTCTACCCAATTCCTATTTCTTCATCCTCTACCTCTTGCCAAGTTGCATAGGGTGTTTACTTCACAAGTTTTCAAAGCTTGGTGAAGTTGGAGCTTGTTCTTGTGATGCCTCGACGTAGATCATCTTCGGCATCGAACCGACGATCAAGCCCGCCCATTCTTCGATGATGCCAATGCTAGAGTCAAGGGTTCGATTTGGACAGCGGAGGGAGATCATCGCGGAGCTTAGGGAGTGGTGGACCGGATCTACAAAGGTTGTAGTCCCTTCCCTTTAGTTATATTTCCGTTTACTTACTCGCTTCGCCTATATATCTAGTTAACGATCCGTTCTAGGGTTTCTCGGCACCGTATTTTTTAGAAATTTGCATGTTTGATCACTTGTGAGACTCCATTAGAGTGCCTAGGAACCCTACAGTGGTATCAGAGCCTAGCTAGAGCCTTAGGCGAAGTCCCGACGGAATCAGAAGTCCGATCGACCCAAAACCCGACTTGAAAAATGCTCTCTGGACTTTTCTGTAAAATGTGGATTTTTGTAGATTAAAAATATTCAGAAAAATCAGCAGGAAGATATAAGGGTTACTGTAAAATACGAGAGCTTGATTCCATAAAGGCGGCGCGGATCCGCGGCCTTACAGGAGGCTCATGCGGCGGATCCGCGGCCCTTTTGTCTTTTTGTGCATCTTATTTTGCACAGTAACTCTTAGTTGTCTGTGTTGGTTTTCCTCGGGATTTTTAATAATTTTTCCAGAGTTGCATTTTCTGGGTTGTATTGGGAACTCGGTGTATCGATCGGATTGTCTAATTTTGTCGGTGTGTTTTTTCGGATAAATCTTAGAATATGTTAAAAAGTTCGACCGGATATAAATACCCACTTTTTCCCCTGCCGGGAAATTTCCAATTGTTGGATTTTTCCGTAGTTTAACGACGTTCTAAGTAGTGCAAGTAACGCGATGGACCCTCTAGAAGACAACAAACCTTAACTCGATTATGTGACCGTCTTGAACTGCCCTTTGAACCTTCGGGTTTGGGGCAGTACGGCGTGCCACATGTGAGGCGTTGGCTTGACCCTTCTACGGCTGGACCGTTGGTACTGAGGCACGAACTGAATGTTGTTAGACTTATTTCATGTGTTGAGCTGTATCGGGAAAACTTGGGTGTTCGATTGTTCGATCGAAAAGTTTAGCATTTTCTATTTATCCGGAATGTGATACAATACTTGGAATTCGCAAATAGTTATGAGATGACTGGATGAATGTTATAAACATAGCAGTTTAGTCTCACTTGATCGGTTGCCACGGAATTTTGATGTGATCAAAAGTCCGTCGCAATCACGTAGCGTACGCGGATACTCGCCGGGTAAACTTAATAGACAGCCTCACTCCATAGCCCCGACCAAGTGACTGTAGGAGAACCCCGTCGCCGAAAGCATCCGTTCGGGTGCTCGCGGCAGCGGTGTTCCGCCTTGGTGCACTTTGTCGACGGCGTCGGGGGTGCGGCCGCCTACTAAAGTTTGCGACGAGCATTCGATCAGTTTTTCGGGAATCTTGTTGAATTGCCCGACTTGATATTGAAAAGTGTTTTCGATAATGAGACTAAAATGCGGGGTTTATAATTGTTAGGCATGCGATGTCTAAAGAATTCATTTGATCAGGCATGCGATGTCTGAGGTGGTTGTGGATTCCAACTGTTGTAGTTTTACACTTTCTTTTCTGTGACCGTAAGTGTAATATGTGATATCGCCGGTTTCGTTGCTATATGTCAACGACAATTGGGATGCGCATGTTTACTTACGTTGATGACATGTGATGTTATGTGTTGCTGAATATATTATATTGGATCGTCGTGTTTGAATAGCCGGGGGTATTTATGTGAGATGAGTGTTTTTTCATTTTCACTCATGTAAAAACTTGTATGTAATATTCTTTTATTGGGGCACTTCCAGGTTGCGGATGTTGTCACCATTTGTATATTATTTACTTTTCTGCACTAGGATAGACCCAAGGAGGGGAGCACAAGTAACCGAGTTCTGGGGTCCAGTGGGAGACCAACTCGAGGAGTCGAGTCCGGGTCTCCTAACCCTAGAATTGGTAGGGTTGCTTGCCGCTCTCGTAGGGGTCCAGGGGTGTGGGATAGGCTATTCATCACGACCGTGGAATCCGTGTTTTATACCGGCTCGTATTGAAAACACGGACGTCCTAGTATATCCAATATTTCATATGTTTCTTCTGCTGTGATTTATCTATGATGTGATCATGCGATGTTCTGTGACAGATATTATATATAGTATATATGATATATTATATAAACGTTGCTTATGTTTTACACCCGCGCTAGCCCTGCCCCGCTCTGCCGTTAGTTACCTAACCTAACGGTGCAGACGGGACATCGAGGCGAATGTGGATGGCATAAGCGTACGTTATATTTATCTGTGATGTTTAGGTGGACTTAAATGATGGGATATTCATTAATGAGATTAATGAAAGAAAATAAACCTAATTGATGTTGTGGAATCGAATTTCAAAATAAAAACAGGTAGCTACAGTTCTTGCTTTGCATCGCGGTGTTCATTATAGAACATCCTGCACCTTATTCGATGAGGAAAGGACCGAGATCCCTTCACCGGGAGTGACTCCTTTAGCAATAACTGGCAGATGCTACAACCCTCGGTTTGTCTTTGATCGCTTCTATAGTTTCCGCTTTGCACAGTGATATATATGATATATCCCGCACCTCATTCGACGAGGAAAGGGCCGACGATCCCTTCACCGGGAGTGACCCCTTTAGCAAAACTAGAAAAGCCTCGATAATATTCCATTTAAAAACCATTTGATTCCGCAACGAGATCAAGTTCAAAGCGTTAAAGGTTTTCACAAAAACCATTCGAAACCCTCCGTCATTTTAGGAAGTAGAGTACTTAGTATTCGTGCTGTGTTTGTTGACCATAGTCAAGGCACAGTGTACGGTAGCTAAGTGATGTCTTCCTACACCGCATATGATGCGATTAGTTAGGACAGTCGCGTGACTTTGTTGACCTTAGTTAAGGGTCATGTGGGTGGGTCTAATTAATCACGAAATGACGGGTAGAACTTGACTAGTACTTATGATTTGTTGACCATAGTTAAGGTCATAGGTGCTAGGGGTAAAAACCTTTATCGGGAGTTTCAAGTGTTGAAACTTGCAATGAGATTGCATACCTTCTATGTGATAGTTGGATCCCGATACCCACTGCGAGTAATTGTTACTCCTGGGAGAGTTTTGCACTTTACAATTAGCCGATCAAGTAGGTGTCTAGAAAGGTGTCAACGGGGTTACGCCTCTGGGAAAACGAGGTTTACTGTAATTAGGTCCGTACGAAAGCACGGGGAACCTCCCTCAAAGTACCGACACTGGCCTGGCTGAAAGGTTGGTGAACTTGTAGAGTGTAATTAATCCCGGCTAGTCTTTCCTTTTAAGGTTTGAAGGAAGATTTGATAAAAACAGTGGGAGCCATCCTGATTAGATAAAATATGTAACCAATCTGATCTTGCAAGAGCGCACGCAGAGTGTTTTCTTCTCTCTCTCTCCTGGTAGCGACCATATCACGCCTTAATCAAGATAATAATACGGATGTATTGACCGAACCCGCTTGTTATACTGAGCTGGGGAACGTTGGTCCCGCTCCAACTTATAATTGTTATAAGACAGAGCAGGAAATTGGGGAATACCAGAATTCCTATGCCGCCCAAACGAAGAAAGTGCATATGATGCATCTCCTTCGGGTGTGTTCATTACAAAGAACTGTTTCTCAGTATCCTCTGCATCCTGGGTATATGATACCGGATCAGGATCCCAGATATATAATATGTTACATAGGGCTACAAAAGGGTAGAAAAACTGAGAACGGGTGATAAGTTTCATGAGACAGAAAACGGGGCAAGTGTTGCAGCCAAGTCTGTTGGTCACTGTCACCCTGTATTACGAATACATTGATTCTGAACAAATGCTATTAGATACCGAACCTGATATACAAAATCATATCAGTCTCTTTATTAGTAAAGAAAGGATATAATTTTGTATTGATGGATAATGTTTTGAACACTTCCTATATCAAAAGTTGATCGGTTCAGGTACGCTATCTAAAAGCATTAACGTTCTAAATCAAACTACAGTTCCTAGTATACTGAACACACACAAGAAGAAGAGTTCAGAAATGAACGAATTCTTCTTGAGGAATTGTAGACTAGGTCATATCAATGCGACCCGACTGGCTGAAGTTACATTTAGATGTATATTTAAATCAGTTTGAATTTACATCTTGTGTAACTTGCCAGTCATGTCACAAAGATAATATGACCATAGCTCTGTTTATTGGAAACAGAGAAAGAGTTAGTGAACTCTTGGGACTGATACATGATGATGTATGTAAGGTCTCCTGTCTACACATGCCAGGACTGGTTCTTTATACTTCATTATATTCTCTGATAATCTCTCAAGATTCAGTCATATGTTCCTGTTGAAACATGAGTCCGAACCTTTTGAGATATTCACAGAATATAAGTTGGAAGTAGAGAACCAAAATATGGGTATAAGTATTATGTCCTATGATGAGATCAGGGAGGAGAATACTTATGCATGGCATTCCTGGACCATTCTAAAGGAAAATGAGATTCTCTCTCAGTATTACTCCTCTGAATACACCACAGCACAACGGTGTATCGGGGCGGAGCAATCACACAATATTAGATATCGTGTGCTCTATGATGAGTACTACTGAGTTGCCTATTTCCTTTTTGGGAGTTATGCGCTTGAGAAGCTGCATACCTATTGAATTAGGTTCAAATCAAATCAGTGCCTACCACTCCATATAAGATATGGTGCGGGAAGATCCTATCTCTTAAGTAAGTTAAGATTTGGGATTGTCCGTCCTATGTCAAAAGCAAAATCCGGACAAGATCGAGGCAAGATCAGTTCTGTAGAACTGGAAAGGTTCCAGCTGTACAAAACTGCTAATGATTTGACAGAACCAAAGGATTCAATAGTTTCCGACGAACCTCAGCCTCTCCGCCGATCTAGTAGGGTTCCTCACCCACCTGAGAGATACCTCGGTTTCTCGATGACAGTGGGAGCGAGGATTGCATCATGAGATGATGACCCAACCAGTTTCGAGCAGGCCATCGAGAGTAGGGACTCTGTAAGAATGGCTGGATGCTTAGTGATCTGAGATGGAATCCTTATACACCAACAAAGTATGGACTTTGGTTGCTATAACTGAAGGGTTAAATCCCCATCAGGAGCAAGTATATCTTGAGAAGATTGCTTGGTGTACATGGAAAGGTTAAGACTTTCAAAGCTAGACTTGTTAAAGGTTTTCGTCATCAACCAGGCACGGATAATGATGAAACCTTTTCGAGGGACTATGTTTAAATCCATCCAGATCCTACTTGCCACGGCTACATACCATGACTATGATATCTGGTGGTTGGGTGCCATGACTACTTTTCTAAATAATGATTTAGAAGAGAACGTCTATAAGAACACAGCCAGAAGGCCTCGTACACAGTGGGAGCAGCGGAAATGTGTGAAAGATGCTTTATAGGATAAAGCAGGCATCGCGGAGTTGGAACATCTGTTTTGATGGATTAGTCAAATAAGTTGACATCATCAAAATGGTAGATGAACCTTGTATAAACAAAAGGATAGTAGGGAGTATGGTGACGATCCTCGTAGAATATGTGGATGACATACTCTTGTTAGGGAAGGAGTTTCCTATGCTACGCTCGATCAATCTCCGCTTATCACAAAGATTTTCCATATAGATCTAATTGGATGTTAGGATACTCACTAGTTGTAGTGAGATGGTATCAATCGATCCTGGGGAGAATCACTGGAAGGGTTCCAGAGTGATAGAGACGACTGAATGTCAGTCACAGGAATTGTCTTTACCCTCAGTAAAGGGACGGTATGTTGGAAAAGTTCCAAGCAAGATACCGTGGCAAACTAGATGATAAAGGCTGGTAACATCGCTATTAAAGATACTACCAAAGAGGCAGTTTGGGTGTATATAGGTTCATAGGATGAACTAGGTTCCTACCATTGTGTGACAATGGAAGTGTGGCTTCGACCCTGGAACCCTGGTCCCATCAGTGACCCAGACATATTCTGAGGCAGCATCACCTGATCATGGAGATAGTTGATCTCCAGGATGATCAAGGTTAGGAGAGTAGACACAGAGGACAACACGGCGGATCCACTCACGAAGGACTTTTCCCAAAGAGAGACTTTATGGGATGGTTGAGTATTAGATACTGCGACCACTGCTACAGATGGCCCTAGTGCAAGTGGGAGATTGTTAGTTATATGTATGCCCTAGAGGCCATTACTGTACATTGGATGTATATTGTAGTGGATGCTGGGACATATATAGGTAGGACTTTCTTGCTCGACATGATAGTACGCTATCTGGTTACTCTTTGTCTTAACGTGTATACTTTCTGTCTCTCTGTTACATGTTGATAAAGCCCTTAGGATGAGTACTCGACTTCCAGGACTATGATGTAGATCATACTAGTGGGGCCTGGGTAGTCAATGAGTACATCCTTCATTGTTCCTAGTCGAGGGAATATCGAGACGGGGCATCGATATTCCAGAGTAGACTAGCGCATATCTTCTCGACCCATGCGATGGGCGATGGATGATCCTATATCCATTGGTGTTTGACATCGAAGATGGTATGCGGGTGCTCAGTGGAGACTGGGTACACTGAACGGACTCGCCGAGAACTCCCAGATGGTATTATACCTCACGTCAAATGGCAGTTCTCTGGTGACACTGGTACAGCTTAGTCTGTTGACCCGAGATCGTCATAGAGTCTTGTGTGTCTCCCACTGTGCTTTGATTTCCACCCTACCACGGCTCTACTGAGTTGTGCAAACAGGTGGTTTTTGGGTACAGTCCCGATTCACATGGAGGCAATGAGCGATAGGAGGGGATTCGTCTCTCCCGGTATTGGGGGTTGATGTTGTGCTATGCTCGACTGGCCATAACAGGAAATCCCTGGCCAGGGTTGCAGTGATATACTGGTAAGAGTTATCAGTAGTTTCACGAATGTTATGGACCTCAAGTCGGCATGACTTATCGAGCTATTGGGGTCTGACGTTTGCCACCCCTAGGCGAGATATGCGACATATCAGACGAACATACCGGACTGTACGGTAAGTGTTACTGGTTGGATTCACAGGAGTGTGAGCGGTCTTGCTCGTCGATCTTCTGATCGCTCAATACCCGGGTGGCCGTTACGTTTAGCAGACCGCTTGCGGCTTGTGGATGTTTGATATGATCATCATCCGCTGCCGGCGTATTGACGAGTCTTTAGAGTCCTACACAGAGGTTTCCTGGCTCAAGCGAAACGAAATAGGAGCGCATATGAGATATATGCGGGACCGAGAATAATGCGTGTATGTGATACCGTATTTCATTCTCGCGATAAATGTGTCGAATGGTTGTATGCGATATAACCTAGTTATCGAATCAAGGATCGATTCGATAAGCCGATACATTGGATACTGGCCGGTTATATGCGATATGACCGGATCGTTAAATCAAGTATTGATTTAATGATTTAATGCATAATTATATATTTGATATATTACTTTACATTAACTAGTATTGGTTCACTTTACGAGGATATTCTCACTTGATGATGCACATTGTATATGTGATATATTCTTGTGCACTTGTTTGTATCATGTTTGATGATACATGCAACCTTGGGCTTGTGTAAAGACTTAAACCATGATTAGTGAATGGTTAGGGTTTCTTTTCTTTTAATTCTTTATCCATTTATTTATTTATTCATTCTTTTTGGCAAAAGAAAAGGATGTTGGCTTTCTTTGTTTTACATTGAAGCTTCTTGAAGCTTTGAATAAGTCCACCATTCTCGTCTCATGTCTAACCCTAACCACTCATCTAACCCTAGTTAAATCTCTACACTAAACCATGGTTGTTGGCATGATAAGTATCATATGGTTTTTTATTTTAAATAATAACTTATCATATATTATCTTCTTCTTCTTCTTCTTCTTCAAGAAGAAAGATGTTGATAGCTTCAATGGCAACTAGCCAAATCAAGTGAGAAATCCAAAACTAAAGTCTACCCAATTCCTATTTCTTCATCCTCTACCTCTTGCCAAGTTGTATAGGGTGTTTACTTCACAAGTTTTCAAAGCTTGGTGAAGTTGGAGCTTGTTCTTGTGATGCCTCGACGTAGATCATCTTCGGCATCGAACCGACGATCAAGCCCGCCCATTCTTCGATGATGCCAATGCTAGAGTCAAGGGTTCGATTTGGACAGCGGAGGGAGATCATCGCGGAGCTTAGGGAGTGGTGGACCGGATCTATAAAGGTTGTAGTCCCTTCCCTTTAGTTATATTTCCGTTTACTTACTCGCTTCGCCTATATATCTAGTTAACGATCCGTTCTAGGGTTTCTCGGCACCGTATTTTTTAGAAATTTGCATGTTTGATCACTTGTGAGACTCCATTAGAGTGCCTAGGAACCCTACAACATGCACCGAGATGAATGCTGCTCGAGTTTGAGATGAGCATCAACGCCGAGGTCAAGAAGCTAATCGACTCCGGCTTCATCCAAGAAGTTCAGTATCCTGACTGGATCGCCAATATCATCCCAGTGATGAAGAAAAATGGGATGGTACGCATATGCATAGATTTTCGGGATCTCAACAAAGTTTCCCCGAAGGACGACTTTCCAATACCGGTTACTGAACTGATGATAGATAATACATCCACTCACGAAGTTTTCTCCTTCATGGACGGCTCATCGGGATACAATCAGATAAAGATGCATCCTAAGGACCAGAAGCATACCGCTTTCCGGAACCCTTTGGGCATATTCCGCTACAAGGTGATGCCATTCGGTCCAAAGAACGCCGGTGCCACCTATCAGAGGGCCATGACGAAGATTTTCGATGACCCCATACATGAAATCGTCGAATGCTATATTGACGACCTCGTAGTTAAAAGAAAATCATACGAGGAACATTTAGAGCATCTGATGATATTGTTTCAGCGCCTTCGGAAATACAACTTGAAGATGAACCCTCTCAAATGCGCGTTCGGAGTTTCCTCGGGCAAGTTCCTGTGATTCATCGTCCGACACCGAGGCATCAAAATAGACCCGTCGAAGATCAAAGCGATCATGTAAATGCCACCGCCAAGGACTCTCTAGCAACTATGTTCTCTCCAAGGAAAGCTCGCTTATATCCAGCGATTCATAACCAACCTCTCTGGCAAATGCCGTCCTTACAGTCACCTGATGAAGAAGGGAACCCCTTTCGTCTGGGATCACAAATGCCAAAGCGCACTCGACGAAATCAATCAATACCTACAGAATCCACCGGTGCTAACCGCTCCGGTCAAGGGAAAGCCTATTATTCTGTATACAACCGCCTTTGAAGGTTCCTTAAGCGCATTATGGGCACAAGAGAACGACCAACGGAAGGAGAGAGCCCTCTACTATTTGAGTCGAGTTCTACTGGGGGCAAAAAGCAATTATTCTCCCATCGAAAAACACTGCCTGGCATTGATCTTAATGATAACGAAGCTCAGACACTATGCGTTGGCACATGAAGTCCGTCTCATATCAAAGGTCGATCCTCTCAAATATTTGATGTCGAAAGCCATATTAATAGGACGTCTCGCTAAATGGCCCTACTTTTAATGGAGTTCTCGATAAGTTATCGTCCCCTCAGGGCGGCGATAGGCCAAGCCATCGCTGACTTCCTCGCTGAGTATCCGATACCCGCCGATTCTCCTTTGAACTGTGAATTGCCCGACAAGCACGCGTTTGACACGATCGACGGTGAGAGAAGAGAGAATGATACCTGGTGGGAACTTTATTTCGATGGAGCATCTTCCATGAAGAAGCACAAACAAAGCTTCCCCATAAACAAATCTGGGGTGGGCCTTATCTTCGTGACTCCACAAGGAGGGATAATGCGCTTTGCTTTCTCCTTAACATAACCGAGGATTAACAATGAAGACGAATATGAAGCTTTGATAGCAGGTCTTGAGATCGCCGTCGACATGGGAATTGAGAACCTCCTCATATACGGAGACTCCTATCTGATTGTCAGTCAAGTAAATGGTGACAATCAAACGTGTAAGTCGGAGCTGGTGAAGTACGGTGAGAGAGTGCAACAACTGCTGATTCGAATCCTTTCCTTCACCCTGGAAAGCATACCGCGTGCGGAAAATAGCAAAGCGGATGCATTAGCCAAGCTCGCTAAAGAATTGGCAGACGAGAACCTCGATGACGTAAGAATCGTGGTACAAAGCCGTCGGGTTCTTGCACCGGCAGAAATATCTCCAGAGTCGTCCGAGGAGAAGGGAGCGACCGAGCAAACGACGCTACAACTAAAAGACTAGGAAAAGGCTATGGATTAGAGAGAAGTCTTTATAGACTACTTCAAATCCCGTCGAACACCTGAAGATGCATCCTCAAGACATCAGCTCATGAAACGAGCTATATCCTTTGCCTTTGTTAATGATACTCTGTATAAGAGATCATTTGATTCTCTATGGCTAAGATGCCTGGTACCAGAAGAAGCGAAAAGAGTCGTCCAAGAAACTCACGATGGGCTCTGCGGTTCTCACAAAGCCGGCCCGAAGATGAAGCTGAAGATCAAAAGGATGGGCTACTATTGGCTCACGATGATCCAGGACTGCCTCGAATACGCGAAGAAATGCCACTCATGCCAGATTCACGGAGATTTTATCCATCAGCATCCGAATCCACTAGATCCAATGGTGGCTAGCTGGCCGTTCGAAATGTAGGGGACTGACATAATCGGTCCCATTGAACCAGCATCGTCCAGAGGACATCGGTTCATTTTGGCAACAACTGATTACTTCTCCAAATGGGCAGAAGCAGTACCGCTAAGGGAAGTGAAGACGGAGAATATCCTCCATTTCTTCAAGATGCACGTCATTTATCGGTTTGGCACTCCGCGACGGAATATCTCCGATAACGGGACAGCCTATAGAAGCCACAAGATCAGCCGCTTCGCACAACAGTATAACATAGACTGGAGATATTCATCAGTCTATAATCCCTTAGCTAACGATCTAGATGAGGCTTTCAACAAGACCTTGACGAAGATCGTGAAAAAGACGGTGTCTCGAAATTAGAGAGACTGGCACGAAACACTGCATGAAGCTCTTTGGGCATATCGAACTACGTTCAAAACAGCCACGAACACAACGCCGTATGCATTGGTATTCGGCACAGAAGCGGTACTCCCTGTCGAGATAGAATTACCCTCTCTACGAATGGCTGTCCATTATGAGCTAACAGACGAAGGAAATGCTCACCTTCGTCTTGAGGAGCACAATGCCCTTGATGAAACCTGGCTCATGGCACAGCAAAATCTGGAGGCTTATAAAGCAAAGATGACGTGCTCATATGAGAGATTGACTAGGCCGAGAACATTCCGCCAAGGCGAACTCGTGCTAGTGCTCAAAAGACCTATGATCCCCAATCGTGCCAAGCGGGGGAAATTCGAGCGAAACTATGAAGGCTCGTATATCATAGACAAAGTCTACCAGGGTGGAGCCTATCTACTCATGGACATGCATGGCGAAAGACCTTTCAGGCCAATAAATGGCCGCTTCCTGAAAAAATAATACGCCTGATGCGTCACGGCTTAGGTCAACGATAGACGACGACACCTATGTCCGCTCGCTAACTTCCTAAGCCCAAACTCTATAAGTAGTATCCAGCAACGGACCGAAATATCCTAAAACTAACAACAGACCGAAATGTCCTAAAGCTAACAATGGACCGAAATGTCCTAAAGCTAACAATGGACCGAAATGTCCTTAAACTAACAATGGACCACTATGTCCTAAAACTGGCTATTGACCGAAACGTCGATAAACTACTATGGACTGCAGCATCCCAAGGCTGACACAAAAAAATAAACAAAAAAAAGAGAAAACGGTATGTCCATAAGTAAAATGGGCGCAGATGAAAACCCGAAAGGGCTCCGTGAGTAAAAACAGCAGGGCTACCGGCGAGTTTTTGTGAAAACCCGAAAGGGCGCAACCTCTTTAAAAATCACTTATAAGGTCCTCTCGATCTTGTGAGGAGAAACCACCTGCGTGAGATCCTTACGACTCACATGGGAGCAACACACTTAAGGATCCCCACGGTTCTTAGGGAGAAAACACACTTACGAGATTCTCATGACTCGTAAGGAGAATTCTCCTTTGAGACCCTCACGGCTCATAGGATTCAAAAGCCTTAAGCTATATGGATCTAAACCTGTTCTTAAGCCATCACAACCTCCAATTTTTCCCTACAAGCAGTTCAATATTGACCCTTGTATACAATCCACGGGCGCGAATAAACATTTCCCTAGCAAAGTCCCATCCGGGACTAGAGATATGTTTACACAGTGAACAGCCCTTGTAAGTACTCTCGACTTATAAGGAGAAAGCACTCTTGTAAGATCCTTACGATTTATAAGAGACCATACACTTAGGAATCCTCACGATTCTTAAGGAGAAAACGCACCTACAAGATCCCCATTACTCATAGGGAGAAATACCTTTATGAGACCCTTACCTCTCATGAAGTCAAAAGCCTTAGTCAACAGGATCTTAACCCTGTTTGCTAAGCCAACTTTGTTCGACATCGACAGAGGAAAATGATGATTCGCTACTGGAAATATCCCAGTTGTGGCGATGCTGATGCCGAAATCGGTGTCAAATCCCAAAATTTTAAACCCACTGCCAGCGAGCCACACATGCATACGAAATAGCCGAAATGATGGAGCAACTTGCGACAAAATCAGCAAGTAAAAGTGTATGCATGCAAAATAGCCGAAATGATTGGGCAACTCGCAATAAAAAGCAACGAGTAAAAATAAAACAAATAGCCGAAATGATTGGGCACCGCGAAAAATAGCCGAAATGATTGGGCAGTCATGACTTTCGCGATATAAAAAGCTGAAATGATAGAGCATCGCGGAAAGAAAAATATATAAAATGAAACCTTTTGCCCTACAGGTGATATCGCATCAATCCCTGTATACAATCCATGGGCGCAAACAAAGAGGGAATCACACCTTCCCTCCCCAGGTTCCATCCAAAAGAGAGTCAAGTCTCGACTGTTCACAGACAGCCTGGAGATCATCTCAACATCCGTCTCATTTCAACAGACACAACATCAAAAAATCAGAGCTGCGGCGAAATTCCCACTTCCATGACTCGACGATGCACAAACAACCGAGAGTCAATCTTTCCTAGTCACGTAGAACACGGCCTATGTCAATCCTGACCCCGTGGGAAACATCCAGAGTAGAGCCTGGTCCTCGCAGAACACGGCTATGTCAAACCGACCCCGCGGGAAGCATCTAGAGAAAATTCCTGGTCATGTAGAACACGGCCTATGTCAATTCTGACCCTATGGGTAACATCCAGAGCAGAGCCTGGTCCTCGCAGAATACGGCTATGTCAAACTTACCCTGTGGGAAGCATCCAGAGAAAATTCCTGTTCATGTGGAACACGGCCTATGTCAATCCTGACCCCGTGGGAAATGTCCAGAGCGGAGCCTGGTCGTCGCAGAACACGGCTATGTCAAACCGACCCTGTGGGAAGTATCTAGAGCAAATTCCTGGTCATGTAGAACACGGCCTATTTCAATCCTGACCC
Organism: Agapanthus africanus; assembly: GCA_030015575.1. Taxonomy (NCBI): domain Eukaryota; kingdom Viridiplantae; phylum Streptophyta; class Magnoliopsida; order Asparagales; family Amaryllidaceae; genus Agapanthus; species Agapanthus africanus. Next base: position 434,985,222 of record CM057345.1, on the reverse strand, counting down.
AATGGGAAACGTTCAGAGCGGAGTGTAGGGTTCCTGGGCACTTTTGTGAGGGTGCATAAGGCATCAAACATGCCCGGATTAAATTTTTGACGTGCCGAACAACCCAAAGCCAGGATCTTTGCTAGATTATTAGGGTTTAACATGCAAGTAAACATCTTTACTACTAAGTGTGAGGGATTAAAATCTTTGTAGTCCGCTCTTTCGCTTCACAAGCTCCGATTAAAAGTCCTTTCTCCACGATCCGTGATCTCCCGGACTCAAGAGAGGCTCCACGACTCGAACGATCCATGAAAGCATGTCGTATTCCTTATCTCCGATGATCTACGTCGAAATTGCAATAGCTCAAGCTCTCTCACTCTAATGAGGTGAACACCCTAATCTAATGGGCTAGATTAGATGAGGATGATGGAGTAGTGTTTATGCTTTCCTTTTATATCATTTTCTCACAAGAAATCATCACAAAAGAAATCATAAGTGAGCTCACTCAAAAACTCAAGAGAGAAAAAGATGAAGAATAATGAGATAATTCCTTTTGTGATGAATAGTAGATAAGAATATATGATTTATTATGGAACCATGGTCAAGGATGAGAGGCTTAACCTATGTAGAGAATAAACTAGAGGTAGGGTTTGGTTAGGTTAAGAATGAGTCATGGATAAGTATCAACCATAATATCTTAACCAAGACAAAAGGAAATCCTTCTAGAATGAACAAGAAGGAGCTAACCCTAATCAAACCCTAATCTCTTTTTATCATCCCTGAACGTGTTTCATAATAAATCATATCATGTCACAATAATATATATCACATATATATTATATATTTGCAACAAAAGAAAATAATACAATTAACATATATCACATATATATCAATGTATTAATCCGGTGAGAAAATGAAATAATAAAGCGAGCCAATATTAGATAATGTAATACAATATATCATATATATCATTATACATTAAATCATCGAATCAACACTTGATCCGACGATCCGGCTATATCGAATATAACCGACTAATATATCATGTACCGATTCATCGAATCAACACTTGATCCGATGTCCCGGTTCATACCTAAATATCGCGAGAATATAATACGGTATCACATATTGCATTATCCTCGGTCCTGCACATATCACATAAGTGCCTCTACTCCATTTTGCCTGAGCCAAGAAACCTCTGTGTAGGACTCTAAAGAATCGTCAATACACCGGTAGCAGGTGATGATCATATCAAATACCCACAAGCTGCAATCGGTCAGCTAAACGTAACAGCCACCCAGGTATTGAGCGATCAAAAGATCAACAAGCTAGCCTATCCGTTCTCCTGTGAATCCAATCAGTAACATTCCCGTACAGTCCGGTCCGTTCGTCTGATATGTCGCATATCAAGTCTAGGGGTGGTATACGTCAGACCCCAGTAACCAATAAGTCATGTCGATGTGAGGCTCATAACAGGTCGAGAAACTACTGGTAACACTTACCAGTATATCTCTATATCAGCCCTGGACAGGGACATCCAGTTATAACCAATCGAACACAGCACAACATCATCTCCCTATACCGGGAGAGACGAATCCCTTCCTATCGCTCATTTCCTCCATGTGATTCGGGACTGTACCCAAAAGCCACCGTTTTGCACGCCCTCTTGGACGTGGTAAGGTGGAAATCAAAGCACAGTGGGAATCACACAAGACTCTATGACGATCTCGGGTCTACAGACTACCCTGTACCAATGTCACCGGAGAACTGCCATCTGACGTGTGGTATATCACCATCTAGGAGTTCTCGGCGAGTTCGTCCAGTGTACTCAGTCTCCACTGAGCACCCGTACACCATCCTTGATGTCAAACACCGATGGATATGGGATCATCCATCGCCCATCATATGGGTCAAGATGCGTATACGCTAGTCTACTCTGGTGTATCGATGCCCCGTCTCGATATACCCTCGACTAGGAACATTTATAGGATGTACTCATCGACAACCGTGGCCCCACTAGTATGATCTCATCATAATCCCAGTAGTCGAGTACAGATCCTAAGGGCTTTATCAACATGTGAGAGAAAGACAGTAAACCAATACAAGTCAACATGTTAAGATAAAGTGAAACCAAATAGCATACTATCATGACGAGCAAGAAAGTCCTCTCTGTATATATCCAAGCATCCATCATAATATACATCATATGTACAACAATGGCCTCTAGGGTATATACTTAACTAACAATCTCCCACTTGCACTAAGGCCAGCTGCTGTAGTATCTCATACCTAGCATCCCGAATAATCGCTTAAATTGTATCTAGAGAATGGCCTTCGTGAGTGGATCCGCAGTGTTAGCCTTCATATCTACTCTCCTGACCTCGATCTCCCGGCGATCAACTATCTCCCTGATCAGGTGATACCGCCTCAGAATATGTCTGGACTTCTGATGGGACCTGGGTTCCTTGGCCAAAGCCACAGCTCCATTGTTATCGCAATACAGAGGTATTGGATACTCAATGGATGGAACCACACCAAGTTCACTAATAAACTTCTTCATCCAGACAGCCTCTTTGGCAGCATCGTTGGCAGCGATGTATTCAGCCTCCATCGTCGAGTCTGCAACGGTATCCTGTTTGGAACTCTTCCAACATACCGCCCCTCCATTGAGGGTAAAGACAAATCCCGAGTGCGACTTAGAGTCATCCTTATCACTTTGGAAGCTAGAATCGGTAAAGGACTCCACCCGGAGTTCTCCGTTACCATACACCAAGAACATGTCTCTAGTCCTTCGCAAGTACTTGAGAATGTTCTTCACAGCTGTCCAGTGACTCTCTCCAGGATCTGCTTGATACCGACTCACTATACTTAGTGAGTATGCTACATCGGGTCTGGTACATAGTATCGCATACATGATAGAGCCTACTGCCGAAGCATAGGGTATCCCTTGCATGCGAGCTCTCTCCAAATCAGTCTCTGGAGACATCTCTTTGGAGAGAGTGAGTCTAGAGATCGTGGGTTGGTTCCCACGCTTGGATTCTTCCATACTAAACCTTTTTAGTATGGTGTCAATGTACCTGGATTGGGACAATCCCAGTATCCTTTTGGATCTATCTCTATAGATCCTAATCCCCAATATGCAGGAGGCATCACCAAGATCTTTCATTGAGAATCTTTGTGATAAGAAGAGCTTGACTGATTGCAGCATAGGAATATCATTTCCTATCAAGAGTATGTCATCCGCGTACAATACGAGGAAGACAACCTTACTCTCTGCCACCTTCTTATAGATACAAGGTTCATCTATATTTTTGATGAAGTCAAACTCTTTGACTACAACATCAAAATAGATGTTCCAACTCCGCGATGCTTGCTTTAACCCATAAATGGATTTAAGCAGTTTGCATACCTTTCCGCTGCACCCACTATCTACGAAGCCCTCTGGCTAAGTCATGTACACGCACTCTTTTAAATCACCATTTAGAAAAGCGGTCTTAACATCCATTTGCCAGATTTCGTAGTCATGATATGCAGCAATGGCAAGTAAGATCCGGATGGACTTAAGCATAGCCACTGGAGAAAAGGTTTCGTCATAATCCACACCTGGTCGTTGACGAAAACCCTTTGCTACAAGTCTAGCTTTGAAAGTCTCAACTTTTCCATCTACACCAAATTTCTTTTTAAAAATCCACTTGCTCCCAATGGGTTTTACCCCTTCAGGAGCATTTTCTAAAGTCCATACTTTATTGGTGTACATGGATTCCATTTCAGATCGCATTGCATCCAGCCATTTCACAGAGTCACCACTCGGGGCCTGCTCGAAACTAGTTGGGTCATCATCTTCCATGATGCAATCCTCGCTTCCACCATCAATGAGAAAACCGTAGTATCTCTCAGGTGGACGAGAAACCCTACTAGATCGGCGGAGAGGCTGGGGTTCGTCGGGTACTACCGAATCCTCTGGTTCCACTAAATCTTCAGTTACAGTTTGTGTTGCCGGAACTTCTTTCAGTTCTACCTCAGAGCCACTAATCTCTTTTGCAAGAAATTCCTTTTCTCAAAAGGTGGCATGTTGAGCAATAAACACCTTTTATTGTTCACTGTGGTAGAAAAAATATCCATTTGAATGTTTAGGATATCCCACAAACTTACATAGAACTGACCGTGCCTCGAGTTTGTCTGGATTTTGCCTTTTGACATAGGCCAGACAACCCCATATCTTAACTCGTTTAAGACATGGTCTCTTCCCACTCCATTCTCATATGATGTGGTAGGTACAGATTTAGTTGGAACTTGATCCAATAGGTATGCTGCTGTCTCAAGCGCATACCCCCAGAAGCAAATAGGTAACTCAGCAGTACTCATCATCGAGCGCACCATATCTAATAGGGTGCGATTCCTTCGTTCCGATACAACGTTGTGCTGTGGTGTATAAGGAGGAGTAAGCTGAGAGAGAATCCCATTCTCTTTTAGATAATCTAGGAACTCATTGCTTAAGTATTCTCCTCCTCGATCAGATTGAAGGATCTTAATACTTTTGCCCGTTTGTTTCTCTACTTCGTGCTTATATTCTCTGAATTTCTCAAATGCTTCAGACTTGTGTTTCATCAGGAACACATGTCCGAATCTAGAGAGATCGTCAGTTAATGTAATGAAGTAGGAAGAACCGTTCCTGGCATGCGTAGACATGGGACCGCATACATCACTATGTACCAGTCCTAAGAGTTCCGTAACTCTTTCTCCGTGTCCACTAAACGGAGCTTTGGTCATTTTTCCTTTGAGACATGAATGGCAAGTATCATAAGATGATAATTCGAATGAATTCAAATATCCATCTTTATGTAACTTAGCCAGTCGTGTTGTACTGATATGACCAAGTTTACAATGCCACAAGAAGGATTCGTTCATTTCTGAACTCTTCCTCTTGTGTGTGTTTTGTATATTGAGGACTGTATTCTGATTTAGAATGAATATGCCATTATGTAACGAGCCTGATGCAATCAACTTTTGATCTAGGAATATGTTCATAACATTATCCTTTACTATAAAATTATATCCTTCTTTACTCAATAAAGAAACTGATATAATATTGCACATCATATTCGGTATATAATAGCACTCATTTAGAATCAGTGTATTACGACTTGGCAATACTAGGTGATATTCGCCAACTGCTTTGGCTGCAATACTTGCACCGTTTCCTACTTGAACGGAATGATCATCTTTTCCCAGTTCTCTACCTTTACGTAGCCCATGTAACAATTTACATATGTGGGATCCTGATCCGGTATCTAATACCCAGGACGTAGGGTGAACTGAGAAACAGTTCTCAATAACTAACACACCTGAAGAAGATGCATCAACATGCATGTTCTTTTGGGCGGCGTGAGAATCCAGATATTCTCCTGTTTCCTGTTCAGTCTTATAACTCTTACAAGAAAGAACGGGTCCAACGTTCCACTGCTCAGTATAATAAGCGGGTTCAGTCAATACATCCATATTATTATCTTGATTATGGCCTGACATGGTCGCCACCTAGAGAGAGAGAAGAAAACACTTTAGTATATGCTCTTGCATGATTAGATTGGTTATTATCTTATCTAATCAGGATGTCTCCCACTGTTTTTATCAAATCTTCCTTCAAACCTTAAAAGGTAAGATTAGCCGGGATTAATTACACCCTACAATTTCATCAATCTTTCAGCCAGATCAGTGTCGGTACTTGAGGGAGGTTCCCCGTGCTTTCGCACGGACCTAATTAAAGTAAACCTCGTTTTCCCAGAGGCGTAACCCCGTTAACACTTTTCTGACATCTACTTGATCGGCTAATTGTCCTGTGTAAAACTCTCCCAGGAGTAACACATACTCGCAGTGGGTATCGGGATCCAACTATTTCATAAGAGGTATGCAATTTCATTGCAAATTTCAACACTTGAAATTCCCGATAATATTTTGCCCCTAGTGTGCTATGACCTTGACAGAAGTCAACAAACCATAGTGCACTAGTCAAGTTCAACCCGTCATTTCTTGATTGAATCAAACCCACTCGCACGACCCTTGACAGAGGTCAACAAGGTCATACGACTACCCTAATCCAATCACATCACATGCTTTACAGATAATTACTAATCAGCTACCGCACACTACGCCTTGACAGAGGTCAACAAACGCAACACGAAAACTAAATAGTCTTTATCTGAAATGACGGAGGGCTACGACAGGTTTTTCTGAAAACCTATTGCGTAATGAACTTGATATCGTCGTAGAATCAAGTGAAATTTTAAAATGGAGTGATTTTGAGGCTTTCATTAGTTTTGCTAAAGAGGTCACTCCCGGTGAAGGGATCTCGGCTCTTTCCTCATCGAATAAGGTGCAGAACATATCATATATATCGCTGTGCAAAGCAAAACTCTAAAAGCAATCAAAAGACAAACCGAGTTTTGTAGCATCTGCCAGTTTCGCTAAAAAGGTCACTCTCGGTGAAGGGATCTCGGCTCTTTCCTCATCGAATAAGGTGCAGAGTATATCATATATACCGCTATGCAAAGCAAAACTATAGCTACCCTTTTTATAAAGTTTTGATTCTATAACATCTTTTAGGTTTCTTTTCTTTTTATTAATCTCATTAATAAAAAAATCCCATCAGCTTTTGCTTCCTAAGCATCACAGAAGAAACGAAAGCAGTAATATTTATATATCAGCATATATATATATAGTATAAGCATTCGTCTCAGGCAGTAATATGATCTCATCACAGAACATTGCAGCAGAAGAACATATATGAAATATTAGATATACTAGGACGTCTGTGTTTTCAAAACGAGCCTGTATAAAACACAGATTCCACGGTCGCGATGAATACCCAAACCCACATCCCTAGACCTCTACGAGAGCGGCAAGTAACACTGCCAATTCTAGGGTTAGGAGACCCGGTCTCGACTCCTCGAGATGGCCTCCCACTGGACCCTAGAACCCGGTTACTTGTGCTTCCCCCTTGGGTCTACCTAATGCGGAAAGGTAAATAATATACAATGGTGACATCAACCTCATCCCGGAAGTGCCCCAATAAAAGAATATTACATACAATTGAATTTTACATGAATGAAAATAAAATTAAAAAAAACCCTCATCTCACATAAAACCCCCGGCTATTCAGAACACGACGATCCAATATAACATATCACAGCAACACATAATATCACATATCATCAACGTAAGTAAGTATGCATACACCGATCGTCGTTGTCTTATAGCAACGAAAACCGGCAATACAGCTACATACTATACTTACGGTCACAGAAAAGAAATTGTAAAACTACAATATTTGGAATCCACAATCACTTTAGACATCGTAAATCCGAAATATCACATACTTCGCATTTCATGCCTAACTCTATGAATTCCACATATTGTATCATAATCGAATACCCAAGATTTCCAAAATAGCTCAACACTTGAGCGGAGTTCAAAAGTTCCAGAATACGTCACAGTAGCAACGGTCCAACCGTAGAAGGGTCAAGCCAACGCCTCACATGTGGCATGTCGTACTGCCCCAAACCCTAAGGTTCAAAAGGCAGTTCAAGACGGTCACATAATCGAATTAAGGTTTATTGTCTTCTAGAGGGTCCATCGCGTCACATGCACGTTTTTCCCAAAGATTTAAACCCGAGAAAAATTCAACACTTGAATGTTTTTCGTGCCGGGAAAAAATGAGTTAATGATATCTGTTCGAACATTTTAACAATTTCTAAATATCCAGAAATAATAACGATTTTAAATATTCCGATCGAATCTACGATTACAAATTAAACCCCAGAATACTCAACACTTGAGTCAGATTAAAAATACCCATAAAATATAACATACAGAAATAGATATTATAGTGCAAACACCAGTGCAATTCTCATCTGTACGGCCGCAGAACCGCGGCCCAAGCGTGGTACGGCCGCGGTTCCACGGTGGACTGTACGGATCATGCACTCGTATTTCACTGTAATTCTTCTATTTCCTTGCTGAATTTTTTAGGAATTTTTATGTAGCGTCTTGAAAAGTCGTTTTGGTGTTTTCCTGAAATTCGGTGAAAATTCGGTATTTTTCCGAAAACCGTCTTTCTCGATATTTGGCAGTTTAGGGCTAATTATACCTTAAATGGATAGGTAATTACTTGTTTTTAGTAGCTAATGAGTTATTTATGAAAATTTGGTCATTTAAAAAATTTTCCCTATTTTTCAATTTTTTTAATATTATTTTAAGCCGGTAAGAAAATACATTAAATAAGCGATAAATACAAATTTTTCCGGGCTAATTTTAATCTATAAAATTATGATAATTATAATCTAGTGATAACATGAATTTTTAGTAATTTATTTTGATTTTTAACAAATTTTTATGAATTGAAACGAATTTATTGAATTTTGGGCTAAAACTTGCAATTTTTGAGTTGTAGGGGGCCTTTTTGCATAAAATTTCTTTTGTAAAACCCCTCTCTCTTTTTCCTCAGCCCTAGGACAGCCCCACCTTGTGTGAGACCAGAAATTTCTGGCCTCATTTCTTGAGTTGCTTTCTTGAGTTGAATTTGATAGTTTATGGTTTTATTTTAATTAAAATGAATAAAGTATGATACATTGACTTTGTGGACTTGACCCATGACTTTCCCCACTTGCCCACACCATCCCCACTCCTCCTTTCAGCTGAGAATCCCTGCAGGAAACAGCCCCCAAATTTCCCCCTCTCATTTCTTTCTAAACTCATCAAATTCCAACTCAAAATCCTTACAAATCCATAAATTTCTTCACAAAACCAAAACAAATCCTTATGCTATCCTTTCTTTAGCCATTCTAGCTTGGATCTTGGTGCTTGAGGCCATCAATTGGAGCAAAATTTTCTTGCTTGATCCATAGATCAAGAGGTATAAATTCCATCAAAGTTACTTTCTTTTGCTAAATTCCTTTAATTGTATGGTTTAGTGTTTTAAAGCTTAGCTAATTCCTAATCTAGTTATAAATGAGTAGTTTGTTTAAACTAGGGTTTTGAACCATGATAATTAATTAAGTTGTTTATTAGTTAATCTAGTTGTTAGTGAACTAATCTATATGGTTACCTTGTTATGTAGTCTTTAATTATGCTAATTTAGGTAATTTTAGAAGTTGATTTTAGTTGTAAATTGTTGTTTTAAGGTTTTTCAAGAGAGGGTTATGTATGGAAAATGATATTTGAAGCTTGATTAGTGAGTGGATTAAGTTTTAGAAAGCATTATTTAAGTGATTAAACCTAATTTGCTATCTAGTGTTTTGCTAACCTTAATCTAAGTGGTTAATTTGCTTATTAGGCTAAAATATAGTGTTAAATTAAGGTTTTTCATATATAGTTTGGTTTATGTTTGCTAATTACAAAAATCAAGAGAAGGTTTTGTTATGTAAATTAGGTTTTTAAGCTTAGTTAATGGTTTAGAATTTGTGTATTGGCTAGCTATTTGGTTAGTTTGGATGTTGGTGTTGGGTGGTGTTGACTTTGTCGCTAAATTGTCGATGTTTGCATCAAATTGCAATTTCTGCTTACTAGATTTTTATAAAAGCTATGTGATGAATTAATTGTGGCATCTCGATGATTGTGATGGCTTGTCCTACGACTTTTAGGATGCGTGAGTGCGGTTTTTGGGTAGTCGGGTTTTAGTTTTGCCGGGCGACCCAAATCGGCGTTTTTTTGGCAGTTTTTGCGATTTTCGCGTGTGTTCCGCGCACTTTGTGCACGTTGTACCTAGTTAGCGAACTTTAGTAGTTTCGTTGGGGTTTTGCGTCGTTCTTGAATGTGTAACCTTATGTCTGGTACTGATGTAAATTCCAGGTTCGGTCGCGGAAACGTCAGACGCGGCGCGAAAGGGAAAGGCGGTGATTGGACACAGCTAGCCAGGGATTCCGGTGAGTAGATTTAACATCTACGGGGGACGATCGTTTGGATGGCGCAAGTCGCCCGATAGATTTAGTAAATTGAAAAATAGTAAACTGGATAACCACTTGTGACATTAGAATAATAATACTGGCATGATAATTGCTGCAATTAGATCAATATGTTATACCCATATACGCAAACTCAATTGTAGGACACATGCACCATTACCAGGTCTTTATATGCAGCACGAGCACTATTCATGTTTACACACACATCCTGGTAATTGCCATGCCACCACACTAGATAACTTTTAAATTGAAACCTTTTACTAATTGGTACTTAAACTGGTACTATTGCCTTTAATTCCTTAAAAATGAAACCGTAGTATTGCTAGTCATGTGCATGTACTTCATCATATTAATTGTTCATGCTTAATACATTAATCACACATCGCATCTTGATTATTGATATCATACGCATTCATTATCATTGATATATGCACTTATGAGGATTTCTTGGGATTTTATGATATTGCTGGATTTCGGGGGAAAACCGCAAAAATTTCTAAACTTATTATATTTTTAAAATATGTAAATTGCGATTTTCTAGTGATGTAAGTGTCGTCCACCATGAGTTTGCTGTGGCTTTGGAAATCCGTGTCGAGGAGTGGAGGAACCGGCACGGGTACATGGTGGGCCCGGTAAGGTACCCCGGGGCAAGAGGAATGTGGTGATGACGTTGAGCCTGGCAGGGGACGGATTACCTACCGGTGACTGTTTGGGACGGCGGATATCCAGAGGATACCGACCGTGGCCGCTAGATGATGAGATATTGATATTTGAGATGGGTCAGCCGGACGGCTGAGGCCAGAGATACATTTATGAGATTTGAGACAGCTTTTGGGTGTCGTTGCTGGACACCGATTTTTGTCGATTCATTGACATTATGCTGGCTTTCTAAAAGAGTTTCAAAAACAAAAAGAGAATAAATATTTCTTATATATACATATTGAGACCTCAGATATTCATGTTGCATACATATTAGCACACTGATATGATATACACACCTGCTAGTGCATCAAGTCATACCTGTATTTTAGATGCTAGGATGCTTGTGTGCATGCATACGATAGCCTTTGCAGATGTTATTTATTGCTCACGAGTTGGCAACTCACCCCCGTTGTGCCACAGTCTTTTGCAGGTCCGCTCCGTCAGTTCAGTAGCGGCGGGCGCACTTGTTCTTTTGCCTGTTTTGCTTGGGCTCGAGATTTGCTCATAGGTGGGTTATGTTATTATTTTGTACCACCTTGTATTTTCTTGTATCTAGTGTACTCCATCTACTGTTTCTACCAGATTATTGTATTTTGACCTAGAGATGAGACTGTGAGGTTTGTGGATTTTATGCTGTATTTTGGGGTCGAGCTCACTTGAGCCGACATGTTACTTTTTTCATGCTTCCTTATGATTATTATGCTTATTGTCATTTACACTGCGTGGGATTTGTGACCGCCTTATGGCGAAGAGCTAGCTCCCGCTTGGGGATGCCCTATTTTGTTGGATTCATGTATATATTTTGTTGTACCCATTTTTGGGGGCCAGTATTTACAAAGGAGACTCTGCCGAAATTTTCGGAAAAATTGGTATTGTTTTTAAAAAGGGTTTTACATGACTTATTTGATAGCTCGCTTTCAATTGATTGGGTTTTCTTCACTCTTTTGCTTAATTGGTTTTGTTTTCTGGGCTTTGGCTTACTTATTTTACGGACGTCTTTAGACGTTTCGTAAACTTAAGTGCCAGTCACGTTCCGTACCCTGCGGGTCGTGACAAAGTTGGTATCAGAGCGATAGGTTTTACCTTTGTGAGTGTAGGATGACCCTTAGTAGATGGAGTAAGTGACTTAAGCAGGGTAACGTAGCGTGCGTATGTTCGCGGCATACTTGCGATACGGTACTCCGCCTAAGTGACTTTAGGATATACTTGCTTGAAAATTCCTTCTTCAATTCCGTGTATCCTATGATCCTATTGCACTATTCTTACTATCCGTTTTCCTGTAACAGCCACTATGCCGCCGAAGGCTACGAGGGCACAGAGGGCTGCCGCCAGAGACGAGATTCGAGCTGGCTCGTCCGAGACTAGGACTGAGCAGGGCGGTATGCCTACGCCGCAGGGACAGACCGATCCACCTTCCCCAGGCCGTATGGATAGGCTCGAGACCGGTATGGAGGAGTTGCGACAGATGATGGGAGGTATGCAGGAGCTACGTCAGATGGTAGGATCCCTAGTTGCAGCCAGTCGTACACCGAGGCCGGATGACGTACCTACTACATCACAGACGACCATGATACCTGTTCCTACTACTACCACCGTGGCCATTCCGGTTTCACTACAGGATTTCATGAGGCTGAGACCTCCAGTATTCACCGGCACCGAGGCAGCGGAGGACCCACAGACGTTCCTTGACAGTTTAGCCAGGATCTGCCGTTCGCTGAGATGTTCGGATGATCGATGGGTAGAGCTTGCGAGTTTCCGACTAGAGGGTCTCGCGCAGACATGGTGGGAGTCAGTCTTGAGAGGTCGAGCTGCAGGTCTGCCGCCTATGACTTGGGCCGAGTTTACAGCGGTCTTTCTAGCCCGTTTCCTTCCAGAGAGCGTTCGTGACGCCAGAGCTCGTAGCTTCGAGGCCTTAGTCAAGACACCTGGGATGACGGTGTCTGAGTATGACATCCAGTTTACATAGTTGTCCCGATATGCTCAGTATTTGGTGGATACCGAGGAGAAGATGGTGAAGAGGTTCGTACAGGGACTTGATGCCCAGCTATATCTTGCCATTAGCGCCCAGCACTACGACACTTATTCAGCTGCTATGGATACGGCATTGCGGATGGAGGCACGCATATCACGGACTTCGGCCGTTTCTGGGCCGAAGAGGATGCGCACCGATGTACCGCCTCAGAGGCAGCGCGCCAGATTCTTTCCGAGAGATAGGCCTGGCAGAGGATTTGGACGGGGACAGTTATATGGTTCTTATCCCCAGGGGCAGCAGCCGTCGCCAGGATGTTTTGGGTGCGGGAGTTTGCACCATCTTGTCAGAGACTGTCCAGTGAGACGACAGGGAGCAGCGACAGTTCCGCATGTGACCCTACCACCATCACCACCCCCTCCTCAGAGAGCCCTACTTCCTACCCCAGGAGATGCTCCACGCCAGTTAGGTGCACCGAGAGGCCGTGGACGCGGCGGTCCTGTTCAGAGAGGACGAGGAGGCAGAGGCAGAGGTCGAGGTCAGCCCGCTATCGGTGGAGGACAGGCCCGAGTTTTTGCTTTGACACCGCAGGATGCGCAGGCATCCAATGCCGTTGTTGTTAGTGTATATGCCCTAGAGGCCATTACTGTATCATACTAGTTTGTATATTACTTGATGGAAGCTTGGGATATTCACCTTGTATAAACAATCTTGCTCAATATAGTAGTATGCTACTTGGTTTGTTTCTACTTCAATGTGTACTTGTGTTTATTTCAGTATATCACTTATACGCATTAGTGGAGCCCTTAGGATCTTTGCTTGATTACCAGCGTTGTGATGGCAGTCACACTAGTGGGGGCTGGGTAATCTATAAGCACATCCTTATACAGGTCCCTAGTCGTAGGACTATCGAGACAGGGCATCGATACTCCGGAGTAGACTAGCGTATGCGCTTCTCATCCCAGTGTGGGAGATGGTCTGTCCCACAGCCATCAGTACGTCGTACTGGAGATAGTATACGGGTGCTCGTTGGGTTACGAGTACACTGGACAGGACTCGTCGGGAACTGACAGGTTGGTATTATACCTATCGTCAGTTATCAGTTCCCAGGTGACATGAGTACAGCTTAGTCCGCTGACTTGACACTGACACTTCGCCTCGAGTGTGTTCCCACTGCACTTTGATCACTACCCTACCACGGCTCAAAGGAGTCGTGCAAACAGGTGATGGTTGGGTGCAGTCCCGAAGCACTTGGAGGCAGTGACGGTTAGACAGGATTCGTCTCTCCCGGTATTGGGGGTTGACATCGCGCTGTGTCTAGGAGAGCCATTACACGAGTAGTCCCTGGCCAGGGCAAGCGAGATATACTGGTAGGTTTCCAGTGTTATCTCAGGGTGTTTTGGGCTTCACTCCGACACGACTTGTACCGCTATTGGGGGACTGACGTTTTACCGCCCCCTAGGCCCGCCATGCGATGTATCAGACGAACAGACCGGACTGTACGGAGAATGTCACATTCAGACTCAGTAGGAGTTCAGATGGGGTTTCACCTCGTCAGCCTTCTTGTCGGCATCTACCTGGGGACCGTTACGCACAGCTAGTGCCGCTTGCGGTCTGTGGTTAAACCCACTGCCAGCGTAGTGTCGAGTCTTTAGAGTCCCACACAGAGGGTATTCGTCTCTGGGCAAAACAGAGTAGAGGTCGCATGGTTTTGCGACAGGGTTCGTTCTCATCCGCGCACTTGTGCCCGTTTGGAGTCCGGACGGATATTACCAGCGGGCTCTGGTTTGAGCCGGATACTGGTATAGTATTTGGGGTTGCTTTTATCTCTCAGTATTCATGTTCCTCGGAACAAGAATGCAGGTGTGTATGCACAGTTCTTTTTGAGGAGGAGGAAGATGATTTTTCATTAGGGTTTCGGAACGGGTGCGTATGCACAGTTGACAGTTGTATTTTTCCAAACCCTAATGGATTTGTATTATATCATTTAATAATATATAATAAAATGAAATTGTGTCATGGTTAGTTTTTGTTGACTTGTTGACCATGGTTGACTTGTTGACCATGGTTGAACATTTGACTACCATCATTACAAATGCAAGATGCTTTTTCATTCTTGCTTTTTCATTTAATGTTTGTAATGATATTAGTCATTCCTAAACTTTCCATCAAACCTTTTTCATTTTGATTATTATTATTATTTGATTATCCTTTTTCTTTTGTTATGGTTGCAAAAGGAAAAGAAAAGCTCATTCTATCATTCTCACTCTCTCTCTTCACTTCATCTTCTTCTTCCTCTAGTCAAGAGAAACCTTCTCATGAGTTGAGAATCCTTCTCTTGAAAAACAAAAGTAACCCTTAGACACTCTCTACTCACTCTAGGATCAAGGGTCTAGCAAGCCGGCGATTCTAGTTCACTCCAAGTACGAGAAAGAGCCCAAAGGTCGAGCCTTCGAGGTGGATCCATCTTCGACGGGAGAAGGCGACGTAAAGAGAACCATCAACCTCTACAAGGTTTGAAGAAGAAGGAGTTCAAGTTTAGGTATAACCATCTTCCATCGTAGCTAACTCTCTTTAGCTTGTTAACTAGTTTTAGTTTAGACAACGATCCCGACAAAGTTTAGTCCATGTTGCCTCTTGCGATAAAAATTCGTTTTTTATACCGTTTCCGCCTCCCCGTAAGTACCGGGGGTCGCAATATGGACTTACAGTGGTATCAGAGACTAACTAAACTTAAACTAGCTTGGTAGTGAAGTGTAACGAAGTTCGGAACCGAAAAATCGCAAAACCGGAAAATCAAAACCCTAACTTTCTGTTGAAATTTTTTCTGCTCAAAATGAAAAACTTTATACTTGTAAAATCGTCTCAGGGTTTTCTAAGAACACACAAGAAAAACGATATCATGATTCCTCCAAACCGCCGCGCTTCCGCGGCCTCACCTACTCATCTGGCCGCGGAACCGCCGCAAGTTGGTGTCTTCTTTGCATCGTTTTTCGTGCAGTGTTCTTCTGTGTTGGTTTTGGGATTTTTAAGATATATTATATGTACCCAGATTTTCCAGAACAGAAATTCACTTTTGGGGTCCTATAATTCCGTATTTTTTTCCGAACTTCACTGCACTTTGGCTATGTTGGTTATATCTGTGATGTTTGCATGTATTGAACGTCGGCTAATCGCTATAAGTCGATTAGTCGGGGTTATACATGATCTGTAATGTTCTGGAATGTGTATATGAATGTGTTGGACTGTCGCGGGTGAATAGCCGGGGTGGATGTGAGATGAGCTTTTGTTTTTCTTTCATTCATTGTAAATGTAAATTGATGTAATAATATTATTTGTTTGGCCGCACAACCGGGTCGGGGTTGTAGCCGTCATTGTATAATTCTTTTTACTGTTTTTGCTCCTAGGATAGACCCATGGTGGGGTGCACAAACTACCGAGAACTTGGCGGGTAGTTTGCCGCACCCGTAGGGGTCTTGGGTAGGGTATTTGCTATTCACCGCGACCGTGTTATCCGCTTTTCGTTTCAGGCTCGAAAGGAATGCGGATTGCTAGTATATCCAATGTATTCATCTGTGATCTGTAATGTCTATCATTGCTTTCTATTTAGGCGTTGCTTATGTTTTACAGCCGCGCTAGCCCAGCCCCCGCTCTGTCGTTAGTTAAGTAACCTAACGAGTGATGACGGGACCCCGTGGCGAATGCGAATGGCATAAGCGTACGTCATATTTTGGTTGTTTTCTGCAATGGTAGGATTAAATGATGGGACGCATTAAAAGAACTAATGCAAGAATATCACGCATTAAAAGAACTAATGCAAGATAATAAACCAAGTTTAAGTCGATGGAACACTTTCGAAAAACCACTCGGTTCTTTTCAAAAACTAACTTTTAAATGCGGAGCTTGAGCCACTCCTTCTAAAAGCTATCTCGTTCCATCGATTATATCAAGTTCACTACGTTCACGGTTTCGCCAAAACCATTCGTAGCCCTCCATCATTTCAGTTAAATATACGGTAGTATTCAAGCTATGTATTTTGACCTCACGCCAAGGCATAGTGATTGGTAGCTGCCGGATATTTATCTGTTGCATAGATAGAATGCGTTGTTTTGAGACAGTCGTACCACCATTTTGGCCTACGTCAAGGGTAGGTACGGGTGGATTCAAATCAACCGGGATAATGATGGGAAGAACTTGACATGTGACTTATGACATTTTGACCTCACGCCAAGGTCATAAGAGCATGGGGCAAAAATCCACATCGGGAGTTTCATAAGTACTGAAACTTGCTAGATTTGCATACCATTTGGAGTGTGATGATTATGGTAGGATTCCTTCATTTTCGTCACGCGATGATATTTGGATCCCGATCCTACTGTGAGTATATGCTACTCCTCGGGAAATTTCTCACTAAACGATCAATGCTATAAACCTAGTAGGTGCCTAGAAAGGTGTTAGCGGGGCTACGCCCCCAGGGAAAAGAGGTTCTTAAATTAAGGAACTTCGCGAAAGCGTTGGAAAACCTCCCTCGAAGTACCGACACTGGCCTGGCTGAACGGTTAAGCAAGTATTGTACGGTGGGATTGATCCCGGCTAATTCTTCCTTTGTGGTTTGAGGAGGGATTCGAGAGACAGTGGGAGCCATCCTGTTTAGACAAATTAAAAACCATTCTAAACTTGCAAGAGCATCGTGCTAAGTGTTTCTTCTCTCCCCCTGCAGCGACCAAATCGAAATGACTGGACTTAAGTTACTTCTAGATAAAAACATATTGACAGGGCCAAACTACAAAGATTGGCTCAGGAATGTCAAATTGGCAATCTCTTACGACAAGCTGGGGTATCTTCTTACCAGCAAAGCTCCCCCCGTCCCAGGTCCCACCTCCAGCGTCGCGGATAAGGAAATCCGTAAGACTTGGGAGATTGACAGCGCGAAGGCCAGATGCCTCGTACTTGCCTCGATGGACAATGACCATCAGAGGAGGCACGAGAATATGGATTTGGAATCCATATTTCTTCATACAAAAGAACTGTATGGAGAGCAGTCTCGTATCGCAAGATACGAAGTGTCGAAGAAGTTATTTTCGACTAAGTTGGCCGTCGGATCATCGGTAGCGGACCACGTGCTTAAGATGATTGGCTACACTGAGGAGCTCGCAGAACTTGGGACCACGTTGGATAGTGAACTCTACACATATATAATTCTCCAGTCCCTTCCATCCACTTACGCCCAGTTCATACTGAATTTCAACTTGCAAGAAAAGGAAGTTGAACTTTCAGAACTCCTCAACCTGCTGAGGAGCGCAGAGGGCACCCTACAGAAGGGTAGGGATACATCCACTTTGTTTGTAGGAGGATCTTCTTCTTCTAGGTCCAAGGCGAAAGCCAAGGGAAAGAAGAAGAAAACCCCCGCCAAACCAAGAGGCGGTGTTAGTAAAGTGGGTGCGAAGGGAAAGGAAAAGGCAACAAAGATAGCGGGGAAGCTTGTTGGCAAAGAGGAATGCTTCTATTGTCACAAGAGTGGACACTGGAAGAAAGATTGCAGGGCTTGGAAAGCCAGGACACAGGAACTGAAGCAGGTTGCGGCTTCAGCTTCAGGTGTGTATGTTATTGAAAACTGTCTTTCTATAAACTCTACTTCCTGGGTATTGGATACCGGATCAGGATCTCATATCTGTAATTCTTTGCAGGCGTTGAGAAACCGTAGGTTTTTGAAGGAAGGTGATATGACCCTCAGAGTTGCGAACGGAGCTAGCATGGATGCTAAAGCCGTGGGGGACTATCACCTAGGAATGTCAGATGGACATGTTTTGGTTTTGCGTAATTGCTTTTTTGTACCCAACGCAACTTGTAATATCATTTCTGTATCTTTGGTTTCTAAAGAAGGTTATGAATTTGCGTTTGTAAGTAATGTTGTTAACATTCACCTTAATCAAGTTCTGATTGGGTCAGGTACATTGAGCAATGGTATATACGTATTAAACCAACCACAGATTTTCAATGTCCAGAATACACACAAAAGAAAGTCACCAGATATTAATCAGACTTTCTTATGGCATTGTAGATTGGGTCACATCAATGAGAGAAGGTTGACGAAGTTACATACAGAAGGGTATTTGAATGCGTTCGAATATCAATCGTATGCCACTTGTCAATCCTGTCTCAAGGGAAAAATGACAAAGACTCCGTTTACTGGACATGGAGTAAGAGCGAGCGAGCTCTTGGGACTCGTACACAGTGACGTGTGCGGTCCAATGTCTACACATGCCCGAAGCGGACATTCTTACTTCATTACTTTTACGGATGACTTCTCAAGGTACGGTTATGTCTTCTTAATGAAACATAAGTCCGAGGCCTTTGGAAAATTCCAGGAGTATAAGAATGAAGTAGAGAAACAGACCGGCAAAAGTATTAAGATTCTAAGATCGGATCGAGGTGGAGAATACTTAAGTGCCGAATTCCTGGACTATTTAAAAGAGAATGGGATTCTCTCTCAGCTTACTCCTCCATACACCCCGCAACATAACGGTGTATCGGAGAGACGGAATCGCACCCTATTGGATATGGTACGGTCTATGATGAGTAACGCTGAGTTACCGCGATCATTCTGGGGGTATGCGCTAGAAATAGCTGCATACCTATTGAACCGAGTTCCTACTAAGACTGTGCCTACCACACCATATGAGTTATGGAGTGGGAAGAAACCCTATCTTCAGTACCTGAAAATTTGGGGATGTCCAGCTTATGTCAAAAAGCAGCATACGGACAAGCTCGAGGCGCGCTCAGTACTGTGCAAGTTTGTGGGATACCCAAAGAACTCCAGGGGGTATCTTTTCTATTACGCAGAGGAGCAAAAAGTCCTTGTTTCTCGTAATGCCCATTTTCTGGAACATCAGTTCTTAGAAAAAGAAGTAAGTGGGAGCGCAATAGAACTGGAAGAAATTCCAGAACCACAGACTATTACTGAAAGCTTAATGGAACCAGAGGGTTCAAATGAACAGGACATTCCTATGCCGCTCCGCAGAAGTAGTAGGCAGTCTCATCCGCCCGAGAGATACTACGGTTTTCTCATAGACGGGGATAGAGAGGATTGCATCATAGACTATGATGAGCCTACTAGCTTCCAGCAGGCCGTTCAGAGCGTTGACTCGGTAAAATGGCTGGATGCAATGCGGACCGAAATGGAGTCCATGTACACCAACAAAGTATGGACGTTGGACATTGCTCCAGACGGGGTAAAACCCGTAGGATGCAAGTGGATCTTCAAAAGGAAGATTGGTGTAGATGGACAGGTTGAGACCTATAAAGCTAGACTTGTAGCAAAGGGTTTCCGTCAAAGACCTGGCTTGGACTACGACGAAACCTTTTCTCCAGTGGCTATGCTGAAATCCATTCGGATCCTTCTTGCCATTGCTGCCTTCCACGATTATGAGATTTGGCAGATGGACGTAAAAACCGCTTTTCTAAATGGAAATTTAGAGGAGTGTGTCTATATGGATCAGCCAGAGGGTTTCATTCAGAGTGGGAGCAGCGGAAAGGTGTGCAAGTTGCTTAAGTCCATCTATGGACTAAAGCAGGCATCGCGGAGTTGGAACATCTGTTTTGATGAGACGGTCAAGGAATTTGACTTTATCAAAAATCCAGATGAACCATGCATCTATAGTAGATTTGTAGCGAGAACTGTGGTATTCCTTGTTTTATACGTGGATGACATTCTCTTAATAGGAAATGACATTCCTATGCTACAATCTGTCAAGGGTTTCTTGTCACACAGGTTCTCCATGAAAGACCTGGGTGATGCCTCTTACATCCTGGGGATCCGGATCCATCGTGATAGATCCAAGAGGATATTAGGACTTTCACAGTCCAGGTACATCGACACCGTACTGAAAAGATTCAGTATGGAAGATTCCAAGCGCGGTAACTTACCGGCTTGTCACGGGATCACCCTCTCTAAAGAGATGTCTCCCAAGACTGATTTGGAGAGGGATCGCATGTCTATTATACCCTACGCTTCTGCGGTAGGCTCTATAATGTATGCGATGTTGTGTACCAGACCGGATGTAGCTTATGCACTGAGTGTAGTAAGCCGGTATCAGTCAAACCCTGGGGAGAAACATTGGATAGCGGTAAAGAACATTCTCTAGTACCTGAGGAGGACTAAGGAGATGTTCTTAGTGTATGGCGGAAAAGACCTCCAGATTGAGGCCTTTGCTGACTCCAGCTTCCAGAGTGACAAGGATGATTCCAAGTCCATGTCGGGTTTTGTCTTTACCCTCAACGGAGGGGCGGTGTGTTGGAAGAGTTCCAAACAGGAAACCGTTGCAGACTCGACTATGGAAGCGGAATACATCGCTGCATCTGATGCCGCAAAAGAAGCTGTCTGGATAAGGAAGTTCTTAAAAGAACTTCAGGTGGTTCCGTCCATTGTTGACCCAGTACCTCTGTATTGCGACAACAACGGGGCTATAGCTTTAGCAAAGGAACCCAGGTCCCATCAGAGATCCAGGCACATCTTGAGGCGGTATCACCTGATCAGGGAGATCGTGGATCGCAAGGAGATCGAGGTTCGGAGGGTTGCTTCAGAAGAGAACACTGCAGATCCATTCACCAAGGCCCTACCCCAGACTCAGTTCGAGCGGCTGATCGAGATGATAGGTCTTCGATACGCCAGTACATGGCCTTAGTGCAAGTGGGAGATTGTTAGTGTATATGCCCTAGAGGCCATTACTGTATCATACTAGTTTGTATATTACTTGATGGAAGCTTGGGATATTCACCTTGTATAAACAATCTTGCTCAATATAGTAGTATGCTACTTGGTTTGTTTCTACTTCAATGTGTACTTGTGTTTATTTCAGTATATCACTTATACGCATTAGTGGAGCCCTTAGGATCTTTGCTTGATTACCAGCGTTGTGATGGCAGTCACACTAGTGGGGGCTGGGTAATCTATAAGCACATCCTTATACAGGTCCCTAGTCGTAGGACTATCGAGACAGGGCATCGATACTCCGGAGTAGACTAGCGTATGCGCTTCTCATCCCAGTGTGGGAGATGGTCTGTCCCACAGCCATCAGTACGTCGTACTGGAGATAGTATACGGGTGCTCGTTGGGTTACGAGTACACTGGACAGGACTCGTCGGGAACTGACAGGTTGGTATTATACCTATCGTCAGTTATCAGTTCCCAGGTGACATGAGTACAGCTTAGTCCGCTGACTTGACACTGACACTTCGCCTCGAGTGTGTTCCCACTGCACTTTGATCACTACCCTACCACGGCTCAAAGGAGTCGTGCAAACAGGTGATGGTTGGGTGCAGTCCCGAAGCACTTGGAGGCAGTGACGGTTAGACAGGATTCGTCTCTCCCGGTATTGGGGGTTGACATCGCGCTGTGTCTAGGAGAGCCATTACACGAGTAGTCCCTGGCCAGGGCAAGCGAGATATACTGGTAGGTTTCCAGTGTTATCTCAGGGTGTTTTGGGCTTCACTCCGACACGACTTGTACCGCTATTGGGGGACTGACGTTTTACCGCCCCCTAGGCCCGCCATGCGATGTATCAGACGAACAGACCGGACTGTAGGGAGAATGTCACATTCAGACTCAGTAGGAGTTCAGATGGGGTTTCACCTCGTCAGCCTTCTTGTCGGCATCTACCTGGGGACCGTTACGCACAGCTAGTGCCGCTTGCGGTCTGTGGTTAAACCCACTGCCAGCGTAGTGTCGAGTCTTTAGAGTCCCACACAGAGGGTATTCGTCTCTGGGCAAAACAGAGTAGAGGTCGCATGGTTTTGCGACAGGGTTCGTTCTCATCCGCGCACTTGTGCCCGTTTGGAGTCCGGACGGATATTACCAGCGGGCTCTGGTTTGAGCCGGATACTGGTATAGTATTTGGGGTTGCTTTTATCTCTCAGTATTCATGTTCCTCGGAACAAGAATGCAGGTGTGTATGCACAGTTCTTTTTGAGGAGGAGGAAGATGATTTTTCATTAGGGTTTCGGAACGGGTGCGTATGCACAGTTGACAGTTGTATTTTTCCAAACCCTAATGGATTTGTATTATATCATTTAATAATATATAATAAAATGAAATTGTGTCATGGTTAGTTTTTGTTGACTTGTTGACCATGGTTGACTTGTTGACCATGGTTGAACATTTGACTACCATCATTACAAATGCAAGATGCTTTTTCATTCTTGCTTTTTCATTTAATGTTTGTAATGATATTAGTCATTCCTAAACTTTCCATCAAACCTTTTTCATTTTGATTATTATTATTATTTGATTATCCTTTTTCTTTTGTTATGGTTGCAAAAGGAAAAGAAAAGCTCATTCTATCATTCTCACTCTCTCTCTTCACTTCATCTTCTTCTTCCTCTAGTCAAGAGAAACCTTCTCATGAGTTGAGAATCCTTCTCTTGAAAAACAAAAGTAACCCTTAGACACTCTCTACTCACTCTAGGATCAAGGGTCTAGCAAGCCGGCGATTCTAGTTCACTCCAAGTACGAGAAAGAGCCCAAAGGTCGAGCCTTCGAGGTGGATCCATCTTCGACGGGAGAAGGCGACGTAAAGAGAACCATCAACCTCTACAAGGTTTGAAGAAGAAGGAGTTCAAGTTTAGGTATAACCATCTTCCATAGTAGCTAACTCTCTTTAGCTTGTTAACTAGTTTTAGTTTAGACAACGATCCCGACAAAGTTTAGTCCATGTTGCCTCTTGCGATAAAAATTCGTTTTTTATACCGTTTCCGCCTCCCCGTAAGTACCGGGGGTCGTAATATGGACTTACAGTTGTGACAGGTACTTTGCCAGTTTGTTCTTTCGACGCACGGGTATTATTCGACCCAGGTTCCACACATTCGTACGTATCTACACACTTTGCACCGATGTTGGGCCGTGAGTCGTCGTCGTTAGATCAGCCGCTTGTTGTTGTTACTCCGGTAGGCGAGTCGTTTGTCGCTCGGTTTGTATTTCGTTTGTGTTCCGTTCGTATCGGGGAGAGGGATTCATCAGTTGATTTGATACTCCTCGATATGTTGGACTTTGATGTGCTTCTGGGCATGGATTGGCTACCCACTTGTTATGCTTCGGTGGACTGCCGTCAGAAGGCAGTCAGATTTAGCTTTCCGGGAGAGCCAGTCCTTGTTATTCAGGGAGACCCCAGTGTCACCCTTCCCAGCTTAATTTCGTCTCTTCGCGCTGGTCAGCTCTTGCGGAAGGGATGTCAGGGATTCTTAGCATTTGTTTGTGATACTCGAGCTACAGAGGTTCCGTTAGACCGGGTCCCGGTAGTTTGTGAGTTCCCTGATGTTTTCCCTGATGAGCTACCTGGGCTACCGCCTGAGCGTGATGTTGAGTTCTGCATTGATTTGATTCCCGGTTCGGGGCCTATTTCTATACCGCCTTATCGGATGGCCCCGGCAGAGCTTCGAGAGCTGAAGGATCAGTTGTAGGATTTGTTAGATAAGGGGCTTATTCGACCGAGTGTTTCTCCGTGGGGTGCTCCGGTCCTGTTTGTCAAGAAGAAGGATGGAAGTTTGCGCTTATGTATCGACTACCGCCAGCTGAACAAAGTTACCGTTCAGAACAGATATCCGTTGCCGCGCATTGATGATTTGTTCGACCAGCTTCAGGGTGCGGGGTATTTTTCGAGGATCGACTTGCGATCAGGATACCATCAGCTGCGGGTTCGACAGGAGGATATACCGAGGACGGCTTTCCGTACACGCTATGGCCACTACGAGTTTTTGGTGATGTCGTTCGGACTCACCAACGCCCCAGCAGCATTTATGGATTTGATGAACCGTACATTCAGGCCGTATCTTGACTTGTTCATCATCGTGTTTATCGACGATATCTTGGTGTACTCCCGGAGCAGAGAGGAGCACGAGCAGCACTTGCGGTTTACGTTACAGACTCTGAAGGAGCACCAGCTGTTCGCGAAGTTCTCCAAGTGTGCATTCTGGCTGGACAGCGTCGGATTCTTGGGTCACGTGGTTACGAGAGACGGCATTTGTGTGGACCCGAAGGAGATTGAGGCTGTTCAGCAGT
Organism: Agapanthus africanus; assembly: GCA_030015575.1. Taxonomy (NCBI): domain Eukaryota; kingdom Viridiplantae; phylum Streptophyta; class Magnoliopsida; order Asparagales; family Amaryllidaceae; genus Agapanthus; species Agapanthus africanus. The sequence continues at coordinate 434,960,564 of CM057345.1, read as the reverse complement.
GGCCCTGACCTACATCGGTTACTGAGATCCGTAGTTTTCTAGGCTTGGCGGGCTACTACAGGCGTTTTGTTCAGGACTACTCCCGTATAGCTGCACCGTTGACCGGTTTGACCCGGAAGGGAGTTCCTTTCGTCTGGATGGAGGAGTGCGAGCGCAGTTTTCAGCAGCTGCGGACATGTTTGACTACGGCGCCGGTATTATCTTTGCCTTCGGGATCAGGCGGATTTGTTGTCTACTGTGATGCTACGCGAGTGGGATTAGGATGCGTATTGATGCAGCATGGCCGGGTGATCGCTTATGCTTCTCGGCAGTTGAAGAAGCATGAACAGAACTACCCCACTCATGATTTGGAGATGGCTGCAGTGGTCTTTGCACTGAAGATTTGGCGACATTACCTGTACGGCGAGTCGTGTCAGATATTCACCGATCACAAGAGCTTAAAGTACATATTTCAGCAGCGAGACCTGAACCTCAGACAGCGTCGTTGGATGGAGTTGGTGAAAGACTACGAATGCGAGATCTTATATCACCCCGGCAAGGCAAATGTGGTGGCAGATGCGTTGAGTAGGAGGCCCGGGGGTAGTCTATCCTTTTTGCGCGCAGTTCAGAGGCAGTCGTCAGCAGATTGGCAGATGTTATGCGACAGCCGAGTTGAGTTCGAGTTCACTCAGACAGGGGGACAGCTCGCGCATGTTCGTGCACGCCCACAGTTGCTTGACCGTATATATGAGGCACAGCGCAGTGACGACCGTTGCTCAGAGATCATGGCACAGATGGGACAGGGCAGATTTTCCGAGTTCGTGGTTGATGATCAGGGGATTTTACGATATGGATCTAGACTGTGCGTACCAGATGCTGATGGATTGCGGCGCGACATTCTTGAGGAGGCACACCGATCAGTGTATAGTGTCCACCCCGGTTCCACCAAGATGTACCATGATATGAGAGAGACCTACTGGTGGGACGGGATGAAGAGGGACATTGCGGAGTTCGTTTCAAGATGCCTGACTTGTCAGCAAGTCAAAGCCGAGCACCAGAGGCCCGCGGGAGAGCTACAGCCGTTCCCCATTCCAGAGTGGAAATGGGAACAGATTTCGATGGACTTCGTTGTGGGTCTACCCAGGACCAGTCGAGGGTACGACTCCATCTGGGTGATCGTGGATAGATTGACGAAAGCGGCTCACTTCCTGCCAGTGAAGACGACTTTCAGCTTCGCTCAGTATGCTCAGCTCTATATTGACGAGATCGTGCGACTACATGGCGTACCGACTTGTATCGTGTCAGATCGAGGCACTCAGTTCACCAGCCGACTTTGGCAGAGACTTCAGGAGGCTTTGGGCACTCGTTTGAGCTTCAGCACAGCGTTTCATCCGCAGACAGACGGACAGTCAGAGCGGACCATTCAGACTCTCGAGGACATGCTCAGAGCGTGCGTTTTAGACTTTGGTGGTAGCTGGGATCGTCATTTACCTCTAGTGGAGTTCTCCTACAACAACAGCTTCCAGGATACTATTCAGATGGCACCTTTCGAGGCATTGTATGGGAGGAGATGCAGATCGCCCGTTTGTTGGACAGAGCTCAGCGAGAGCAGCTTTTTTGGGGCCGCAGCTTGTTGAGGAGACGACAGCGAAGATACAGTTGATCCGAGACCGGATGAGAGCGGCTCAGAGCAGGCAGAAATCGTATGCTGACAGGCGCCGTCGCAGATTAGAGTTCGCAGTTGGCGACCATGTTTTTCTGAGGGTCTCTCCGATGAAGGGCGCGATGCGTTTTGGGCGAAAGGGGAAGCTTAGCCCTAGATTCGTAGGTCCCTTCGAGATCCTCGAGCGTGTTGGCGCTGTTGCATATCGTTTGGCTCTTCCTCCCAGCTTTCCCGATGTTCACCCCGTCTTCCATGTTTCGATGCTCCGCAAGTACCTTCACGACCCTTCGCATGCGATTCAGCACCCGACAGTCCAGCTAGAGCGCGACCTTTCTTTTGCAGAGCAGCCGGTGGCCATCCTGGATCGGCAGGTGAAGAAGTTGAGGTCGAAGAGTATACCAACCGTCAAGGTCCTTTGGCGTAGCCCGAGCAGCGAGGAGGTTACCTGGGAGACCGAGGGCGAGATGAGGAAGAAATATCCCCATCTCTTCGAAGGTACGCGTAGCTATATTTTTAAATTCGGGGACCGAATTTCTTTAAGGGGGGAAGATTGTAGCGTCTTGAAAAGTCGTTTTGGTGTTTTCCTGAAATTCGTTGAAAATTCGGTATTTTTCCGAAAACCGTCTTTCTCGATATTTGGCAGTTTAGGGCTAATTATACCTTAAATGGATAGGTAATTACTTGTTTTTAGTAGCTAATGAGTTATTTATGAAAATTTGGTCATTTAAAAATTTTTCCCTATTTTTCAATTTTTTTAATATTATTTTAAGCCGGTAAGAAAATACATTAAATAAGCGATAAATACAAATTTTTCCGGGCTAATTTTAATCTATAAAATTATGATAATTATAATCTAGTGATAACATGAATTTTTAGTAATTTATTTTGATTTTTAACAAATTTTTATGAATTGAAACGAATTTATTGAATTTTGGGCTAAAACTTGCAATTTTTGAGTTGTAGGGGGCCTTTTTGCATAAAATTTCTTTTGTAAAACCCCTCTCTCTTTTTCCTCAGCCCTAGGACAGCCCCACCTTGTGTGAGACCAGAAATTTCTGGCCTCATTTCTTGAGTTGCTTTCTTGAGTTGAATTTGATAGTTTATGGTTTTATTTTAATTAAAATGAATAAAGTATGATACATTGACTTTGTGGACTTGACCCATGACTTTCCCCACTTGCCCACACCATCCCCACTCCTCCTTTCAGCTGAGAATCCCTGCAGGAAACAGCCCCCAAATTTCCCCCTCTCATTTCTTTCTAAACTCATCAAATTCCAACTCAAAATCCTTACAAATCCACAAATTTCTTCACAAAACCAAAACAAATCCTTATGCTATCCTTTCTTTAGCCATTCTAGCTTGGATCTTGGTGCTTGAGGCCATCAATTGGAGCAAAATTTTCTTGCTTGATCCATAGATCAAGAGGTATAAATTCCATCAAAGTTACTTTCTTTTGCTAAATTCCTTTAATTGTATGGTTTAGTGTTTTAAAGCTTAGCTAATTCCTAATCTAGTTATAAATGAGTAGTTTGTTTAAACTAGGGTTTTGAACCATGATAATTAATTAAGTTGTTTATTAGTTAATCTAGTTGTTAGTGAACTAATCTATATGGTTACCTTGTTATGTAGTCTTTAATTATGCTAATTTAGGTAATTTTAGAAGTTGATTTTAGTTGTAAATTGTTGTTTTAAGGTTTTTCAAGAGAGGGTTATGTATGGAAAATGATATTTGAAGCTTGATTAGTGAGTGGATTAAGTTTTAGAAAGCATTATTTAAGTGATTAAACCTAATTTGCTATCTAGTGTTTTGCTAACCTTAATCTAAGTGGTTAATTTGCTTATTAGGCTAAAATATAGTGTTAAATTAAGGTTTTTCATATATAGTTTGGTTTATGTTTGCTAATTACAAAAATCAAGAGAAGGTTTTGTTATGTAAATTAGGTTTTTAAGCTTAGTTAATGGTTTAGAATTTGTGTATTGGCTAGCTATTTGGTTAGTTTGGATGTTGGTGTTGGGTGGTGTTGACTTTGTCGCTAAATTGTCGATGTTTGCATCAAATTGCAATTTCTGCTTACTAGATTTTTATAAAAGCTATGTGATGAATTAATTGTGGCATCTTGATGATTGTGATGGCTTGTCCTATGACTTTTAGGATGCGTGAGTGCGGTTTTTGGGTAGTCGGGTTTTAGTTTTGCCGGGCGACCCAAATCGGCGTTTTTTTGGCAGTTTTTGTGATTTTCGCGTGTGTTCCGCGCACTTTGTGCACGTTGTACCTAGTTAGCGAACTTTAGTAGTTTTGTTGGGGTTTTGCGTCGTTCTTGAATGTGTAACCTTATGTCTGGTACTGATGTAAATTCCAGGTTCGGTCGCGGAAACGTCAGACGCGGCGCGAAAGGGAAAGACGGTGATTGGACACAGCTAGCCAGGGATTCCGGTGAGTAGATTTAACATCTACGGGGGACGATCGTTTGGATGGCGCAAGTCGCCCGATAGATTTAGTAAATTGAAAAATAGTAAACTGGATAACCACTTGTGACATTAGAATAATAATACTGGCATGATAATTGCTGCAATTAGATCAATATGTTATACCCATATACGCAAACTCAATTGTAGGACACATGCACCATTACCAGGTCTTTATATGCAGCACGAGCACTATTCATGTTTACACACACATCCTGGTAATTGTCATGCCACCACACTAGATAACTTTTAAATTGAAACCTTTTACTAATTGGTACTTAAACTGGTACTATTGCCTTTAATTCCTTAAAAATGAAACCGTAGTATTGCTAGTCATGTGCATGTACTTCATCATATTAATTGTTCATGCTTAATACATTAATCACACATCGCATCTTGATTATTGATATCATACGCATTCATTATTATTGATATATGCACTTATGAGGATTTCTTGGGATTTTATGATATTGCTGGATTTCGGGGGAAAACCGCAAAAATTTCTAAACTTATTATATTTTTAAAATATGTAAATTGCGATTTTCTAGTGATGTAAGTGTCATCCACCATGAGTTTGCTGTGGCTTTGGAAATCCGTGTCGAGGAGTGGAGGAACCGGCACGGGTACATGGTGGGCCCGGTAAGGTACCCCGGGGCAAGAGGAATGTGGTGATGACGTTGAGCCTGGCAGGGGACGGATTACCTACCGGTGACTGTTTGGGACGGCGGATATCCAGAGGATACCGACCGTGGCCGCTAGATGATGAGATATTGATATTTGAGATGGGTCAGCCGGACGGCTGAGGCCAGAGATACATTTATGAGATTTGAGACAGCTTTTGGGTGTCGTTGCTGGACACCGATTTTTGTCGATTCATTGACATTATGCTGGCTTTCTAAAAGAGTTTCAAAAACAAAAAGAGAATAAATATTTCTTATATATACATATTGAGACCTCAGATATTCATGTTGCATACATATTAGCACACTGATATGATATACACACCTGCTAGTGCATCCAGTCATACCTGTATTTTAGATGCTAGGATGCTTGTGTGCATGCATACGATAGCCTTTGCAGATGTTATTTATTGCTCACAAGTTGGCAACTCACCCCCGTTGTGCCACAGTCTTTTGCAGGTCCGCTCCGTCAGTTCAGTAGCGGCGGGCGCACTTGTTCTTTTGCCTGTTTTGCTTGGGCTCGAGATTTGCTCATAGGTGGGTTATGTTATTATTTTGTACCACCTTGTATTTTCTTGTATCTAGTGTACTCCATCTACTGTTTCTACCAGATTATTGTATTTTGACCTAGAGATGAGACTGTGAGGTTTGTGGATTTTATGCTGTATTTTGGGGTCGAGCTCACTTGAGCCGACATGTTACTTTTTTCATGCTTCCTTATGATTATTATGCTTATTGTCATTTACATTGCGTGGGATTTGTGACCGCCTTATGGCGAAGAGCTAGCTCCCGCTTGGGGATGCCCTATTTTGTTGGATTCATGTATATATTTTGTTGTACCCATTTTTGGGGGCCAGTATTTACAAAGGAGACTCTGCCGAAATTTTCGGAAAAATTGGTATTGTTTTTAAAAAGGGTTTTACATGACTTATTTGATAGCTCGCTTTCAATTGATTGGGTTTTCTTCACTCTTTTGCTTAATTGGTTTTGTTTTCTGGGCTTTGGCTTACTTATTTTACGGACGTCTTTAGACGTTTCGTAAACTTAAGTGCCAGTCACGTTCCGTACCCTGCGGGTCCCAAACCCTAAGGTTCAAAAGGCAGTTCAAGACGGTCACATAATCGAATTAAGGTTTATTGTCTTCTAGAGGGTCCATCGCATCACATGCACGTTTTTCCGAAAGATTTAAACCCGAGAAAAATTCAACACTTGAATGTTTTTCGTGCCGGGAAAAAATGAGTTAATGATATCTGTTCGAACATTTTAACAATTTCTAAATATCCAGAAATAATAACGATTTTAAATATTCCGATCGAATCTACGATTACAAATTAAACCCCAGAATACTCAACACTTGAGTCAGATTAAAAATACCCATAAAATATAACATACAGAAATAGATATTATATTGCAAACACCAGTGCAATTCTCATCTGTACGGCCGCAGAACCGCGGCCCAAGCGTGGTACGGCCGCGGTTCCACGGTGGACTGTACGGATCATGCACTCGTATTTCACTGTAATTCTTCTATTTCCTTGCTGAATTTTTTAGGAATTTTTAATTCATAAAAATCCCAGTTTTGAAAATTTTTCCAGAGAGGGGGTTAACTTTGATATATCGGGGTTCGTTCGGAGTTTTAACTTCGTAAACACGTCGCCTAATGCTCTAGCTAGGCTCTGATACCACTGTAGGGTTCCTAGGCACTCTTGTGAGGGTTCATAAGGCATCAAACATGCCCGGATTAAATTTTAGACGTGCCGAACAACCCAAAGACGGGATCTTTGCTAGATTATTAGGGTTTAACATGCAAGTAAACATCTTTACTACTAACTGTGAGGAATTACAACCTTTGTATTCTACTCCTTCGCTTAACAAGCTCCGAGTAGAAGTCCGTTCGCCGCGATCCATGATCTCCCGGACTCAAGAGAGGCTCCATGACTCGAACGATCCATGAAAGCTTGTCGTATTCCTTATCTCCGATGATCTACGTCGAAGTTGCAATAGCTCAAGCTCTCTCACTCTAATGAGGTGAACACCCTAATCTAATGGGCTAGATTAGATGAGGATGATGGAGTAGTGTTTATGCTTTCTTTTTATATCATTTTCTCACAAGAAATCATCACAAAAGAAATCACAAGTGAGCTCACTCAAAAACTCAAGAGAGAAGAAGATGAAGAATAATGAGATAATTCCTTTTGTGATGAATAGTAGATAAGAATATATGATTTATTATGGAACCAGGGTCAAGGATGTGAGGCTTAACCTATGTAGAGAATAAACTAGAGCTAGGGTTTGGTTAGGTTAAGAATGAGTCATGGATAAGTATCAACCATAATATCTTAACCAAGACAAAAGGAAATCCTTCTAGAATGAACAAGAAGGAGCTAACCCTAATCTCTTTTTATCATCCCTAAACATGTTTCATAATAAATCATATCATGTCACAATAATATATATCACATATATATTATATATTTCCAACAAAAGAAAATAATACAATTAACATATATCGCATATATATATCAATGTATTAATCCGGTGAGAATATGAAATAATAAAGCGAGCCAATATTAGATAATGTAATACAATATATCATATATATCATTATACATTAAATCATCGAATCAACACTTGATCCGACGATCCGACTATATCGAATATAACCGACTAATATATCATGTACTGATTCATCGAATCAACACTTGATCCAATGTCCCGGTTCATATCTAAATATCGCGAGAATAAAATACAGTATCACATATCGCATTATCCTCGGTCCTGCACATATCACATATGTGCCTCTACTCCGTTTTTCCTGAGCCAAGAAACCTCTGTGTAGGACTCTAAAGAATCGTCAATACGCCGGTAGTAGGTGATGATCATATCAAACACCCACAAGCTGCAAGCGGTCAGCTAAACGTAATAGCCACCCATGTATTGAGCGATCAGAAGATCAAGAAGCTAGCCTGTCCGTTCTCCTGTGAATCCAATCAGTAACACTCCCGTACAGTCCGGTCTGTTCGTCTGATATGTCGCATATCAAGTCTAGGGGTGGTATACGTCAGACCCAGTAACCGATAAGTCATGTCGATGTGAGGCTCATAACAGGTCGAGAAACTACTGGTAACACTTACCAGTATATCTCTATATCAGCCCTGGCCAGGGACTTCCAGTTATAGCCAATCGAACACAGCACAACATCAACTCCTTATACCGGGAGAGACGAATCCCCTCCTATCGCTCATTGCCTCTATGTGATTCGGGACTGTACCCAAAAGCCACCGTTTTGCATGCCCTCTTGGACGTGGTAAGGTGGAAATCAAAGCACTGTGGGAATCATATAAGACTCTATGACGATCTCGGGCCTACAGACTTCCCTGTACCAGTGTCACCGGAGAACTGCCATTTGACGTGTGGTATATCACCATCTGGGAGTTCTCGGCGAGTTCGTCCAGTGTACTCAGTCTCCACTGAGCACCCGTACATCATCCTTGATGTCAAACACCGATGGATATAGGATCATCCATCGCCCATCATATGGGTCAAGATGCGTATACGCTAGTCTACTCTGGTGTATCGATACTCCGTCTCGATATACCCTCGACTAGGAACATTTATAGGATGTACTCATCGACTACCGTGGTCCCACTAGTATAATCTCATCATAATCCCAGTAGTCGAGTACAGATCCTAAGGGTTTTATCAATATGTGAGAGAAAGACAGTAAACCAATACAAGTCAACATGTTAAGATAAAGTGAAACCAATTAGCATACTATCATGACGAGCAAGAAAGTCATATCTGTATATATCCAAGCATCCATCATAATATAGATCATATGTACAACAATGGCCTCTAGGGCATATACATAACTAACACGGAGCATGGTCCCCACAGAACACGGCCTATGTCAATCCTGAGCCCGTGGAAAGCATGCAGAGCAAATTCATGGTCACGTGGAACACGGCCTATTTCAATCCTGACCCCATGGGAAACGTCTAGAGCGAAGCCTGGTCCTCGCAGAACACGGCCTATGTCAATCCTGACCCCATGGTAAACGTCCAGAGCGAAGCCTGGTCCTCGCAGAAAATGACTATGTCAAACCGACCCCATGGGAACCATCCAGAGCAAATTCCTGGTCATGTAGAACACGACCTATGTCAATCCTGACCCCACGGGAAACGTCCAGAGCGGAGTCTGGTCCTCGCAGAACACGGCCTATGTCAATCTGACCCTGTAGGAAGTATCCAGAGCAAATTCCTGGTCACGTGGAACACGGCCTATTCAATCCTGACCATGTAGGAAATGTCCAGAGCGGAGCCTGGTCCTCGCAGAACACGGCTATGTCAAACCGACCCCGTGGGATGCATCCAGAGCAAATTCCTGGTGACGTGGAACACAGCCTATGTCAATCCTGACCCTGTGGGAAACGTCCAGAGCAGATCCTGGTCCTCGCAGAACACGGCCCATGTCAATACTGACACCGTGGGAAGCATCCAGAGCAAATTCCTGGTCATGTAGAACACGGCCTATGTCAATCCTGACCTCGTAGGAAACGTCCATAGCGGAGCCTGGTCCTTGCAGAACACGGCTATGTCAAACCGACCCCGTGGGAAGCATCCAGAGCAAATTCCTGGTCACGTGGAACACGGCCGATGTCAATCCTGACCCAGTGGGAAACGTCCAGAGCGGAGCCTGGTCCTCGCAGAACACGGCTATGTCAAACCGACCCCGTGGGAAGCATCCAGAGCAAATTCCTGGTCACATGGAACATAGCCTATGTCAATCCTGACCCCGTGGGAAACGTCCAGAGCGGAGCCTGGTCTTCGCAGAACACGACTATGTCAATCCTGACCCGTGGGAAGCATCAAGAGCAAATACCTGGTCACGTAGAACACGGCCTATGTCAATCCTGACCCCGTGGGAAATGTCCAGAGCGGAGCCTGGTCCTCGCAGAACACGGCTATATCAATCCTGACCCCGTGGGAAGCATCTAGAGCAATTTCCTGGTCTAGTGGAACACAGCATATGTTAATCCTTACCCCGTGGGAAGAGTCCAGAGCAAATCCTGGTCCCATGGAACACGGTTAAAGTCAATCTTGACCCCATGGGAAATGTCCAGAGCAACTCCTGACTCCGTAAAATGTGGATAATGGTAACCTCACCCATCACTTACAGGTCCTCACGACTCATAAGGGAGCAAACTCTCTTGTGAGATCCTTACGGCTCTCAAGAGAAAACACACTTAGGAATCCTCACGATTCTTAAGGAGAAATTACACCTACGGGATCCTCTCGACTCGTAGGGAGAAATACCTTTATGAGACCTTCACGGCTCATAAAGTTGAAAAGCCTTAGGAGGCAGATCTTAACCTAACTCCTGAGCCGTCGCTGTCCTACAACGAGATTAAAATAGATTATCCACAAAATGCATTTACTAAAAGTGACACACTATCATTAAGCAAAATATGTTTTTTATTCATGAATCAAAATGAATACAAAGTACAATTTACGAAAGAATCAAAAAATACTCTCATTCAGGAGTATGTACAAAAGAAGAATAAAAAATATACATACAATTCTTCAGGCCGGCGGACGATTTAATAGATTTGCCAATTCATCCTTTTTCCGCTGGGCCTCAGCCTCATGATTCATTATCGTTAGGAGAGGGCCTCCGCTTGAGCCTGTTGGGCCTGATATGAGGCAAGCCGACTTTCAAGCTCTTTTTCGGTAATCTTATGAGCTTCGACCATTTCGTGAATGAAAATGACGGCCTTATCAATGGCTACCACCTCCTTGATAGCCTCTTGAAGCCATCGCCAAAGATCATATGCCCGAGTGGCCTTGGCCATAAGGTTAGCTTGAAGTTCCCTCAGCGCTTTGGAAGCCAGCTCCTTCTCCGAAAACTTTCAGCTGAGCCTCTTCTCGCATGACAACATATTTGAGGCGCATCCCCTGCAAGCTCACCTTTGCAGCTACAACCTCTGAGGAAAGGCGTATACATTCAAGAATATGCAAGCAAGCCTCTACCTGATGACAGAACTCAACCTAGCCTTGCACCAATATTTCACTATGGTAAGTAGCAAGAAAGGGAAGAGAACCGTTGGCTTCAGCGGTAAATGCTTCGGCCTTGATCAGAGTCCCAGTACGAAGATCTTCAATCAGAGCTGATAAGGACTGAAGGCTTAGCTTTGCCATCCACTCCGAGGCACATAAAGCATAGGGGCCGGGCGGCATCACGATGCGAGATTCTAGCGTGGTAAGAACTGGTAAAGCTGTTAAGATTCATAGAAAAACAATCGGCGAGATTCACTAGTAAAGAGCGAATGGAACAACGTTTAATCTTTACTTACCCACGGTCATGCAAGAAGGGTCTGAAGGCTCCCCAGGCCCGTCAAGAATCTCAACCCCGTCATCGGCCTCCAGAACTATAGAAGGCTTCAGTGTCATTATATGAAACATTAATAATACCGTGAGGAGAAGGCAAATAACGCTAACCTTGCCCGGAAGAGAGGAAGATGCTGTAACGTTTTAAAAATAATTAAATAAATAATTAAATGAATAAAATTGTTTAAGTGAATTTTATGATTTTCGGTAAAGCAAAATGTATTTTTCGTAAAATCAAACCGCAATTGTTTTTCATTATAAATTCAAAAATACCTATTTAATTATGTAATTACTAGTAAATAGTGTTTATTTAGCCACTTATAAATTTTTAGTTTAATAAAATATTTTTCCTAAATTAATTATTTTAAATATTAACATAAGCTTTATTTTTACACTAAATTAGTGTAAATTACAAATTTAAATGGTTTTAATTTGTAAAAATGAACCATGGCATGTTAGAATTTAGTATGTATCATGCAAAAATTATTTGCAAATTTTTGCTATTTTCTAGAGTTTTCTTGAGTTGCTATAGTGAAGGATTAAATAAATAAAGAATTAAAACCATGAAAAGACTTTTTGTGATGTTTCTTTTCATGAAGCTTCCACACTTTTCTTAACTCTTTTCCTTCTCTCCCTCCCCTCCCTAATGTGGCCGGCCTTCTTCCCATGGCAGCCCCTCCATTTCCCCACTTGGTTTTTATTACAAAAAACATCAAAAAATTCATCAAATATTCAATAAAAAACCCACAAATTCCTATATAAGTTCCTACCCATCATTCTTGCTCATTTTAGTTTGGTTCTTGGAGCAAAATTAGCATCTTTGGGAGGCTAAGTTTTCATGTTGATCCACATCACTTGAGGTATAAAATCCTAAACCATAATCAAATTGTTGTTTGCTTTATTAATCTAGCTTATTTGCAAGTTTAGTTGTGGTTTCTATTTAAATTTTCAAAATTCAAGTTAGGGTTGTAAAATCAAGTTATAATTTTTATTTATTAATTAGGCTTATAATAACTAGTTTAACAATTTTAGAATGAGAAAATCATGCATGGTGGTTGAATTCTAAATTGTTCATTCAAATTGTATAAATTAAGTATTTTGCTAACTAGGTTTTTAAAAAACACAATTATTGGTGATATAAAATTCTAATTGAGGTTGTTATCACAAGATTGTGGTTTTAGTGAGGATATTAACTTGTTATTGGAATGGAAAACATAGTTTGGTCACTAGTTCCTTTGATAATTGGAAAATTGTAATAAAATGCTATTATTTTGTAAACTAGATTTTAGGAATTTCTAAATAAAAGTGATTAAAAATATAATTATAGTTTCATTACATCATTATCATCATAAATTGTGCTTTAAGTGATTAATTTATGCAAAATCATGTTTTGAGGTGGAATTGTGGTATTTTGCTTGGAAAATGTTAAAATTGTTAAAAGCTGCAAACTAGAAATTTCAAATAAATGCAAAATTGTGTAATAAAAATATAGTAATGGGTTGTATAGTCCAGTAATGCTATTTAATGAGTTTTATGACCATTGGCTTCATTTAAATGTCAAGTTTCGACGAAAAACGGTAAATTGGCATTTTCGGGTTTTTCGAAAACGGACGATTTGATCAATTTTAGTGTTTCGATGAATTTGATCATGTTTTAAAATATAAGTAATGTGTTTTAAAACTACAAGTTGTTTGATGATGTTATCTCGATCCATCGGAGTTTGTACGCCGATATCGAGCGGTATTTGGTTCTTTTGCGTGGACGGGACATAGGTTTTAACCTGTGCTTGTTCTTCGTATCGTTTGACTTTTGTATGTGATTCGGTTTACGATACTATTTATATGTTGCGTCTAGGTACCCTCACGTGGACTGCGGGCGATGAAGAGGAGGATGGCGACCCTGTCTTCGGCAGACTTGGACCAGGTGAGTAGATGCATATCTACGGGGGGGGGGAAATCGGGTGGATGGCGTTTAGCACCCCCGCAACATAGAATAGGAATAGTACTTATTGACATTAGGAAACCAGACGTGACCCTAGTAGGACCCCAGTATTGACCCTAGGCTGGACTAGACCGATTTAGGAAAACCATATCAGAGGATGAGTACCTTGGAAGAGGTTCGTAGGTTTCAGATAGAAACACACCCGCGCACACACTGAAAATCGACATGGGGTACGTGAATATGTATATATATAGAACTAGGTTTAGGTATATACATTTATATACAACACGTATAGGTGATTCATTGATGTGATATGATATCCGAGATATGATGAAACAGTATAACTGGGCTTGATGCCGTGATTCTTGACTATACAGTCGTAATAAAGTGTTAGCGGATCATTAGGGAATGAGATAATGAACATGAATATATAAATTATAAAGAGTGGTGGTGATATTGATGTACATGGGACGCTAGAATAGTACTCGGACTGTAACTTGTGACTGATCACGATCTGATATATGTATAACTTGATTACGACATTATATTGGTGTGACCTGATACCGATATCATATAAGTATGACCTAGTCACAATATGATACATATGACATTATACGAATGAGGAGACACCTAGGAGATACTTGACCGTACCCCGACATTGGAATGCCGTACGATGGATTTTACCGTACGAGGCTTAGATTTGATGATTGATCCGCACTCTTGATTCGAGGAAGTCGTACTACGTACGTGACGCTATTGAGGCGGGATCGCCGACTATTAGAGATATTGATTCAGACCTTAGGTAGACTCTAGTTTCTTACTGACTAGTCTATTAGGTTTAGTTCCTTAGAATGCTAGATGGACACTGGTTCAGGTTCGACTCACATAGTGGTAGTTGTACTCGTATCTCGCAGAGGAGCGGATAATGCACGTCTGTATTTACCTTCATGCTGTAATCATCATGGTGCATGTCTTTTATATGTTGCTATAAACAGTATAAACCTTACCTGTTAGGATACCAGCACCATTACCGATGATGCGCATATTCCACGCACACTTATTTGCCGGCTCACACACATCATCATCGGTAATTGCTATGTCACGTACACTTTAGATCATATTATCTTTTATTGATAGAATCAGTTAACAACTAAACCGATATAATATTGTGATTACTCTCTGATGTTAGTATAGACATGATAATCATTACTTAGACATTCATGCATTCATATTTTCATGTTATCGCACAGTATTATGAGCATATGCTGACACTTATCATATACTTACTCATGATTTTGAGATTTGGATTTCTGTGAGATTTCTGGATTTTTGGGGAAAACCGCAAGAATATATAAAAAACTTCTCTCTCTCCCCTCCTCTCTTTTTAAAATAAGATGCGGTTTTCTCATGATGTATGTGTCGTCCACCATGAGTATTTCATGTTTTCTGATGGATTTCGAGACCCGATTCGAGGAGTGGATGAACCGTCTCGGGTACATGGTGGGTCCGGTATGGTACCCCAGGGCAAGAAGATCGAGTTGTAGACGATGAGCCTGGCAGGGGAAGGCTACCTACCGGTGATGTCTGGCGCGGCGGATATCCGGAGGATACCGACCGTTGTCGTGGGATTTGATGATATGGGCCGATCCGGACTGACGGAGCCCGACATATTGATACTTGAGGTTACATGCGTTGTGTCGATGCTTGACACGGATTTCCATGGATTTCATTGTTGAGATTTCAGATGCTTATACACACTTTACTATGATAACGGCTAAAGGTTCTCATACACATATATCTGGATTTCAGGATTTGTTACCTTACATTCATGGTGCATGCATTTCATTTCATATGACTTAGTACTATATGAGGCACTGACACGACACGGAGTATTTGCACTTACACGTAGTATTACCCTGCTATTACTAGATGTTTGGGATATAGTAGTGTATTATTATGACCTAGGATGGCGTCGTGCATTCGATTTCTTTTCGTAGATGTCTTCAACTCACGAGTTGGCAACTCACCCCCGTTGTGCCAAATTCTTTTCAGGTGCGATGTACAGGTTTCCCCTTGGCAGTTGCTGGCACATCATTTTCATTTCGGGTGATTTGCACGGTAGGTTGGTTCATTTGTATCTGAACCGCCGTTGTATTTTTATTACTTAATTTGTATCTAGAAAGCTCCATCAACCATATTTGTATTACTTGATAAGTTTATTGGACCAGTCTTTTATTT